>CAWUFW010007441.1:190000-790000 GCA_963921515.1 Calotriton arnoldi | reverse complement strand
GGATGTTGAAGTATATATCAGTGATAACAAAATCTCAACTAGGATGTACAGAAAACCAACAGCCGGCAACACAATATTACATGCTAGCAGTCATCATCCCAGACATCTCATTCAAAGTATACCCTATGGGGAAATGCTGCGAATTAAGCGCATATGCAGCACCCCTGATGAATGCAAATTGGCCCAGCGAGAAAGCAAGCAACGGTTTATTTCGAGAGGTTACTCCGCTAAGGTAGTTGACAGAGCGATTACCAAGACTGGCAACATTCAAAGGGAGGACATGCTTTTTACAAAGGCTGTCCATCGGAGCCCAACCAAAGACAACACCAACCCAGTAACACGAATGATTTTAACATATAATAAGCAACATCAAATCATTCGTAAAATATTTAATAAAAACTGGGGCCTAATACAAAATGATCCAATACTGAGGGAACATGTATCTAGAACCCCGGATCTAGTATTTAGGAAAGCTCGGTCCATGAATGATATGTTGGTAAAAAGCAGTCCAGAAGTTACCAATACTAAAAATTGGTTGACCTCCCGAAGAGGTTTTGTGAAGTGTTCAACATGCAAAGCATGTAAACATGCTAACAGTAGAACAACATATACTAGCCCATTTAGAACTGAGGCAATATATATTAATAAGCTGTTGACATGTAAAACAGAATATGCTATATATGTGCTGGAGTGTCCCTGTGGTCTGCGTTATATTGGTAGTACCAAATTGCAGGTCCACAAGAGGATACTCCAGCACATAAGGGCTATTAATAACAGTGACCCAGCATATCCTGTCGCAAGACACTTCAAGGACACACATGGTAACAATCCAGAACATCTACAATACTATGTGATTGATACAATCCTACCTTTACGTAGGGGAGGTAACCGAGAATCACAATTACGGCAACTTGAAACCAGGTATATCCTGGAGTTAGACACAAAGTTTCCGTCAGGTCTGAACTCCAGTGAGGATTTTTTTACCTGTTTATAATGAAAGCCAGCTTTATTTGCACTATTTCTCTAACAATATTTATTTTCTCTATATTTGTATAGATTTTAATCAAAAAGTTTCATGTCCATGTTCAGTCTGTTTTAATAATATGAAAGAGATGCCTCCTTAATCCTTTAAATTTTATTAACACTTATCACTTTTTGAGCCGTGACCGGTTCGAGTGGGTGGCACATTTAGCACTAGCACTTTATGTTTTTAATATGAGAATGAGTTGCTATAAGGCCCATTATGGGCATTATTAGTTCAATAGGCATTAAACCAATGTAGGACTCATTATGATAGAGCTCTAGTCTTTCTAACCGGGTATATACCGGTATGTTTAGGGCCATCATTAAATTGTTTACAGACGGTACATTCACCTTTAAACTGTGAAAATATTTCCATTTATGGTTTCATCATGTACGCTATTACTTTTACATATTTTTATAAACTTTTATGAAAATATAGTTTGTACAAGCGATTTAACACAAAATGTAATGAATTGTTAAACTTTTTTCAAGTATAATGGATTTAAAAGTTTTTTAGTGATATGTCATTTCGTGCTGTAAATATAACAATAATATAATAAAATATATATATATATGTGTCCTAATTCCAAAAGGAATTGCGATTGGTCAATGATATTATCATGCCTTTGAATCAACTCCTCTATGTCTTTTAAAATCTTGTCATGTGTTTGGTCACGAGACTATGCACGAGCACTTTAAATGTTTGGGACACTTCGCATGCGCGTTATGTGAACAAGACCTCTTGAAGGTCGAAACGCGTCGTGGCAGAGGTGCGTGGCAGCAAATAAACACTTACGCACTGCAATTGGGTCCATTTTCGTCTTTTGCCTCTGGAATGGAAGGTGTATGGCGAAATTCTGGGATATATATATATATATATATATATATATATATATATATATATATAATTTTGTTGAGCGCATTGCTACCCAGCAGGGTTTCCCAGTGCTGGACATATGAGGTAGGTGACTTGGCCGGAATCAAGCAAGAGTTAGAAAAGCCTTGTTTTTAAGAGTTTACAGAAGATGTTCAAGGACTGACATCTTCTCAACAGATTGGGCAGCGTGTTCCATACCTTGGGGCCAAGATAGGAAAATGAGGACTTCCCTGATGTTTTTTAGGTCGAGCATTCAAGACCTCTTGTATATACTTTAGTATATACTTATATGTGTATGTATTTTGTGGGCTCTGGAGATCAGCCCTAGGACTGGTCTGCTTCCGCTTAGGGACTTTTTTTTCTGTTCAACTGCTTCTATTTAACTGTGTTAATAGAAAACGACCAGTAGAGGTCAGTAAAATACCAGAATTGCTTTCTGCTTGTTCAACTGCCTCTATTTAACTGTCTTGATAGAAAACGACCTGTAGAGGTCAGGAAAATACCAGAATTGCTTTCTGCTGAGGAACTTTCTTTTTTAATTTTTCTGGCAACTGCCTCTATTTAACTTTCTTGATAGAAAACGACTAGCAGAGGTCAGTAAAATATCAGAATCACTTTAGCATTCTCTAGATTCTAGTCTATAGAAATTGTCTTCCACGAGCACCCGTAGACAATCATATTTTTTTTAAATCTTGTATTTTTGAGTGATAAGACCACTAAAGGCCCTGATTTTATATTAAAAACAGAGCTTTGGACTATACCATTTCCCGCTGAAAGGCAATATTTCTCTCCATGTGTTCTCATACCTGGCGTGTCACGCAGATTGGTGCTTACTTTCCCTCCATGTTAAAGAACAGTAGATATTTCAGCACCCAGGCTAATGTGCCGCATAGCTAAATACATCTAAGGTCTCAAAGGCGAGATCGATTGCATTGCAAATGCTTGTTTTTTAAATCTAGGGACCTCACAAAATTTCCAGTTGCTGGAGCGAAGAGAGCAGCTAGGGCAGTAATGTTTCACTAGCTCTTGCAAATAGCGAGGGCCTGCATTTGGACATGACTTTTTGCATATAGCATAGGGCTTTGAACTGTATGCGTTTTTCGACCAGGATCCAGTGGAGGTAACGAAAGAGGTTGGATGTAGAGGCGGCTTTGAGGAGATGGAGTAATAGTCTGGCGGCCGAGTTCTGGATGACCTGTAGGCATTTGAGTGAGCTCTTGCCAGCTCTCAGGTAAAGAATGTTACCTTAGTCCAACTTTGATAAAATCAGGGCCTGGATGGCAGTCTGCTGAGCAGAGAAGGGAAGAACTCAGATAATTTTCTTGAGCCACTTTAGGACTGCAAAACAGTTCGAGGCTACCTTGGAGATTTGAGTTTTCATAGACAGTTCATCGTCAAGCCAGAAACCAATGCTCTTCACCTTAGAAAAAGGCACTGGAGGGGTCCAAGAATATCCAGCCAGTGGTGTGACCCCCACAGTTGGGGGTTGTTACCCACCAACATGACCTCGGTCTTATTACTATTTAGCTTCAAGGAGTTACTGCTCATGCAGGTGGCAACCTTCAGGCGACAAGAGTTCAGGATGTCTGTGAGATGAGCCTCAGTAGATGACAGAGAGAAGATGATCTGAGTGTGATCACGTAAGAGAACAATGTCAGCTAGAGGACGCACGCAAACATTAAGTAGAATTGGACTCAAGGTGGAGCCCTGGGGAACTCCAGAAGAAAGAGTGACACCTAGGGGCGAAATTGGTACAGAAGACCTGAAAAGTCCAATCCTACAAGAACAAAGTCAACCAGGACAATGCTGTATCCTGGTGACCATGTCCTCTAGTCTTTTTAGGAGTATTTTGTGAGATACAGTTTCGAAAGACGTACTTATATCAAGCAGGATCAGCGCCACACTATCCAGGTACAGTCTAAGATGCTCTGTGACTCCCAGAAGAGCGGATTCGTTGCTGTACATTCCATCCACCATGTTAGCACAAATTTTTATGCGATTCAAAGATCAGTCAAATAATTGAGATTCATTTTAGTAGTTAAGCAGTTAAAAAAAAAACCTATAGCAGAATAGGGAATTCCTATCTGGACTGAGGAAAAAATTAAAAATAATACGTTGTCTCCATGTTGGTAATTACTGGTGTGGCCCCTAACGGTATTTAGTTTTCTACTCCCACTAGCAGGGCACTACGTTACATTATCAGGCTGATCGCTGATCACGACGAGGTTGATTTCTATTAGTCCTTATGTGATGCAAGTAGGCTAGTTTACCAGTTTGAGAGGGGAAACAGACCAGTTATGACCCACGTAACTCCGTCAGCCTTACCTGGAGAGAACTAACCCTGGGCGTAGTTCGCGAAGTAACGCTTCGCGAAGCTACGCAAAGTGCAGTTCGCACTACGCAAGCTACGCCGTAGCACTACGCGAACTGCGTAGTGCGTGTTCGCAATGATTGCACAGTGCCGGATGCTTGTCCGCACTGTGCAATCATTGAAAACGGCATCTTGCACAGTGCGAGCTGTCTTTACTGCCGCTCGAGTAGATTTTTACTCGAGCGGCAGCTTTCTCAACGCGGACTGGTAGTTTCTCATCGCGAGCGGTCGCGAGCATACGCGACCACTCGCAATGAGAAACCTGACCTCCCGCGTTGAGAATCTCGCCGGGAGGTTTATTTTCCACGCTCGCGATCGGCAACTTGATGTTGCTGATCGCGAACGAGGAAAAAGTCTCGCCGGGATGTCATTTTGCTTGCTCGCGGTCGCCAACTTGACGTTGAGGACCGCGAGCAAGCAAAAAATGACCGCTGCACTACGCTACGCTACGCGTGTTTGCACTGTGCTACGTGCAATTCGCGTAGTGCGAAGTAGCGCAAACTTCGCAAACTACGCGAGCGTAGCGTAGTTTTCCGCCCAGGCCTAGAGAGAACGCCGGTTAGGCACGTAGCAAACAGAGCACACACAAGAAATCCACGCTGTTATTTTTAAAGGTTTATTTTAAGCCAATTTTAGCGCTGACTATATGTAGAAATATTATTACAGGTATAAAAATAACAATATTGATTAAATATAAACCGAATGTAAAAATGCTAAAATCAGGCAACATGCTATTTTATAGAAATAACCTTTGCTTATAATCCTAGCTACCAAAATCTTAGCACCAAAAGTCTGCAATTGTGTTGAGAGTTCAGTATTTTCATGTGTGCAATTGTTTACCAGAACTTCATTTGTATTTTGTAGTCTAAAGCATGTTTGCAGGACAAGTCTAGATTTTGTCTATGTGGCCACATCTGTTATCCGGTAACAGCCTTGGCACATTTACGTCAAGAAATGCTCTGTCACTCTGGAATATGAAGCTCCTCTCCCATCGAGAGAGCTGTAAGGGCTCATATTATAGCACTTCTTGGCATTATTATGAGACAAAATATTGTAGTGATGCATAATGGGAGGAAAAGCCGATAATTCACTTACATGTGCACCTTTAATCCACTATGCCTTTCTCTAAATTTCACACATTACATGAATTTATTAATATACAAACTTGAAGCACACTATCAAAATGCATGATACTTGTAGCACAGAAGGGCCTTTGGCACGACATATGGGGCTTTCTAGTCATATAAAGCAAACACATGAAAAATAGGTACCATAAATAAATAAGAAGATATTTTGTGACAATAAGACCATAAAAGACTCTATAGCAGCACTCAGAACTCGTGCCACAACTTGTGTTTTTTAAGAGGATTTATTATAAACAAGTTCTAAGGGATTGGGCATTCAAAACAGCCTGGAGTGAAAATGCCCGATATTTATTATGGGCTGATCCTTGTCTTTCATTGGATGCTGCCCTTAATATTGCAAAGGTAGTGGAGGGATCTGAGCATTTTGTACAATAAATTAGTGTTAATCATCTTCTCATACAAATGTCATTAGTAAAAATATAAAGGTGACAGATGCAAGACAAATAGTGACCCAACTATACAGAAAGGAACTATCCCAATGTTTGTTATAGATGTAGGGGCTCTAATCACATTGGTAAATGTAAAGGGTTCCACGGATGTGAGAAGATGTGCAACAAAAAGGAAAAGATGTCATTTTAGGCCTCTGTCAATAATTCATAAGGTAAACCTGGTAGTGCAAGGAATTTACGAAAATTAACTTGAATCCCAATGTCATTCTCAGCGCAGAGGTGGAGAAAGGAAAGTGTAAGGGATTTCCCATGTACATTATTCAAGAAGAAGAAATGGTGGACTATTTTGTGGGGTGCAATAGATTCTGGAAAAGAGTTAGTTCACAAGTTGTTGGATGACAAGACGTTGTGTAAGGCTGACGTTACTTCGGCTACAAAATTTAAGTTGAAGGGTGTTTCTGGGCTGAGTAAGAAATTAAAAATCGATGACCAAGAGTTCAAATCTATCTAGCTGAGAAGGGAGATTTCTTGCTGGCTTTGCAACACCTGGAAGAAATAGGAATCAAGTTAGATCCCAGAGATGACCCCCAGTTTGTTCGGAAAGGAAACAGTGGAGATAGTGGTGTGGTTGTAAAAACTAAATGAGTTGAAGTGTTGTACGGAATTAGATGAGTATATTAGATTACCTAATGTTAGTTTGTGTTGCAGTCTTTGGTGATAGGTAGGTAAATTTAAACTATTCAAACATTGCATTAAATTGAAACGGAATGCAATATCAGTTTGACACAGATTCAGAAATGTTCCTCTCATGATATTTGCAAGTAAAGTTTGATTCACCTCCTTGGTGGCACAAGTAGTGAGTGATTTGTTTGAAAGGTTCAGGTGAACTTATTTACCTGCATAGTTTGACCCAAGAGATGCAGATTGCTTGTCCATTCACTTCTCAACTTGCTTGAAATGGTTTCAATCTTGGAGACATCTACAATATTTTTCAAAGTTGACTTGCCTAGTGCCTACGGGCTGATCTAACAGAAGAGTACCAAAGCATGGATGGGGCTACCCAGATTAACAGCTCAACAAAAAGATAAATTCACCTGGGGCTTTCTTGAAAATATATATATGTTACCGAGTTATTTCCTGTGGTATGGAGCCCACTAATATTAGATGTGTCTTGAATATTTTAAAACATGAGGACGGACCCTCACACAGGAACCTATGTATCATGCTTCATCATAGAGTCTTCCCATCCACCCTACAGTTTTAGAGGGACCGATGGGCTCATCAATGTTATAGAGAGCACTTTATTGATGATAATGCGCCCACCAATAATAAGGTCAGGGATCTGTGCACAGTGTTAAAAATCCTCTACTGTAAAACCCAGCCTCTATAATTTAGTCCAGGATTTGGTACTGTGGAATATTTAAAAACTAAAATGTCAGGGATTGTAGGAGTTATTACAGCTCCCTTGTCCCTCTAGTCAACATGTTTCAGCAATTCTTATGGCACCCTAAGGGATTCAAGGACTTCCTCATGGCTGAGATTCCTAGTTCACAGCTCTCTTTCACACACACGCATTCATACTTTTACAAAAAATTGGTACTTCTTGAGGAAGTATCACTTTTGCGGACAATGTAATACCTGTAAAATAAGAAAAGACAAGACTCACAAACATCAAAAGGTCTGCAAGGCTTCTATTGTAGTTCCTGAAGCATAGGGAAATTAATGATAAATGAGACTAAGGTGAATAAAGGCACTGTGGAAGATGGAAGTGGCAAGGCACATAGCGGTTCAATGGAACATTCTTGGATTGGTGAGACACTGCAAAAGAAAATGCGTGTTTAAAATGCACCCCACACATATTGTAATTGTATTTTTATATCGCTTACCTCCCCTGACAAGGCGTTGACGTGCTTTTTGGCAAGTAGCAGGCTACTGCAGAACCCAAAAAGGATTAGTGGTGAATTAGTATAGGGAAATATGAATTAATTTGAGTGGTGCACGCCAAATCGGAATCCTAATGTCCATACCAAGAACTCTGCCTAAGAGGAGAGCCATGCTGGTCTGAGTGGCGTGCAGTGTCATCATATGCATGCCTTCATTACATATGCGTCAGCCTGAGTAGGAGCTGGAACACATCTTTGTTTCCTCCCATGGGGAAGTTGCCTCACTTAAAAAGCTAGAGCACGTTAGTTCATCTATCTGTATGTCAAAGTAAAGCTAACTGTGGATTTTGCTGGAAAGACATCACTTAATAGGGCTAGTAACATTTCTGGGATGGGTTATTAAGAATCTCGAACTGTTACTTCTAGGTGGAGTCAAGGTTGGAGTTAGACACTAGTAGGGAAAAGAGGAACATAAACCAAAGCATACAGGATTATCATTAGTGGCCCACAGGAATTAATCAGTGAGAGCTGTTAAGTGGGGTATGAGGCAGTATGCTCACATCTGTTCCTTCATATACTGAGTAGCTGACCACTTGTTCCAAAACAACCCATTTGATCTTATCACTGTGTCCTGATCAGTAAAATAGGATTTTATGCAGGTGGTGGTACATCTACACCTAATATTAATTCTCTCATAGGGGATTTCCATGTATAGTCATAAGCACTTGAATAGTCCTGCCCACGTGTGGGGACCCCGGAGCACTTCTTTAGATATATCTTCTTGAGTGAATATTTTTCGCCTTTCTTCAGGAAGGCCTGCAAAGACACTTAAGAGATAGAAAGACAATAATGCAGCCTAAATACATAGGCTACACTGGTTTCATTCTCATCAGGAATTGAAAAAAGATAGCCAGTATACTAAATTTGTGTAGTTTTAGTAGTATTAAACACACAGAATAAACTCCTTTACAAAATCCCTTTTTTCATGATAGAGTTGAAAGGAAAGAACAGAGTAGCCCCCATAGACTGCCATTATATGTCTTTAAAAATAGAAGCTGTGCCTTTAAGATCCCAGAGACCACCAGTATCCCATCATGCACAGCCAGTGGCAGTTACTTAAGTTCTTTTTCCCGGCTCCTACTTTCAGGACCCAGGAGCATTGAGCTCTATCATTTTGGTGTTTCTCTTCAAACTTCACGTCTGAATTTAGCATTTTTCTGCTTCACTTGATGTCTTTGGTCTTCCTCTTCGTGTTTCTGTTTTTTTCTGACAGAAACTTTGCAGTTTTTCACTAAAAAATGGCATTTTTTTGATAAGTGCCCAGACTGTGGTAGGAAGAAGGCCAAGACTGATCCACACAGAGTGTGCATTATTTGTCTTCTTGCTTCTCATGTTTCTGATGCTTGTTCCATCTGCAAAACCTTCTCAAAACGTACTCTGCATGACGGAGAGAAAATCCGGCTTCAGGGAACTGAAGAAAGAAGAAAACAACAGGCCAAGTCTTCAGGTGGGACTTCAGGGCGAGGAGAGGGTCATTCCTCTACCAGGGCTCTGTCTTCAGCTTCTGGGGGGCTCCCCAGTAGAATAAAGGCTGAAAAAAGGTGCCGGTCCCGGTCGAGGACGATGACATCGAAAGGAGGTACAGCGCCGACGTGTTCGCCGTCGACCCAGGGCTCTGAATCCAAACGATGTCATCGTTCAACACCGAGGTCGATTTTGAAGCCGACGACGATTCCACCTCGGTTGGCATCAGGAAGTCCGCCGCCGACGGTGAAACCTCGTAGGTCGCCGTCGAGAACCTTGTCTCACCAGCAAAGTCGCTCGACGTCGAGACGGCCCCGGTGATGGACGTCGAGTCATCATCGACGTCGAGCCATCATAGTCGACCACCATCACACTCCCAGGGTCGGTCGACGCTGAGAGGGAGGCGCTCAACGTCGAAGCGAGATCTGCCTTCGAGATGACGTCGAAGGTCGCTGTCGACAAGTAGATCGACGTCGAGAGAGAGTCAAAGAACCTACTTAGGAACTTTGTCGCCATCTTCAAAATTACAGGAGGCTCGTAAGAAGAGGAGACCAATTTATACATCAGATTCGGATTTCAAGAACCTATTCTCCGTCTAGGCTCTCTTCGTCCCCAGCATCTCATCAGCAGCCTCCAAATGTGGAACCACGATCTCCGACTCCTCTTCCTCCGCCTCACCGTCCTCCTCCACCATCTTCACCATGAAGGCCAAGGTCTAGATCTCACACGAGACATTGCTCTCGTAGTCATAGATCCTCTACTCATTCACGTCATCGTCATCATAGACGGAGGTCTCATTCTAGACATGCTAGAGACACTTCCTCATCAAGCACTGGCAGATATTCACCTACGCTGACGGATTCGCCTCCCCCACAGATCTCACGAGTTGATGACATCTCAATGTTCCAAGAGGTTTTAGTGAGGGGTGCTTCAAAGTTGAACATTCCAGTCTCCACCCCTACACCTACCACTTCCGTTATATTTGAGACTTTGCAACATAAACAGGTGTCACGTCCTTTGCTCCCTCTGGTGCCAGGTCTATTAGAACCAGCGATGGAGCTTTTCTTGACACCATCTACGATTAAGTCAGCTCCTTCCAGGCTACAGAAAAAATACCAGCCTCTGGAGCAGGATCCTGCTTTCCTTAGGATAGACCCAACTCTGGACTCTGTATTTGTGGTGGCTGCCAAGAAGCGACATGCCACGACTCCAACTTCGACAGTACCACCAGATAAAAAAAGTTGCAAAATGGATTCGGCGGGTAGGAAAGTTTGTAACACCGCAGTGACTGTCATGAAAGCCGCTAGTGCCACAGCCTTGTTAGGGAGATATGACAGGGCACTGTGGGAATCTCTCCAACAGTTTGCAGACTACCCCCCTAGGGACAAGAGAGAAGATTTTAAAGCGTTACTGGCAGAAGGTTTGATGGTGTCTAATCAGATTATAAGTGCAGCAGCTGACACTTCCCTCCTTGCTGCACATGAGTATTGCCATGGCGTGGCATTATGACGACATTCATGGTTCGCCTTATGTCACTCAATCCTGAATTGCAACAACGCATTCTGAATCTCCCGTTTTCAGGTACAACTGTTTTTGGCACTTACGCTGACGAGGAGATGTCCAGGATGAAAGTCGAGATGGAGACACTAAAAGCGGTAGGCCTGGAGAGGCCTAAGGAGCAGGCCAAATCTTTCCGTCCTTTTCAACGACGGTACCCTACACAGAGTGTTCAAACCCCTCGATGGTATCCGGGCCGCGAACGAGGTACGGAATCACAGTATCAACGGTCCTATCTGCAGTACCAGAGAAAACAAACAAGAGGAAGATCAGGCCAGCAGCCATCTCAAGGAGGCAAGATGCCAGCTGGGGCAAAACCCTGAATCCTGTCTTCCCCCTCTTACGTTACCCGCTCCAGGAGGGGGAAGTATCAGACATTACCTGACATTGTGGCAAAAAATAACGCAAGACAATTGGGTGCTGAATATTGTTCGCAATGGATACTTGGTCAGGTTTATCAGCCCTCCACCGTCAATACCTCCAAAACAATCCAGGTTCCAATTGCACCAATTACAACTGGAAGCGAACATTCTCTTACTGAAACAGGCGGTGGCACCCATTCCTCCCTTACGAGGCAGGGGGCTATACTCCAGATTCTTTCTTGTCAAAAAGAAAGACAAGAACGAGTTCAGACCCATTCTTGACCTAAGGACGGCCAACAAGTGGATTTGAAGAGAGGTTCAGAATGCTAGCATTACACCAAATCTACCCTCAGTTACAATGAGGAGATTAGTTATGCGCAATCGACCTTCAAGACGAATACTTCTATATTCCCATCATAGAGAAGCATCGCAAGTTCTTGAGGTTCACAGTGGGGAACAACCACTACCAATACTGTGTGCTCCAATTCGGCCTGAAGTCAGCACCCAGGACTATCTCCAAATGCATGGCGGTGGTGGCCGCGCATCTGAGGAAGCACAAAGTGTTCGTCTACCCCTATTTAGATGATTGGCTAATCAAGGCATCCACGACTCAGGAAGCTCAGCTGCATTTTAATTGGACTTCTGATCTTCTCCTTCGGCTGGGTCTTCATATCAACCAGGCGAAGTCCAGTTCGGTTCCCGTACAATGCCTGCAAGATCTGGGAGCTTCCATCGATACTCGCATGGCAAACGTGTGTCCTTCGGAGGAGAGATGCTTATCGATCCTTCGGAAGGCCCAGGCTCTCATGGCACTGTCTCGCCCAACTGTGAGAAAGGTATCCTCTCTCCTGGGGTCGATGGCATCCTGTTTATTCCTCACTCCGAATGCACGTCGCCACATGGGACCTGCAGGAATGCCTGGAGGATCAATGAGATCAACGAACAGGAGACTGGGAAGACCGGATTCAACTGTCTCAACACGCCTTTCGGTCCATTAAATGGTGGTACTATCCCACCAATCTCCTATGAGGGATCCCATTTCACAAGCAGATGCCTCTTCAGACCATGGTCATGGATGCCTCTCTCCTGGGATGGGTAGCCCATACAAGGCAACTTCAAATCCAGGGCAAATGGTCTCACAAGAAATCTACTTATCACATCAATCTCCTAGAGCTGCGAGCAGTTCACATGGCGTTGAAAGCCTTTCGTCCATCACTCACTTCCAACTCCCTGCTTGTACAGACGGACAATCCAACGACCATGTACTACCTCAACAAGCAGGGAAGCTCTAGGTCCAGACCTTTGTTTCGGAAGGCCCAGACTATCTGGAAGTGGCTTCTGGCCAGAAACTTGACCATAGCAGCAACTCACCTCCCAGGTGTTCAAAATGCTCAGGCCAATTCTCTAAGCACACTCCTCCAGGAAAACCACAAGTGAGTCTTAAACGACGACATGGTCCACAATATCTTTGGAATATGGGGTACTCCGGAAGTTGACTTCTTCGCCACTGCAGAAAACAGCAAATGCCAAAACTTCGCGTCAAGGTACTACCAACCTGGAATGTTGGGGAATGCCCTTAGGATCAACTGGTCAGGTAGATTTCTGATGGATACATCTGCCTGTGGATTCCTCACCTTATGAATATCCCCCTGCGCCAGCATTCCGTGGAATTTTTTCCTAGCTCTCCACGCCGACGAGGACGTCGGCTCCGCTCGCGACTCCGTATGACGTAACCGGAGCCATAAGAGAGCCTCGTCGGCGTGATGACGTCAGTTCCCTTTTTCCGCGCCGTCGACGCGTAACGGTTTTCTAGCACTCTCCATATTTGGTGGAGTTACTTTGTTGTTCTTCATCTTTAACTGTTGCTAGAAGGGATGTCGTCTTCGAAGAAGTCTGGTTTTAAACCCTGTAGGGAATGTGGGGTCGCATGTCCATCACTGACCCCCATGAAGATTGCTTATGGTGCTTTGTCGTCGGATCACGACGTGGAGGACTGTTCCTGTTGTAGGAAAATGAACCCAAAAGCACTTAAGGAACGGGAAGCCAAGTTGTTTCTGGCCAAGGCGAAGAAAGAAGGAAGAGGGCGTAAGCGTGAAAAGTCAAAGTCGAGGTCGTCGACTTCACACACATCGAAGTCGAAAAAGCATAAGAAAAAAAGAAGACATGGATCTCGGCGCCGCTCGACCAAGAGTAAGGCTTCGAGGTCGCCTTCGCCAGCTCCTCGACGTCGCCGTAAGGACTTTGTATCTCCTTCGCCCTCTCCTTCTCCTCGTGTGACTCCGGCTTCGCCTAGAGGTACTCCGGCGCATTCTCCGGCGCCGAGGGATTCAGCTACTTCAGATGTCGAGCTGGTTCAGGATGTACCACCTTCTCCTGTGCCTGAGGTTGAACCGGTGGATTCGGCAGTGGATCCGGTAGGTCCGACGTCAGAGACTCCCCGTTTGGATACTGGTTCGAATTCATATCCTCAATTCCCGGCTCCAGGGGCGGATCTGTCGCATTTTTTAAATGCCATGTACGGAGTTTTCACAAAGGCGGCCTTCCCATCCGGAGCACCTTCGGGTCCCGTGGGTCTGCTGGCATTCAACTTGGGTGTGCCCCAGCACTATGCCCAGTCACCCTTCATGCCGATGGCGCCGTCATGGCAGTTTCCGGCGCCGAGAGTCTCGACACCGTTGGTGGAATCCTCGGCGCCGACTGGTGAGCCCTCCTCTCGTCCTCGTGTGGAACTCTTGCCGCCCTCGACGCCGGCTTTGGAGCGGTCGGCGCCGCATACGGAGCCACCGACGCCGCGTCCGCGGATTCGTTCACGAAGAGAGGCTCAGAGACTTTTAGAAGAGGAGCAGTATCGTACAGAGGAGGCTGAGGAGGGCGAGTTGGAAGAGTCTCTGGATGAGTTTGAGGGCATTCAGGAGGCGAGCGGTTTGGATACCTCTCCTGAGTGGGAACTCTCTTCTACAAGGGCTTCTCCTCCTCAAGAGGTAGCTCCCTACCATTTGGTGATAAGGAAAGCTGCGGGGCTGTTGGATTTGCAGTTGCCCACTGCTGAATATAAGCCAAATTTGTTGACGGAGGTGTTGCATTCTCCTTCCTCCACAGTTGAGCCTCTTTTACCCTTTAATGAGGCCTTGTTGGATCCTATCCTCGAGGTTTGGCGTAAACCACTCTCTTCACCTGCCGTTTCTAAATCTGTGGCTAGGAGGTATAGGACTGCACCTGGGGATCCGGATTTTCTCTCATCCCATCCATCTCCAGAGTTTAGTGGTGCAGGCATCTTGCTCCAAGCAATCTTCAGGTGCTTTCCCTCAGGCCCCAGCTGACAGGGACTCAAAGAAAATGGATCAGTCAGCTAAAAGGTTTTCTCCTCTTCTAGCATGGCACTGAAATCGACCAACGCCACTTGTCTATTGGGCCGTTACATACACGCCTTGATGGACTCGGCAAAGCAATTGGCACCTAAGTTACCTGACGAGGAGAGGGGAAATTTTATGGAGGTCCTGTCAGACGCTCCAGCGGCAGCTAGGCAAGTTATTCAGTCAGGCCTGGATACGGCTGACTCAGTGGCCAGGGTCATGGGCTCCTCCATAGCTGCAAGAAGGCAGGCTTGGCTTCGTTCTTCCGGATTTTCCCCTGATGTCCAGGCCACTCTTTTTGATTTGCCCTTTGACGGGTCAAGGCTCTTTGTGGAAAAAGCGGATTCGGCCTTACAAAGGTTTAAGGATAGCAGAGCTACAGCGAAATCCTTGGGATTGCAGGCCCAGTCGAGAGGTTTTGGCTACAAGAAGTATCGGGGCTTTGGAAGGTCTTCCTTTCGCAACTTCCGTTCACCTCAGCAGCAGCAGCAAAATCCACTCTATAGATCTTATAGAGGAAGAGCCAGAGGTCGCCAACGAGGTTCTGCCCGCAATCTCTCCTCCTCCTCCTCTTCTGCCTCCCCTGCTCCCCCTGGTACCGCAGGAAAGCAGCCCTAGATCCCCCATCCTGGATCATGTGGGTCCTGTAGGGGGTCGGCTGTCTCACTTTCTGCAAGGTTGGAAATCGGTCACGACAGACCTTTGGGTTTTGAACCTTGTGGAGAATGGGTACGCCCTTCCCTTTCGGGAGTTTCCTCCTCTTTACCCTCCTTGCCAGGGATTTTGCTCAGAGGACCATTTGCTTCTTCTGCAGAAGGAGGTTCTTGCATTACTACAAAAAGGTGCGATAGAGGTGGTTCCAGAGCAGGAAAGGGTTCAGGGATGCTACTCCCGGTATTTCCTGATCCCCAAAAAGGACGGCAGGTTACGTCCGATCCTGGACCTCAGGGTCTTGAATTTTTACCTGAAGCAGGAGAAATTCAAGATGCTGACCCTTGCTCAGGTTCTTCTGGCGCTGCAGCAGGAGGACTGGATGGTGTCGATCGACTTACAGGATGCGTATTTTCACATCCCCATTCTGAAGTCGCACAGGAAGTATCTCCGTTTTACGGTTGGGTCGCAGCACTACCAGTTTGCGGTCCTCCCGTTTGGTCTTACTACTGCACCTCGAGTCTTCACAAAGGTGATGGCAGTGGTGGCAGCTCATCTCAGAAGGTCGGGGATTCCAGTTTTCCCCTATCTGGACGACTGGCTGCTCAAAGCGGAGTCTCCGGAGATGGTGCTTCATCATCTGCGGGTAACATCTCAACTGTTGTTCAACTTGGGTTTTTCAATCAATGTGCCCAAATCACACCTGGTGCCCTCTCAGCGCAACCTGTTCATAGGGGCGGTACTGGACACTACTGTGTGTCGAGCATTTCCTCCTCCACAAAGAATTCTCGACATTCAGGAGATGATCCCTTTGTTTTACAATGGAGCGGATGTTCCGGTCCTGAAGGTCCTTCGCCTGCTCGGTCTGTTCGCCTCCTGCATTCTGTTGGTCAACCATGCACGCTGGCACATGAGGGCGCTCCAGTGGTGTCTCCACAGGGAGTGGTATCAGCACAACGGAGATCTCAGGGATTCAGTCAGGATCTCCAGAGAAGCTGCAGCGGAGCTGACTTGGTGGAGCGTGGAGGGCAATCTGTCTCAAGGAAAGCCCTTTCATCTTCCTCCATCGGTGGCCACAGTGATAACGGACGCCTCTACCCTAGGGTGGGGTGCTCATTTGGGGGATCTGGAGATCAAGGTTCTTTGGTCTCCAGAGGAAAGGTTGTCTCATATCAATCTTCTGGAATTGCGGGCGATACGTTTGGCGCTCAAGGCCTTTCTCCCTTCCCTTCGCGGTCAGTCGGTTCAAGTCCTGATGGACAACACTACCGCGATGTGGTATGTCAACAAGTAGGGAGGAGTAGGGTCGTACCGTCTCTGCAGAGAGGCGTTGCGGCTTTGGTCCTGGGCTCAGGACCATCGGATTTGCTTGATGGCGAATCATTTGGCCGGAGTGTTGAATGTGCGTGCGGACAGTCTCAGTCGACAGTTCTCCGCCGACCACGAGTGGAGGCTTCATCCGGAGGTGGTTCGACACATCTTCCGGACGTGGGGGACTCCTCGGGTGGACCTGTTTGCCACTCACGAGAACGCGCACTGCCCGTCGTTCTGCAGTCTCCAGTTTCCGTTGCAGGGAGCGTTGGGGGACGCGTTTCAGTTGAGTTGGGACTCTCGACTCCTTTACGCGTTTCCTCCCAAACCCTTGATTCCTCAGGTTCTGAGGAAGATTCGCCAAGACCGGGCCCAAGTCATATTGATCGCCCCGGATTGGCCAAGAAGGGTGTGGTACACAGATCTTCTTCACCTCTCATCGCACCCTCCGCTCCGTCTCCCTCTCAGGGCAGACCTCCTCTCGCAGTCGCAGGGGCAGGTTCTACACCCCCACCTCCAGAGCCTGCATCTTCATGCCTGGAGATTGAACGGGGCAACCTGAGTTCTTTCTCTCTCCCGCCTGACGTGGTGGATGTTATTTTATCGGCCAGGCAACACTCCACCAAGTCCATTTACTCCTACAGATGGTCAAGATTCGTTAAGTGGTGTGGAGAGAGATCCATTGACCCTTTAAAGGCCCACTTGTCAAATGTTCTTCTGTTTGCCCTTTCCTTGGCTCAGCAAGGTTGTGCTGTGGCCACGGTTAAGGGTTATTTGTCAGCCTTATCGGCTTTTCTGTGTCTACCTGATCAGCCGTCTTTATTTAAGTCTCCTATCGTTTTGAGATTTATCAAAGGCCTTACCAATAGGTTTCCGCCTACTCCTTTTGTTATGCCCCAATGGGATCTTAATCTTGTTTTAACTTTTTTGATGGGTTCCCCCTTTGAACCACTTCATAGCTGTCCTTTGAGGCTTTTATCTTTTAAAACTGTCTTTCTGGTAGCCATTACCTCAGCAAGGAGGGTGAGTGAGCTTCAAGCTCTTAGTTCAAAACCCCCGTTTTTGACCATACATGCTGAAAGGATGGTCCTCAGGACCAGGGCTGCTTTTCTGCCTAAGGTAGTTACTCCCTTCCATCTAGGGCAGTCCATAACTCTCCCTGTGTTTTATCCTCCCCCTCACCCTTCCAAGGAGGAGGAGAGACTTCACCGCCTGGACCCTAAAAGAGCGATGAGCTTTTATTTGGACAGAACAAAGGACTTGCGTTTGGACGATCAGCTCTTTGTGGGCTATGTTGGACGCTCAAAAGGCAAAGCGGTGCACAAGCGCACTCTATCCAGGTGGATCATCTTGTGCATCAAGATCTGCTACGCCCTTGCTGGTAAGGAACCACCTGAGGGTATTAGAGCCCATTCTACTAGGGTTAAGTCTTCCACCTCTGCTCTAGCCAGAGGTGTTCCTGTGTTGGATATTTGTAAAGCAGCGACCTGGGCCTCCCTCCACACTTTCGCTAAGCATTATTGCTTGGATTCCGAGGTGAGGAGGGAGGGCCATTTTGCGCACTCTGTCTTGCATGACTTTTTGGTATAAGAAAGGTGGACACCCTCCTCCGGGAGTGGGACTGCTGTGGGAATCTATTCATAAGGTGAGGAATCCACAGGCAGATGTATCCATCAGAAGAACAAGTTACTTACCTTCGGTAATGCTTTTTCTGGTGGATACAGTATCTGCCTGTGGATTCCTCACTGACCCACCCTCCTCCCCGTTGTCCACCTTTGTATACCTTGAGGTATGCCTTAATTGGCTTGTTGTTGTTTTACAATTGTATCTGGTACATTTATAGGAAATGCTGATGTTCTTTAGCTTTCCTTTGTGATTTTGTACTGTGTATATTGGTTCAAATGTTGTGTACTGTGTATACTTTAAATCTGTTGTCGGTCCACCTGTTCGCCTCGGAGGCACGGAAAAAATGGGTGGAACTGACGTCATCACGCCAACGAGGCTCTCTTATGGCTCCGGTGACGTCATACGGAGTCGCGAGCGGAGCCGACGTCCTCGTCGGCGTGGAGAGCTAGGAAAAAATTCCGCGGAATGCTGGCGCAGGGGGATATTCATAAGGTGAGGAATCCACAGGCAGATACTGTATCCACCAGAAAAAGCGTTACCGAAGGTAAGTAACTTGTTCTTCTCTACGCCTTTCCTCCAGTTCCCCTGATCCCAGCAGTCCTTATCAAGCTAGCACAGTCGCGGACCACAATGATTCTCATAGCCCCAGAGTGGCCACGTCAATGGTGGTTCACGGACCTCCTTCATCGGTCTATCCATCCACATCTCAGGCTTCCTTGCGAATCAGATCTACTAACGAAGTTCAAAGGCCAGATGGTGCACCCCAACCGCTCCTCTTTGAATTTGGCAGCATGGTTCCTGAGATAGTACAATATGGACACTTGAACTTACCCCAAAGCTGCATAGACATCCTCAAGGAAGCTAAGCGTCCATCCACGAGGTCCGCCTATGCTCACAAATGGAAGAGATTCTGTATTTGGTGCTCATCAAAAAATGAAGATCCTACCTCTTGCCAGGAAGATGTCATCCTCCCATATTTGCTTCTTCTTTCACAATCTGGTCTTCAATTTTCTTCCATTAAGGTTCACTTGACAGCCCTTACTGCCTACAGGAAATGCCCTTCACAAACTTCCTTTTTCAGAATTCCTTTCAATAAAGATTTCCTGGAGGGTTTAAAGAAGGTTTTTCCTCCTATTAAGAATCCTTCTCCTCCCTGGGAGCTTAATGTGATACTTTCTCGCCTTATGCAAGAACCTTTTGAGCCCATACATAAATCTTCTCTCTAGCATCTGTCTTGGAAGACGGCTTTCCTTGTGGCTATTACTTCCCCCCGCAGGGTTAGCAAACTCCAGGCACTATGCTGTAAAGAGCCATATACAGTTTTCCATGCATATAAAGTGGTTATGAGGCCTCATCCGAAGTTCCTCCCTAAGGTGGTTTCGGATTTTCATGTGAACCAGACAATCTCCTTGCCTACTTTTTTCCAGCATCTTTCTACTCCAGCGGAGAGATCTCTTAATTCCCTGGATGTAAGACGGGTTTTAAAATTCTATTTAGATAAAACTAAGAATTTATGGAGATCTGACCAGTTATTTGTAAACTATGGTTCCCTCCGTACTGGTCTGGTGACTTCTAAACAATCCATTTCTAGATGGATTGTTTCCTGCATCTTTCTCTGTTATCAAAAAGCTAATAAATCCTTAGCTATTAAGCCTAAAGCTCACTCGACGAGAGGGAAAGCAGCTACTGCGGCCTTTCTTCGTAATATTCCAATTGCAGAGATTTGCAAGGCTGCTACCTGGAAATCAGTTCATATTTTCACTAAACACTACTGCTTGGATTCTGATGCCAAGGCGGATGCTAAAGTGGGACAGGCTTCCCTTCGGAACCTGTTTGCTTAAATCTACATATATCTTTCTCTGTCTCTTCCACCACTTTCTAGAGGGATGGGCTTGCTAATCTATTCAATTGGTTATGACTATACATGGAAATCCCCTACGAGAGAAGGAACGGATTCTTACCTGTAACTCCTGTTCTCTCATAGGGGTATTTCCATGATAAGTCATAAGAAACCCTCCCTCCTCCCCGGAGGAATAGACACAGGGATCCATAACATACTGCATACTTCCTCTTCTCATCGCCTTCAAAAAGAACTGAAGTAACTGCCACTGGCTGTGCATGATGGGATACTGGTGGTCTCTGGGATCTTAAAGGCACTGCTTCTATTATCTGAAAGAGACAATTAGTTATAGATTCCTTAACTTAGAATTACCCCCAGGCATCAGACTGGATCCGGAGAATTTTTCATCAGCTGTACCCCTGCACGTCGAAAGGTGGTGTCGGTCGGCTCTGCGTTCGTTGTTGGCGTCGTGGGTGCTGGGATGATGTCGTGGTAGCTACTAGACATCGCCCTCTCGCGCTGACGTCAGTTCTTTCTTTCTCCGCATCAGCCAGCGCAGATCCGGAGAGAGAGCGGTACCTCCAGTCACTTTTTGACTGACTTTTTTGCGACTTTTGTTGACACCGTTGTTGAGTCTATCGACTCCTGGTGCAATTAGAGATGCCCAGTTTCAAGGCTTGCGAATCATGCCAAAAGCTGATGTCGGTGACGGATCCGCACCGCGTGTGCTGTGGTGCCTGGAGCACGACCACGACCCCAAGTCGTGCTCCCACTGCCGGACCATGAATCCGAAGTCTTTGCGGGAGCAGTCCCAAAAGCATCTAGATGCCCGGCAGTCCGCTCCGCGCCGTTCGAGATCCCGGTCGCGTGGGAGGTCAAGGGACCGGTCGCGGAGTCACCGCCACTCGTCCTCGAAGTCGTCGCACTCCTCAGGTAAGTCGAACCACAAGAAAAAGTCGAAGAAGCATCTTCGACTTCTCCCCGTCCCTCGGCCGATGCGACGAGGGATGCGTACGGTGCCCGTCCCGCGGCTCGGTATGCGGAGCCCGAAGGGTCAGCTCATAGTTTCCCTCCTTTTCCGGGAGCCGGAGCGACCCCTGCTCAGCTTCAAAGCTTTTACAAAGCGATGCATGCCATCTTTGGGCAGCCCGACTCCGCTGGCGTGCCTTCGGGCCCCGCGGACTCGGCTTTGGGCCCTGGGCCTTCGACGCCGGCAGCTTCGGCCCCGGCACACCAGGGTCCACTTGGATCCAGGCCTGGATCCCGATCGGCGCCAGTCGAACTGATAACACCTCCCCCAGCGCCGATTCCACCGGCACCACGTCCGCAGCCGACGCCGGTTATGTCCCCAGCCGGCGTCGACCCCGGCCTCCACCCTGACTTTGACACGGAGCCGGATCCAGCGCCGATGGGTACTTTTGTACCTCTGTTCTACCCTGGTGCTTCTTTCAGGCCATATTGGCAACCAGAGGAGGGTGAGGAGGACTGGGAGGGGTCTGGAGACCCTTTAACAGACCAGTTGGATGACCCGGACTGGAGAGAGGAGTTGGGGGAAGCCAGTGGTCTGGATACCTCCCCAGACCAGAGGAGGGAGCTTCTTACGCAGTGGTGTTGTGTAGGGCGGCTGAGGCTCTCAACCTCGAGCTACCTACAGTGGCAGTCAGGACTAACCTCCTGACAGAGGTGCTTCAACCGGCAGCAAGCTCTTCAGAGCCCCTGCTGCCGCTCAATGAGGCTCTAACTGACACCCTTTTGGGCACCTGGTCCAGGCCCAACACAGGGGCTCCTCTGGATAGGATGATTGCCCAACGCCACTGTCCGGCTCCGAACGACCCCACTTTCCTTTCCCAACACCCCACCGCTGAGAGGTTGGTGGCCCAAGCCTCGACGTCCAAAGGCGCATTCCCTACTGCACCACCTGATGGGGAATCCAAAAAGCTGGACCATCTTGGAAAGATGTTTTCTTCCTCCAACTTGGGACTGCGGTCGGTAAACACTGCATGTCTGTTGGGCCGTTACACCCACTCCGTGTGGGATACGGTAGCGCAGGTGCTGCCCCAGTGCCTGGAGGAGGCCCGGGCCGTGCTCTCTCGTGCAGTCGCCGAGGGGAGAGACGCAGCCAAGTTTACCATATGTTGTGGACTGGACACCGCTGACTCGCTAGGCAGGACAATTTCAATGTTGGTAGCCCTTCAACGCTACGCCTGGCTGAGGTCGACTGTTTTTTCCAGGGATGTCCAGGCTACCCTGATGGACATGCCCTTTGATGGCCGTTGACTGTTCGGCGACAAAGCAGACAGCGCGCTAGAGCGCTTCAAGGACTCTCAGGCTACGGCCAAGTCCCTTGGGCCTTTCCACCACCCGCCCTGCGCAGTCTGCTTTTCACCCCTTTCGTGCCTACGGAAGGGGTGCCCCGCCACGTTCCACCCAGGGCCACAGACCAGCGCAAGCTGCTCCGCCCCTGCGCGGCCGGGGACATGGGACCCACCGTCATGGGTCTGGGGGCCAGCGAGCGGGCCAGTCCACCAGCACTCCCTCTGCAGCAGCCTCCAAACCCTCCTAGTCTGACCTTTCAGGCCCACCAATTGCCAGTGGGCAGCAGGATTCGCCATCACCTCCCCCACTGGCGCACCATCACGTCGGACAGGTGGGTTTTGCAGATAGTCCGAAGGGGCTACTCCCTCTCCTTCGAGACTACTCCCCCAGCCATGCCACCTCAGTACCATTGCATGTCGGAGGATCATGTGGCCCTTCTCCAACAGGAAGTTATAGCTCTCTTGGCCAAGGGAGCCATCGAGCGAGTTCCTACCCCAGAAGTAGGTTGTGGTTGTTATTCCCATTACTTTCTGGTGCCCAAGAAGGACAAGGGCCTGCGTCCTATCTTGGATCTCAGGAACGTCAACCGCTTCCTCCGGAACGAGAAGTTCGAAATGTTGATATTGGCTCAGGTCCTTTCTGCCCTCGACCCTGGAGACTGGATGGTAGCGTTGGACTTGCAGGACGCTTATTTTCACATCCCCGTCCTGCCAGCCCACAGACGCCATGTGGTACTGCAACAAAGAGGGCGGGGTGGGGTCGTGGACCCTATGTCAAGAGGCTCTTCATCTCTGGACATGGCTGGAACATCAGGGCATATCCCTGGTGGTTCAACACCTGGCCAGTTCTCTGAACGCCAGGGCAGGCAAACTCAGCCGCAGGTGCATGATGGATCATGAATGGCGCAAGGTCTCTTTCAACAGTGGGGAGAGCCTTGGTTAGATCTATTCACCACTGAAGAGAACGCGCAATGTCAGCAATTCTGCACGTTGGAATTTCCAAAGCGGCACTCGCTAGGCGACGCTTTTTGTCGCGAGTGGAGTTGCGGTCTTCTATATGCCTTTCTGCCACTTCTGCCCAGAGTGCTGAAGAAGATCAAGCACGACCGGGCCAAGTCATCCTTGTGGCTCCGGGTTGGGCACAAAAAGTCTGGTATCCCGAGCTGTTACAGATGGCCATCGATCCTCCGATCAGACTGCCTCTTCGGGAGGATCTTCTGTCGCAGCAGCAGGGGACGGTCCTCCACCCGAACCTGTCCAGCCTCCACCTCCTTGCATGGAGATTGAGCTGCGACAGTTGACAGACTTCGATCTTCCTCCCGAGGTCTGTGATATCTTGGCAGCCAGGCATCCCTCCACTAAGACAGTATACGCCTGGAGATGGAACAAATTTGTGGCATGGCGCACAGCAAAGGCTGTGGATCCCCTTTCTGCCCCTCTTTCTGAGGTTCTCTTGTTCTTTCTTTCTTTGGCCCAGCAGGGCTCCGCTGTGGGCACTCTCAAAGGCTACCTCTCAGCCATTTCAGCCTTTCTTAGGCTTCCTGATCAGCCTTCCCTTTTCAAGTCCCCTGTTGTAAATCGTTTTCTTAAGGGCATTACTCATCTTTTTCCTCCTGTTCCCTTCGTAATGCCTCAGTGGGACTTGAACTTGGTTCTTACTTACCTTATGTGCGCTCCCTTTGAGCCGCTTCATAACTGTCCTCTTAGACTTCTCACTTTAAAGACTGCCTTTCTGGTTGCCATCACCTCTGCTCGCAGGGTGAGTGAGCTCCAGGCTCTTTCTTTAAAGCCTCCTTTTCTGGCTGTTCATCCGGGCAAGGTTGTCCTAAGAACCAGACCTT
Organism: Calotriton arnoldi; assembly: GCA_963921515.1. Lineage (NCBI taxonomy): Eukaryota > Metazoa > Chordata > Amphibia > Caudata > Salamandridae > Calotriton > Calotriton arnoldi. The sequence continues at coordinate 765,932 of CAWUFW010007441.1, read as the reverse complement.
CCTTCCTTCCCGAGGTGGTTACTTCTTTCCACATTGGCCAAACCATCACTTTGCCCACCTTCTTTCCGCCTCCGCATCCTTCAAAAGAGGAAGAGAAGCTCCACTGTCTGGATCCAAAACATGCGCTTTCCTTCTACTTGGATCGCACCAAACAATTCCGGGTGGATGACCAGCTCTTTGTTGGTTACGTGGGTGCCAAGAAAGGTCGGGCCGAGCACAAACGAACCATCTCCAGGTGGGTCGTTCTGTGCATCAAAGCCTGCTACTCTTTTGCAAAGAAGGAGCCTTCATTGGGGTTGCGCGCCCATTCCACCAGTGCGACGGCAGCTACAGATGTCAGATGTCATTTAGTCCCCCTAAATGACATCTGTCAGGCAGCTACGTGGGCATCGTTGCACACGTTTACTAGACACTACTGCCTGGACAGCCAAGTCCGGAGAGACGGCTTCTTTGGCCGTTCTGTTCTCTAGGACTTTCTGGTGTGAACTTGGTTTGCAGACCCACCACCGGGGTTGGTATTGCTGGGGTATCTATTCTAAGGTAAGGAATCTATAACTAACTGTTTCTTTCGGATGAACAAGTTACTTACCTTCGGTAACGATATATCTGTAAGAAACATAGGTTAGTTATAGATTCCTTACCGCCCCACCCATCCTCCCCGTTCTGCGAACTAACTTCTAGGGTTAAGGACATCTTTTCAGGGCCCTAGTTTTGTGCACCAGTGGTCAGTGTCTTGCATGGCTCTGCGCTTCTGGCATGGAAAGTCGTGTACAGAACTGACGTCAGCGCGCGAGGGTGGCGTCTATGTAGCTACCGCGATGTCATCTGGAGTCCACGACGCCGACAACGAACGCGGAGTCGACTGACGCCACCTTCTGACGCGCAGGGGTACTGCTGACGAAAAACTTTCCGGATCCAGTCTGACGCCTGGGGGTAATTCTAAGGTAAGGAATCTATAACTAACCTATGTTTCTTACAGATATATCATTACCCAAGGTAAGTAACTTGTTCACCGACCACTTAATTGGGGTTTGACTTGTGCCTGGTTGAATGTTTTTCCCTTTGCTCTGCGTCACTATCTAGGTTTCATCTGACCTTTGGACTTTGAGATCTTTCTGTTTCCCTATGCCCCTACCTATGCCTCTTCCTAAAAAAGGATCCCAGCCTCTTTGGAAGGAAACTCATGGTGGGAACTGTTGGTAAGTGTTGGGCCTGAAACCATAAGTGTAAGGGGTCAGATATGGTGGTTGTCCTTATATGCCTCCCTGTGTTTCATCCCCACTGCTACTGCTGCTCCTCTCATCTGAACTGAACATCCAGATTTCGGTATTCGCTCTTCGCCCGGGACCTTTTCTCTGACTGTATTAACTGGCTTGAATTTTAAGTGACAAAGCATCAAAGATCCTTTTGGAAGTATTGATAACTAATACAAGCCAATCCTACATGCATTTTAGCGATATGTACAACTGATCTTCCTGGAGGATGAGATCTACCAGAAAGATCCTAGGTTTGTTGGTGACAATCGGGCGTTATGGCAAATTCTTTGCCCTGAGTTACCCCTGTCATAATGGCGCTGGGCAGGGCGATTCTGACTTGGTTAGGTTTCTGCTATCTTAATGATACCCAATTGTCAATCAGTGATAGTGTTTGTTCTATGTTTAGGTCCCCAAAAGGGAAGTAGCAGTCACGGTATTGCTGATTGTTTTATCGTAAAAAGCAAATTCCAAAGGATCTACCATGCTGCCATATAGTGTATTAAGTTTTTTGTTTATATATGTTTTGATAGCCTTACCAACCACCTCAGCAACCACCAGCTCCTCGACAGCACACAGTCCGAAATCAGGCCCAACCACAGTACAGAAACAGCACTCATCGCCGCCACAGGTGGATTCTGCATGATCCTTGACACAGCAGCCCTCATTGTTCTGGACCATTCAGCAGCAATTCACACGGTCTTACAAGCTATCCTCAAAAGGCGCCTGCATGAGGTTGGCATCCAAGGGGCCCGCTCTCTGCTGGATCTGCTTCCTCTTAATGGATAAAACAGAAGCTATCAGCCTGGCACTTAACTCCTTGAAAGTCCACAAACTCATCTGCGGAGTGCCTCAAGATTCATCAGTCAGCCCACCCTCATCAACGCAAACATGATCCTTTTCGTCAACGTCATCAATACACACAACATCCAGTCCTAAGCAGATGAGGTGCAACTCATACTCGGACAAGACCCCAACACAGTAAACTAGTTCACCGCCATCATCACCAGAGTTGCTAACTGGATGAAAACTAACTGTCTCAAGCTCAACATGGACAATACAGGACTCCAGCTGATGGCCAGCCAAACTTGGACCCACACTCGCACTCAGAACCCACACCAGGAACCAATGAATAATCATCAACAGCAAACTGGACACAACTTCACAAGTCAACGCCATCACTGCATCTTGCTTTCTCATCCTGAAGATACTGTGGAAGGTCTTCAAATGGCTCCCAAGTAATGCCCTAGTCACCAGCATGTTGGACTATGGGAACACCCTCTGCACCAGGATCACCAAGCAACTCTCTAGAATACAACAAACCATCCAGAACTCTGCACCCAGACTCATCCTCAAACTCCCACACAGAACTCACATCACACTTCAGAGAACTACACTGGCCCCAGTACACAAATGTGCTCATTTCAAACTCCTCACACATGAATTCAAAGCACTGCACAACTCAGGTCACACTTACCTGAACAGCTGCATCTTATAGGCGGCTGGCTTAGTATATGGTGCACCTTGCACTAATCCAGGCAACCCTAATGGTGATTTTAGTGGTCTTTGATAACCATAGAAAGCTCTCAAAGTGGTAGCTGTGGAAAGCAGCGTTCAGGCTTATCTCAGAGTGTTAAGCAGCTTGTTTTACCAGTTTAATCTGTAGTGTAAATTAGATGATAAGAAACCATCCAGTGTTTAGCAAAAATAAGTCTATTTATTACAACACAATTTCATTATCACATTGTTATATCTCCTACCCAGAGATATCAATTCAGTACACAAGAATACTTCATAAGCAATCAGGTAAGTAGCACAAAATACAGTGGTCTCCAGGGGGAGCCCAAACCTTATACTAAGAAAGTGGAATGCGCACTGCAAAAGAGCACGGGATTTAGACCAGAAGACCCAAAGGAGCCAGGGACACAAGGAATACCCAACGTAAGTACCCAGAAACCCCACAGAGGCTGTGTGCAGAGTGGAAACACAGCTGCGTGCCCAATAGAAGTCAATGGAGAAGTTGTGGTTGCAGTTTTAAAGAAGGACCCTTCCCGGAGGACCCTGAAGAAACCCTTTGGAAGACAGAAGGTTGGAGAGCCACCTTAACCGTGGATGCCCCAGGAACCAGGTTACCTGCACCAGGGAAGCCGGGTGCATAAGGATGAAGTGATGTCGGAACCTACTGTGGACAGCAATGGGAAACTTTGAAGAAGATGCTTCTGGAGAAGACTGTGAAGGAGTCCAGTGTAATCCAAGGCTGGATTCTGGAAGTGAAGAACCTGCAAGCAGAGGGGACAGAGTCTATACCACTCGGAGCTGACCAGGAGGCACGGAAGAGCAATGCCCACGGATGTCAGGAGGTTCTGAAGAGTTGACGGTGATCTTGTCGCTGCAGCTGTGAGGACCAGGCGATGCTGAGGAAGACCAGGAGCAGTGTGTTAGCTGTCCCACATCGGAGCACCAACACGCCTTGGTAGCCACAACTGCCATGGAAACCAAAGAGGAGCAAATGTTGGGACCAGCAAGGTCCAAGGGACTCACCAACAGCAGGAGAGTCAAATGAGGCCTGGAGCAAGCCAGGGAGCCCACTGAAGCAAGAGAAGACCCTCAGGAGGACCCACATCCTGAATGCACAGGAGTTGCAAGAGAACCTCGAGCAGCTCACCAAAGATGACGGCCCAATGTGCAGGGGATGCAGTGAGCTCGCTGATCATGGAGGGAAGAGGTGCTGGAGCTTCTTGTAACCCAAAGATCTCTGGAGTGCAGAGCCAACATGCCTTGGCAACGGTAAGTCAACGGGGTGCACAAGGGTTTGGTCCCAACAGTTCTGATGAGGGATACTGGCCTCAGAATTGAGAAGAGCTGACAGGTCAGGCCTGGAGGGAGTTGCAGAACTACCACCTGTGTTGCTGAGCCTCAGGAAGTCCGCAGGACGACAGGAGCAGCACACTGGTCAGCTTCATTGCAGTACCTGCAGATGCAGGGGAATGACTCCTTCACTACAAGGGAGATTTCTTTGGGTATCCTTGATGCCCACAGGTCTGTTGGAGAACCTGGATGAAGCACAGACCCAGACGATGAAGAAAATTTGAAGAACACCGAGACCAGTAGTCTTTCTTGATGCAGTCTTGGTTCCAGTCGAAGTCCAACGAAGTCCAATTGTCCGGGCGATTGAAGAGCGATGTAGTTTCAGAGTGGAGTCTTATCCTATGACTAATCTAACGACACATCCACAGGTAATCCCTTAAGTCCTCTAAGGAAAGGATTGACCAACTTTGGGGTCTCTCCCATAGGAGGACAGATGGAAGGATACTCCCATGTTCTTTGTCCAGTATCTTGTGCCAGAGTGCGAACCAAGGGTTCCTGAATTGGCTCGCACCGGAGTATGCAAGGAGGGCTCCAAATGTGCCCTTCAAATCAGTCTGGTGGTGCTGGCAAATGCCCCCACCCCAGCCCCATACACTAAATCCTGTCTGGGAGGTGGCCACTCCTCCCTGTGACAGGAAACCTATTGTTCTACCTTCCCCTGCACAAGCTGGACTCAACAGCAGGAGGGCAGAATCGTGTCTGTGGTCAGCAGCAGCACTAGCTTTCTTGCAGACTCTGAAAGGCTGCAATCGGGAGTACAGGGGGGTGGACAAGGGAGCCCCCAGTACATGGGGTTATACTTCCAACAGTGGAATCAGTGTTGGGGTATGATTCCAACATGTTTGATACCAAACATGACCGGGTTCGGCACAGCCACTATATAGTTAGACATCTCATAATGACTGATGTCCACTATATGTCTAAAAATGGCTGATTGCAATTACAAAGCCTGGCAAATCGACTCTGGGGTTTGTTGGGGTGTCCTGCTCATGCAGGAGCACCCTCCCACTTATAACCAAGCACCCTGCCCTCAGGACTGAAGAGCCTGCCATAGGGATGACTTGTAGGTTTTAAGTGTAGTGACCTCAGATATAAGGCAACTTGTATCTCTCGTGAGAGGTGCAAGCACCAACTCACATAGGCTGCAATGGCAAGCCTGTAGTCACAGTTTAAGTGGACTTCCATGGGCGGCGCAATACATGTTGCAACCCATGGGAGATCCCTTGTGTGCCTATGTCCTGGGTACCTTAGTACCATATACTATGGAGTTACAAGGATACACCAGTAGCCATTTGTAGAGGTAAAAAAGTACTTACCATGTCAATTTAGGGGAGAAAGCACAGTTGCTGGGGTCCTGATTAGCAGGATCCCAGCAGACTAGGTCAAAAACACAGACACCAAGCAAAAAGTAGGGATAACCATGAAAGCACATCCTACTTTCCAACACATCTCCTCTCACCAACCACTCAGACGCCACCGCTGCACAGGACTCCAACTCGCACACACGTACACATACACAGAACTAGATCAGGAGGACAGACATCGCTCCTAAAGCGTGGAACAGCCTCTCACTCCACATCAGAGCCTCCTCCTCTCTTCTTGAATTCTGCTAGAAGCTGAAAACCTGACTTTTCAATTAACCAACATACCATAGTCTGGGCTAGGTATACATACCTGCTCAGCGCCAGGAAACCTTTGTGAGTGATAGAGCGATTTGCAAATACACATAACATAGGTGGATAGATACATTAGTAATAGGGAAATGAGAGGATGGGCTACCCAGAGTAACAACCTCCTCTGTATAGGTTCCCTGGGAATTACCTGTATTATGGAGCCCACCTAATTGTTTATAATATTCCAGATACATCTATTGTTAGTGGGCTTCATACAACAGGTAATCCCCCCTAGGAACCAACATATAATTTGCAAGAAAACCAAGCTGAATTTTTCTTTTTTGTTGGTAGCAGAAGGGCAGTCATAGCATCCCTGTGGGTATATTCGAATACTGGAGGATGCTGTTAGGTCTGGTGAGTATGGCATATGTTTCCCAGTGATTGATGAAAGAGACCTTGGATGGAGTTCCTTGAGAAAAAGCACTTCAGGGTGACATTTTAGTGTATGGGAAAATCAACAAGAACATGGCAGGAATTTGAAAGGAGGTGTTTTAAGTATGTCTAAGAAAGGCCTGACCTTGGAATTGCTCAAGTGTAGATTCAGTTGGATGAAGGTGGATTATCTGTGGCATATCATTTTAAAACATAGTATGAGATGATAAAAGCAACCATCTCAAGGCGATCTTGGAAGCACCACCCGCACAAACCATCATTCCTAGGTCTAACAAATTTGACACAAAATTTGTAAAGGAGTGTGCCAGTAACATTGAACCTCTTTGAATGATGTTGAAGAGAAAAGTCAAATTTGTTTGGAGTAGAGGGCAAGAGAGTGCATTTGAGAGTTTGAAACAAGAAAGAGCTTGTGCTCCTTATTTGAACTCGTTTGTGGTTGGGAAAGTGTGTTGTGGAATTGGATACTATTATGTGCAAGATGACTACAAACCTAATTCAGCATAACAGAGGCAACAAGTGGGTAGTTTCATTCAGCTTAAGGACCTGAAGGGAAACTGAGCAGACAGTCGATCCAAATTCAATTAGGTTTTAGGGGAGATGGTCCAGGGGCTTATAAATAGGGGCGTGAATGAAGGAGGTAATAAAGGTGTACATTTGGGTTAATGAGTATGCATGGTTCTGATGGTGTTAGTTTTCTAAATTGATGAAGTTTGAAATCAAGGTGCAATTGTTCTTGACATTTATTGTACATTCACTTTCAGGCTAGGTGATTGGATTTAGGGAATAGTGGGTGACTAAGGCTGCAGAGTTTGACACATTCTGTGATTTTACTAGGATGAGAATACCATGATTGGGCGTGGCTAGCCACCGATGAAGATGGCTGCTAGCTAGGAGAGCTCTGAGGCTGCCAGGGAGCAATCCCCTGTAAAATCCATCCTTAATCCTGGGGATTACTAGGCATTAATCCCCTGCCTACCTGCAGCAAGCTTAAAACCCTGCCACAACACGCCGCTGGAGTGGAACATGGTGAGATTCCTGCCCCTTGTGGATGGAGGGAAATGGCGGCCGGAGGGCATGAGGCCCAATGGAGTGGAGCGGGCTGGCTGGTTGATTTGCGCCTGGCGGAGTGGGGCTCTGCCCCCCCAATTGTGTGGGCACAGCATCGGTGCCTGGGGAGTGGCATAGGGACCGTGAGAACGGACTGTTTGACTGGCGTGCTGCAGGTGGCCCGGTCCCCGGAGGTGGAAGCCTGAGATCATCGGCCCGACTCGAAGGTGGAGTGGCCGTGGGGGGAGCCCTGACACGGCTTGGTGTTGCTGCACGACTGACGGCAAGGTGGGGTGCTGCGACCAGTCTCCAGCTTCATCAGACTGGTGAGAGGCAGGGGGCCCTGCAGATTACCCATGCCACCCGCTCGCAGCCCATTGCCGGCGGCTTGGCAGTTGGCTGCCGGCCCCGGAGCCAAGGGGCAGTGGGCACCGTGACGTAGCACCCGCAAATCCTGCCTGCTCGGGGCCTGGAGAAGGGGCAGGGAGCGAGCCCCTGAGCCCTTGTGAGGTGAGCTGGTGGAGGGGCCCTGTGTAGCAGGTCAGTGGGGGCCCCAAGGCACACTGGAGGTGGCGGTGTCACACCGGGATGGATAGCGGACGCACCGGTGCAGCAAGGACTTAGGAGATAAGCCACTGAGGTGACGGCAGGGGCTAATTGTGACATCCAGCTCATTGGGCCCCAGGGACACTTCGACACTACAGACCTTGCGGCCTGTGCTGCTTCAGGCATAAATGGACACCATGATGAGGCTGCATTGAGCCTGCCCGGTGCGGTGTGGCTCCTTTGTTCTGCCCTGGGAACGGACAGTTACTCCTGTGTCCACATTGTGGGGCTCATGCGAGCCCTCCGTGGGTCCCTCGGTCTGCACTCACTTGGAGCACGCTAAATAAGGCCCCCTCCCCTCAACTGAGTAGCCCAGGCATTATCCGAGCAGTGGACCATAGGTGTGCATATATCATCGCTGAGAAGTACGGAAACATTGTGTGCTGCCCCTGCTGAGTTATTGGGAGCTATGTGGCTGACTTGAGCAAGGGTTGTGGGGATGTTGAGGTGGAAGTGGTGCCTGGTGGCCCCCCCCCCGACTTAGGCCCGCGGGGATAATACTCGGCTCCTCAGAGGAACTCCTTGGTGAGGAGTGCGAATGGATTGATGGCCTGTGACATGTGAAGGGCCACCCCCAGAAGCCCCTGCATCAGAACAACTCGGATAAATATGCAGTGTGGATGCCAGACACAGGCGGACAGTCGTAGGGGGCAGATGGCGGAGGTGTGGGCGGGAAGCCACAGCAGGAGGGGGAACCCTTCCTGTGCACCATAATGACCGCTATCCAAGAACCACGAGATTCCATAGCACCTATTGAGCCCAAATTTGAAGCAGTAACGGTGGATGTTAATCTACTCCAGGAAGACTTTCACAAAATATCCCAAAAAGTTGCAGCAGCGGAGACACACATCAACTGATTGCTTTCTACAATGAAACGGCTTGAGGAACAAGTGCAGAACCTAACGAAGCAGAGTACTGCTATGGCCGCCAGACTGGAAAATTAGGAGGGAAGGATCAGGAGGAACAATTTAAGAGTGATGGGGGTCCCCAAGGGATCTGAGGGCTCAAGTGTTGACCTTTTGCTGGAAGACTTTATTCTCAACAAATTAAAACCAAGTCGACTGTTGAATTTCTTCTTGGTTGAGAGAGCTCATCGAGCATTGGGCCCTCCCCCCGAAGCCTGAAGCCCCTCCGCAAACAATAATAGCACAAATCCTGACCTATAGAAATCGAAATGCTATACTGCAGACAGCTCGGACGCAGGGTGACCTGCATCTGGGAAAAGCAGTGATCCACTTTTTCCTGGACTTTACCCTACAAGTTCAGCATCAACGGAAAAACTTTGATGAAGTGTTAAAGGCTCTGCGGGCCAAGGAGAATGAATATATGATGCTTTTTCCCACCAAGCTCAGGGTAAATGCTGATGGAAAGACATGGAACTTTGTCACACCTGAGGAGGCATGGGACTGGCTGGAGGGCTGGAGAGTGGCTGGGAAGGGGGCAAACAACGAGCACAAGATGAACTGACTCGGGCATCCAAGGAGCGGAGGGCCTCCCCCTCGGCCAGTAAGCACGGGCCGCAGCCCTCTTCCCAGGACATGTGAGCATAAATGCAGAGAACCTTGAGGGATTTTGACTGTGATGACGAGGGGGTGGTGTGGTGCCTTGCCTGGGTGTGTGTGGTGCGGGCGATGCCGATGAGAGAGCTGTCCACGGAGGCTTGACAACCGAGAGGGGTCGGTCAGGTCAGCGCTCACCCTGTGGGAGGCATTCAAGACTGTGGTCAGAGGGTGGCTCAAGCACTAATTGGGGGAAAAATAAACATGACTGAAATGTGCCGCCATTGAGAAGGAAGAAGTGGAATTGGAGAGGGTGGCTCGGGACATGGGGGACAGGGGCAGAACACTGCCATTGACTACAGCTTCATCAGCAACACCTGCGGGCCTTTGGCGGAGGACCTGGCATGCAAGCATGTACTTGCGACTTGGCGCCACCTATACGATGTGGGGGATAAAGCCTTGAAACTCTTGGCATGGCTTGGTAAGTGAGCTAGTAAAAGATCCTGGGTTCTTGAAATTTGTGATGAGTAGGGGGACACGCACACAAATAATGCAGGTATAGCGGAGGCCTTAGCCTTCTACTACAAGACCCTCTATGCATCCAAGACCTCCATGATGGTTGCGGATTGCTCTGACCTCCTCAAGGAAGTCTCCCACCAGGAACTCACTGGAGAGGAGTGCGAAACCTTGGAAGTGGACTGGACGGAAGAGGAACTGGCGCGAGATCCAGCCGGGGAAGGCACCGGGCCCTAACAGCTTGCCGGTTGAGCTTTTCAAGGGACTGGTGGGCATCACAACCAAGCCTATGTTTGCAAAGTTCCAAGAGGCGTGAAAAGAAGGCTGCTTGAGATGAAGACCAGAGAACGGCTACTTTAGTTGTAATACACAAATAGGGCAAGCTGCTTACGGACTGTGGGTCTTACAGGCCAATCTCCCTGGTGAACGTGGAGGCCAAGGTACTGGCTAAGGCCTTGGTGACTCGATTGCGGGGGCTCATTTCCTCAGTCATGCATCCCAACCAGTTGGGCTTCATGCCCAATAGAAGCACCCGGCTTAACCTTCGACGCCTGTATAGAGTATTCATTTGACGGAGGTGCAAACGGAGAATCAAGTGGTCTTAATGGCCCTAGACACCCATATGGCATTCAACTTCGTTGAATGGAACTATATGTCTGCTGTGTTGGGGAGGCTGGGCCGCCGGCTGAGGTTCTTTACGTGGATCAGTCTACTTTCCCGAGCCCCCTTGGCCAGGCTGCTTTGGAATGCCATAACGTCCTGTAGCTTTGAGCTTCGGGCTGCCCTCTTTCCCCCATTATGTTCGCCCTGACGTTCGAACCATTGTTGGCGTGGATCCGTCAGGATCTCTTGATATGGGGCATTTGGGTGCCCGGGGGTTGGGAAGAGTGGATTTCCCTTTATGCCAATGACGTTCTTCTTCACGTTACATGCCACCTTTTCTCAATAGACAGGATCATGCAGGTGTTTTGTATCTTTGGAGACCACTCAGTTACACAGTCAGCTGTTCCAAGTCTGTGATATGCCCACTATCGGGGGCGACCCCCTGGCTGCCCGGGGACTGCTAGGCTCTGATTGTTCAGCAGGGTTCAGTATCTGAGATATACGATACCAGGGATCCCCAGGAGTTGGAGAGGCTCAGGGGGACATGACACACCGGGGCAGCCTGCCGCTGACACTGATGGGCAGAGCGGCCCTTTATGAAATGATGAGCCAACCGAAATTCCTTTATGTCTTGCACAATATACCTTACAGAATCCCTCCGAACGTCTTTAAGAAAATAGATTGAGAGGTCCGACGATTACTATGGTGGGTGGAGCCCCGAGTATAACACTGAACAAGCTACAAACGGGTGTTTACGATGGGGGGCTGGTGGTTCCAGATATCCTGAAATGCTATTTGGCCTCACAGCTCCTTGTGATCAATGAATGGGTCTTCGTAGACCCCTGGGAGCCGGCGTACAAAGTGGACAGGGAGGCTATGGGCCAAGGAGGGTACGAAGGTCTCCTGTATGGTGCGAGGAGCAACAAAGGTATACCCCAACACACACAGACAGTGATCGGACTCTGGAGGGAGGCCACAGGATTTCTAGGCTGGAAGGGGAGGCTCAGCAGGCTGACGCCACTTTGGCACAGCCGCATGTTGTCCGAGGTTGGTGGACTAAAAGGATTCTTGAAGTGGGAATTCTTAGGCATAGAACATCTGGGAAATGTCTGGAGGGACTAAGACATTAATAAATTCAAGGACCTGTGACAGGAATATGCCTGGGTGGACTCTGAGCGATTTCAGTACCTACAGGTGGGGCACACCCTTCATTGTCATCTGCAGGAAGGTGAGCAGATACCTAAATCTTCCCCTCCAGATGACCGAATGCTCACTGAGGCATTGACTGAGAAGGGGGTGTCAGTGATATATAGGAAACTGGCCAACAATTTCCCTGATCCGCTGTGCCCCCTGAGGTTAGTGTGGGAGGGAGACCTAAGGGAGCTTGAATATGAGGATTGGACAGAGGCTCTCCAGAGCCTACAAGATATAGCCATCCGAGTACGATTCAGATTGGTCCAATTCAAAATACTGCTTAGCTCCTACTACTCGCAGACACTACTCCTTAGGGTGAAGGCTTCACTCTGCAGGAGGGGTTGTGGGAGCACGGGTACATTTTTCCTCTGGGAGTGTCCACTTATACAGAGCTATTGGGCCAGAATGAAGGCAAAAATTATCTGGGTCATGGCACTGGAGGTCCCGCTTGATGATAAGTGGTTCTCCTGGGGATTAATGTGGAAGAGAGGTGGCCCAGGTACACAGAAATCTGGCTAAGGTTGGCAGCGAGGGTTGCCAAGCACAAAATAGCAAGAGCGTGTGGTGCTGCGACCCGCCTGGGGATAGAATGGGAAACTGACCTGGATTGATGCCTGAGGGTAGAACAGGTGATATACAAAGCAAAAGGCTGTCCTAGAAAGCTGGGAAAGGTGTGGGGGGCATGGAGCGAGTATAGGGAATAAGGGCGGATGGATACTGAGGGAGAGACACCTGTGGGTGGGGTGGTGGGGGTCTGAGAGACAAATGTGTACATTCTGCAAAATAATGGGCTGTAAAAGCACCACTCCTGAAATGTTGGGAAACACCTACTCTGTCATATGACGAACTACAGGTCTGTACATGTTTAATGACTGTCAACTTTCTCTTCACCATACGATGTATGAAGCCTATGTTTTTCAATAAAATGTTTTTAGCAAAAGAGAATACCAGGATTTTCATATTTCCTTCAGAAATTCATATGGTTAAGTGGAATAGGACACGTTACAATGTGTACTAATATCACACGTGCCATTACAACGTGGGTATTACTATGCGAATACATTTACCACGACCTACCATCACAACGCAAACTTTTACCATGAATAGGCCTTTACCACACATGCCATTACAACGCAAAGGCATGCGTGGTGAAGCCATACACTTGGTAAAAGTGATTAAGGTAGGTTAAAATATATATATATATTTATATATATATATGTCTATGTATATATATTTTTAATAACCCCTAAAACCTTGAAATTACCTTTACTACCCCAATACCCGTACCCCCCTAAAATTGCCTTTTCCACCCCAGTACCCATACCCTCCTAAACCCCAAAACCACCCTTACCACCATTTAACCCATACCCACCCTGAACCTTAAAATTACCCTTGCCACCCCAAAACCCAAACCCACCCTGAACCGTAAAATTACCCTTGGCACCCCAAAACCCATACCACCATGAACCCTAAAATTCCCCTTGGCACCCCAAAGCCCATACCCACCCTGACCCCTAAAATTACCCTTTGCACCCCAAAACCCATACCCACCCTGAACCCTAAAATTACCCTTACCACCCCAAAACCAACACCAACACTGAACCCCAAAATTACCCTTGCCACCCCAAAACCCATACCCACACTGAACCCTAAAATTACCCTTGCCACCCCAAAACCCATACCCACCCTGAAACCTAAAATTACCCTTGCCACCCCAAAACCCATATCGACCCTGATCCCTAAAATTACCCTTGGCACCCCAAAACCCATACACACTCTGAACCCTAAAATTACTCTTACCACCCCAAAACCCATACCCACCTTGAACCCTAAAAATACCCTTACCACCCCAATACCCATCTCCACCCCGAACCCTAAAATCACCCTTACCACCCCAATAACCATACCCCCTACACCCCAAAATTACTCTTACCACCCCAAAACCCATACCCACCCTGAACCCTAAAATGACCCTTTGCACCCCAAAGCCCATACCTACCTGCACCCTAAAATTACCCTTCCCACCTCAAAACCCAACCCCACCCTAAAATTACCTTTCCCAACCCAAACAACTCTAAACCCTAAAATTACTATATATATATATATGTATATATATGTGTATATATATATATATGTGTGTATATATATTCACTGAAAAAACCGTAGGTTTCAGGCACGTTATAGTTAGAAATTAGCATTTAAAAAACCTTACAAATTCACTGAAAAAACCATAGGTTTTAGGGACAGTTATAGTTAGTTGGACATTGCACTCGTACAAAACCCGTGAAATTCCCCCGTTATAGTTAGTTCAGCTAACTATAACTCGCGCCCCGCAATGCACTGCTGATGACGTCACATATTACATCACTCATGACATGGTCAGTGACATCACTGATGACATCACTGATGACATCTCAAATGACATCACTGATGACATCATGCAGTGACTGTGTGTTTCTGTAAAGTTGAAATATTTTTAATATATATGGGGAAAGGCGTATTGAAGAATGAGTGGGTGTATAAGTGTCTGTATGGATGATTTAGTAGATGCGTGACTAACTCTATAAGTGAGTGATTAAACGTATCTTACTGAATGCATGGGTTAGTGACTAAACTGGGTGAATGTCTGAATCCGTCTGTCTGTTGCTGTGTAAGTGGCTGCATGGGTTTGTGAATAGCTTCATGAGTGTCTATATGAGTTATTGATTGGTTGTCTGAGTATCTGTATGGGTGGCTGAGTGTTTGTGTGTGTGGGGTGTGTGCGACTCTGTGCATAGATGTGTGAGTGGGCGATTCACTGGGTGGATGGTTTCAAGAGTGCATCTGTGATAGACTGTATGGGTGGGTAAGTGTGTGTAAGAGTGTGTTAGTGAGTGAATGTATGCCCAGTGGTACATGTGTGAGTAACTACATATGTGAAAGGAAGTATATATGTGTGTTGGAGTATATAAATAGCTATAAGCGAGAGTGTGTGATTGTGAGAGTGACTGTATGGATGAGTGTGTGCTTGTATCAGTGATTGTATAAGAGCGTAAGAATGTGCTAGTATTTGTATGAGTAAGTGAGCTGGTGTGTGTATAACTGTATAGGTGAGTAAATGGCAGTGTGTTTAATTATTTGCATGACTGACTAGGTGTGTGAGTACCTCTATGGATGAGTGGCGGTGTTTGAGTGTCTATATAGGAGTATGAGTGCATATGATAGTCCTGTACTGAGTGACCGTAAGTATGAGTGACTGTACGGGTGAGTGAGTGGATGTGTGTGTAGACCTAAGAATCAGTGAGTGGGTATGTAGTTATTGGTGTTGGAGTGTCTATGGTTTTGCGAATGGCAGTCTGTAATTTAGAGTGGGTGTATCAAAGGTTATATTAGGGTGTGAGGAGGTGCATCAGATTATCACGTGGATGATGTCATCAGTGATGTCATCAGTGATGTCATTTGAGATGTCATCAGTGATGTCACTGACCATGTCATGAGTGATGTAATATGTGACGTCATCAGCAGTGCATTGCGGGGGCGCGAGTTATAGTTAGCTGAACTAACTATAACGGGGGAATTTCACGGGTTTTGTACGAGTGCAATGTCCAACTAACTATAACTGTCCCTAAAACCTATGGTTTTTTCAGTGAATTTGTAAGGTTTTTTAAATGCTAATTTCTAACTATAACGTGCCTGAAACCTATGGTTTTTTCAGTGAATTTCAAAGGTTTTTTAAATGCTAATTCCTAACTATAACATGTCTGAAACCTATGGTTTTTTTCAGTGAATTTCAAAGGTTTTGTAAATGACAATTTTTAAATGTATTAATTGTTATATTTATTTTTTTCATACTGATTTACTACATTTTTTTAAACTATTTATTTTTACATATTTTATTTTTTAAATTACATTGTAATTACATTATACATTACATTACAAAATATACTTTCTCAGAATGAATTACTTTAGTTTAAATACTTTGCAAATAGGCAATAGACTTTTAAGTACAGTAGTTACAGTTGTTGCAATGGGCAACACAATTTCAAACACAATGCAACATTGAGCTCAATGTGAATTTCTAGTTAAATGAAATTAGTTACTTTATGGATTACTTTTCTAACCACAGGACTGGATCCTAGATTTAGTCCTGGGACATCTCCTGTAAACAGTTGAGTAAAAGCGTTTTGGTTACATTAGTGATTTTTAAGGAATATTATTGTATTTTAAAAGTTGACACTTAGAAACTTTTTCACATAGAATCACCAATGTTATCCTATGGGAGGAAATTCACTTAGCAGGTAAGTAGTGTTATCGTTACTTTTTCTTACTCAGTGGTGGATCCTGGATCCAGCACTGGTGCATCTCCTGTAAACAGTTGAAAGAATGCGTTTAAGTCATACAGGCGATTTTTAAGGAATATTTGTAGTTTGTGAAAATCGACACTTTGAAACTTTTCTGCTGAAAACCAGACAATGGATTCCAATGGAAGGAAATACAAGTTACTGGTAAGTACGGTTAGAATTACTTTTCAGGGTCGGTGCTGGGCGAAAAGATGCAGCACTGGGTTCTCTCCTGATAACAGGTGAGTAAATCGGAATTCGTAGTTCGGCTGATTTTAGAGGAATATTATAAAGTTCCAAAACTCCACACACAGAAGAATTTCCAAGTGAAACCAGTCAATGTTAGCCTATGGAAGGAAATTCAAGTTACTGGTAAGTACGGTTAAAATTACTTTTCAGGATCAGCACTGGGCTCAAAGATGCCGCACTGAGGTCTCTCCTGATAACCAGTGAGTAAATCGGAATTCGTAGTTCGGCTGATTTTTGAGGAATATTTGTATGTTTCAAAAATCGACACTTAGAAACTTTTTCAGCAAAAAGCAGGCAATGATATCCTATGGAAGGAAAATCAAGTTACTGGTAAGTACGGTTAAAATTACTTTTCAGGATCAGTACTGGGCTCAAAGATGCCGCACTGAGGTCTCTCCTGATAACCAGTGAGTAAATCGGAATTCGTAGTTCAGCTGATTTTAGAGGAATATTATAAAGTTCCAAAACTCCACACTTAGAAGAATTTCCAAGTGAAACCAGTCAATGTTAGCCTACGGAAGGAAATTCAAGTTACTGGTAAGTACGGTTAAAATTACTTTTCAGGATCAGTACTGGGCTCAAAGATGCAGCACTGAGGTCTCTCCTGATAACAGGTGAGTAAATCGGAATTCGTAGTTCGGCTGATTTTAGAGGAATATTTGCACAATGGTGAAGGAAGGGGGTGGGGCCTGAAGTGACATGTCTGCAAACACGCCCTGTGGCGCGTTTTAAGTTGGAGAATTAATTCCTCCTCAACCCCGAGGGTCCCTAGTATGCGCCAGAGAGCTGCGTTG
The DNA here is from genome assembly GCA_963921515.1 of Calotriton arnoldi. Classification (NCBI taxonomy): domain Eukaryota; kingdom Metazoa; phylum Chordata; class Amphibia; order Caudata; family Salamandridae; genus Calotriton; species Calotriton arnoldi. The sequence continues at coordinate 748,918 of CAWUFW010007441.1, read as the reverse complement.
CAGAGAGGTGTTCAGAGGCCACGCCCCTTTTTACAACACTCTGCAACGCAGCTCCGTGGCGCTTACTGGAGGTACCTGGTGGGCTAGTTAGCCCCCAGGGACCCTCAGGATTGAAGAGGATTTAATTCCCCATCTTAAAACGCGCCACGGGGCCTGTTTGCACACATGTCACCTGAAGCCACGCCCCTCCCTTCACCACTGTGCAAACGCGCCCGTGGCGCGTTTTAAGTTGGGGGATTAAGTCCCCTTGAATACTGAGGGTCCCTGGAGTCCAACTAGCCCACTATGTACCTCCAAAAGCGCCACAGAGCTGCGTTGCAGAGAGGTGTAAAAGGGGCGTGGCCTCTGTACACCTCTCTGCAACGCAGCCCCCTGGTGCATACCGGAGGTTCCTGGTGGGCTAGTTGGCCCCCAGGGACCCCCAGTATTCAAGGGGAATTACTTCCCCTTCTTAAAATGAGCCAGGGGGCACGTTTGCAGACTGCTGCAGGGAGGGGGCAGGGTCTCCGGCACGATGCCGGTCTTTTTTTTTTTTTTTGCTTTTTTGCTTTTTTCTGCCCAGGGGGTCCTTGTGGGACCCCCTGAGCAGACCTAGGGGGTCAGGGTGTTTCTACCCTGCCCCCTTTTTGCGTTTTGCGCACTTGTTTTACTGCTTTCTTGTTCCTCGGTTCGTGTCGTGTTGACAGCCAATTAGCATGCAGCTCGTGGTCGGGAGGGTGCGCGGATCCACCGCTGCCATAGATATTGAAACTTTTATTTTGGATTTTCTCAGCAACTACTGAACGGATTTACAACATTTTTAAAAAGGGTGCTTTCTGAACCAAGCACTACCTTTGTGCCAAATTTGGTGTAATTCCGTTCAGCAGTTTTTGCTGTAGCCTTGCATAAAGTTTCCTATGGGAAATTGATTTTTTCACTCTTATTTTTTGAATTTCTCCGCAACTACTGAACGGATTTACACCATTTAAAAAAAAAGGTCGCTTTCTGAACCAAGCGCTACCTTTTTGCCAAATTTGGTGTAATTCCGTTCAGCAGTTCGGGCTGTAGCCGTGGCTAAAATTTCCTATGGGAATTAACATGGAGAAAACATGTTTTGGGACCCCCCTTTTTTCTCGGCCCCCGCTTGATGAATCACCCCGAAACTTTCAAGACAGGAGCAGACCGGAGCGCCCCACTAGTTTTGAAAATTTCGCGATGATTTGTCAAACGACGCCAAAGTTATTGGGAATAGAATGTTATGGATTTCCTATGGATAATAGGTCCTAACTATAACTATCTACTGGCGACCGCCAGTAGATAATGTGTATATATATATATATATGTATATATATATATGTGTGTATATATATATGTGTGTATATATATATATGTGTGTATATGTGTATATATATGTGTATATATATATGTGTATATATATATCTGAAAGAGACACGTTAGTGACAGATTCCTTACGTTAGAATATCCCCAGGCGTCAGGCTGGATCCGGAAAGTTTTTGCGTAGCAGTACCCTTGCGCGTCGGTAGGCGGCGTTGTGCGGCTCCGCGTCCGTCGTCGGCGTTGGGATCGCCGGGATGACGTCGCGGGCAGTACTTAGACGCCGCCCCTGTGCGCTGACGTCAGTTCTTTATTTTTCCGCGCCAGTAAGCGCAGATCCGGGAAGAGCAGTGCCCTAGTCATTTTTTGACTAAGTTTTTTGGTGATTTTTCACTGTTTTCTCGAAGTCTCTCGACTCCGAAGGTGTCGGTAGGGATGCCCGGCTTCAAGCCATGCGACGCCTGTGGTCGAATGATGTCGATCACAGACCCGCATCAGGAATGTCTCTACTGCCTCGGCCGCGACCACGACACCAAGTCGTGCCCCGACTGCCGGGCCTTGCATCCGAAGGCTTTGCGAGAGCGGTCTCGAAAGCTCCTCGAGGTCCGGCAGTCGGCTCCGCGCCACACCAAGCCCCGGTCACGCGAGAGGTCGAGGGGCCGGTCGCGGAGTCCTCATCGGTCGTCGGGGTCCAAGTCTTTGCACTCCTCCGGTAAGTCGAAGCATAAGAAGTCGAAGAAGCGTCATCGCTCGACGACTTACCCTCGCCGGTCTCGCGACTCGGCTGAGGGTCCTGTCGGCACCGTCCCCGCGGCTCCGGGAGTGCCTGTGGAGCCGCCACCGCATTACCCGTCCTTCCCGGGTTCGGGGGCGACTCCGGCCGAGATACAGGAGTTCCTGTCGGCCATGGCCCGCCTCTTCGGGCCTCAAGGTCCCCCTGGTGCGCCTTCGGGCCCCGTGGGCACTGATGGGGTTTCTCCGGCACCGCCGGCGACTCCGGTCCCGGCGCCGCCTGTCACACCAGCCTCGGTCCCGGCCCCGGCCTCGACCCCGGCTCCGGTGCTGCCACAACCCCGATCGACGCCGGTTGACCTGACGACACCTCCACCGGCGCCGATCTCTCCGGTGCCGTTCCCGATGCCGCCCGGGGCTCCGGGCGGCGTCGTTCCCCGGTTCTCTCCGGATCCGGACATGGCGCCGGACCGACGTCGCTCGACGCCGGCTCCGACGCCGATGAGACCTTGGGTCCCACATGTCCCTCCTCCTTATTTTGAACCAGAATTGGAGGATGAAGAGAACTGGGAGGGGTCTGATGACCCTCTCACACAGCAATGTGAGTTTGATCAGGACTGGGCTGAGGAGCTTGGGGATGCCAGTGGTCTGGACACCTCCCCTGACTCTGGCATGCTGTCTCCTCCTTCCGTGGCAACGGAGGAGGGAGCAAACTTTGCAACGGTGTTGCGTAGAGCAGCTGGGGCCTTACACCTCCAGTTGCCTACAGTGGCTGTCAGGACTAACATCCTGACGGAAGTGCTTCAGCCGGCGGCTACCTCCTCGGAGCCACTGCTGCCGTTTAACGAGGCGCTTTCAGACGTTCTTTTGGGCACCTGGTCCAAGCCCACCACAGGGGCTCCTGTGGATAGGAACGTGGCCCGATGCCATCGCCCTGCTCCGGGCGACCCCCTGTTCCTCTCCCAACACCCCACCCCTGAGAGCTTGGTGGTCCAAGCCTCTGCTTCCCAAAGCGTCTTCCCTACCGCTCCCCCGGATAGGGAATCCAAACGCCTGGATCAATTTGGGAAGAAGGTCTTTTCTTCCTCCAGTGCTGGTTTGCGGTCCGTCAACACCACTTGCCTCTTGGGCCGATATTCCCACTCCTTGTGGGACTCGGTGGCGGAAGTTCTGCCCCAGTGTTCTGAGGAGGTCCAGACACTGCTTTCCCACACCATTGCGGAGGGAAGAGATACGGCAAAGTACACCATCAGATGTGGCCTTGATACCGCTGACTCGCTAGGCAGATCGCTTGCGACGACAGTGGCGCTGCGCCATCACGCCTGGCTGAGAACCACTGGTTTCTCGGGTGATGTCCAAAACACTCTTATGGACACTTTGATGGGGTCGGTCTTTTTGGGAACAAGGCAGACCATGCGCTGGAGCGCTTTAAGGACTCACGGGCTACGGCCAAGTCCCTGGGCCTTTCTGCTGTACGCCCTCCGCATCCGTCTACTTTTCGCCCCTTTCGTGGCCACGGAAGGGGCACCCAGTCACGTCCGCTGCCCAGCCACCGGCCCGCGCAGCAAACGTCTTCGCGTGGCCGAGGACGTGGCTCCCGCCGTGGCGGGTCAGACAACCAGCGTGCGGGTCAGGCCACCAACCCCGCCCCGTCCGCAGCCTCCAAGCCCTCCTAGTCCTTCTTTTCAGGTGCACAGCACGCCAGTAGGGGGCAGGGGCCGCCATCACCTTCACCACTGGCGTGCCATCACCTTGGACAGGTGGGTCTTGGACATTGTCCGAAGGGCTACTCCCTCCCCTTCAAGACCATCCCCCCAGCCATGCCACCTCAATTCCACCGCATGTCAGGGGATCACTTGGTGCTTCTTCAGAAGGAAGTTGCGGCCCTCTTGGCCAAGAGGGCCATCGAGCGCGTTCCGATCCCAGAAGGGACGCGTCCATCACAACTGTGTGCTCTGGCTGGGGAAGGGAGAGGGATCTGCCTACTCCCACTACTTTCTGGTTGCTACTCCCACTACTTTCTGGTGTCCAAAAAGGACAAGGAGGACATGCGTCCTATCTTGGACCTCCGGAACGTCAATCGCTTCCTCCGGAAGGAGAAGTTCAAGACGCTCACCCTAGCTCAGGTCTTGACTGCCCTCGACCCTGGAGACTGGATGGTAGCTTTGGACTTGCAGGACGCATATTTCCACATCCCCGTCCTGCCGGCCCACCGGCGTTACCTGCGGTTCACGGTAGGCCTCAAGCATTTTCAGTTCACCGTGCTCCCTTTTGGCCTTACCAGCGCCCCTCGGGTGTTCACGAAAGTGATGGCGGTGGTCGCAGCTCATCTGCACCGGGCAGGGGTACCAGTCTTCCCCCTACCTCGACGACTGGCTGCTGAAGGCGGGCTCGTCCCAGGCAGTCGTCTCCCACCTCCAGACTACGGCCGAACTCCTGCACTCGCTGGGGTTCTCCATCAACGTGCCGAAGTCGCACCTGATTCCTTCTCCACAGCTCCTTTTCATCAGAGCAGTTCTGGACACAACGCAGTTTCGGGTCTATCCTCCCGAACGGCGAGTCCGGGATATTCAGGCTATGATTCCGATCTTTCGGCCTCTATCCTGGGTTTCGGTACGGATGACCCTGAGGCTGCTGGGCCTCATGGCCTCCTGCATCCTGCTGGTCGATCATGCCAGATGGCATATGCGGGCTCTGCAGTGGGACCTGAAGTTCCAGTGGGCGCAGCACCAGGGCAACCTGTCCGATCACGTCCAGATCTCAGAGGGGACTGCAAAACAGTTGCAGTGGTGGCTCTCGAACCGGCAATGGGTCATGGGCAGATCCCTCTCCCTTCCCCAGCCAGAGCACACAGTTGTGATGGACGCGTCCCTTCTGGGATGGGGCGGTCACGTGGGAGAGGCGGAGATCAGAGACCTCTGGTCTCCGGCGGAGTCCCGGCTCCATATCAACATTCTGGAGCTCCGGGCGATCCGACTTGCACTCAAGGCATTCCTTCCCTCTGTCAAAGGGAGGGTAGTGCAGGTGTTCACAGACAACACCACCGCCATGTGGTACTGCAACAAACAGGGCGGGGTGGGGTCGTGGACCCCATGTCAGGAGGCTCTGCGCCTCTGGACATGGCTGGAACATCAGGGCATATTCCTGATGGTTCAACACCTGGCAGGTTCCCTGAACGCCAGGGCGGCGAACTCAGCCGCAGGTGCATGATGGATCACGAATGGCGTCTTCACTTGGAGGTGGCGCAAGGTCTCTTTCAGCAGTGGGGAGATCCTTGGTTAGATCTGTTCGCCACCGAAAAGAACGCGCAATGTCAGCAGTTCTGCGCGTTGGAATTTCCAAGGCGGCACTCGCTCGGCGACGCTTTTCGTCGCGAGTGGAGTTGCGGTCTGTTGTACGCCTTTCCGCCTATACCACTTCTTCCCAGTGTTGAAGAAGATTCGGCGTGACCGGGCCCAAGTCATTCTTGTGGCTCCCGACTGGGCTCGAAGAGTTTGGTATCCCGAGCTACTCAGTATGAGCGTCGATCCCCCGATCCGTCTGCCTCTTCGGGAGGATCTTCTGTCGCAGCAGCAGGGGACGGTCCTCCACCCGAACCTGTCCAGTCTACACCTGCTTGCGTGGAGATTGAGTGGCGGCAGTTGATTCCTTTCGACTTGCCTCCCGAAGTTTGTGATGTGATTCTGGCAGCCAGGCGTCCCTCCACTAAGGTGGTATACGCCTGCAGGTGGAACAAGTTTGTGGCATGGTGCACAGCAAAGGCTGTGAATCCCCTTTCTGCCCCTCTTTCTGAGGTTCTTCTGTTCCTTCTTTCTCTGGCCCAACAGGGTTCTGCCCTGGGTACCATCAAGGGCTATCTTTGTGCAATCTTGGCCTTCCTCAGGCTTCCTGATCAGCCATCTCTTTTTAAGTCCCCTGTTGTTAACAGGTTCTTAAAGGCATTACACACCTCTTTCCTCCTCTTCCGTTTATAATGCCTCAGTGGGACTTAAATTTGGTTCTTACTTTCTTAATGTGCGCTCCCTTTGAGCCTCTGCATAACTGTCCTCTTCGTCTTCTTACTCTGAAGACAGCCTTTCTGGTAGCCATCACCTCCGCTCGGCGGGTGAGTGAGCTCCAGGCTCTTTCATGCAAACCCCCCTTTCTGTCTGTTCATCCAGACAAGGTTGTTCTTAGGACGCGTCCGTCCTTCTTGCCAAAGGTGGTTACTGCCTTTCACATTGGGCAGACCATCACTTTGCCCACCTTCTTTCCGCATCCTTCCAGAGAGGAAGAGAGGCTCCACCGTCTGGACCCAAAACGTGCGCTTTCCTTTTACATCAACCCCACACAACAGTTCCGGGTGGATGACCAGCTCTTTGTTGGCTACGTGGGCACCGAAAAAGGTCGGGCGGTACACAAAAGGACCATCTCCCGCTGGGTCATCTTGTGTATCAAGGCCTGCTATTCTTTGGCTAAGAAGGAGCCTCCTGTTGGGCTGCGTGCCCATTCCACCTGGGCAATGGCTGCTACCACGGCTTTAGGCCGCGGTGTTCCGCTACAGGATATATGTCAGGCAGCTACGTGGGCCTCGCTGCACACGTTTACCAAACATTACTGCCTTGACAGCCAGGTCCGGAGGGACGGCTTCTTTGGCCGTTCTGTCCTCCGGGACTTCCTTGTCTGAATCTGTTCGCAGACCCACCACCGGGGTTGGTATTGCTGGGGTATCTATTCTAAGGTAAGGAATCTGTCACTAACGTGTCTCTTTCAGATGCACAAGTTACTAACTTGTGTAACGATATATCTGTAAGAGACAGTAGTTAGTGACAGATTCCTTACCGCCCCACCCATCCTCCCCGTTCTGCGAACTGATTTCTAGGGTTAAGGACATCCCTTTCAGGGCCCTAGTATTTTTCAGACACCTATGTCAGCTTCTTGCATGGCTCTGCGTTCCTGGCGCGGAAAGTCGTGTACAGAACTGACGTCGGCGCGCAAGGGCGGCGTCTAAGTACTGCCCGCGACGTCATCCTGGCGATCCCGATGCCGACGACGGACACAGAGCCGCACGACGTCGCCTACCGACGCGCAAGGGTACTGCTACGCAAAAACTTTCCGGATCCAGCCTGACGCCTGGGGATATTCTAAGGTAAGGAATCTGTCACTAACTACTGTCTCTTACAGATATATCGTTACACAAGTTAGTAACTTGTGCGTATGTATATATGTATATATATGTATGTTTGTATGTATATTAGGAATTCGCATTTAAAAAACTTTAGAAATTCACACCAAAAAAACACAGATTTCAGGGACGTTCTAGTTAGGAATTAGCTTTTAAAACACCTTAGAAATTCACAGAAAAACCAAAGGTTACAGAGACGTTATGGTTAGCCTGAAAATTCACTCGTACAAAACCTGAGAAATTCAGCAGTTATAGTTAGCTGAGCTAACTATAATTCGCACCCCCGCAATGCGCTGCTGATGAAGTCACATACTACATCACTCATGACATGGTCAGTGACATCACTGATGACATCTCAAATGACATCACTGATGACATCATCCAGTGAGTGTGAGTGTTTCTAAAAAGTTTAAGAATGTTATATATATATATATATATCCTCTCGTACTGCTTCCAAATGCTTTCACCAGTCCTGGAAACGGAAAGCAGACACGGACCACGTTTCTGTGCAAGAGATGTTTATTCTTAGTCGGCCATGACGCGTTTCGGTCCCTCCTGGACCTTGATCACATGACAACGCTCATTACCATTTTCTCCCCTTTTAAAGTGACAGTGATTAGTGTAAAGTTCCGGTGATTTCACCATGGACATGGAAGACATACTGGGTTTTATGGTATTACAATTTTGATACATTTCCATTTTAACTTATTTCTCCCTCTCCCCCACAATTAATATACTTGTTTTGTGTATTTTCAATATTATATTACACTGTCGAACATTGCCTTTGATCGTGGGTGGGAATAGACGTAACCATAAATAAGCTTATAATAAATACCATAACAACTTATTTTCATACATTATAATATATGTTAATAAATAAAGGCTAAAATTTATTTTTAATCAATTAATAATTAAAATTGTTTCAGTCAGTCCTATGTAAAAAACGTAATGTAAATTTTTTTTTTATAATCAAAAAAACCCCATAGAAACCATTTTTTGTCATATTTGCTTAAATGCAATTTGTACTATTATGATTCATGTTTCAACTTAGTATTGTCTATGATTTTCCTCATCCTGTCCTGTGCTTTCTACTAACTATCATTAAAAGAATATATATATAGAAATAGAGTGTAAAGTGCCTGTGCATGATGTGTTCCGCTTCCTCAACAATGCGGATATGGACCTTAAAAGTGACCTTCTAAAAAGTTAATATAACCCTAAATGTGCAAATAGCAAATAATTAAAAAACCATTATTTTTATGGTTAAGGTCAGGTGGCAGCCTCAGTATCTTTTCATTTGTACTTTCCATTGATATTGGATATCCTCCCTTTTTATCCCCCTTATAAGTAGGTCGCAGCTCCAATCACTAATAGTATTGATGTTCATAGGATCAAATCCCTCTTAAAATCATGAGCTAAAAATGATTTAAAACTGATGTAGCTTTGGAATCTTAAAAATCCCACCTTACTGACTTATAAAAGGGATTCCTATATACATGTGTAAAGATCTTCTGTAGTGTTAAGGCCTCCCGGGAATTTACTGTCGAGATTTAGAATATATCTAGTTTCTAGTTTTCGCAGTATTCCTTCTCTATCTCCTCCTCTTCTGTTTTTTGGTACCGAGTCTATGAGGTAATATAGGAGATATTTTGGGTCATTATTGTGGGTTTCCTGAAAATGTCTGGCCACAGGGTAGGTTGGATCTTGGTTTGTTATTGCCCTTAGATGTTGTAAAATTCTTTTATTTGCAGGGAGTTTTGTACTCCCTACATATCTTAGATTGCATGGGCATTCTAAGATATATATGGCGTAATCTGTTTTATAATGCAGAGCACGTGTGATCTCTACCTCCTTATCACAGAATGGGGTTTTATATGTTTTTTTGTTTATGCCATGCTTGCAAGCCTTACAGTTTGAACATTTTGTGAACCCCTTTCGTTGCGTGAGCCAATTTATTGGTTCAACAACCTCCGGACTACTCTTTACTAGACTTCCACTCATGGAAGGAGCCCTTCTGTAGGTTATGCCCAGAGATTTAGGTAAAGTACTGCCTATAATAGGGTCATTTAGTACTATAGGCCAATTGCGTTGTACAATATTTTTGATGGTTTTATTTTGCTTATTGTAAGTTGTAATAAGCCGCAATTGAAAAGATTATTTTTCTTTTCCTTTCTCTACAGATTTAGGTTTTAACAAGGAATCCCTCTCTAAACTGCTGGTTTTCTTGATAGCTGCGTCTATTGTTCTGCATTTATATCCCCTAGCTAGAAATCTGTTTTTGCATTCTAGCTGCATTTTTTGTAAATCCTTAGGATTGCTGCATATTCTTTTAATTCTCAACGTTTCACCATAGGGGATGCTATTAATCAGCTGTCGTGGGTGAAAACTTGTTGAATGCAAAACTGAATTTCCCGCAGTTTCCTTTCTGAATAATCTTGTTTCCAATTTATTATGCTTGATAAAAATTTCTACATTAAGGAAACTGATTGACTGGGTACTGATGGTTGATGTAAACTTTAAATTAATGTCATTGTCATTGATATTATTTACAAATTCATTTGCTTGTGTTATAGAGCCATCCCAAACAATAAAAATATCATCTATAAATCTAAGAAGCATTTTTATATGATTTTCCATAAAGTGCCTGTGCGTTACACTAAGGACCAGCTCCTCCCACCACCCCATGTGTAAACAGGCGTAGCTAGGGGAGAAGCTGGCCCCCATTGCAACACCACGCATCTGCTGATAGACACACTTATCAAATAGAAATACATTATTGTTTAAACAAAATTGGGTCAGATTGCTAAGCATTACACTATGAGTAGACAGTCTTGTTTTTCCTTTTCCCAGAAAGTATTCCAATGCCCTTATACCATCTATGTGTCTAATACTGGTATAAAGGGACACTACATCCAAAGACATTAATTTGTAACACTCCTTCCATTCGAAATTTTGCAGTTTTGCTAAAAATCACTTGTGTCTCTGATATACGTTGGCAGGGAATGCACCAATTCTTGTAAAAAATAATCTATATATCGGCTTGCATTTTCTAACAGGCTGTTCTGTGCCGAGATGATAGGACGGCCTGGGGGATTTTTTGCATCCTTGTGTATTTTTGGGATGAAGTATATATTTGGGATGGTAGGATTATCCTTTCTTATGAATTTATATTCATCCGCCGTTAAAACTCCAGCGCTTTTCCATGCTAGGAGTTTCCCATAAAAGTCATCCTGAATTGATTTTAATGTCCACACATTGCTGATTTTATAACATGATCTGTCATTTAATTGCACTGCTGCTTCTTCCATATATTTCTTTCTGTCCCACAAGACAATATTGCCACCCTTGTCCGCATTTCTCACAATGATGTTTTTGTTACTTTGTAGTTTGGCAATCAGTTGTTTATATTGCCTGTCTTTTGAATTCCATTTTTGTTTGGTATGTTGAATCTTGTAATTTAGTTTCTTAATTCCATTAATCACCTGTTCATTAAAGATGTCAATGCTATCTCTAGGCATTATTGGATTAAATGTTGATTTACTTTTGAATGGTGTGGTTTTTCTTGTGGGTATATCCTCCTCTGCTAGTATATTTGCAGCTCGTGTTGTCTCCCTGCTTTCTTGGGAATTATGTTCCAAACTGGTGTTATTAGCCCTTGGTGAAATAGATTCCATTCGTAATTCCATTAGCGTATTTAGTAGGGTGGAGTCTCCGCTATTTGTTAACCCTTTTGGGACCTCGGTCTGACCATTTTCCTCCTCCAATGCCTTATCTCTTTCTTTTAGTTTTTCTTTTGATAAGGCATGATGTTTTTTGAGCTTTAGTTTTCTTATGAAGCGGTAAACATCCATCCGGGTGTTTGCATAATTGAAATTTGATTCCGGGCAGAAAGAGAGTCCTAGTGCCAAGATTTGTTGTTCGGCTTTTGTGAGAGTTGTGTCAGTTAGGTTGATTACTGTTTTTGCTTGAGTCTCACTGATGTTTATTTGTGGTTCCACCAGCCTCTCCCTCTCGTCTTTTTGTTGTTTGGCCGATCTGTTTGACTTTCTCCTCTGCCTCCGTTTGTGGTTACGCCTCTTCCTCTGGCGTTCTGCTGCATCCTCGGGCGGAGTGTCGCCCTTCTTTCCTCCACTAAAAAATTCATTTCTTCAGCTGGGGAAAGTTTGGTTAATGTTGGTCTTTGGACCATTTGTTGTCCATCCAGCTCCGCTTCACTTTCCATATTGGAGCTCAGGTCTGAATTTGAGGTATATACATGTTTATCTCTACTGGTAGATGCCTGGGTTCCTGTTTCATTTTGCATTTTCATTTTGTTAGATTTCATGGCGTCATATTTTTTGAAAATGTGAAAATGCGCCCAGTTTCATAGTCCACCCTGTCTCTATGAAATTTGAATGTCTTACGTTCCTTTATCTTATCTTCCTCTTTTTTTAGTCTTGCTAGCATTTCTTCTCTTAATTTCAGCTCTTCTTCACGTTTATTAAGTTGGGCAATTTCCTCATTCAGTTTTTCTATTTTTTCTTGGAGAGCCACCCGGTCTATTTCTGCATATTTCACCAAGATCTCTACCAGTCTTTTTGACGATTCCAAATGGCTTTGCGCCCAATCACTCATCATATTGGGGTTTGGCTGATCATAACTCGGGGCTATTAGTATCCTTAAGCCCCTAGGGATTCTTCCTACGTCTAGGTAACGCTGCAGGGATTTATGTTCCCACCATTTTCCCTGCTCCGCTTTCATCAGCCTTTCTAGTGCTCTTATTTTCTCCTTGATATTACCATTGCTGGATTTGTGGCAATTTCCGGTGTGATTAGGCTGCTTGGGGATTTGTTGGTAAACATTTCTGAGGCTGCCGCCTCCCGGTCCCTGAGCGTAGCCGCCGACATTATAATATTTTTAACGTATTTGTAAACAGGAGTCGGGTGAATTTAAAATAAATCCCGTTGTCCCTGTTACATGCACACCACTCTCCCCTCAATGTCTCGTACCTCCTACCTTCCGCGTTCTATCCTCTGACTACGCGTCCTCCGACACGGCTCCGGAGGAGTTCGCTTCCGGCAGTTGGTTTCCTTTGACCGCGGGGGGGCCGACGACTCGTATCCTTACGGGGAAACACAGTCCAGTTACTCCCGGCAGATAGCCCGGAAGTGTTCGCTTCTTTCAGTCGTCGCCTCTTCACGAGTGGGGGTCCGTGTTGGGCTGTCAGAAGCTCGGACAGCCTAATATCCTCTCGTACTGCTTCCAAATGCTTTCACCAGTCCTGGAAACGGAAAGCAGACACGGACCACGTTTCTGTGCAAGAGATGTTTATTCTTAGTCGGCCATGACGCGTTTCGGTCCCTCCTGGACCTTGATCACATGACAACGCTCATTACCATTTTCTCCCCTTTTAAAGTGACAGTGATTAGTGCAAAGTTCCGGTGATTTCACCATGGACATGGAAGACATACTGCGGTTTTATGGTATTACAATTTTGATACATTTCCATTTTAACTTATTTCTCCCTCTCCCCCACAATTAATATACTTGTTTTGTGTATTTTCAATATTATATTACACTGTCGAACATTGCCTTTGATCGTGGGTGGGAATAGACGTAACCATAAATAAGCATATAATAAATACCATAACAACTTATTTTCATACATTATAATATATGTTAATAAATAAAGGCTAAAATTTATTTTTAATCAATTAATAATTAAAATTGTTTCAGTCAGTCCTATGTAAAAAACGGAATGTAGTGAGTGTGAGTGTTTCTAAAAAGTTTAAGAATGTTATATATATATATATATATATATATATATATATATATATATATATATATAACTTCAAACTCGGCGTGTGAACACCGAAACGCCTTTCCCCTTCTTGCAACGGCGGTCCGCGGCGAGGGGGCGAGCCTCACAATACCAATATCCACACTGTATTTCACAAACACAGCAGCCGCGAACACCAAGGCTTTCAGCAAAAATTTATTACCTAGGTGTCTTTAATCTGCTAATAAATGTTTGCTGAAAGCCTTGGTGTTCGCGGCTGCTGTGTTGGTGAAATACAGTGTGGATATTGATATATATATATAAACAAAGGTGTTTTGAAGAATGAATGGGTGTATGAGTGTCTGTATGGATGATTCAGTGTGTCGTGACTGACTAAGTGAGTGATTATATGTGTCTCAGTAAATGTATGGGTGAGTGACTAATCTGTGTGAATGTATCAGTCTGTCAGTTAGGGTGTAAGTGGCTGCATGGGTTGGTGAGTAGCTACATGAGTGTCTATATGGGTTAATTGGTTGTCTGAGTACCTGTATGGGTGGCTGGGTGGGTGGGTGGTGGGGTGTGACTCCCTGCATGGATGTGTGAGTGGGTGATTCACTGGGTGTATGGGTTCATGACTGTGTCTGCGAGGGGCTGTATGGGTCAGTGAGTGTGCATATGGCTCTGTCGTTGAGTGAATAGATGTCTCAGTGGTATATGGGTGAGGAACTGCGTATGTGTAAGGAGTATATGTGAGTGTTAGAGTATATAAGTAACTATGTGAGCGTGAGTGATTGTGGGAGTACCTGTATGGATGAGTGTGTGTTTGTGTCAGTGATTATATAGGAGAGTAAGTAGGTGTTAGTATCTGTATGAATAAGTGAGGTGGTGTGTGTGTAAGTGTGATTGACTCTTTGGGTTAAGGACTAGGTGTGTGAGTAACTCTATGGGGGAGTTGTGGTGTGTGAGTGTCTGTATGGGTGTATGAGTGCATTTATCAGTGGCTGTATTGATGAGTGTCTGCGTGTATGAGTGGCTGTATGGGTGAGTGAGTGGATATGTGTGTGTGTAGACCTATGAAACAGTGAGTGGGTATGTACTAACTGGTACTGGTGTGTCTGTTTCGAGAATGGTAGTCTGTATTTTAGAGTGGGTGTATAAAAGGTTATAGTAGGGGGTGAGTAGGTGCATCAGAGATTATGTGGATGATGTCATCAGTGATGTCATTTGAGATGTCATCAGTGATGTCACTGACCATGTCATGAGTGATGTAATATGTGACGTCATCAGCAGTACGTTGCAGGGGCGTGAGTTTTAGTTAGCTCAGCTAACTATAATGGCTGAATTTTTCAAGTTTTGTACAAGTGAAATGTCAGCCTAAGTATAGCGTCTCTGGGGGGATGCTAGAGGGCGCACAGCAAGATGGCTGCGTTGTAGCGCAGCTCCGCCAGACGGAGCCCATAACATCTAATAATCCTCCTGTTCCCCCTGTGATAATCGAATAAAAACTGTGTGGCCAGATTGATGACTGCCCCTGGCTGCTGCGGAGCTACAGATGTTGCCGGCGGCTGCCCAGAATAAAGAGAAAAACCAGGATTAAAGACGCGGGCCTGTGATCCCAAGATGGTGGCGCCGAACGCTTGGGGCCCAGAAAAAGAAACTGCGTGCAGCAGCTGCGCCCTACATCAGAGCCAGGGGAGGACTCCTATTGCTGGCACCCGGGAATCGCTGTGATTTGGCGGCAATTGTGAGCTGAGACTAACGCTGAACAGCCCCGGTGAGTGATTTTGTTGGTGTGGCGCAGCGGACGCACCTCCGCCTTGGAAAACTCCTGCGCGTGGAAGTGGCCGAAGAGCGCTGAGATCGGCGTGAGATCTGGGAAGCGTATCCACCAGGCGAGTGCACCCCTGCGATTACTGCTGCCGCGGGACGACACAGCTGCGCGCCTGGGCCTGGTGTGGACTGGTGGGGAGGCCGAGCTGCTGCTGTTGTTCGGGCTGAGGCCCATTAATGCCATAACTGCAGTCGGGGCCTGTACGGAAGGTGGCGGCCGACCTAGCACCGTGCATGCAACTACCCCGATACAACACAAGCCATCACCACAAAGTTTGATTGCTCCGCAGGCACAGTAAGAAAAACGGGACAGACTTGCTAGAGGATCAACAAGAATTGGTCTGGCGGACATTGTAGGTGATGTGGAGGAGGAGCTCGGCATCATGGCTGCTCGGAGCTGAAGCTCAGTGGAAGCCCCACGCATGGCAGCCAAGGGCTGTGCTTCAATCACACCAAAACCGGCTGGAAAAGCTCACTCCCGACATCGGAGTTTTGGGAGCGTCTGCCGCTGTAGGCGCCGTTCCCCCAAACCGCTTCGTTGCCGTGAAATCGGCTGAAATCTCGCCAGGCGATTTCGCCTCAAAATGGCGCAGGAAGCAGAGCGGACTCGCCTTTTTGTATAACAGAGCGGGGACCGCGAAATCAGGAGTGGGCCCCCCGGGAGACTACATCGAGGGAGCGGCGTGACCTGGAGCTGCCTTCTCTGCATCCCCGGTGGGCGCCTGCAGCAGAAGTGGAGCAACCGCTGCCGATGGTTTCAGCCCTGATCACACGGAGCGTCGCAGATGCCTCAACCCACATGAAAACATCCACTAAATCAGAGTCAACCCAATGATCCCCCGGTACCTGGGAAACTCCGTGACAACGCGAGAGGCAGCATCATCCGGCGAGCACACCGGGAGCCCGCTTGACTCGGCGCCGGTGCCGTGAGAGTCCCACATGCCTCTGCGGATGCGCTGCAGGGGCGGAGAAGCAGTGAGTGAGGGAGCGGAGTAAGACTCAGGAGACCCAATTTGGGAGTTTTCGAGGTCCAGAGGGTGCCTGAATCTATGCCCCTTAAAATGAAATCTTTGCTAATATTTTCTTTGAGGGATACGCCTTGCCTGACTCCAAAATGGCACCCGCCAGGGAAATACCATTGGTGAGGGAGGATCCTGAGGTATTAACTGGACTAAAAGCATTACAGAATAAAGAATCTCAGTACAAGAGACAAGACAAACTGCTGAGTCACGGGGTTAAGCAGTCCCCCCTTAAGCATCACTCCTTACCTGGGACTTGCCTGACTCTAAAATGGCGCCCAGACTCAATTTCTTCAATGTCCCCATGGGTGGCCTATTGAGGACTTATCTCTGTTGAAGTTCAGGCTTCTATTCTCTACCCCTCTTCAGTCTATGGCTCCGAAACCACATTCCTTCTCCTATCCTGCCATCCTTGTCAGCTCCTACCTCCCGTCTCTGGATTCTAGTCTTTTGATCACCTCCTGTTCCTCACTCTATTCTGGCGGAGCCCGAAACGCATACATGGCCGATTCCCGGTGGAGCTGCTCCGACAGTTATAGGGGAGATTGGCTCTGGCACACCGCTATGGCCATCACCTACCCTGCCGGACTTCGGACATTTGTCTCGTTTTCTTCCCCACTGCTGTCTCCTTCCTGTGGATTACCAGCTTTCCCTGGTCTTTCTGATCCTGATTTTCGTGTTCGTTAAATTACTCCTGTATTGTATATTTATTCATTATGTAACTATTGTGAAACACGCTGTTTCCTCATGTAAAGCGCTCTGATACCTCCGGGTCTAGCCAGCGCTATATAAAACTCAAATAAATAAATAAAGAGACCAGTTCCAGCGTCTACTCTCTAACACATCAGGCAAAGAGGTCGAAACTGAGATACGCTAAGACTGCAACCCGCTAAGCGACAAGGCAATACTGGTACTTACACCTGCGAGTCGCGGAGTGGCTCTGGCATCGGGGTCTGAGTCAGCGCTAGGTGTACCCATCACAAATATTACTCGCCTCTTACGACTCCCTGCCACGACGCATTGTTGCCCGGGACTACCCGCAGGGCATGTGGAAAACACTGGAATACTAGGACTAAGCGGAATAGAACTGGGAAGTCCCACGAAACGCTATATGCACTGGAGACTGTGGTGGACCTACTAGCTGAACGCTGATATTACTATGTGCCTGTGACAGTTTTACAATCGCGCTCTTCTTGGCTGGTACGGTGCACTTACACGGAGATCGGCGTGACTGGTGCACGTGCACAATTTCTTCCTGATCTCAGGTTACTTGACGCGCATCCCTTCAGAACGCGATACCAGGATTAAAGATGGGAAAAACCGAGCGGAACCAACCCCGCCTGACATTCGAGCACCGCAAGTCCAGCAAATCGCGACAACAAGCTGCCTCTGACTCAGAAGTTGATGCCCCTTTGGACAGCCTTACTGCTATCGAAAAGACACTTCTAGCGGTACAGAACAGCTTGCAATCTATTGATGGCAAGATAGACAACCTGAATCTCAGAGTGGACCACATGTCCACTAAACTAGACAAACATGCACTGCGTTTGGGAGAAGCAGAAACTCTCATATCTGAACCCTCACCATGGAGAAGGTGCTGGCCGTGATACAGGCCAAGAATTAAGATTTAGAGGCCAGATCCAGGCGTAACAACATACGCCTAGCTGGTCTGCCAGAATCCACCAATACTGGCCGTCTCGAAACCTACATTGAGACCTTGCTGCAGACGATCTTTGGAGCTGAGAATTTCTCAAGGATGCTGATCGTGGAACGAGCGCATCGCTCACTGGCTGCCCGTCCACCACCGGGTGCTCCCCCGCGCCCCATTGTTGCATTACAGAGACCGGGACACAGTTTTACGATTGGCTAGGGAAAAAGGTAACATAATCCACGAAGGAAACTCCTTGGCCTTTTACCCGGATTTTACAGCGGCAGTGCAAGCGGCAAGGAAGGAATATCAACCGACTAAAAAACTTCTCATGGCGGAAAAAATCCCATATGCGATGCTATATCCCGTATGACTTCGCATAGACATTGATGGAAAATCGAAGATTTTTGCTACTTTAAAAGCGGCGCTGGACTATGCGAAGACCCTCAAGCGGAAAAATCGCGAGACCTCTAACTCACCAAACGACGACGATGATGACGCCTCGCAACAAGGCTTGGAATGAGAACCGGATTACCTTTGCTTGGGACACAAACCTTAGCTTTGCAATTTGTTTCTTGCTCCCTTCCCGCGCACTGCGCACTGGCATTGTGGACTGTCCTAAGGCAGCGGCCGCTTTTTGACCTGTCGACCTGAACTCTGGCCATGCAGATAAGATTTTGATATTATCTATGGGAATGTCATTGCATGCCTGTTGGTCAACATTAATGATAATAGGGCGGGAACAATGTTCGTACAGTTCTCCGTCCACCTCCCGTTCAATCGGGGAGGGTAACTGTGCCCCGGCGTTCCCCGATGGGTGTTCCCCGCAACTGTTGGTATAACACGTTTTGCCTTAGGGTAATGTTTTTGGGGGGTTCGTGTTCAAATTTTACGGTATGGCTTTGGCTAATTGGGACTGCTAAAGTGGGTGAGGATGGGGGGTTTCTGTGTTCCTCGTTGTGGATTGTTTCCTGTGATTGCACCAACATACTGGCTACGATTTTTACATACTGCTATAACCGTATATACCTTGACTCGCAATATACTGCTGCTTAAAAATGACCACTTTGATCATGGGCGATAGATACACATGTCTGACATGGAACATTCGTGGGCTAAACTCCCTTCAAAAGATTAGGCAAGTATTTGCCTATTTGGATAGACATGGGATTCAGATAGCTCTCCTACAGGACTCGCACTTGACCAAATCAACAGAGGCTAGGATTGCGAGCAAATTGGCTGGATACAAACTGGCCTCCTCCTATTCAACATACGCTACAGGGGTACTTATCCTGTTAAAAAGGTGTATGCCATTCACACCAATCAAAACGTATATAGATGACGAGGGGCGTTGTGCTATGGTACATGGTAAACTAGGAATGTCGCTGATCACTATTGTTAATGTGTATGGCCCGGTAGTGGATGAGCCACAAGTAATCATTTGAATGCTCAATATTTTGCGTACCTGGCCGGATGCAGCCGTTTTGTGGGGCGGAGATCTAAATACGCATCTGGATCCCAGTAAAGATAAATCAAGTCCACACGTATCTCGTACCCTTAAGGTGGCCCGGTGTATCAGAGATGCCATGCTGGAACTAGGGTTGGTGGATGCTTGGCGGACACGCAATGCTGAGGCACGTGGGGGTACGCATGCCACACCAGGGCACAACAGTTGGTCCCGCTTGGACTATTGGCTTCTGGGCGAGGGGGCAAATGAATGGGTCACCGAGGTTGCACCTCTTCCTTGCACATTATCTGATCATAATCCAGTAAGGATAGTCCTCACTATCCCTACCAATACACGCCGCCCATTCACCTGGCGTTTTTGCGCTGAGGCCCTATTGGACCCTACCTATGCTGACACGGTTAGGAAAGCGATAGTACAGTACTTTGAGCTGAATGTGGGCACGGTAAACTGTGCGGCCACTCTGTGGAAAGCCTTTAAGGTAACCGTGAGGGGAGTCTGCATTAGTACCACAGCAGGCATTCTACGAGATATCAGAGGGCAACTATCCAAGATAGAGACTGCGTTAGAAGAGTTGGAAAAAGAATGCACGACCAAACCCTGTGCCTCCACACTTGCTCGCATACATGAGCAGCTCCTGGAATATGACACACTAGCGAAAACTGAAACAAGTTACCTATCACGCAGACATATCACTAGGGCATATGGTGAGGGGGGCAGACCGGGCAGACAGCTAGCTACCAAACTTAAGTTTCGTGCCGAACATAACCACATCACCAAAATAGTGGACACGCAGGGGAGGGAACACTTTACACCTCAAGATATAGTAAACGAATTTAGGGACTGCTACGCGACTATTTATACATCCCGCGGGAGCATGGATAGCGATGCCCTTGGCGACTATCTCTCTGACATTGCCTGTGCTTGGCTAGGAAATGGTCACCGCGAGTATCTCAGCCAACCCATCAACGAATCCGATATTAGGGCTGCGATACTTTCCCTGCCGAATAAAAAGGCCCCCGGGCCGGACGGCCTCACGGCTGAATTTTATAAAGCCTATGCTGACCTATTAACGCCCTACCTGTTAGAAATGTATGCGGAGGCTCATGAGACTGGTATATTGCCGCCCTCCCTCCGGCAGGCCCTGATCATCACATTACTTAAAAAAGATAAACCACCCTCCCTTAGTGAATCGTATCGCCCTCTGTCGCTAATCAATCTGGATGCGAAAATACTTGTGAAAATTCTAGCTACCAAACTCCAACCCTTAATGCCTGGTTTAGTGCTGCCGGATCAATCTGGCTTCATACTGGAAAGATCTACATCCCACAAATTAAGAACCATTTTTGCCATGTTTCACGTGTTGAATCCCGATCTTCCCGCAGCTGCCGTTATGTTGGATGCAGCAAAAGCATTCAACTCGATTGAATGGAGGTACATGTTACACATCTATTTTTTTTTTTTTTTAATATTTTTATTTTTTTTGACAATAAAATAACATATAGAACATAATATGAATACTTGACACGATAGGTTGTAGAGCAATTTCAGCCGGCCAGTGTTCATAATGAATATCCACTACAGGGCTACACAGTGAGGGACATGAAAGATCCAATTGTATATAAATCATGACATCAAAATTACACATTTCCTGTTCAACGCCAAGTGGGTCATAATATACCTCATTCAGGGTTCTTCCCTCAGCCTCCCGGACAATGAACCCTCACTCTCTGATTCCCCATCCAACTCTAAGCTATAATATTTCATCCATGGTGTCCATATTTTCTTAAATTTTCGCGGGCAGCCTTAAGCTTTGTATGTCACCTGTTCTGCAACCATGTATAGGTCCAAACATGTCCTCCATTCCTTTAGTGTGGGTATTTGTTGCACACCCCAATATTTCGCTATGTCACGCTTGGCCACCACTAGTCCCAGGTTAGCTAGTAGTAATTTTCGTCGTGGGATATCTACCTCTGTGGGAATACCCAAAAGAAGGAACTTCGGCTCCATTTTATCTGGACCTCAAGTATGCTATATTAAGCTCATCCACAATCTTTCCCCAGTATTCCTGGATTTCCCTACACTCCCATAGGGTATGTATGAAAGTCCCATCCATCCCATGACATCTAAGGCATTTCGGACTATCCGCCCTCCCTATTTTGTGAAGTCGGGCTCTGTCAAAATATGTTCTATGTAAAATGTTATATTGAATGAGGCGTAATCGAAGCTTGATTGCCACCTCCCGTGGGTGCATGAGAGCGGCCTCCCAGTCTATGTCTTCCAATGTTCCGGTAGTCCCCTCCCAGTTGGTTCGAAGTGGACCAAGCTTATCTGGCATATTATTGAGTAAGGTTTTATATGTGTAGGAAACAGCTTTAGCCGGAATCTCTTCTTGCAGTAGGCGACCCTCTAGTGGGGCATACTCTGGTAATGCCTCCCCCTCTAATCCCTCCGCCATACATGCATGTTTTAAACGAAGATATGCATAAATTTGTGAAGCATGAAGTTGGTATCTGTCTTTAAGTGTCTCAAACGAGGCCAACTCCCCCCTTTCTAGAAGGTCCCCTATCTTGGAAATGCCAATAAGGTCCCATTTTTTAAAACCTCTAAGCTTCCCTATTTCGGACAGTCTATTCCCTTCCCATAGCTGGGTCTCCCTGGTACATTTCTTGTCCCATTGCATTTGCCTCTCAGCGTGTTTCCAAGCCTCCAATGTCGTCCGGGTTGCCTGAAGTAGTTGGCTACTGCCCTTCCCACCATATATATAATTGGAGATATGTACGATTTCTAAATTGTAGTCGTTCCAGCCTATATGTCGAATGATCCCCTTGTATATGGATCCACTCGTTAATAACAATAAGGTGGGATGCCCTGTAGTATGCTCTGATGTCTGGGAAGGCCAGACCACCATTATATGCACTTCTTTGCAAGGTTTGGAGTGCCACTCGTGGGTAGGCCCCATCCCATAGAAGCAAGCGTATGTGAGAAGTTGGCCTGGCATATGCTGTCCACTAATTATAGTGGGCACCTTGCACCAGTCCAAACAACCCCTTATTGGAGATAGGTTAAAGACAACCTTTATTGAAAGCTATCCTAGTGGTAGCTATGGAGAGCAGCCTTAAGGCTAAGTCGTGAAGGAATGTAAAGCAGCTTGTTTTACCAGTCTATAATCTCTTGAGTGACCAAATGAAAGAGGACCACACCAGGTATATATTCAAAATATATGTATTTATTACGAAACACACCCCTCTAGTCTCTTTATGAGGCTAGAGTTCGAAGTACATAAATCATAAGTTAGTTATCTACAGTAATAGCACAAATACACGTTTGAGCCCCAGGGGCGTACCAAACCATATACCAATAAAGTGGTATAAGAACCACGACTGAGCTAGACACAGGGCCTAGAGCCTGTAGGAGTGCTTGGACCACAAGGAACCACCCAAGGTAGTGACACAGGGCACCCACGGGGGACGCGTGCAGTGTATGAACACAGCCGTGAATCGCCGTTAACTTCTATGGGGAAAGTCGCGGTTTGAATTTAAAAGAAAAGGGACACTTAGAGGAGGACTTGGAGCAAACCCTTTGAGAACTAGGCTGTTCTAGTGTCAATACCCACGGGAGCACCGGAGTACTCGAGTTACCTCACCCAGGGGAGCCGGGTGCATAGGTGTCTTTCGGGGTCGGGTTTCGTCATCGCTTTCAATGGCGATCTGCTGCAAAGTGCTGCTGGCGGCCAAGTCGAAAGTGTTCGGGTGGATCCAAAGGTGGATCGAAGATCTGAAGAACCTGAAAGCAGAGGGGACAGAGTCTGGGTCACTAGCCAGTGACCAGGAAGGCGATGAGCAGATGCCCACCGATGTCGAGTGCTTCAGGTAGGTTGACGGTCATCTTGACTCTTCAGCCACGAGGTCCAGGAGGCGTCGATGACAACCAGGAGCTGGATTCGAGCTGTCCCATGACGTTTGTCGATTGCAGGGGTGTCGGCGACCGGATTGGACCCAACAAGCCTTGGCAACGGGAAGTCTCGTGGAAATGGAAGAAGGACGATGTTGCAGACCAGCAAGGTCTGTGGGACTCACCCAGTGAGGGTAAGTCAGGGCACGCCTGGAGCAACCAGGGAGCCCAAGCAGAAGAAGATTGGCCTTCGGAAGGGCCTACTAGCCTACGGACTAGCGACCGCGAAGGAGCCTCGAGTCGACGCACATGGAGCTGGCTCACAGGACACTCGTGGAGTGGAGGCCAGTGATCTTCGGTGCAGTTGGTGCTGGAGGCTGGGGCTACTCGGAGCCCAAAGCACGACTTCGTGGGAGACCCAGAAGAGGATGCACTTGCAAATGCGATCGGTGTCTAGGGGTCACGGTTCCACGTTACCCATGACAGCTACGGGCCTCAGCTTTGCTGGGGACTCAGGGCAGCCTCGGGGAAGTCTGGAAATCCACCTCTGGTGATGCAAAGACTTCGGCGTCCGGCGGGAGCTTCAGCGATGCAGACCGGACAATTGCTTCTTTGGTGCCTGCCAAGCAAGGGAGTCACTCCTTGACCCCAAGGGAGATTCTTCAGTCCTCTAATCTTGAAGTAGAGCGTCGAAGGTCCAGGATTCTGTGTCAGAGTTTCGTCCAGGTTAATCTAAAGTCCTAAGGACTGGGGTCCCATACTTATACTAAGGTAGGGGGTTGGACATACTCTGTGGCCCCACCTATGGGAGGGTCAGGGCAGAGGGGTGGTTACACCCCTTTCCCTTTGTCCAGTTTCACGCCAGAGCAGGGGCTGGAAGCCCCTGAGCCGGTTTGAACTGGGGTATGCACAGGGACACCAAATGTGCCCCCAGTGCAGGACTTCAAAGCACCAGAGAGTGCTCCCGCCCAGCCCCAATACACACTATCCTGTCTGGGGAGGTGGTTACACCTCCCTGGGACAGGAAAACTATAGTCCCGGCCTCCCCTGCCGGAGTTTCGGTCAGCAGCAGGAGGCCAGACTCGTGTCTGTGGCAGCGGCATCCATTTTGTGATGCCAGGGCTCTGGAAAGTCAGTACCGGGTATACCGGTGTGTACATGTCTCTCCCTCTAGAAGGGTGGAATGCTACCCCCGCCACCAGAACTGGCGGGGGGTAGTATTCCAAGATGTTTGACACCAAACACGACATGTTTCCGTGCAGCCATCCCAAAGTTAGCATTTAACGCGAGGTTATAATCCGCTTAAGAGTATATGGTCGGGCTGCACTACAAACAGCATCAGAGAAGGGTCTCCGAACGCTGCAGAGGGGCCCAGCTCATGCAGGGGCACCCTCTCACATAGGAACCACGCACTCTGCCTTCAGGATTGATAAGGCCTGCCATAGGAGTGACTTATAGGTTTATATGTGTGTATGTATGTAGTGATATAGGTAGCCTATATCACAGTAAGGGGTGCATGCACCACCTTACCCAGGCTGCAGTAGCAGACCTGTGGTGTCATTTTGGATGGCCTTCCAGGGGTGGCACAATGCATGCTGCAGCCCCTGGTAGGCCTCTGAGGTACCTATGCCCTGGGTACATAGTATACCATATACTAGGGACTTATAAGGGCACTCCAGATTCCAATCGAGATGTGCCTAAGGCACATGGAAACCATTTTAGAGAGGAAGCAGCTAGGCTGGGGTTCTGATTAGCAGGGCCCCAGCCAGACTAAGGTCGAAAAACAGTGAAGCATCAGCAAAAAGTGGGGGTACCCTTGTGAAGCAGATCCTACTCTCCTACCCAACCCCCCCCCAAACGTAGGGACATTAAACTAGCCTTGCCCAGTTAAGTCTTCATGTTCTAAGTGGAAGTACCTAGAGAGTCCATCTGCATTGGCATGGTTACTCCCAGGTCTATGTTCCACTGTGAAGTCCATCCCCTGTAGGGAAATGGACCACCTAAGCAGTTTGGGGTTTTCACCCTTCATTTGTTTTAGCCATAAGAGGGGCTTATGGTTTGTTTGAACAAGGAAGTGAGTACCAAACAAGTATGGCCTCAACTTCTTCAGAGCCCAGACCACAGCAAAGGCCTCCCTCTCAATGGCTGACCAACGTTTCTCTCTAGGGGTCAGCCTTCTGCTAATAAAAGCTACTGGCTGATCCTGACCTTCATCATTCAATTGTGACAGTACAGCCCCTACCCCCAATTCAGATGCATCTGTTTGGACAATGAACTTCTTGGAGTAATCAGGACTCTGTAGAATGGGAGCAGTGCACATGGCCTGCTTTAGGTCATCAAATGCCTTTTGACAGCTAACTGTCCACTGAACCTTTTTGGGCATTTTCTTGGAAGTTAAGTCATTCAGGGGTGTCACTATTGATCCATACCCCTTGACAAATCTCCTATAGTACCCAGTCAGGCCTAAGAAGGCTCTCACCTGAGTCTGGGTAGTTGGAGCAGTCCAGTCCATGATGGTCTGGATCTTGCTCTGCAGTGGTTGAACCTGGCCTCCACCCACAAGGTGGCCCAGGTACACAACCTGACTCTGCCCTATCTGGCACTTGGTGGCCTTGATAGTCAGGCCTGCTTTCTGCAGGGCCTGCAAAACATTTCTGAGGTGGACCAGGTGATCCTCCCAGGTGGAGCTAAAGACAGCAATATCATCTAGATATGCTGCACTATAGGCTTCCAGACCTGTAAGGACTGTATTCACAAACCTCTGAAAAGTGGCAGGTGCATTCTTCAGACCAAAGGGCATCACCACAAATTGATAATGCCCACTAGGGGTTGAGAATGCTGTATTTGGCTTTGCATCATCAGCTAGTCTGATCTGCCAGTAGCCAGCTGTCAGGTCAAATGTGCTTAGATACTTGGCTGAGGCCAAAGTGTCTATTAGCTCATCTGCCCTTGGTATTGGATGGGCATCAGTCCTAGTGACTGCATTGAGACCCCTGTAGTCCACACAAAACCTCATCTCTCTTTTCCCACCATTGGTGTGAGGTTTTGGCACAAGGACCACTGGACTAGCCCAAGGGCTGTCTGAGGGTTCAATAACTCCCAAATCCAACATCTTCTGGACTTCTGTCCTGATACAGTCCCTGACATGGTCAGGTTGCCTATAAATCTTATTTTTAATAGGCAGACTGTCCCCAGTGTCTACTTCATGAGTGCACCAGGTAGTCTGACTGGGTGTCAGTGAGAATATGTGTCTGAACTGATTGAGCACCTGTCTGCAATCAGTCTGCTGCTGGGTAGTGAGGCTGCCTGCCAAGGCTACACCATCCACTGACCCATCATCAGGGTTCTGTGAGAGCAGGTCAGGGAGTGGGTCACTCTCTTCCTCCTGTCCCTCATCAGTAGCCATGAGCAAGCCCATGTCTGCCCTGTCCACATATGGTTTTAACCTGTTGACATGGAGAACCCTGTGGGGACTCCTGGGTGTTCCTAGGTCCACCAAATAGGTAACCTCACCCTTCTGTTCAACAATGGTATGGGGTCCACTCCATTTGTCTTGGAGAGCTGCTGGGGCCACTGGCTCCAACACCCACACCTTCTGTCCTGGCTGGTAAACAGTCAGTACAGCCTTTGGTCATGCCAGGCTTTTTGCAGTTCCTGGCTAGCCTCAAGGTTTTTAGTTGCCTTTTTCATGTACTCAGCCATCCGGGAGCGGAGACCAAGTACATAGTCCACTATGTCTTGCTTTGGGGGCTTGAGAGGTAACTCCCATCCTTCCTTCACCAAGCACAATGGACCCCTGACAGGGTGACCAAACAAAAGTTCAAAAGGGCTGTAGCCAACCCCCTTTTGAGGCACCTCCCTGTATGCAAATAAAAGGCAGGGCAAGAGTATGTCCCATCTTCGCCTAAGCTTTTCTGGGAGCCCTTTAATCATGCCCTTCAAGGTTTTGTTGAATCTCTCAACTAAACCATTTCATTGTGGGTGATAGGGTGTGGTGAACTTGTAAGTCACTCCACACTCCTTCCACATTGTTTTTAAGTATCCAGACATAAAGTTAGCACCCCTGTCTGATACAACCTCCTTAGGGAAGCCCACTCTTGAGAAAATTCCCAGGAGGGCTCTTGCCACCACAGGTGCTGTAGTGGTCCTAAGGGGAATAGCCTCTGGGTACCTGGTGGCATGATCCACTACCACCAGGATAAACCTGTGCCCAGATGCTGTTTGGGGATCCATGGGACCAACAATATCAATCCCCACCCTTTCAAAGGGAACCCCCACCACAGGTAGTGGTATCAGGGGGGCCTTTGTAGTGCCACCTGCCTTGCCACTGGCCTGGCAGGTTACACAGGAGCGACAAAACTCCTTGGTGTCTTCAGACATGTGGGGCCAGTGAAAGTGAGGGACAATTCTGTCCCAAGTCTTGTTCTGGCCCAGGTGACCTGCTAAGGGAATGTCATGGGCTAGGGTCAATAGGAAGCCCCTGAACTTCAGAGGTATAACCAACCTCCTGGTGGCATCAGGCTTGGGGTCGCTACACTCTGAGTACAAGAGTCCATCATCCCAATACACAGTATGGGGACCACTAGCTTTCCCAGCAGCCTCAGCAGCAGCTTGCTGTCTGAGGGGTTCAAGAGAGGGGAAGCTCTGCTGTTCCTGGCTCAGATCTGCCCTGGAAGGGCCCCTGTCCCCAAGAACTCAACCTGGTCAGGTTCAAGCTCCTCTGGGACAGTTCCTTCCTCAGGACTGAGATCATCCCCCTCAAGAGACTGATCTTCCTTCTGAGCCAAGGGGAAGGCACTGCCTTTACCCTACTACTCCTCTTCTTGGAGGGCACTTGGTCCATTATTCCAGAATCCAAGGCCTGTTCAGTGTTAGACATTTTGGCTTGTGACCTGGTCACAGCAAACACATCTGCAGGGATGCCCAGAATTTCTGCATGGGTCCTGAGCTCCACTTCTGCCCAAGCTGAAGTTTCTAAGTCATTGCCAAGCAAGCATTCAACGGGTAGGTCTGCACTTACCACAACCTTCTTAAGGCCAGTTACCCCTCCCCAGGAGAAGTTAACAACTGCCAGAGTATGGTCTGTTCTGACGTTGCTAGCATTGGTCACTTGGTACATTTCACCAAGTATAATCTGCCCAGGATTCACAAGGTCTTGTGTCACCATGGTGACACTTGCCCCTGTGTCCCTAAATGCCAAAGCCTCTTTTCCATTGATTAAGGGCTGTTGCCTGTACTTGCCCAGATTACTGGGACTCACAGAGGAGGTCACATCCATGCCTCCATCACAGACTAGGACAGCCTGAGTGAGTTCTCTGACTAGGTCAGAGCTCATCTCCTTACCCAGGGTCAACCCTACTAAACCATTGGCTTGTGTAGTCCCACCACCAACTGTAACTGCACTAGGGGGAGCAGGTGCCTTAGGGGCATTGGTGGGGGCTGGAGTAGAGTCTTTGGACTTGGTGCAATCACTGGTCCAGTGGGTCTTTTGCTTACAGACCTTGCACCATGGTTTCTTTTGGCCTTTCCCTTTGTTAGACTGTGAATCCCCACCTGAAGAAGATTTTTGGGGGCCTTGTGAAGACTTTTGGTCTTTACCCTTCTCCCCACCCTTATCAGAGGTTTTCGAATCTTGCTTCTTAGGGTCACCACCTTGGTTCTGTACCTTCTGCCTCACCCTGGTTCTGACCCATTTGTCTGCCTTCTTTCCCAATTCTTGGGGAGAGGTCAGATCAGAGTCCACCAGGTGCTGATGCAACAGCTGATTTTGACAATTGTTAAGGATCTGCTCCCTCATGATAAGATTGTACAATCCTGTGAAGTCACATACCTTACTGCCCAATAACCAACCTTCCAGAGCCTTGGCAGAACAATCAACAAAGTCCACCCAGTCTTGAGTCTGTGCCTTTTGGGTATCCCTGAACTTTAACCTGTATTGTTCAGTGGTTAGGCCAAACCCATCAATTAGAGCACTCTTCAAGACTTTGTAATTATCAGCATCCTCCTCTCTAACAGTGAGGAGCTTATCTCTACCTTTGTCTGCAAAGGAGAGCCACAAGATTGCTGCCCACTGCTCCTGAGGGACCCTCTGTACTTTACAGGCCCTCTCTAGAGCAGTTATCCATTTGTGGATGTCATCCCCACTCTGGTAGGGAGGGACAATCTTGCTCAGGTTTCTATGGTCATAAGACCTTTCCCTATCTCTTGGGAAATTGCTGCCACCATGGGACTCTAGTCCCATCTTTTGTCTCTCTCTATAGAGATCTAGGGACTCCCTGTCTATAGCCAATTGCTGTTTTCTGAGCTCAAGCTGGGCTTGTTCATACTGAAGCAATCTCTTTCTCCTTTCATGAGAGGATTCCCTCCTATGAGAGGAGACAGAGGTCCCTATTGAGGTGTCAGAGTGGTTAGACTCCTGAGAAGGAGATCTAGACCTTCTGGGCACACTCAGTACTCTTCCTGGGGGGACAAAGGGGAGGTCATTCTGATCCCCCTCCTCCTCCTCCACAGGAGGAATTGGGTTATCCAGGACAAGGTCATTTTCACCTTCCTGGCCAGTTTCAGAGGGAGGGGGCCTGGGTTTCTTCACCACTGGCCCCTTCCTCATCTTCTGCCCCACCCTCTCTGCCTACCCCTTCAGACCCTATGGGCCTGCTGAGATCATCAGCTAGTAACACCTCCCTGAGGTGTTGGGTGCTGGCACTTTTGCCTGCCTTCAACTTCCTAGTATTACATAATGCTCTCAATTCCAAGAATGGGAGTTTATCATACTTGGAGGGAAGAAGCCCACTGGCTTCTGGTGAGGACTCACTGGGTCCTGGCTTTGAAGACATTACTAATGAGGTGTGGTGTATGCACTACCTACTCTAGTGTGGCCTACTAAACTCTCTTGAGTTGTAGAAAGGGTGTGCTATCCCTTAACACACAACTCTAAGTTCAGTAGAACTTACTGTATTACTAAGCTTGATTTATATGTACCTTAGGTACCCTTAGTGGTTTTTAGTTGATCAATTCAATTGAGATTATCTGGTAAAACAATAGCAAGCTGGAATCCCACACGCTGCACACCAATGTGAGAAGTTGGCCTGGCATATGCTGTCCACTAATTATAGTGGGCACCTTGCACCAGTCCAAACAACCCCTTATTGGAGATAGGTTAAAGACAACCTTTATTGAAAGCTATCCTAGTGGTAGCTATGGAGAGCAGCCTTCAGGCTAAGTCTTGAAGGAATGTAAAGCAGCTTGTTTTACCAGTCTATAATCTCTTGAGTGACCAAATGAAAGAGGACCACACCAGGTATATATTCAAAATATATGTATTTATTGCTAAACACACCCCTCTAGTCTCTTTATGAGGCTAGAGTTCGAAGTACATAAGTTATAAGTTAGTTATCTACAGTAATAGCACAAATACACGTTTGAGCCCTAGGGGCGTACCAAACCATATACCAATAAAGTGGTATAAGAACCACGACTGAGCTAGACACAGGGCCTAGAGCCTGTAGGAGTGCTTGGACCACAAGGAACCACCCAAGGTAGTGACACAGGGGACCCACGGGGGACGCGTTAAGTGTATGAACACAGCCGCGAATCGCCGTTAACTTCTATGGGGAAAGTCGCGGTTTGAATTTAAAAGAAAAGGGACACTTAGAGGAGGACTTGGAGCAAACCCTTTGAGAACTAGGCTGTTCTAGTGTCAATATCCACGGGAGCACCGGAGTACTCGAGTTACCTCACCCAGGGGAGCCGGGTGCATAGTTGTCTTTCGGGGTCGGGTTTCGTCGTCGCTTTCAATGGCGATCTGCTGCAAAGTGCTGCTGGCGGCCAAGTCGAAAGTGTTCGGGTGGATCCAAAGGTGGATCGAAGATCTGAAGAACCTGAAAGCAGAGGGGACAGAGTCTGGGTCACTAGCCAGTGACCAGGAAGGCGATGAGCAGATGCCCACCGATGTCGAGTGCTTCAGGTAGGTTGACGGTCGTCTTGACTCTTCAGCCACGAGGTCCAGGAGGCGTCGACGACAACCAGGAGCTGGATTCGAGCTGTTCCACGACGTCTGTCGATTGCAGGGGTGTCAGCGACTGGATTGGACCCAACAAGCCTTGGCAAAGGCAAGTCTCGTGGAAATGGAAGAAGGACGATGTTGCAGACCAGCAAAGTCTGTGAGACTCACCCAGCAAGGGTAAGTCAGGGCACGCCTGGAGCAACCAGGTAGCCCAAGCAGAAGAAGATTGGCCTTCGGGAGGGCCTACTAGCCAATGGACTAGCAACCGCGAAGGAGCCTCGAGTCGATGCACGTGGAGCTGGCTCACAGGACACTCGTGGAGTGGAGGCCAGTGATCTTCGGTGCAGTTGGTGCTGGAGGCTGGGGCTACTCGGAGCCCAAAGCACGACTTCGTGGGAGACTCAGAAGAGAATGCACTTGCAAATGCGATCGGTGTCCAGGGGTCACGGTTCCACGTTACCCACGACAGCTATGGGCCTCAGCTTTGCTGGGGACTCAGGGCAGCCTCGGGGAAGTCTGGAAATCTACCTCTGGTGATGCAAAGACTTCGGCGTCTGGCGGGAGCTTCAGCGATGCAGACCGGACAATTGCTTCTTTGGTGCCTGCCAAGCAGGGGAGTCACTCCTTGACCCCAAGGGAGATTCTTCAGTCCTCTAATCTTGAAGTAGAGTGTCGAAGGTCCAGGATTCTGTGTCAGAGTTTCGTCCAGGTTAATCTAAAGTCCTAAGGACTGGGGTCCCATACTTATACTAAGGTAGGGGGTTGGACATACTCTGTGGCCCCACCTATGGGAGGGTCAGGGCAGAGGGGTGGTTACACCCCTTTCCCTTTGTCCAGTTTCGCGCCAGAGCAGGGGCTGGAAGCCCCTGAGCCGGTTTGAACTGGGGTATGCACAGGGACACCAAATGTGCCCCCAGTGCAGGACTTCAAAGCACCAGAGAGTGCTCCCGCCCAGTCCCAATACACACTATCCTGTCTGGGGAGGTGGTTACACCTCCCTGGGACAGGAAACCTATTGTCCCGGCCTCCCCTGCCGGAGTTTCGGTCAGCAGCAGGAGGCCAGACTCGTGTCTGTGGCAGCAGCATCCATTTTGTGATGCCAGGGCTCTGGAAAGTCAGTACCGGTATACCGGTGTGTACATGTCTCTCCCTCTAGAAGGGTGGAATGCTACCCCCGCCGCCAGAACTGGCGGGGGGGTAGTATTCCAAGATGTTTGGCACCAAACACGACATGTTTCCGTGCAGCCATCCCAAAGTTAGCATTTAACGCGAGGTTATAATGCGCTTAAGAGTATATGGTCGGGCTGCACTACAAACAGCATCAAAGAAGGGTCTCCGAACGCTGCAGAGGGGCCCAGCTCATGCAGGGGCACCCTCTCACATAGGAACCACGCACTCTGCCTTCAGTATTGATAAGGCCTGCCATAGGAGTGACTTATAGGTTTATATGTGTGTATGTATGTAGTGATATAGGTAGCCTATATCACAGTAAGGGGTGCATGCACCACATTACCCAGGCTGCAGTAGCAGACCTGTGGTGTCATTTTGGATGGCCTTCCAGGGGTGGCACAATGCATGCTGCAGCCCCTGGTAGGCCTCTGAGGTACCTATGCCCTGGGTACATAGTATACCATATACTAGGGACTTATAAGGGCACTCCAGATTCCAATCCGAGATGTGCCTAAGGCACATGGAAACCATTTTAGAGAGGAAGCAGATAGGCTGGGGTTCTGATTAGCAGGGCCCCAGCCAGACTAAGGTCGAAAAACAGTGAAGCATCAGCAAAAAGTGGGGGTACCCATGTGAAGCAGATCCTACTCTCCTACAGCGTACCTCACTATCTATTTGATTGAACAATGTGTCTGGGATTTTATGATAAATATTTTGCAGCACATAGAGCAGCTGGGGAAGCGTAATCATTTTATACATGGCAGCCCTTCCCATAATAGTTAGGGGAGTTTGCGCCACCTCTTAACGTCCTCTTGAAAATTGAGGATAACTCTCTTAACATTACGTGCCAGGCTCTCAGCAACATCAGTGGTAATTTAAAGGCCAAGATATGTGAAGCCTTCCGTTGACCAACGTAGACAGTCAGGGAACCCCTGTGGTTCCGCCGCCCCCCCAATTGGATATAGTGTGGATTTACTCCAATTGATTTTATATCCTGCATGTTTCCCGTATACCTCAAAAATCTGCAAGATTTGGGGGAGGGTCACACTAGGGTCGGACACATACAATAATAGATCATCTGCATATAAAGATATGCATTCCTCCTTGAGCATTTTGGCATCGTCTACGAACCCAGCTAATCCGGGGGTAGTTCTAATAACACAGGCAAGGGGTTCCAAAATAAGGGCAAAAAGTAATGGGGTAAGGGGACATCCCTGTCTAGTTCCCCGTTGTATTGGCCAAGGTTCAGAGAGAGCCCCATTGACCCGGGCCCTAGCCACGGGTTTCGTATAAAGCAGCGCTACCCAATATCGGAAACTTGGCCCAAATCCGAATTTCTCCAGAACATACCTCATAAAGGGCCAATGAATGGTGTCAAACGCTTTTTCAGCGTCTAGGGATAACAGTAAGTGTGCTGTTTCCCGATCTCGAGTGGCATCCATCCAGTTGGCCACCCTGCGTAGATTGTAACGAGTGGCACGGTTCGGCATAAAGCTAGATTGATCATCCTGTACCAATGATGTAATCACCCTTATGAGGCGTGTAGCAAGGATGGTGGCTAGGATTTTAGTTTCAATGTTCAACAATGATATAGGGCGGTAAGAGCCACAATCATCTGGGGGTTTCCCAGCCTTGTGAATCACCACTACAATCCCCTCTGTGAGATCGGCAGGGAGTAACCCTTCCTCTTTAGATTACTTGAACATCTTAAGTAGATGCGGCGCCAGAAGAGAGGTATGTTTTTTTAAAAATTCTCCTGGGAGGCCGTTGGGACCCGGGGCTTTCCCCAGCTTCAACCTATTAATAGCTTCTGACACCTCTTCCAGTGTGATTTCTATATCAAGAGCCTCTTTCTCCTCCGAGGAGAGACAAGGAAGTTCAATGTCTTCGAGATACTTGCATATTTGTGTATCGCACACCTGTGTTTGGGCTCCATAAAGTGTGGTATAGAATCGGGCAAAGGCCCCGGCTATATCTTGTGGCGTAGTGTAAGATTTGTCTGCCTCCCTAATGGAGGTAACCCACCTAGATTCTTGTTCCTTTCTTCCCAACCATGCCAGTAGTTTACCCGTTCTATCCCCAGTTTCATATAATCGATGTTGTATTGCAAGCTGGTGCGAACGCACTTCCCCGGTAGCCAACGCTTGATATTCTCGCCTAGGGATGTCAATCTGGCGGAGGATGTGTGAGTCTAATGCAGGGGCCCCTTTGTTCTCAAGTTCAAGTAGTTTGCGTTCTAAAGACAGGAGTACTTGAGTTTTGCGTCTCTTCTGATGTGCAATGATATTTTGTGCTCTATCACGTAACACTGCTTTGAAAGCTTCCCAGAGTGTGATGGTCGATTGAACCGAGCCATCATTTTCCCAAAAATAAAGTTCTATTTCTACTCTAATTTCTTTGGCTACGTGTGGATCCTTCAGGGCCCATGCATTCAACTTCCAGGAGGCCCTATGCCCACCCCTTTGTGTCCCCACTTTCAAATAGAGCGGTGAGTGGTCAGATATACCTCTAGCCAAGTATTCCACTTCTTCTACATGGTTAAGTTCTCCAGCTGGGGCAAATAAATAGTTCAACCGTGAGAACACCCTATGGGCTCCAGAGAAGTATGAATATGCACGTCTAAACGGGTGTCGACTTCTCCATAGGTCAGTTAGCCCTAGGGTCAGCTGAAATTTCGCCAGCACAGTGGCCTCGCCAGTCCCACTCCGGGCCAGCGAGCGGTGCAGGGAGAGATCACTTACGTCGTTGAAATCACCCCCAATGATATGTGTGGCAGGGCCTGCCTGTAAAAGGATTGCAGTTACCTTGTCTAACGTGCGTTGCTGGAGACGTGGGGGAGCATATACGCTAACCAAATAACCATGAGGTATGGTTCCAGACAACCTGAACCGCCACATAGGTACCTTCTGGGTCTTCCCATTTTCGTATAACCCTGAAGGGAGGTGACTTTCGTGCTAGGATCGCTACTCCTCTCGAACCTCGAGTAAAGCCTGCATGTGCCAGAGTAATGTATTGCCCCCTGTTTAAGAATGAACAGTGTGGACCCCTAAGATGTGTTTCCTGTAACAGTACGAAATTTGGCTTGAGCCTTTTGAGGTAATTCCATGTTTCACATCTTATCACGTATGGGGTTTCCGGGCGTATTCTTGGGCTGGGTGCGCCTGCTGTACTCGGACCCGTCGGCATGGGTGCGCGTGGGGGGGTCTCACCTCCGAGCCATTCCGGATCGAGCGAGGC
This sequence comes from Calotriton arnoldi, assembly GCA_963921515.1. NCBI lineage: Eukaryota > Metazoa > Chordata > Amphibia > Caudata > Salamandridae > Calotriton > Calotriton arnoldi. The sequence continues at coordinate 713,685 of CAWUFW010007441.1, read as the reverse complement.
ACCCGACAGGGCTGTCCTCTATCGCCACTTTTATTCGCCATCATGCTTCAACCTCTGGCGTGTGTAATTCGACAGCGACATAGGGAGTCAGTGCTAAATTTCATGCATCGCCCAGTTGGCATATCTCTTTATGCCGATGACATGGTGCTTTTTATTCGCGAACCACAAAGATATCTTTCCCCCGTCCTGCGGGAATATATCCGATTCGGCTTGTTCTCCGGCCTCTACATCTACTATCTTTGCGCTCAGGCGCAGTATGCGTATTACTGGTATCCGCACGCCTTTACACCCCATGTTGCAGTAGAAGACGGCGATGCACACCCAATCCCACTAGCCAGTATACTCACTCACACGCACTGAGGCACGCGAATGTCCGAAATCAATACGCTAGATACCACTATTGGTGCCTGGCAAGCAATTGGTAGACTCACGGCTAAACTTCCCATATATGCTCCGGCCCTGCCGCTAGCGCACCATGCGGCACTCTCGGTGACGCAGGAACGGGGCCCGATGCGGTCGCTCACAGAGGCCGGTATCGACCGTATGCAGGATCTCAACCCCGACGGGTATTTCATCACACCTGAAGAGTTACAACACATTACTAACCAATCGCCGCTCTTTCAGTTTACTGTGCACCGCTTGAAACTTGCAGTTAAATCACACTATACGACGTTTCCTGCTGAACCGCCCTCACTGAACTCTTTACAGCTTTTACTGGTAGCACCCTCACTGCGCCAGCTGGTTACCAAATTATATAGAGCGGTGAGATACAAGAAAGTGAGGGACTCTGACAGAAGCCTGGCTCGCTGGAATGATAGGCTCGATTCCCCCTTGGCACTGCCGGAGTGGGAACACATCTGCGCACTTACCAGCAAACTCACTCCCAATGGTAATTTGAGAATTATTCATTTTAAGTACATTCACCAAATATATCACACACCTCTCAGATTATACAAATTCGGCCTCCGAGACACGAGCAATTGTAAACGATGTGGCCAATCTGACGCGGACTTCAGGCCCCTGGCATGGAGTTGCAAACTTGTTTTTAAGTTTTGGGGGGAAGTGGTGGAATGTATGCAGAACATCTCAGGCACTCCGTTGCAGTGTACACCTTTGATTTGCCTATTATGCCATGTACCCCAGGTAAAAGGGACGCTAGGTAAATTTGTGAGAATTGGCAAAACGACGAATAGCACTAACATGGGAGAGCACTTTGGCCCCCGTGTTGATCACTGGGTTAAAAATATGGTGTATTGCAAAGAAAACCTCGAGCTGTATGCAGAAGAACTCCCCTCGTCTTCCAACCCAAGGACATTCAGGAACCATTACATAAATATCTCTTGTCGCAGGCTCAAGGTGAATCCAACCTTGTTGCTGTGTAATATCAATCTGTAAATGTGTTTATCTCCTACAGACGCCTGTAGGTACGTGGAATCTAACTTCATGAGCAGGAATATTGTGAAATGCTCAATCACAACTGTTATGATGTTGTTTTTTTTTTTTTCCTTTCTTTTTTCGTTGGCTTGTTGTACTGCCCTGCATGGCAGAAATAATGATTGTCTCTTTTGAAACTCAATAAAAAGATCTATAAAAAAATGTTTTTAAAAGTATAACGTCTCTGTAACCTTTGTTTTTTTCTGTGAATTTCTAAGGTTTTTTAAATGCTAATTCCTAACTATATCGTCCCTGAAACCCGTGGTTTTTTCAGTGAATTTCTAAAGTTTTTTAACTGCGAATTCCTAACTATAACGTCCCTCAGACCTGTGGTTTTTTTCAGTGAATTTCTATGGTTATTTAACTAGTAATCATGTTTGCAGAGTGGTGGAGAAAGGGGTCTGGGCCACCGACCATCTCTCAGGAATTCCGATGCATAGGACTTACAGGAGGTACCAGGAGGGCTTCTTGGCCCCCAAGGTCCCTCTGGAGTAAAGTGGACTTCATCCCCCAAACGGTAGTGCACCAGGAGGCGCGTTTGCAGAGTGGTGGATAAAGGGGGCGTGGCCTCCGAAGACCTCTCAGCAATCCTGCTCTGTGGGACTTACTGGAGGTAACAGGAGGAATAGTTGTCCCCCAAGGACGTCCTTGGGGGCCAACTACCCCTCCTTTTACCTTCAGTAAGTCCCACACAGCAGGATTGCGGAGTTCTGATAGCAGGCCACGCCCCTTTCTCCTCCAGTCTGCAAACTCGCCTCATGGCGCGCTCTTGGTTGGGGAATGAAGTCCCCTTCACTGCTGGGAGTCCTTAGGGGCCAACTAGCCTACCTGTTACCTCCAGTAAGCCCCACACAGTGGGATTACTGAGAGGTGGTTGCAGGCCACGCCCCCTTTCTCCACCACTCTGCAAACGTGCCTCCTGGCGCGTTCTTGGTTGAGGGATGAAGTCCCTTTGCCTCTTGAGGGTTCCTGGGGGCCAACTAGCCCACCTGTTACCTCCAGTAAGCCCCACACAGCTGGATTGCTGAGAGGTGGTCAGAGGCCACGCCCCCTTTCTCCATCACTCTGTAAACACGCCTCCAGCTGCACTGTTGCTTGGGGGATGAAGTCCACTTTAATCCTGAGGTCCTCAGGACACAAGGGTACCTCTTTGCCCCACCAGCAGTGCGCCAAGAGGCGCGTTTGCAGAGTGGTGTATAAAGGGGCATGGTCTCGGACCATCTCTCAGCAATCCCACTTTGTGGGGATTACTGGAGGTAACAAGTGGGCTAGTTGGCCCCTAAGAACCCTCAGCATTGAAGGGGACTTCATCCCCCAACCAAGAGAGTGCCAAGTGGAGCCGGCATTGCTTTTGGGCAGAGGGAGCTGCAAACATGCAGCTCCCTCTACCCAAAAGCAATTCTGCTTCGCTTCATGGAAGCTAGAGCATTTTTCCTTTTCTGGCTTCCATGAAGTGAAGTAGTGTTTGCTATGGCATGGATAGCAAACTGCAATGTCCCGGGATTGGGCACCTTGGGACATTGCTGGAGCCGGCCCTGGGGGGGGGCGGTACCCAGGGCCATTTACAGCTCCAGAAGGGGGGCTGCGTGCCCCCGTCCAATTTTCAGAATAGCCCTAGGGAGGTGGTGGTCCCCGGGGCTGCTAGGGGGGGGGATGAGGCCCCCATGCCTAATTAGTAAATAGCTGCGGGGAGGTGGCTGTCCCCGGGGCTGCGGGGGGGCCGCGTGGCCCCTTGCATTTAACATAAATAGCCCCAGGGAGGTGTCGGGCCCCAGGGCTGCCTGGGGGGAAGGAGCCTCCCCACGCACTTGTGACCCCCACATATCTATTTATAATTGCCCCCGGGACCTGGCCCACACGGGGGCTTAAAGGAAATGAAGAGCGGGAGACCACGCTTCATTTAAAAAAAAAAATGTGGGCAGGATTCGTGGACACTACGCGTGACTCCCGCCGAATGTTTTTTTTAAATGTTTTTTTTCCCCTGGGGGTCCCTGTGAGACCCCCTCAGCAGGCCTAGGGGGTCAGGGTGTTTCTACCCTGCCCCCTTTTCTTAATTTGCAATGTTTTTCAACCTTTTTCCTTGTGACTCGGTTCAACCGAGTCACAAGAAGGCTGCCAACACTTCCTGGTTGAAACTGTTGACAGCCAATCAGATTGCAGGCTCGAGATCGGGAGGGTTCGCGAATCCTTTGCGTCGATATATGGATATCTGAGAAATGTTTACATTTCTCAGGAACTACTGAACGGATTTACATCATTTAACAAAGAGTGCTTTCTGAAGCAAGAGCTACCTTTTTGCCAACTTTGGTGTAATTCCGTTCAGCAGTTCGGGCTGTAGAAATTAACATGGGGAAAAGACGTTTTGGGACCCCCTTTTTCTCAGCCCCCACTTGATGAATCACCACTTGAAAATTTAGCAAAGATTCGTCAAATGGCGCCAAAGATATTGGCAAAAGAAACAAGGTCCTAACTATAATTATCTATTTGCCACCACCAGTAGGTAATGCCACTTGCGTTGTAATAGCATGCTATCTAATAGCATGCGTTGTAATGAATTCGTTGTAATGGATGTTCCCCAGTTAAGTGCTGGAGCACCGATTGGTGTGTTGGAACTTAATTGCAGCACTGACATGCTAAACCCTAAAAGGAATGATCAGTGTGTTGTGTGTTTCAGCTACTGTGTGCGTTTTTCTCCATAACACATGAAGGCCCTCATCATGAGTGGCCACCTAATCCTGTTTTGGCTCAAAATGGGTAATTTTGTCCAAAATGTGACTACAAGTGGTGAGGTTCTACTGCTCCTGGTAAACCCATGTGTTGTAATCACAACTATATTTACTGGCGACTAATTCTTCTGGTATGTCTTTTTCATGTTTAGCAGGACTATTGTGTAATTATAATGCATGTCACATGTAAGGCAGGCCTGATTGCATATAAACGTTACTGTATTTAATGCTAAGGAATGCGTATAGTAAACCTAGTGCCTAGGAAAATCAGGCTAATTATTTGAACTGTAACGTTTGCAGTGTGTGCCATATCTTCCATTTGAAAACTCCATGTTTTTGACACCGTTCAAAAAAACAGAGAAGGAAAGCGTTCTTCTTCTCTGTTGCGCATGTGGTACCTGCAGCTGCAAAGGTGATTAAATTTAGTGGAGATCAGTTAAACTTAAAGTTTGTAGTTGTGCTTTTGTATTTGTAAGGTCCCCTCTATACCCTTCTTGATTTTCCCTTTACTCCTCCCACTTTCCAGTAGATGTTCCCTCTAGATGTACATGTTAAACTACACACATGAAAGATAGGTTACACGTTGACAGCGCTCACTGCCCACAGCTTTGTGAATGATATTTTCCCAGCATTGGATCTTTAGTTATTCACATATTTCAACAGTGGCGGCTGGTGACATTTGAAAGTGGTGTGGCGTTAAATTATTGTCATACTCCACCGCTGTGAGCGAGCGTAGCACGCGAGCCCGAACAACCTAAGGGGGGTTCGGGGGCGTTTTCCCCCCGAGAAAATTTTGAAAAAAGAGTGGACAAATGGTGCATTTTCAAGCAAATTTGAGAAAGCAAGGTTAAGAAAGCAATTGTGAAAGTGCAGTTATTACATTAATAAAGAGATGTCATATAACATAGGTAGCTGCTTATTCAGTATAACCACAGAGCTTCATAAGAGACTTCGAGATACAATGCATTGCTGAGTAATATCAAAGGAAGCATTTTTTTTATTAGCCACAGTGCTGTACCAAGACTCCAAGAGGCAATATGGAAACATGAAAAAGGATCAAGGTGCTGAAAAATAGCCTTGAACATAAGCTTCCCAGCCCAGGACATGAGCTCAGCAGCACCCACATGTTTAACAGGCATACCTGCCTCGCCCAGGGAACTGGAAACCAAACACAGGGGAGTATTACATGTTTAACACGCCAGAAACCAGCTCCCCACCTTCAGTCTTCATGCTGAACAAATCAAACATTCACCCCCAGTCACAGATCTCGGTTAAATCCATTTTTTTTGCATGCCACGCCATTCCAGGTTAGACCCAGCCATATGCAAATCAGTCTTGACGCTGCTCCCCATGGGAACAGTCCAGCCCGAACTGCTAGTCCCGGTCTTCCCTGGATCTGAAACAAGCACCCTAGAACCAGTTTCGGGGTATTATCCCTCATCAGCCAGGCTAGCTTGTATCTGGTGGGGGTAGTGAACACGGGACCCACGTCTGGGCATACCCGTCCCACTTAGGGCAAACATAGCAAACTGGCAGTTTGTGCTGGCCTGTTCCCATGAGGAGCAGGTTCCCGACTGATATGCATATGACTGGATCCAAACTAGGGTGGCATGGTGAGCAAAAGAACAATGGATTAAACCCAGCTGTCTTGACTGGGGGTGAGTAGTTGAAAAGTTTCAGCACTCCGTCCATCATCTTGTGTTTATTACAGAAATCGCAGCACTTGGTCTCTCTCTCTCGTCTTCCCTGACTCCTCTTCTCTCTTCCCCTATCCTTCTAACTCGCCTCTTTCTTTCTGTCTCTTTCTTGCTTTATGCTCCTCTCCTGCTCTATCTTCATCTTCTATTCTTTCTCTTTATCACTTCTGTCTCTCCCCTCTCTTCCTCCTTCGTTCTTTCTCTCTCTTTCTCCACCTCCCATTATTTACCTGTCTTGCTCTTGCTTACTCTCTCTGCTTCCTCACTCTAGTCGGCCCCTTTCTCCTTTCTTTGTGGTTTGTCTTTTCTTTTCCCTCTGTATCTCCCCGTCACTCTTTCCATATATTTCTCTCTCCTCCAAGTGTTCACACTTTTTCTCCTCCCCTCTTCCACTACTTTTCTCTCTCTCCCTCTGCACGCTCTATTCTCTCCCTTATGTTTCTCTTGTCGCTCTCTCACCCCTCCTGCATACTCCTCCCACCCCTTAATCAGTACTCAGTTGGCACCTTATCTTCATGGACACAATACACAGCACTCTTACTCCATAAACTGAAGACCCAGCACTCTCTCAGTGCCTTAAACAACACATGCTTTTGAATTAATGGTATTTATTTTATCAAAAGTATGAAAGGCGGAGTTGGATAACAGCATGTAAACTGAGACAGTTTCAACGTAGAAGATTCAAAGAGTAATACAAACGTAATGTACATTTGGTAAAGGAATTATGCGGATTCTAATATGAAAACACAATTACAATCTTCATGTGAGAGTTTACAAAGATCGCTTAGCATAATAAAGAAAGTGGACTAAATCATGGCTATAGATTTCTGTGCAGCAGTGCACACTTCAGCTGGACAGCTCTAGGCAACCACAGTTTAGGGCAGAAAGGAGACTGAGGCGCTCGAAGGTTAAGTGGTTTGTCCCGGATCACACAATTTGTGGAAAACGAGATAAGGGCTCGTCTTCTAATTCAGCAGTAGATTATGAAACCTGCTACAAAATTAAAGAGGTTCTTGGACCACAAAATACATTTGAAACCCACCTCGCAGCCACATGTTGCTTATACATCACATGAGTACGTTTTCAGTCCTATTTTGCTTCACTGGTTATTTACTTTTTTGTCAACATCTATGCGGCCCTCAGCCAATCCCCATAAAATACATTTTTGCCCATTTACGATGGTTCCCGAGTGCTCATTGTTTTGACTGCGCGTTAACGTTCATGAATCTCCTGCCCATGGTTATTCTTTAATTAATTAGGAGCGTTGACACTCGTGTACCTCCACCTTCTAATATTTAAATAAAAATACCCTACATTTCAATACTTCCCCTGACGTAGTGCTGTTTTTTGTCCCAGAAACCTATCTAGTTCCCCGGTGTTGACCATTATTGCAACCTCCTTTCCAAACCGAAAAGGTCACACTGACTGAATATGGAAAGCCTAGCACATGTAGAAGAATGTTATTTTTTTTTTTTGCAGTTTAACATAACACAAACTCGACCCAAAAGTATTGGAGCGATTCACATGAGCACGAGTTTTATTACACAAGGTCACATTTATTCACCTTTTTAATGCACGTGGACTTCAAGTGATTTTCCCGGAAAATAAAACATTTGAATCTCTTTTGCTCAATAAGGGCCTTTCAGGTCCAAAAGAGGAATGGCCTCAAACGCCACGCACGCGAATCAAAAACCGTAAAGTTAAGGACTACTGCTTAAAAATAATGAAAAGTTTATAAACACAATAACATGTAAAAATAAACGCAGTTTGTTAAGCCTACTGTGTGGTAAAACTGCAGGAGGCAACCCAATAATTGCATAGCATTATCACAATTAACGTTTATCCACGACTCCAAATACTGAATGCAATGCTGACTGAAAGAGCTACTTGACCTGTAAAATGTGCACCTTCCTTTATAAGTTAACAACGTAGACCCATGCTTTCAAACGTTGCTAAGGTTATTTTTCGTGATTGAGAGGGGATACACTTTGTCAACAGCCCCAGCCCCCGAGAAGCAACAAGCAACAGAAATATAGGAGGAGCCCTTAACCTCAGCTTCCTATCTGTCCTGCTTTGGATGGATACTTGTCTGATGTGTGCATGTGCGGCGAGTGTATATGAATGTGTGTCTGTGGTGTGTATATGGGTGTGTGTGTCTACTTTGAGTTCGATATCCATGTATTGCTGAACACCCTGAAGACAGATCCTTTTCCAGAGGCCTAGCCAAGAATAAAAGATTAAAGCACAATAAATGCACGTCTACAGGATCTTTCATTTAACATCAAAAGTACATTTCGAGTTTCCATAACAATCAGAGTCTAAAGCTTCTGGCTGCAGACAGGAGTTGAAGAGTTTGTGTACCTCACTTGTACAGTGGCCTCCACCGCACTGGGTGGTCTGGAACTGGTGTACAGTGAACTGAGAATCGTGAACGATCTTTTCCCATTCTACACATCTTTTGGTTGTACCTTTGCTACCTGAGTAAAACACACTCATCTTCTCCCAAGCTGGTTGGTAAAAAGGCTCTGAGTTAAAAACTCACTGACATTTGACGGGTCATGCAGGCCGTAATATTTAACTCTACCTTTTAAACTTTGCCAGGTTAATGCATAACCGTTCTGTTTTTAATAATTTACACATGGCAAAATATTTATGCACAACTAGTGTCCGTGCAGTTCTATGGTCTAGTGACTGTAGTTTCATCACCCCGCCTGCCCATTATAGCTGATTGTATTCCTGGAGTTCTATATACTTTGCAGAACACAACTCGTGTCTGATATTAAAGGGGTCACACCCCATGGTTTCATTGTTCAAACCCAAGTGGAATCATAATGTCACATAGCTAAGTCGTGGCTCGCAATACTCGCGGGGGGGTTTAAAAATAAAGAAAGAAAAACCTTGAAAACTTACCTGACCGCCGGGTCGGTCCGCGCCGCCTCTGCCGTGTGCTCCTGGGCCGGGTACGCGTTGGCGCCTTAGTGAGTGGCTGGTGGCAACCCCTCTCAGCCAATCCAGACGCTGCTCCTGCAGCGCCAGGATTGGCTTGAGCAGAGACTGTCCCCGCCCATAGGAGACCGGGGGCTGCGGTCACTGGCCACCCTCTCTCCTAATGCAGGGCACTGCAGTGCGCATGTTCGGGCTGATCAGAAAAATGATCAGCCCGAACCCAAACATGCGCACTGGGCCTGTCCTGCTGCTGCAGCCTGTCAGTCAACAACTCAAGTGCAAACCCAGCCCTGGCCTGCAGTGCTGCCCCGGGCCCGCCCCCACCCCCTTCAGCGACGTGTCTATGGTCTGACTCCTGATTGACTCCGGCCGCAGGACGCCGCGCCGGTGCTGGGAGAAGTAAGTTGTTAATCTTCCTTGTTAAGTTAACGAGGAAGAATGTGGCCATGCTGATTAGTGGGGCAACGCCCCAACGCCCCAATGGACGCACCGCCACTGTAAATTTCAATCTGCCCTGTTGTCAAGCTGGGAGTCTCATAGTAATCATAGAGAGCAGTGCGATTTTAAACATTTGTTAGAAAGCTTTAGCATTGTCACATTAGTAGCCTATTTTCATAATTTCAAAAGACAAAAACTGCAACCAATTGGGAAAAAACACAGGGAACTCCACTATTTTCAGAGGCCATCATATCTCATATGTCTTTTGAGTATCTGATGTGAAGGCAGTCTCCCTGAACTCTGCTTAGTCCTTTATAAGTAAATTAATAATGCAATATATTCTATATTTCTGGAAAATGAATGAAGAAGAAAGAAGTAGCATTTGCTTCTGTAGCTTCTGTGTGCCTCTGTAAAAAGGCATTGTTTGCATGTGTTCGTAGTAAAACAGGAGCCAAGCACAAATTACCCCTCCTCACTTAATAAGACACAATTTTAATGACAAAGATATATAAAGTACCAGTGATGGGATGTACTTAGACACATGGATTGCTTGCTGAAGGAAGATGCTGACGGGCTGAATTCCAGCTGCTGACCCCATAACAGCATAGGGTATGTGGGGAAATTACATGGCATGGCATACATATTGCATGGCCAATAATATTTAGACCAATTGAGTAGGCAATAGGCTCATATAAGAGGGATGTGTGACAAAATATGATCGGGGTTTACGTATCATCGACCCTGATTTCCATATTATCTGATGATTTGTTCATAATAATCATGCTCATTATAATTCATACAACAGGTTGCTGGTCAGGAGGGACTCGTTATAATACTCCTCCTGCCATGTGCTGTCAATGGTGGCCTCCCGCACCTTCACCCCCATTTGTGGCTACCACCTCCACCCAGAGACTTTTTGTCTGGGACCTTGTCCAACCTAAAGTGGGCACACTCGCACCATCAGTGGTGCCATTCCCTCCTCCTCTTAACTGGTGGTGGTGTCCTGTGCCGATGATACAGCTGAGATCATGTATCACACTGCTCACCAGCTTCTCCCCCACCCCACCCTTACCCACCACTCTGGCTGCCAGTTCCAAAGGTATAGTGAGGGAGTGGAGCACTCGTGTGCATTTCTTTGCAACCTCATGGGTGTCAATGTTCACATCGTCAATGTTACATTTAGTATTATTAGGTGACCTCTCATTGATGACTTCTATACTCCCCTATCCCATGGAATGGTTGATTTCTCACATGCCTCATTGTTCATTCGTCGTCAAGGGCTAACAGAGGAGCAGCTGAAGCACATTTTCACACCCTGTTGGCCTGTTTGGAAAATGTCACAAGTTGCACACATATTGTTGGCAAGTGAGATGGCTTGACTTATAGTAGCCACACTGACACGCACACACTCATGATGGCACACAGAAATATAGGCCATGCTCAAAGGTCTGCATGATACTACAGATGAGTGTGGTATTCCTATGACCAATGATGTCGGTGACATGTAACAGTTACTAAATAGAGGTGCACGCAGTTCGCGTAAAATAATTCAGTGACAAATGTGTGATATCAACATAATTTTAGTGAATTTTGTGTGAAGTGCAAACTGCGAATAATCAGTGTTTAAACGATTTCCGAGGCATGGGTTTGCTTCTAGTGTGATATTTGTACAATATATAGGAGAAGGTCTATCATAAGGCCTATTGTTATTGATTACATTATTGCACTGTTCCAATCCAGACACACTGCTAAAACCTCTCGTGTGCCAACGTGTATGGGTTTGTAAGTAACACAAAGGTTTTAGACAAATTTATTTAAGCAACATATCATTTAGCATCTATTTTTTATTTCTACTCTAAGGCATTGCAGACAGCCATCGTGACATTGACATGACATACTTAACAACACCTGAGATAACAACACCTGCAAACTACTGATATGGAAGTTCAACAAGTATGTACAGTGCTTACTACCGTGCTGCTACTGATGCTCTTCCAAATGGCGATGGAGGTTCAGATGGGTCTTTTCTACAACCCTCTTCTGAAGAAGGATTAGCCAGGAGTGCTTGGTGTGAATTCGGAGGGATCACCCTACGATGTTCTAAGCCTTCTGGTGAGCCTGGCACCAGAGGTCCTCTCTGCACTTGTGGCAATCCTTGCCGCTGTTTGTAGTAATGGGTTATCCTCTACTTGAAGGATGATGAAGGAATGACCATCTTTGCACTTCCGCTTTGTAAGTTTCTATTCTGCACACTCACAAAAGAAGTCCCCCGTCAATTTGTGGAACTACTCAGCACTGGGATAAAAAAAGAGGGTTGACAAAATTGTCAACATGCCTTGAGCGACGGGTGACACCCTAGTGATGGTACACCACTGATAAGGCTGCTTTTATAAACATGTTTCTCCTCATTAGGAAATACGTTGGGATTTTTGGGACTACATGCACATCAAATTTACCAGTGTTGTGAATCTTTGACAAGTCATACAGTGTATCACTGTCAATACCACAAAGAGGTTAAAACGTTTCTTGCGCTGAGATCTGGAATTAACTATCCAATCAAGAAAATGTTTTGACTAACAGGCTAAAGAGAAACCCAGGAAAATAACTTTTGAAATATCATGAAGTGCTCGAATATTCTCAAAGTTTGATTGTTTCACAAGTTTGGGCTAGCCTCAAAATTGCCGAAGTCTAATAACAAACACATGATTGTCACCTGTAAGGGATTATTCTCTGAGCGCTTGTATACATATCGTGCCGGTCAATAAAACATAGAAAGTGGAATTTATTTGGGAGGACATTCTTCGGCATATTCTTTCTCTTTCAGAAATTAAGAGCAGATGTTTTCGGCACCTCGTATTTATTCCACAAACATGAGTTCTTTAAAATGTAAGTTTCCAAATACCACTTATAGTGTTACAGATTTAATAGAAAACACAAGTGTTTATTGTGTACACGGACCAAAAATGTCACAGTAAGATGATACAAGAGGAGGCAGCACGTGCCATTGATTGGCTGTCCAAAGCCACCCAGTATTGTTAAGGGCTCCCAAAAAAGAATGTGTCTCGAATTAACATAATCAGATTGTTTACAGTTAATGTTTGCACATTTGGAACCCTTTGCTTAGTCAGAGTCCCACCCTGTCTGGGTTTCCTTGTAAATCTACAAATCGGATATCCTCCTTGTAACTATACTGCTACCAGCCTGCATTGGCGAGTGCCGGATAACATTTTCGTAATATTTGTGTAACGTGTAAAAAGTGGAATACATTAAATGGAAACTCGGGATTTTTTTTTAAATATTCAAAGCCCCGACTCACATGACTTTGGCAGTCTTGGATCTTAAAATCCGAGTGAAACTTCCCCTATATCATTTTATCCAGCTCAAAAGGCATGGACGGTGAAGGCTGGGCTAAGAGTTTGCTCATTGCAGCTGTCTTTGTCAATCAATTGCACCAGCTCTCTAGTTCTTTAGGACCCTGGAAGGCAAGCGGAGTTGATCAGGATCACGGGAGCCAAACAGCATCACCAAAAGGTGTACGTCCCTGATCACCTTTCTAATATGTTTCTCCAGGATCGGCACTAATATGGCCCCTTCCTTGTTGCACTGAACTTCTAGGATGACTTCATCCATCAAAATGAGGACAGTACATTGCCATTGCTCCGCATCTTGTGCTTTACAATCTTAAACAGCTGATTGCATAAATATCCTAGGAGAATGATTAGATATGGCCATTTCTTCTCATCCGTTGGTCGGTCAGCTGGCATTTGCCGGTTCTGGTATTGTGGCCTGATCATATGTTATTGCCCCTTGTATTCTCTAATATTGCTTCTCCTTCATTTGGGTCAAATCCAACTAGTCAGGGTACGTCTCTAGATGTTTCAAGAATTTTTAACTTGTGCAGGTCAGTGTTTCGAACAACTTTCTTTATCCATAAGTAATACAGTGCTGTCTTTGTGCTTTCTGTATGTTGGGATGGAATTGGATTTGACCTGCTGGCATATATAATATGAACCAAAATATTTTATACTATCACATACTATCGTAGCTTAAATACTGTAGATGTGACATGTGACATGCTCATTCCTCCTAACACCTTGTAAATTAATGCTTATGTTTCATTTTTTAAACAAAACCGAGAAGATTCAGGCTAAAAATTGCGTTATCAATTCCACTTATTCCCTGAGAGCTTTGTGGATGTGCAGCCATTTCTCCCGAAATAGTTTTTCCATTATTGAGGTGAAGGCCTTTCAGGAAATGATGGCGCATATTAGCCCTGCCTTCTGCCGGAAAATATAATTCCTGTTCATATTCTTATAGATTTTAGGATATGTTATAGAAACCTTGCACTAGTCAAAAAATCATTGGGGCTAATCCACATGAACAGTTTTTGCTGTATGCGTAACAGACAAATGAGCAAACGGTATTAGTTCCAAGGAAAAAATGGCACACCCTATTAAAATATGGAGCAATCCTCTTCCACGCTATTTTTGCTACTTCTTTAGAACTGCAGGAGTTGCTTATATTTTTCACCTGTGAACGCTGTTGCTTCGTTTAAGCAGGTATATAGCAAGTATATCATATACCTCTTTTGGCAGGTGCATGTATCACATGGCTAATATGCAGGGACAGACGTAGTGAAGTGCGCAACCCATTGTGGTGAGTCACACGTCTTTGTTAATTACACTTTGGTCTAATATGTCCATGTGTTACTAGATATTATCATTCAGGAGGTTTTGTCACTGTGTGTTTTGCTCATGCTGTATGTGTATACAGGATATGCATATGGTGATAATCTGTCTTGTGTCTCCAATATAGGTTGTATGCAGTATTTACTGAACAGTCAATATTACTGGTTCAGTATCATACTTTTGATTTATTTACGTGTTTTTAATGTTTTTTTCACGTATTGGCACTTAACCCTTGCAGTAGCTGAACCAACTGACCCTGAAGAAGGCCGCAACACTATTTAGGTCTTTCTGGCCGAAACATGTTGGTCTAGTGATCTACACATTTGTCTCATGTTGGCATTTGTGTTATCAGCTCCTCACTGTTTTTAATCCTGACACCGGGTAGCCGAATAAAGTTACAATATAGCTAACCCAGTAGCCAGTTTTAAATTTTCACATCACAGCACTGCACTTTCTCTTTTTTACACGCACGCCAAGCTCACATAGGGGTTTAGTACACCCTGCCTAACTCAACAAAAACATCCCTGAGCTCCTCCCTCGTAGAGAGGGGGTTGTAGCCCACGCAAAGACTAGGTCTTTTGCGTGAGGAGGCACCCCCATGATGAAGCATGACACCTCTGGTGTGTGAGGGGAACCGTCCTGAAAAGGGAAATCCCCCGTCGTGTATGGTAGAGCATATTCACACAGTTATTTAACCTCCCTCCAATCCGGACCCGTAGCTTTTTCTTGTGTGACATATAGCAAGTATATATCTTTATTTCCATGATTAATTAATACCTTTGCAATTTCGTTAACATTGTAGCTAAAATGAGAATAAAAAGTATGAATTGAGAAAAGGAGTACTAAAACATTATTTGCATTTTTCACATGTGCAAATGTTAAAGTGACGACGTTTGTGCAGTAAAATCAGTAGTCTAAATCATCAGCCATTAGAATCTACGGTGCTGAAGGGCGTTTTTCGTTCCCCGTATATACATACCAGTGTTAAGCAGATAATGTCTTCTTGGCAGTGCCCGTTAATTAATATACAGTAGCCAAAAAATGTCTGTAGTTCAGATGGGCCGTAGCGCGGTGTAACAATCCGCAGTTCTTAGTAGTCCTCCATAGTTAAGATCCATTCGAGATGCTTAAATGGGGGTTCTATGTGTGTTTTGTAAAGGGTGGTAGAGTGCTCAACAGTTGATTCTTGTTATTGTGTCCTGACTTTTTCCTATTTGATGGTCAGTATCCTCTTGGGCCAGTTGTTGTTTGCTCTCTGTTCCTTCGTCGTGTGGCAATATTTGAGACAGTCTCCTTTCTATTGTACTGAAAAACCTTGTAAGGCGGCAGTTTAGTTGGATGATAGTTGGGTTGAAGCCTAGCTTCACTGCCTGCCTACAGGTCCTGATGCCATTTTGTTTGAAGGAGGAGCAGAGAAAAGTGTGTCTGATGTCCTGTAGGCTTGGGCAAATGCAGATAACGTGCACAAGATCCTCGCTTCCAATCTCACAGAGGCGGCAAGTTTGCACGCCTAGTTTCCTTTTCCAGGGAGGTAGGTGCGGGAGTATCGGTAGAATGCCCAGGCGATGTTTTAAGAATTTTTCTTTCATCTTCATTTTGTATCCTACACAGAAGTGTGGTTGTGGTTCGAGGACTTTGTAATCGTTGAGCACAGACCATCCGTGTGCCATTTTTGCCAAGGTTTCTTTTGTCGCTTTTGTTACTGCCATCTTAAAGCTCTGGTGGGTTGCAGAGGTGGCCCACAGATCCGTTAGACCTAGTTTTGTTAGGGAATCTAAGAGGTACTCTCTGGCAGGTGATTTTCCATGGCATGCCAATTCAATCCAGAGATGTGAGTTTAGTGAACCTTGCTCAGCTCCCCTGATCTTATGCCAGCTTTTTATGAACTTTATGCTTCTGTAGGCCGAATTCTAAGCAAATTTGTGCGGGAGACGAGTAGGCCAGAAGGTGGAAGATCGCTCTATAGGTGCTGATGATGATTTTGTCCAAAGCAAATGCATCCATCCCTCGCATTGGTTTGCTTCCGTAAGTTAGCATTGGATATAGCTTGGCCTGGATGACATGTAGTAGTGGATCTAAGGTTAGGCCTGGTAATACTTTTTTTAGGGGCTTAATTACTAGTGCTATTGTGGTGGCTTTCTAGCGCAGGGCCTCCATCTGGGGTTTGTACGAGCCTCGGCTCTCTAATAAGACTCTGAGGTATTTGTATTCAGTTGCTGGTTCTAGACTGTGCCTGTCCTGCTACCAATTCAGCTTTTTCTTTATAGAGTAGTTTATTGACATAGTTTTGCTTAAATTGATGAATAGTGCGTTTGCTTGCGAGAAGTTGTTGGTTGTATCCAGGAGGTGCTGCAGACCAATTGGTGTTCTGCTTATTAAGACCAGGTTGTACGCGTATAGAAGGTGGAAAGGGACATTTATTCTAATTTGGGGGCATGTGATATGCTTTTATCCAATTCCCCCAGGAGGTCTGCCATCAAGAGATTGAACAGCGAAGGTACTAGGACACACCCTTGTTTTAGCGCCTTGGTAGTGTTGATTCGCCTGGAAAGGTGTGTTCCTGCTCCCAGCTTAATTTTGACCCAGGTGTCCGTGTGTAGTAAGATCAACTGGTTTAGGAGGGCTGATGGAATCCCCCATTTTTCCAGTTTCTGCCATTATCTTGCGAGGTCTACATGATCGAATGCTGCGCGATAGTCTAGGAAGCATATAAACAGGGGTTGCTTTGCCTCTTTGACTGCATCAATCAGCAGTGCCAGGGTCATGATGTTGGTGGTGATGCCCATTCGCCTGCAGAAACCAGTCTGGTTTACGGGGATGGTGGATTTTGACGATGCCCAAGATGTTAAGTCTTTCAGGATCACTCCAGTATAGTACTTAGCTTCATTGTCGATTAAGGCGACAAGACGATAGTTGTTTGTATTGGTCTTGTCTCCCTGCTTATAAATGGGAGAGATCGTGGATACCTTTTAAGATTCCCGAATGGTTCCTGATTCAAGTACCTCATTGAAGACTGGTGCCAGGGCTTTGCTCCAGTACTCTGGATCGTGTTTGTACAGGATTGGCGGTATTCCATTGAGGCCTGGAGGCACCTTCTAGCCTTCCTTTGGCTATTTGCTTCCTAATTTGTAGCGCTGTTATTCTGTGTCATTCTGCCTCGCTGTTATGAGGTGCTTCTAAGCCTACAGTTTGGTAGCCAACGGCGGGTGTATGATGGTTCAATGTGGTGCCAGGTGATGTGTTCCCGTCCAATTCGGGACCGGGCTCTTCCCTGGGTATGTCGTCTCTTGTGCCTTGTTTGGTCCTGGATTTTTCCCCAGTCTGTTCCTCTCATTGTTTCCCGTTATTAAAATGATGGTGTAGATATTTTGCCCAGACTTCCTCTGAGATGTAAGAATGTATTCCTTGTTTACTTGGCCGTCGGAGGATGTTAATCGTCAGCCAGAACCCAGTGCTATCCTTGTTTTTTTAATCATGTAATAGCCTTGCCCACAGGGATTCATTTTCCTGCCTTCTTTTGTCCCATTTTTTTCTTTTCAGGGTTGCCTTCAATTTCCTCAGGTCACCTTGCAGGACTGGGTTTTGAGGATTCCTGCAGAGCTGCCTTAAGGTTTGCTTTATAGAATGTTTGAATTTTTTTTCTGGGGAGTAAATATGTTTTTAATTTTTTTTTAAATTTTCTTTATTAAGTTTCATACAAGTTACAATAGTTCCATTGATGGCAGTAGCATCATGAATTGACAGTTATTGACCAGCGGTAAAAGAAAGCAAGTCACCAGTTCTACATGTAATATACATTTAGTGCACATTGGACACAATAAGGTTTGGTCTTGATTGACCATCCATCCGACCTGTTAAAATAGCACAACAGTCTCGAATTGGGACAAGTGGCATAGACTTTTCTCAACAGATCATAGTTGTTGCAATGGCTGTTAATATTAATAGCATACCCATTTAGCCCACACCCGCCGGGACCAATCCCTGTTCTAAGGGAGTGAATATGTTTGAAGACAAGGTGCTTGCTATTACTCCCATTTTTGTTCCTACCTTGGTGGCAAATTTGTACCTGAGGGCTTTCGTGAAGTTCTCCCATGTGTTTAGAGGGTGGGTCGTTATGTAAATTTCTTGGCGAAGGAAGGTCTTAGCAGATTCTGATAGTTTCTCAGCTGAAGCAGGGCTGCACTTTATACTCTTATAATCAGTAGTGTATTCTGTGCAAATGCTTTCGCTCGTCTCAAATTAGGGTTTTGCTTTTGCCTTTAGTGTCACCTCTTGCGGTAAGTGGTCGCTTTGCTCATTGTCTCCCATTTGATAAGACAGTATTTTATGGAACAGATGGAGTGTGATGAAAGTATAATCAAGATGAGAGGTAGTTGTTGAGTGGAAGCTCGGGCCGGAGAATTATCTTTAAAGAAGCAACCATTTAAAGCCCTCAGGTTGAGATGATCAAGCTCTCGTAGTAAGTAAATAGATGGTCCAGTTTGCTTGTGTAGGGTGGGATAGTCCCTCGCTCGGCATTTTCCTTTCTTCTGATAGTTCTTGAAGCAGCTCCTCTTCACTTGTGCTTCCCAGAAGATGAAGATTGAAGTCACCTGCTAGTATGATGTTCTCTATGTGACCCTCTTCTGAAATTCTTGTCATTTCTTTGATTAATTCTTTGCCATGTTTATGCCTATGCCTCGGATGGTAAAGAGTCAGAATATCGAGTAGGAAATGTCGACTTGCACTAATATCGAGTGCAAAATATCGAGATACATAAATATCGACTGCAAAAATATCGTGGTCAAGAATATCGAATTTCAGGTAAGAAATATCGTTTTTTAAAATATCGAAGTAATTAATATCGTTTGCAAAAATATAGTTGTAAAAAATATCGTTTTTTTAGTTAGTGTTATGTATTTTAGTATGTATTTTAAATGTATGTGCTCTATTTTTTTGTCTAAGTATTGCATTTGTTTTTTAATATTAGTGTTACATTTTTAGAAGTTATTAATTTTATTTTAATTAAATTTTGCGTTTTAGTTCCGTAGTGGGTTGTGGGTTTATAGGGGAATAGGGTGGGAAGTAATTTAATTATAATAAATTGAATATTCATTTTTATTTATTAATATTTATTTATTTTTGATTTTATAGTGTTAATTGTGGGAATTAATTTATAATTAATTAATTAATAATTGGCTGTTAATTTCTATTGATTAATTAATTGGTAAATATGTTAATTGTGTAATTTTTTTAGGAGCGGGTTGTGGGTTTATAGGGAAATAGGGTGGGAAGTAATTTAATTATAATTAATTTATGAATATTTTTTATTAATTATTTATTTTATATTAACTGCGGGAATTAATTTATTATTAATTATTTAATTGGTTGTTAATTATTAATTAATTGGTAATTATGTTAATTGTGTTATTTTTTTAGGAGCGGGTTGTGGGTTGATAGGTCAGTAGGGTGGGAAGTAAATTAATTTTAATACATTTATTAATATTTTTAATATAATATTTAATTAATTTTATTGTATAGTGTTAATTGTGTGAATTAATTTATTAATGATTATTTATATTTTGCTTGTTAATTGTTATTAATTAATTAATTGTTAATTAATTATGTTAATTGTGTCATGTTTTTTACGGAATTGGTGGTGGCATTTATAGGGGAATATGGTGGGAGGTAATTTATTTATAAATAATAAAAAATTAAATATGCCAATTGTGTAATAATTTTGATGTGTGAGTTGTGGGGTTTATAGTGGTAAATGGTGGGAAGTAATTTTAAAAGAATTAATTAATGATTTGTTAATTGATATTAATTTATTAATGTAAAATTAGTTATGGAAATTGTGTAAATATTTTTAGGTGTGTGTTTTGGTGTTTATTGGGGTAGAGGGTGGAAAGTAATTTAGTTTAAATTAATTATTCATTACTTGATCATTAATATTCATTTATTAATTGATAAATATTTTTGGTAATTGTTTTGTTTTTATTTTGTTTGGGGATTTAGGTTCAATAGCTGTAATGTTTGGTTTGTACATTAATTTTTACATTTTTAAATGTGTTTTATAATTATTAATTGTTTAATTGATAATTAATTGTGTTAATTATAGAAGTACACTATTTTGTTTAATTTAGAAGTGTGTTGTAAATTGTGTGGTGTTATAGGGTAGGAAAATAAATATTACATTTATGTAATTTTTAATTTTTTGATTAAGATTAATTTCTATTACAAAATATTTATTTGTTTGTAAATTGTTTGTTAAATTAAAAAAAAATTATGTCAATTTTAGATTTTTGCTACATTAAAGTATTTTTATATGTTTTGTTAATTTTTATATTGTTATATATGTTTTGTTTTTGGGTTTTTTATTATATTTTGTATTGTAGTTGATATTTTGTTTGTTTCTAAATTTGAATTTTGTTCTGTGGGAATAGTAATTTTACCCCTCCGCTATCCAACACTTTGCCTACTGTTGCATTCGCAGGATTGGGAATAGTAATTTATACCCCTCCGCTATCCAACACTTTCCCTACAGTTGCACTTGCAGGAGTGGGAATAGTATTTTTCTCCCCTCCGCTATCCAACACTTTCCCTACTGTTGCACTCATTGGAGTGGGAATAGTAAATTATTCCCCTCCGCTATCCAACACTTTCCCTACTGTTGCGCTCATTGGAGTGGAAGTAGTAAATTATTCCCCTCCGCCATCCAACACTTTTCCTACTGTTGCACTCGCTGGAGTGGGAATAGTAATTTTTTACCCTCCGCTATCCAACACTTTCCCTACTGTTGCACTAAATGTAGTTTAAAATGTAGGTTTAAAAAATATTACATATTTTAATATTTTAATTTATATTATAATTTTTTTAAATTTTTGTTACAGGTGTATGTATATATATATTTATCTTTATTTTTTAATATATTTCTAACATTTTAGAATTAATTAAAATGAGTATTTATTAATTATTTTTAAGTAAATATATATATATTACATTTTATATATGTATGTTTAATTTATTTTTAAATTACATTTATTATTTATAATAGTTAAAATTTACAAATAAATCTAAACATTTTTAAGTAAAATGTATTTAATTTATTTTACATTATTTATAATACATGTAAAAAAACGATATTTTGTACTTCAATATTTTTAAGAACGATATTTTTTTTCTCGATATTTTTGTACTTACCATTATGAAGATAGGAGGTCGATATTTTTGACAACGATATTTGTCCCGATATTTCTGTAGGTCGATATTAGTGTTGTCGATATTCTCTCAGTGATCCGCCTCGGATACAAGTATACTTTTATGATTGTGATTGGCCATTCGACTTCGTTGAATATGATCATTGTAGTTACAGCTTGAATTGCGCTTGGGGCCGCTATAGATGCCCTTAATGGTTTGATGTTCCTATTGTGGGCATTGAGGCATAGATCGTCAGGCCACCCGACCGATGTCTGTATTTGGACCCCTTTATTGCGGGAACCAATTGCGACATAAACCCTTGTAGCTCTATTGCTTGTTCCTCCCAGGTTTCTTGTAGGAGAATAAGGTCAAATTCCTTCAGATAATTCAAACCTCGGGGTCCTTTACATGGCTGGCCGAGCCGTTGATGTTCCAGACTCACATGCAGATTCTTCTTGGCTCCCTCAGGGATGGACTAGTGTGGGGGGTTCCCTATCATTGAATGTGGTCAACCCTGATTGTTCCCCGTAGGTGGGTCCAGTTATTGTCTGCTGTCTCTGGCTTTTAGTCCTTTGACTCGTGGCACTCCAATGGAATGTTATTTTTGTGGTTGAGCACTGGGGAGCTGCTACATGCTCCTTTTAGTATTGATTTGGTAGTGTGTGGGTCTTGCAGGAACATTTTAGCTGTATTTCCAATTAGCTGGGGGGTTGGATAACCAGGCTTTTTTTCAAAGTATAGCCTTATCCCTCACTGTAGAAATCTGGTTCCCTCTTCCATAACCATGTTGGCTGCCTCATTTGTTATCCAGATGATTTTGGTTGCTTCTGGACCATGCTGTTTTTTTGCTTGTAAAAACTCAATTGAGAGTAGATCTTTTGAGCTTAGTTTATCCACATTTTTCATTGTTCTCAAGAGTCGCAGAATGTTCCCTCTGTTTAGAATGTCCACTCTTCCTATATATTTATATTCTGGCTAAAATATGATAGTATCTGTCACTCTTAGGTCTTTTGATGGATCTCCATAAGGTTGGGTTAATTCAGATTGTGGTGAACGCTGAGATGGGGGAGGGGGGTGGCAGTACTAATTTCTTGAGGGTCCGTAGTTGTCTGACCATCAGTCGGATTGATTCTGCTTTGGGTGAACTCTGTTGGTTGCCGAGGTTCTTGTGCCATTTGCTGACTCTTCTTTTAATTGAGCTGTTGCTGTTTGTGAAGCCCATTGCGGCGGAAGATTAACCGTATGGGTTTCTTGAGGGTTGATGGCTGACTGATGGGTAGTCTGGTTATTTCCGGTTTGCCTGGCCTCCTTGTGGCACCTTTAGACCGCGGATCTGGGTGATTCTGGTGCAATGGTATCCAGGGCAGCGTCTGGCCTTGTTGTTGTTGTCAGGTGGTCTTTTCCTTCCTCCAAAGTCTCGATGTCCGTGCCTTGCTCTGTTTGAATCAGGGTTGCTAATGCGTGGCTTTCAGCAGTCATGCGGGGTGTCCTACTGCATGGATCTTGAAATATTCTTCTAGCTGCCCTTCCAGGTGTGCTGTTTAATTTCTCCAGAACCTCAGAGATGATCCTGCCTGCCTTTGGTGATGTGGAACGTAGCATGTGTGAGTATGCTCCCAGTATTGGCCCCTCTCCAGAGGTCTTTGAGACTTCGGGTTGCTGTAGTGGGACTGGGTGGTGTGTGGTCTCCTTGGGTTCCTGGAGTCCGCTTGAAGGAGAGCTCACCCTAAAGTAACCTGTAATCTCTGACTTCTTGTTCCTACATTTTCTACGTTGTTTGAAGCAGCTTGTGCGTTCTTACGGTTGATAGCCCCACAACACAGGTCACGTGAGACACAGGGGATCACCCCTGGATATCAACCTCATCGATGTATTTCTTACAAATGGTTACTATTGGCCTGTTTGTGCATCATTAAACAGTGTCTGTAAAATTGCTCAGCTTCTACCATTACTATTTTTGTTTACTCGTCCTTAAACATGTTTTTTTGCCTGTTGTGGTTGTGTAAAACCTGTTTTGGTGCATCCCGTTGGGGTACATACCCCTAAAGAACCCAATTTTGAATTTTGTAATAGTAAACTACTGGCTGATCGTATTTGTCCTTGTGCATTATTATGGCACACCTAGAGTATTATTTCCCTTATGCTCTCTTAGGGACCCTTGTTCCTTGTCCCTTGAGTACAAGTGGGCTTGTAGAACTCATTGTGCCACCCTCCCCAGTATCCCTTTAAACATGTCTCAGGCCTGCCACTGCAGCCTGTGTGTGCAGTTTTAAACTGTCATTTTGTGTTGGCAAAATAAATCTCTTGGCAGGCCCAAGCCATCCTTATCTGAAAGAGACTGTTAGTTATGGATTCCTTACCTTAGAATTACCCCCAGGTGTCAGACTGGATCCAGAGAATTTTTTCTCAGCAGTACTCCTGCGCGTAGATATCTGAAAGGGGGGTGTTGGTTGTTAAGGAAGCAGTGGCGCCCTACAGCTGGTGCATGTGATGTGTTAGATGCCTGTAAATACGGTGCTGACAGGTAGGGGAAACACCCTATAACCCCTAAATATGTGAGGGAGAAGTCCCGCACAAGGAAGTGAACCAAAGTCCTGTGCACACGTAAAGAGTTCTCGATGAAAGTTCATCAAATCATTTGAGTCATTAGAGGTCCAAACGATCTGTACTTTGTCTTTTATTCAACGTGACACAAAAAGGATCCAGCCAACACGTGTTTTGTCACATCGGGAAATATCCTGTGACTTCTTCAGGGCTGTACTTCGTGTGTGCAGAGTATACAGATCACTCCGCCGGTGATAATTCCGACCCGGCTGGTCTAATAAATGAAGGCTTGGTAGTTCTGCTAGTGAGTTCCTTGGGTGAAATAGGGTATCGATATATATAGATCACTCCGCCGGTTATCGTTCCAACCCGGCTGGTCAAGGTTTGAAAGCTCAAAGGCTCTGCATTTCAGTGTGGATTGTATCTGGGAGGAACCTCATTAGGGTGTTCCTGTATGGGCAGTGCCGCACTTAGCGAGTACGCTGAGAAAGCGGTGGTGGCGGGTGGCGGCGTTCCTTTGAGCTTTCAAACCTTGACTATGACCCGAAGTCGTGCTCCGACTTTCGGGCCATGGCCCGAAGTCTTTGCTGGAACGGTCCTGAAAGCTTCTGGAGGCCCAGCAGTCAGCTCCGCGCCACTTGAGGTCCCGGTTGAGAGGGAGGTCACAGGACCAGTCGCGGAGCCACCACGACCATTCGTCATCGAAGTCTTCGGGTAAGTCAAAGCACAAGAAGAAGTTGAAGAAGCATTGTTGCTCTTCGCCTGCTCCTCGTCCGTCAGCCGACACGACGCGGGACGCAGAAGGTCGTCAACCTGCGGCTCTGCCTGCGGAGCCTGCTGGGTCGACTCCGAGTTTCCCCCCCTTCCCGGGAGCTGTAGCGACCCCTACCCAGCTTCCTGAATTTTACGAAGCGATGCATGCCATCTTCGGGCAGTCCGACTCCGCCGGCGGGCCTTCGGGCCCCTCGGACTCAGTTGGGGGCTCTAGGCCTTCGAGGCCGGTGACTTCAGTCTCGGCGCCGTGGGCCCCCCATGGATCCAGGCCTGGATCCGGGTCGATGCCGGTCGGCCTCACGACACCTCCTCCGGCACCGATTCAGTTGACAACTTCTCCGCCGCCCGTGTCCCCAGCCGGCGTCGCCCCCGACCCTCACCTCGAAACAGAAACGGAGCCGGACCGGTGTCGACCAACACCGGATCCGGCGCCGACAGGCAATTTTGTGCCAATTTTCTATCCTGGCATTCCCTTACGCCCTGATTTGCGGCCAGAGGACGAGGAGGAGGATTGGGAGGGGTCTGGAGAGCCGCACTGGAGAGAGGAGTTGGGTGATGCCAGTGGTCTTGACATGGTATGCTTTCTCCCCCTACCGTGTCTACGGAGGAGGGAGCTTCCTACGCTGTGGTGTTGCGTAGGGCGGCTGAGGCCTTGGGCCTTGAGCTTCCTACGGTGGCAGTCGGTACTAGCCTCCTGACTGAGGTGCTTCAGCCAGCGGCAGCCTCTTTGGAGCCCCTGCTGCCTTTTAACGAAGCCCTCACTGACATCCTACTGGGCACTTGGTCCAAGCCCAGCACAAGGGCTCCTGTGGACAGGATGATTGCCCGACGCCACCGCCCAGCTCCGGGCGACCCACTTTTCCTCTCCCAACACCCTACCCCTGAGAGCTTGGTGGTCCAAGCCTCAACGTCCAAAGGCGCGTTCCCTACTGCTCCCCCAGATAGGGAATCCAAGAAGCTGGACCATCTTGGGAAGAAAATGTTTTCTTCCACCAGCTTAGGACTGCGGTCGGTGAACACTGCATGTCTCTTGGGCCGTTATTCCCACTCCATGTGGGATTCGGTCGCGCAAGTGCTGCCACAGTGCCCGGAGGAGGCCCAGACTGTACTCTCCCATGCGCTTGTCGAAGGCAGGGACGCAGCAAAGTTCACCATCAGCTGTGGGCTGGACACAGCCGACTCGCTAAGTAGGACGATTTCCACGTCGGTAGCCCTGAGACGCTACGCCTGGCTGAGGTCCACTAGCTTTTCAGGGGATGTCCAATCGACACTTTTGGACATGCCCTTTGATGGGCGTCGCCTGTTTGGCGACAAGGTAGACAATGCGTTTGAGCGCTTTAAGGACTCTAGGGCTATGGCCAGATCCTTGGGCCTCTCTACCACCTCGCGCCCCATGCAGTCTGCCTTTCGCCCCTTTCGTGGCTACGGAAGGGGTGCCCCACCATGTTCCGCCCAAAGCCACGGGCCGGCGCAAGCTACCCAGCCTCAGCGCAGCCGGGGACGTGGGTCCCAGCGACGTGGGTCTGGGAGCCAGCGGGCGGGCCAGTCCACCAGTGCCCCCTCTGCAGCAGCCTCCAAACCTTCCTAGTCTGACCTTCCAAGGCCACCAGTTGCCAGTGGGCAGCAGGATCCGCCATCACCTCCCCCACTGGCACAACATCACTTCCGACAGGTGGGTTTTGCAGATAGTCCGAAGGGGCTACTCCCTCCCCTTTGAGACTATCCCTCCATCCATTCCACCTCAATTCCTTCGCATGTCGGAGGATTACGTGGCCCTTCTCCATCAGGAAGTTGTGGCTCTTTTGGCCAAGGTGCCATCGAGCACGTTCCTGTCCCAGAAGAAGGTCGTGGTTGCTACTCCCACTACTTTCTGGTGCCCAAGAAGGACAAAGGCCTGCGTCTTATCTTAGACCTTACGGATGTTAACCGCTTCCTCCGGAAGTAGAAGTTCAAGATGTTGACGTTGGCTCAGGTTCTGTCTGCCCTCGACCCTGGAGACTGGATGGTAGCGTTGGACTTGCAGGACGCTTATTTTCACATCCCCATCCTGCCTGCCCACCTGCGTTATCTACGGTTCACGGTAGGCATGAGCATTTTCAGTTTACCGTGCTCCACTTTGGCCTTACCAGCGCCCCTCGGGTGTTCATGAAAGTGATGGCGGTGGTCGCAGCTTATCTGCGCAGATCAGGGGTTCCAGTCTTCCTTTATCTCGACGGCTGGTTGTTGAAGGCGAGCTCGCCCCAGGCTGTCGTCTCCCACCTCCAGACTACTGCTTACCTCTTGCATTTGCTGGGGTTCACAGTCAACGTGCCGAAGTCACACCTGTCCCCCTCCCAGAAGCTCCTTTTCTTCGGAGCGGTTCTGGACACAGCGCAGTTGTGGGCCTATCCTCCCGAACAGCGAGTCCGGGATATTCGGGCTATAATACTGATGTTCCAACCTCTATCCCGGGTTTCGGTACGGTTGACCCTGAGGCTACTGGGCCTCATGGCCTCCTGCATCCTGCTGGTGGATCATGTCAGGTGGCATATGCGGGCTCTGCAGTGGGACCTGAAGTTCCAGTGGGCACAGCATCAAGGGAATCTGTCTGATGTCGTCCACATCTCTGCAGCGACTGCACATCAGTTGCAGTGGTGGCTTACGAACCAGGATTGGGTCAACGGCAGATGCCTCTCCCTTCCCCAACCAGATTTTACAGTGGTGACAGATGCGTCACTGCTGGGATGGGGTGGCCACATGGGAGAGGTGGAGATCAGAGGCCTCTGGTCTCCGGCGGAGTCCGGGCTCCACATCAATCTTCTGGAGCTCCGGGGGATTCGTTTGGCACTGAAGGCATTCCTTCCCTCTGTCAAGGGAAGAGTAGTGCAGGTGTTCACAGACAACACTTCCGCCATGTGGTATGGCAACAAACAGGGCGGAGTGGGGTCATGGACCCTCTGTCAGGAGGCCCTTCGCCTCTGGAAGTGGCTGGAACATCAGGGCATATCCCTGGTGGTTCAACACCTGGCAGGTTCTCTGAACGCCATGGTGGACAAACTTAGCCTCTGGTACCTGATGGATCACGAATGGCATCTTCACTCAGAGGTGGTGCAAGGTCTCTTTCGGCAGTGGGGAGACACTTGGTTAGATCTATTCGCCACTGAAGAGAACGTGCAATGTCAGCAGTTCTGCATGTTGGAGTTTCCAAGGCGGCACTCGCTAGGCAACGCTTTTCGTTGCGAGTGGAGTTGCGGTCTTCTATACGCCTTTCAGCCTATACCACTTCTGCCCGAGTGCTGAAGAAGATCAAGCACGACCGGGCCCAAGTCTTTCTTGTTGCTCCGGACTGGGCATGAAGAGTCTGTTATCCCAAGCTCTTGAACATGGCCATCGATCCTCCGATCAGACTTCCCCTTCGGGAGGATCTTCTGTTGCAGCAGCAGGGGACGGTCCTCCACCCGAACCTGTCCAGCCTCCACCTCCTTGTGTGGAGATTGAGCGGCGACAGTTGACAGCTTTCAACCTTCCTCCCGAAGTCTGTAATGTTATTCTGGCAGCCAGGCGTCCCTCCACCAAAACGGTATACGCCTGCAGATGGAACAAATTTGTGGCATGGTGCGCAGCAAAGGCTGTGGATCCCCTTTCTGCCTCTCTTTCAGAGGTTCTCCTCTTCCTGCTTTCTTTGGCCCAGCAGGGCTTTGCTCTGGGCACTCTCAAAGGCTATCTTTCGGCCATTTCGGCCTTCCTTTGTCTTCCAGATCAACCTTTTCTTTTCAAGTCCCCTATTGTAAATCGCTTCCTTAAGGGCATTACTAACCTTTTTCCTCCTTTTCCTTTCGTAATGCCCCAGTGGGACTTGAACCTTGTTCTTACTTATTTGATGTGCGCGCCCTTTGAGCCGCTGCATAATTGCCCTCTCAGACTCTTGACTCTGAAGACTTCCTTTCTGGTTGCCATCACCTCTGCTCACAGGGTGAGTGAGCTTCAGGCTCTTTCTTCTAAGCCTCCTTTCCTTGCTGTTCATCCGGACAAGGTTGTCCTAAGAACTCAACCTTCTTTTCTTCCCAAAGTGGTTACATCTTTCCACATAGGACAGACCATCACTTTGCCCACCTTCTTTCCGCCTCCACATCCTTCTAAAGAAGAACGACGGCTCCACCGTCTGGATCCAAAACGTGCGCTTTCATTTTACTTGGATCGCACAAGACAATTCTGGGTGGATGATCAGCTCTTTGTTGGATATGTGGGCGCCAAGAAAGGTCGGGCTGTGCAGAAGTGAGCCATCTCCCGATGGGTTGTTCTTTGCATAAAAATCTGCTATTCCTTAGCGAAAAAGGAACCTCCAGTAGGGTTGCACACCCATTCCACTAGGCCAACGGCGGCCACTACTGCTTTGGGACGAGGAGTCCCCCTTCATGATATCTGCCAGGCAGCCACGTGGGCTTCATTGCACACCTTCACTAAGCACTACTGCCTAGACAGCCAAGTCCAAAGAGAGGGCTTCTTTGGCCGTTCCTTTTCTTCAGGACTTCCTGGTGTGAACTTGGTTCGCAGATGCACCTCCCGGGTTGGTATTGCTGGGGTATCTATTGTAAGGTGAGGAATCCATAACCAATAGTCTCTTTCAGATGAACAAGTTACTTACCTTAGCTAACAATATATCTGTAAGGGACATATATTAGTTATGGATTCCTTATCACCCCACCCATCCTCCCCGTTCTGTTAACTGACTTCTAGAGTTAGGGACTCCCTTTCAGGGACCTAGTTTGTTGTGCACCAGTGGTCAGTGTCTTGCATGGGTCTGCGCTTCTGGCGTGGAATGTCGTGTAAAGAACTGGCCTCAGCGCACAGGGGCAGCGTCTAAGAAGATACCACGACGTTACAACGGCGACCACAACGCCATCGACGAATGAGGAGTCGACCAACGCCACCTACCGACGCGCAGGGGTATTTCTGAAAAAAAATTCTCCGGATCTAGTCTGACGCCTGGGGGTAATTCTAAGGTAAGGAATCCATAACTCATATATGTCTCTTACAGATATATCGTTACCGATGGAAAGTAACTTGGGGCCAGATGTACGACCATTTTTGCATGCACAAACGGGTTTGCGAACCCGTCTCGCTTGCAAAAACAGCATGGGCCATGTACAAAGCCTATTTAGCGAGTCGCAATTTATGTGCGACTCGCTAAATAGGTTTTGCGACTCGCTATTAGGAAGGGGCGTTCCCTTCCTAATAACGAACGCAAGCCCATGTATGAATGTTTTGAGACCGCAATTGCAGTCGCAAAACACTCGCAAATTACCACCCTCTTCAAGAGGGTGGTAATGCACTCACAAAAGGGAAGGGGTCCCCAGGGGACCCCTTCCCCTTGCAAATGCAGGGGAAAATATTTTTAAGGGCAGGCAGTGGTCCCAGGGACCACTACCTGCCCTTAAAAATGAAACTAAAACGTTTCATTTTTTTCTTTTTTAAATGCATCCCGTTTTCTTTTAAGTAAAAACGAGCTGCATTAAAAAAAAAACTGCTGTATTTAAAAGCAGTCCCAGACATGGTGGTCTGCTGAGCCCAGCAGGCCACCATACCTGGGAGGACTTGCCATCCCCAATGGGGTCGCAAATTGTGAGAGGCTCATTAATATTCATGAGCCTCTCAATTTGCGACTCCATTGGGAATCGCAAAACAGTGTAATAACACTGTAGTACATTTCATTTAGCGCCTCGCAATTTGTGACTCGCAATGAGTCGCAAATTGCGAGGCGCTAATTGAAAGGGTCGTACATCTGGCCCTTTTTCTTTAATACAAATAAGTCACCGCTAGGGTAGGCCCTAAATAGCCCATAGGGCAGGGTGCAGTGTATGTAAAAATTTGGACATGTACTATACATTTTATATGACCTGTTAGTGAAAAACTCTTGTATTCATTTTTCAGTACTGTGAGGCCCATCTCTCCCATAGGATAACCTTGGGTTAACTTATTACCTTTAATAAGTGAAAACTTTTAATTGGGGCCAGGAATGAATGTCAAGTTTGGTGCCTAAAGAATTGTAATTTAAAGCCACCTTTACTGGTAAAGTTGTATTTTAAGTCTCAATTCCGAAAATGCCACTTTTAGAAAGTTACCATTTTCTTGTCCTTACTATTTGGTGCCTGTTTACTGGGTCACTAGGTGTAGCTGGCAGTTGGTCTGTGTGTATTGCTCCCAGACAGTAAAACAAAGGGCCATAGGTGTTGGCCGATTGTGCCATCGCAGACCTGATGAGGGGGAGGAGCCACACTTGCACATCACAAAGGCTTCTGCTGAACACACAAAGGGTTTGACACTAGTCTCTTGTGACCTCACTCAATCTGGGGCCAGGGCTGGGAGGTAGGAAATTCCAAGCACCTATTGGGGGAGGGAGGGCTTTAGAAAATTCGTCTACTTCAAAGTGGGCACCAGGTATAAATATTGGACCCTCAGACCCACCTTTTCTGTACATCGTTGGACCCTTAGAAGACCCAGAAGGACTACTATGCTGCTCTGCAAGAAAGACTGCTACTCTGTTGCCCTGCTGCCTGAGTGAGAAGACTGGACCTACATCTTGAACCTAGGAGCACAAGAGTGACTGCAAGGGCTAGTTGTCTGGCCTCTTGATTATTTCCTCAGAGACAGAAGGCTCCAACCACGTTGAACTCAGCACCTGGATTCTGTCTGCTTTAAGTCCTTGGCCCCAAGTGCTGCCACACCAGTCCTGGACCCTTGTAAGTGGGCCTGAAGGTGCTCTGCCAGCCCATCTGTGGTCCTGTGTGGTCTACCTTTACACTTAACTATGATGGGTTAGGCTTCACCCTGGTCTCTTTCAAGTTAATTAGGTTCCTGAACCCTACTGAACTACCCTTACAAAGAGAGGATGAGTCACATTCCTCACATCCAGGTCTTCCTGACAAAAGGCCCAAACCATTGTTTCTGCTCTGGCAGTAGTATTCACACCTCATCAACGTAAAAGCACTGATAGAGGGTAGCTGATGACAGGCTAACGCATAGGAGCCTACTGAACCTTGTAGCAGGTAAAGTCTAACATCCTAAAAGTAATTTTTGCTGTCTATTAGCAAAAATCCAACTTCACCATTTTTGGACATAGGGGTGACTTTAACCCAAATGAGAGATTATTATTGTGCTCTCCACGCCATCTTTGGGACTTCACCTTCCTTTGGAGCAACTTTGGGCCCTAAGGAGGTGACAGGTGCCTAGACTGTGCCCACTCCGGCGGGTTCGCCCTCGGCTGCAGTTAGGCCCTTATGCACATCGACGCAGGTGCACAGCCCTTCGGGGTTCACACCTGTGACGCAGATCAACTCCAACTTGGCTTTGAGGCTCACTTCTGCAGTGCCGATCGACTCCGACTCAGCGCCGATGTACGACCCTTCGGGGCTCGCTCCTGAGACGTCGACCTCCCCTCTCCTCATTCTGTCCACAGCGCTGTCAAAGGCCCTTCCACTGTCTTTTCCCGACATTGGTTCGATGCCGGATCAGCGTCGATTGACTTCGGGTGCAAAGCTAATGCATGAGTGTTAGGTGGAACAATTTTGGGAAAAAATGAGGAAGGGGTAGGGCTTGTGCAGCCAATGCCTGCAGAACCTCCTATGGTGGATAGGTGGATTGCTGATTTGGGTGAAGCAAGTGGGTTAGAGTCTTCCCCTGCTTCTGGCCTTCTTTCTCATCCTGGCCTGGCCATGTAGGACAGCTCTTTTTTGGTGGACATGGAGGAAAGGGTGTTGAGCCGATATTGCCCTTTTGTGAGGTGCTGCATGCTGTTTTGTAAGGGGCCTGGTCTAAGCCAGATACTGGTGCTCCTGTGGAGCGGTTTTATTGGCCACAAGCACCACCCTGCCCCCACTGACCCAGATTGTCTCCTCCGCCACCTGACACACCTCAGTTTCATGGTGCCAGTCACTATAGCTTCTCATGATTTGGATTGTCTGCCTCATACTCCGCTTGGTAGAGATTCCCAGAGACAGGACTCTTGTGGGAAGCACAGTTTCTCTTCCACCAGTGCTTTACGTTCCATTAACACATCTTGCGTCCTCTGACATTTTTCTGATGCCTTATGGGATTCGTTGACACAGCTGTTGCCTCCGCTCCCGGATGCTAATCTTAACAATCTGGTCCAACTGATTTCGGATGGGCAGCAGGATGCAAAATTAATTAATCATTCGGTGTGGGATGGACACCACTGATTCGGTTGGCCGTGCCACGGCTTCTTCTGTGGCGTTGGGCCGGTGGGCTTGGCTTCGTACCACTGGGTTTTCAGAGGCAGTCCAATCCACTTTAGTTGACATGCCTTTTGATGGCTTCCATTTATTTGGCACCCATGCTGACGCTGCTTTGCACCGTTTTCGAGACAGTAAGGGTAGTGCAGACACTTAGCTCTGTTTCCCTTCTCTCAACCTTCATTGTTATTCTACAGATGAGTTGGTCATGTTCAGCTTGTTATTCTGTGTTGTATCACTGACTCACATTTGTGTTCTGTTATACTTTTTGGAGGACCCCTATGTGGGTTGGCTCCATATAGCATGTCACCCGGAGTTGTGTTCCTGTTTCTGCAGGTCTTATTCTTCTTTATATTTACACTGGCAATGGCAGGTTGTATTTCTTTGTGACCTTATGTGGGTCTACTACCTATTGAACAGGGTTTTTTGTTATATTTGCTGAAGGGCTCCTCACACAAGAGATCTTTTTTAGATGCTATTTCTTTCTTAAACAAGATCGATTACCTGCTCTTAGGGGCATTTGCGTTAGGCATATTGCCATTCTTTTGACTAATTTGCTATCCATATGGGATGTGGGTTGTTTTGCCCTTGGGGAAGGGTATGTACAGTTTATTGAGATGCCACTACTGGTGCATCATTGCTCTCTCCTGATTCTCTCCGGGGGCACCCTTTGTTAAAGGATTTTCCACTGGAGGAATGGAACGTCTGGTAGGGTCTCAACTCGGAAATCCACGTTCTGGGCCTGACCAGTGATTTCCATTTGGACATCTTTTCTCTTGTGTCCCCATTTTCTTTCGGCGACCTTTCTCGCCTTTCTTCAGTAGGTCACGGAGTGGTATTCCCTCTATTCTGTTTTTGTCCTGCTGATCTCCTTTATTGCTGGTCTATTCCACATTCTTTATTTGTGTGGTTGTGCATGAGAGTCTCAGATTCTCTATCTCACTTTCTTTTTACGACCAGCATTGTGTCCTTGTTCTGACTCTTTCTGTCAGGTCCTGAGTACAATTGTTGCATATATGTGACTACGTTTTCCTTGCTGCCGCTATTTTGCATGGCATCAAGGTGTTTACATTTCTCTTCTCTCGCCATGCTCCTTCTGTAGGTTAATGTCTTCATCCATCTGTATATGGATTTGTGCTATTGGTTTCTGACCAATGGTTCCATCTTTGGGCGTCCTTTACTGTAAGGTTGATTGTTCTTTCACAGACGGTTCTGTTCGGTTGTGCTATACTGTGTGTGTCGTATAGCCTTGTCTTCAAGAATCTGTTATTGCCACCGTTATCACTTTTTTTGAGTTACTTTCTTCATTAGGTGTTTTTTTCCCACTTTGTGGGGATTTTTTCTTCTGTTTACTGCAGTTGCGTCAATTCTTTGGATATGCTGCGTTTGGCATATTATGCAGAGGACTTGATCCTGGCACTTGCCTTTCCTTTTATTCAGGGCTTACAAGGGTTTGCCCTTCTCTTTCCTTCAGTTTTGATGATTCCTGATTATTGTGGAACAGCTGTTCATGTAAAAATGCTTTTATTTCACTTGCCTCTCCTTTCGATTGGCTTTTTCATTGTTGGGTAAAAATTTGGACCTTATGCTTTATGCAGCTTCTTTTCTTTATGGGTCTATGTTTTTTGACTTTTTCAATGGCTTCTGCTTTGTCTGATGGCCTTCACCGCTCAGACTGACTCGGCCTTCCAATAGTTGGCCTTTGCTCACCGTGGCCTATTTTAGGCCCATTTCACCCTTGTATTCTTTATCACAAGATTTCTTTTCCTGTTGTTTTCTTTCAGGATGTGGCTCTTACCAGATTTTTTCAGGCTTCAAATCAGCTAGCATAATTTCCTAATGCTTCACCGGTTTTTCTTTCGTTGAGGGGTGTGATTCCCCCTCTCTCTCCCCCTCTCTCTCCCTCTCCCTCTCCCTCCCTCTCTCTCTCTCTCTCTCTCCCCCTCTCTCTCCCTCTCCCCCTCTCCCTCCTTCTCCCCCTCTCCCTCTCCCTCTCTCTCTCTCTCTCTCTCTCTCTCGCTCTCTCTCTTACCTTCTATTTCTTGGTACTATGTTGCTGATTTCTCAGCCCCATACTACTTATGTTCATGAACGTCAGCGTGGTGCTGCTTTTGATCTTTCATCAAATATATTTTTATATATTACTGTATTATCTACTATCAGTATGGCAATGCTCTATGGACATGTGTATGTCTTAGACATAGTTATATATATCTGTATCTCAATATTTATATATCTATATGTCTTTTCTTAACACAGCCTCTGTGTCACCTTTTCAAGATTGTTTATGAAATAGTTTTGCATGCATTGCTTCTCTTCTCCACCTCTGTGGTTCTCCCCTGGATGTTTCTAGTGGTGTTCCTCTGTCTGGAGTTCTCCCAGGACAAGACTTGTTTCTGTTTTGCCCTCTCGGATTTGTAGTGGAAGCAAGCCTCATGCTTCTTCTGCTGTATATGTGTTCAAGATTTCTTCTCAGTGTTTTCACCCCAGATAGTCTCAATTGCTGGTGGTACGCATAGCTTTGCTCTGTTTTGGTTACCGTGGCCCTGATCTTCCGGGCTTCCGCTATTCATGGTTCCAATTCCCACCTTGGGTCTGAGTAATATGTCAAGTCATATTTTTAGTGTCTTTCAACATGTTTTTCCATTGCCTTGGGTTTTACTTACCCATGCTTCTCCATCTGTCATTACTGTTATTGTCTGTGGTTCATCCATGTTGCTTATGGTGAAGTGTATTGTCCTTCTTACTTGATTTTCTCATTCCACTTCTCTTTTCTGTGTTTCAGTAGACCGGTTGGTTATATGTATGGATTTTTGGTAAGATCAGTTTGATTTTTGGTAAGGTCAGTTCACAGACCCACCTCCAGGTGTGGTGTTGCTAAGGTATCTAATTCTAAGGTAAGGAATCTGTGGATAGATGTCTCTATCAGATGGACAAGTTCCTTACCTTTGGTAACGCCTTATCTGGTAGAGACATAGTCTGGCTCTTACTGACCTCCCATCGGTTCTGCGAACTGTTTTTTTCTTACCTACAAGATCCATTTCTTGAAATAATTTTATAGTTCTTTACTACTTGTAGTGGTTAATTCAAAGATGCATCTATCTATTTGGCACACTGCCACAGCCAGTTTCTATGGTGACTCCACGCTTTGGCGTGGAAATTAGTCATGGAAGAAACTGACGTCAGCGCGTCGGGGAAGGGCTTATATGGATTCCGTCGACATCACATCCGGTGGACGACATCGTTACGGAGTCGCACGATGCCCTCAACCGACACGCAGAGGTGCTCCTGGAAAAACTTTCTGAATCCAGTCTTGTGCCTATGGAGGATTCTAAGGTAAGGAATCTGCGACTAGACTATGTCTCTACCAGATAAGACATTACAGAAGGTAAGTAATTTGTCCATCTGAACCTGTGGAAGAACAGAGGAGGTCTGGACCATCTGTCTGTGACCTGCGTGGAGACCTAAAGCGCTTGGCCTGCCCCCTCTTTTACCCAGCACTGAGAAGAGGACTCAAAGGTTCAGTTGACCCACCTTCATTGTGGCTACAGGGACATCAAAAGCTGCAAGAGGCCTTTCCCTTGAGTGCCGAGCTGACCATATACAACTGAACCAGAACTGGGCCATGCTGGTGCCTCTGCTGATGTGCTATGTGCTGTCCATGAGGCTTTAGGAACGTTAAAAGAGACCTAAAGGAGCTATTCCAATACATTTTAAAAAGCCAGAACTTCAAAAGTTTTACACCTTCCAGACCTCCGGAGGACTGGGACCAGCCACCCGGGCATTCTAACCAAGGCATGACCCCAGTGGGCAGAAAAGTCAATCGTGAACAGTTATATCACTTTTGGCACTTTGCCTATGCTTGGTACTTTTGCCCTAACATTTAAAAAAAATCATATCTCTGGTTCTGCCTATTGGTTTATAATTATGTTATATGTCATTTTTTTTATTGCCTTTTTTATGATTGATAGAATTTAGTGTAGGATTTTTACTGTGTTATGTTTGACTTTTTAATTGTTATGCACTGCTCAATACTAGATCATTTCTCCTTAAGTTAAGCCTGTCTGCTCTGTGTCATAGCTACCCGGGTTCGAGCCCAGGCTTATTTTTTTGAACTTGTTTGTTGGACCCGACACGATTTTGTATTTATTACTTGGGAAGGACTCCCATCCCCACCAAATAATAACTCATTTTCACATCTGATTAATAATTTTGCAATAACATTTAAAATATATGTTAGTGTATATGACGCGCTTAGAGTGGGGTGCTTGTTTTTCTTGGCAATTACTACTACTGCTGCAGCAAGCACAGAGTTGGAAGACACCCCGGTGTCCCCAAAATCATTATACAGTCCTATTAGTATAGGGGCTGTGTTAAATTTTTTTTTATAATAGGTAGCCGTTTACCAATACCGCACAGGGGATTTCCCTGTCTGTGGTCTCCTTTTAGCACCAATCACCTCCTCTAGCTTGATGGGTTCATCTAATGCTTCTGCCCATGATATTTGTATCTTATAGCTAATGTGTTCAAACAGGTATTGTTGGGTCTTGAGGGGTGAACCCACTTCCTTGCTATATAAAGTTTGGAGGAATTGCCTTAATCTTTCACTGTCTTGTTAATGGCATCTTTAAGTTTCTTAACCCTATCTGTGTTTACTTATGCTTTGAGTTGTGTGACAAGGAGTCTACGGACCTTACTACCCACTGAAAATTATTTTGGGATAGTTTAAAGGAGAGCATATTTTGCCTTTTCTGTATTTAGAGCTCAAACTTGGGATGTGAATGCTAGTATCTTCCACCAGATATTATTGGACACCCTTTGTTTATGCTCCCTTCCCATATTTGATAATTGTGTATCTGAACGTTCTCTTGTCTCTGAACAAATCTTTTTGTGCTGTGCTGCTATTGAAATGACTGTATCACTTATGAACAGTTTAAGAGAGTCCCAAAGTGTGGCCAATGACAACCGTGGTACATGGCCATGTAGACATCTATCCCTTCCTTCTTTTCATTTCACACTATTGAATCCTGTAGCAAGTTGTTGTTCAGCTGACACACTTATATCTGCCTAGTTTGTTTGTTTTGTGTGCAAATTAAGCGCAGTTACAGCATGATCTCAGATTGCTATGTTGCCTACTGTGACTTCCTCAATTTCTATCAAGAGTCTACTGCTTATCCAAAATATTCTATTTGGGCATAGGTTTTATGGGCAGTGGCGTAGAAGGTATATTCTGTGTTTTCTCAGTGTGTACTCTTCCAAGCATCTATCATTTCTAGCCAAGCCGCTTAGTCCTTAAATTTAGGTGTGCCCACTCTGCCTTTTTAAAATCTGTTGCAACAAATTTTTCAGACTATCATCCATGGCTAGGTTAAGGTCCCCGTCAGTCAATACCTTTTCGTCAGCCTACTCAAAGATTGTTGAAATGCTTGCTGAGTAGTGTGGATAGAGACTATAATGTAAATGTTAGGTACTTTTTACACTATAATACCTTGCAAGCTCTCTGCTTTATCAGGATGCACCCCTTGTATGTGTTCCTTAAAGGATCAACTGCACAAGATCGCAACACCTGTTTTAGCTGATTGGCAAAGGCAAAGAATTGAGCAGGGAAATATTTTGTGTTCATCCTGCACCAGTCTAATTTAAGTAAATATTTATCCTGCAGGAGGCATATATCACACTTATTCTCCTTTAGTAAGTTTAGAATCATTACTAACTTCATGGAGGCATTCAATCCCTTCATGTTAAGGCTAACAAATTTGAACATGTGTCTCTTAGTTCTTTGCTAATGCAGCCTATATTTTTTGGTGATTTTTTAATTTCCAGACAAGCTTACCTTTCAACTTCCTACCCCTCTCGCCTCTTTGCCACCACTGCACAGAGCTTTATCTCCTATCTCGCTATTTCTGATTTCCTGAATATTGCTTGCTTAATCCAAGTATGCACTTTTAAATATTCTATGCAAAACATTTCACATTTCTTTAGCTTTCTCTGTGAGCTAGGAACCACCCTACCCACTCCTTCAACTATATATATATATATATATATATATATATATATATATATATATATATATACACATACACATACACATACACATACATACATACTGCAAACTCCGTCACCACGTTCCAGGGAACAGACTAACACAGACCCAGATGTCAGTGCAAATATTCTTTATTTTATTTTTCACCCTTGCACTGCCGCCATAACGCGTTTCGGCCTTCCAGAGGCCTTGATCACATAACGTGAATGAGGAAAACCACATTTTTAAAGTGACAATGCATGAACACGTGATATTAAAAAAAAAGCACTCTCTCATAGAGATAGAAAACATACTTGATTGTTCATTTCAATTGGCACAGATAATATAGCAGCATTTAATTCATGAATAAATAAGTTTAAGACCCAACAGTTCATTTAAAAGGTGAGCAACATAAAGGGTTTGAATCCAACGCGTAAAATTGCAATTATCATTGAGGTCATGAATATGTATTGATCCCTTGTGATGTCATCATATCTAAAAAGCGGTAGAATTGTATTGGATAAAGCTTTCAATGCATTATGTTACAAATATAAATATTTAGCAGTGTTAAAAGAATAAAACCCAAGTGGGTGTATATTCTAAAATCAATTAAGACACTGTGCATATTTAAAAAAAAGCATATTAAATAATTATGTATAATATAATTATAAAAAATCCCACAATAATAAATTTCTACTTTCTTATGGAAAATGGGACCACAAAATCATACGCTGAAACCCTGAAATCCATGCTCAATGTGTTAATTGTATCACCTATTGACATAACCAAATAACATAACACTGTTGAGATCAATTACTTTAAATAAAGAGCTAGTGCCTGCGTCTCATGCCCAAATTTATCTAAGTCATGTCGAGTTAAAGTGCTTGTGCAAAAAAGTGCTATACAACATACTATGCTAAAAATTGATATATAAAAAAGATAAGGGAGGAGGCTAAAATGCTCAAGCTAAAAATATATATCACATATAGTGTTGCTCTCCTTCTGTCTATATGTGATGCAAGCTAAACAGTTTATCTAATACATTTTATAAACAAGTATGAAAGTCTTCACTGGCATTAAGACCGTTTGGTGACTTAGTATCTAATTCAAGAATGAATCGGGTTTCAAGTTTGCGTAACATCGCTTCGCGGTTGCCACCTCGTCTAAGCGGCAATACAGAGTCCACCACAAAATATTTGAGCTGCTCAACTGCATTACCATGACATTCATTAAAGTGTCTGGCAACTGGATATGCTGGATCGCTGTTAACAATAGCTCTAATGTGCTGGAGTATCCTCTTGTGCACCTGCAACTTGGTACTGCCCACATATTGCAGGCCACACGGACACTCCAGCACATAAACAGCAAATTCCGTTTTGCATGTGAGCAACTTGGTAATCAGTTTCGGAGTAGAGTGGAAGGGGTTCTGTATGATGATGTACTTACACCATGTTTGCAAGCTTTGCAATTAGTACAGCGATAAAAACCCTTCCTGGAGTTTAACCAAGTTTTAGTCACCAATATTTCAGGGCTGCTTTTGACTAAGTCACTACACATGGAGCGTGCTCTTCTAAACGTTATATTTGGGGCCGAAGTAGCCAACTCCCCAATAACAGAATCATTACGTATAAGGTTCCAATTATGTTTGATGATTTTGCGTATAGTACGATGTTGCCGATTGTATGTCAGAACCAATCTTGTAGGTTCTACAGGCTGGTCTATAACCTGGGATGTGACACCACGGGTATTCAGTAGAGCATCAGACCTCGAGACCAGATTGGCTCTTTGGATTGCCCGGTCAATATCACTTCCCGAGTATCCCCTGTCTAAGAATCTTTTTTTACTTTCACTCTGAGCCATGGTGCAATCCTCTTGTCTACTGCAGATGCGCCTGATTCGCAGCATTTCTCCATAGGGAATGCTGCGGATCAGGTGACCCGGATGATGACTTGTCGCGTGAAGTACTGAGTTCCCAGCTGTAGGTTTCAGGTATATATTCACTGAAAAAACCATAGGTTTCAGGCACGTTATAGTTAGAAATTAGCATTTAAAAAACCTTAGAAATTCACTGAAAAAACCATAGGTTTTAGGGAAAGTTATAGTTAGTTGGACATTTCACTCGTACAAAACCAGAGAAATTCCCCCGTTATAGTTAGTTCAGCTAACTGTAACTCGCGCCCCCGCAATGCACTGCTGATGACGTCACATATTACATCACTCATGACATGGTCAGTGACATCACTGATGACATCATCCATGTGATAATTTGATGCATCTTCTCACACCCTAATATAACCTTTGATACACTCACTCTAAATTATAGCCTGCCATTCTCAAAACCATAGACACTCCAACACCAATAACTACAAACCCACTCACTGATTCTTAGGTCTACACACACATCCACTCACTCACCCGTACAGTCACTCATACTTACGGTCACTCAGTACAGGACTATCATATGCACTCATACACCTATATAGACACTCACACACCGCCACTCATCCATAGAGGTACTCACACACCTAGTCAGTCATGCAAATAATTAATCACACTGCCATTTACTCACCTATACAGTTATACACACACCAGCTCACTTACTCATACAAATACTAGCACATTCTTACGCTCTTATACAATCACTGATACAAGCACACACTCATCCATACAGCCACTCTCACAATCACACACTCTCACTTATAGCCATTTATATACTCCAACACACATATATACTGCCTTTCACATATGTAGTTACTCACACATGTACCACTGAGATATACATTCACTCACTAACACACCCATACACACACTCGCCCACCCATACAGTCCATCACAGATGCACTCTTGAAACCATGCACCCAGTGAATCACCCACTCCCACATCTATGCACAGAGTCACACACACCCCACCCACACAAACACTTAGGCACCCATACAGATACTCGGACAACCAATCAATAACCCATATAGACACTCATGTAGCTATTCACAAACCCATGCAGCCACTTACACACCAACAGACAGACGGATACAGACATTCACACAGTTTAGTCACTAACCCATGCATTCAGTAAGATACGTTTAATCACTCACTTATAGAGTCAGTCACGCACCTACTAAATCATCCATTCAGACACTTATACACCCACTCATTCTTCAATACGCCTTTCCCTATATATATTAAACATATTTAAACTTTACAGAAACACACAGTCACTGGATGATGTCATCAGTGATGTCATCAGTGATGTCATTTGAGATGTCATCAGTAATGTCATCAGTGATGTCACTGACCATGTCATGAGTGATGTAATATGTGACGTCATCAGCAGTGCATTGCGGGCGCGAGTTATAGTTAGCTGAACTAACTATAACGGGGAATTTCTCTGGTTTTGTACGAGTGAAATGTCCAACTAACTATAACTTTCCCTAAAACCTATGGTTTTTCAGTAAATTTCTAAGGTTTTTAAATGCTAATTTCTAACTATAACGTGCCTGAAACCTATGGTTTTTCAGTGAATTTCAAAGGTTTTTAAATGCTAATTTCTAACTATAACGTGCCTGAAACCTATGGTTTTTCAGTGAATATATATATATATATATATATGTATATATATATGTATATATATTCACTGAAAAAACCATAGGTTTCAGGCACGTTATAGTTAGAAATTTCAGATGTAATTACATGCAAGGATATGTCCATAATGAAATGCTATTTAAATGTAAGGTGTTCAATGAAATCACATTTAGGCCAAAGCGTAACTCTGCATCACAACTTTATGAACCAATGGTAGATTCTCTGTTTGAGATTTTTATTGCTGATGTCTCTGCAGTGACCTGTAGCCTTGCATAAAAATGAGTAAATAGTAGTAGTAGTAGCAGTAAAAATAAGAATAAGCATAATAATTTAAATAAGAATAAGAATCACCAAATGCGTAAATGTCAAGGTATCTAGGCGCTGAACAGCTGATGCGCATTGATACCCAACTCGATGCGCTCAAAATTACAATAATAATAAAAGGTATAGTGGTTTAATAACAATTATTATCAGTCATTCACAATCTTAGCAATGTAAATTGTTTATAGAATTGTTCTTCAGACATATAGAATGATACTAAACTAATAATTTATAAAACCCTTGCAGTCACAGTGCTGCAGTTACGTGGAGCTCTGACTAAGTTAGACGTAATAAAGGTAATTATATGGGAAATTAATAACCTTGTGGTCTGATAGTTCAAGGGTCTTTACTCGACAATGCTAATGATGCTGTTTAAAAAAATTATTATTCGATATTCTAAATTGAGCTTTACGGATGTCCCGGTACCCCACCATTGGAGGCGCAGAAATGTGTAAAAGATCAGGGTTGGAGAAGAAGACAGAACACTGAAGGCACTTGAGATGTGGCCTAGTCTCACGAATGTTATTGGAACAAAGAACCTCGAGGTTGACCACTGACTACTCAGTTTAATACAAATTGTGTGATCCTGTGCAAATCATCTCCCCATTGAAAGGATTGCCTTTCCGCGAAAGGGGGTGTGGTATAAAATAATATTGAATGAAACACTCTCTGTTGAGAAGTACAAATATCGTTTATGAGACATGATAGATTAATAAACTAGGGGGAAGGCTTCTTGGCACATACACAGAATAAATGACCCCCCAGAAGGCATCTCAGATAGGCTAAGAGAAGACCCTCGGATTTATGAAACCAAAAGGCGCTCGTCTTTGAGATTTGTTCTCTGTGACTTGAAGGTACTCCCTTGGTAAATTTGTACCGCATAAGCTTGAAATAACTTCATTTTGTTGCACCTTCTGCCAAATTCACTCTGGCGGTGCTTAAAATATCAGCTGACACCACTATCCACCAAATGGAGCATCACGATTTCAACAACCATGAAAGGATGAAATGCGGAGGACACCCCTGCATTGGCATTCGAACCTGTGACCTTCGGCCTGAACTATATGTCTACGGCAGTTCTACTGCCCTTTAGAGCATCTGGAGTGTATATTAATGCACATATTCCAAATATTCCTATTATACGTACCAATAATCATCAGAATAGATGCCAAATTGTTTTAATAGTTACAACACACTTGGCAAACGCGCTGTTATTCTGATACATTATAGATCTCCAGACCGCCCTATACATACACCAGCGCAATATTATAAAATAGCACTTCATAATATAACAAGATCTTGCATTACAACATAACATGGTCTAACAGCCGCACAACAGCCTCGGCCCCTTCACTCAGCCCCCGGCCAGGCTCGGCCTCCTCTGGGGACTGTCAGAGCCGGGCACACACGCTACGTGATCAATGGCAAGGCCGGGCTCTAATTCTCCCATGATCTATTTAAGCCTGTATGGTCTGGGCTGATATCCTGGTCGTCCAGTGGGTCCGGTTGTAGCCTGTGCCAACACCACACAGAATCCGCGGAACATGTCATTTGCTGTTGTCCAGCTCTGCTGTCCCCAAGGCGCTTGTATTTAAGAACCATGTTCGTACATCACGGCGTAAGAACATGTAAGGAGGCCTTACGGCACATTTACACCACCATAGTCCCGATGGAACTGGCACTAATTGGGAAGTTTTATGTAGTTGCTGGAATGTTCTTACGATCGGCCAGAGAAGTGACAGTTGAATAAATTATGTTTCAAGGACCACTGGCACTTGCAACTGCTTAGTATCGCATTTTTAATATTTTTACCGTCTATACTAATTTTTACTAGCAATAGGATGTTCTCCATGAGTTTTGCATTTTTAGATGTTATGCATTGCATTTTAACCTTTTCTAACTTGTATTTTCTTCT
The DNA here is from genome assembly GCA_963921515.1 of Calotriton arnoldi. NCBI lineage: Eukaryota > Metazoa > Chordata > Amphibia > Caudata > Salamandridae > Calotriton > Calotriton arnoldi. Next base: position 669,194 of record CAWUFW010007441.1, on the reverse strand, counting down.
GCTTTTGTAGAGGATTTTAATTAATCATACAATAAAGTTGTTGTTGTTGTACTGTACTGTTAAAAAGTTTAAAAAACGATTTTCCCTACCTGTGATTGCATCATCTTATTTTTTCTTTTTAAATTTCTTTAACTGTCTTTGCCTGTGGTTGTTACAGTTTAAAATTGTAGTTTTAACCTGCCAGTGATTGCATAATTTATCCCATGTTTTTGTGTTTAAACTTGTGTTTTTCCTGCCGGTGACTGCTTCCATTTAACCTATTGAATTGTGGGATTTGCAGTCCAAACTCTGTAGCTTTTCCCTCTCATTCCCTGTGACTATCAGTTTTTTCACTCCAAATGTCTCCTTTGCTCTGTGCTAAGATCTGTATGTTAAGCAGTGCACCCCAGCAACCATCTTGTGTTAACAAGTCAGTGAAACCAGCCCCCTTCCCTCCTGAGACAGCAGTAATGTGCTGTAAGCTGTTTAAACTGTGTTTAATAGGGACTGTGCACTTCGTTTTTTGGCCAGGAGAGGGAGTAAAGTTTTATACAAATAGTGTTGTTAGAGGACAAGTTTGTTGAGGCCTTACCAAAGTGTGGATTGAGCCGGTCTGTCTCCTAGGAGATTTCTGAATAGAGAAGCAGCTTCCAACTCCCTGGCCAGCAAACCTTGTCTGAGGTAGCTGGGACCTTATATAGTCTGCTATTGTTTGGTACATGTGTACACTGATTGGTGGTTGTATCTGATGTTTCTATTGGATTAGGGTTAGTGTCCTCCTTGGTTGGGTATTTGAGGGTTCTGATTGGTTTCTGGGTCTGTGATTCAATCAATGTAGGGTTGGGACTAGGGCTAGGGTTAGTATTTCTATTAGAAGTAGGGACTAGGGCTTCCTGTGTTATTGGTTGTTGGGACTAGGGTGGGACTAGGGCTAGGGTTAGGCCTTTAATTGGAAGTAGCGATTAGGTCTTCTGGTGTTATTGGTTGCTGGACTAGGTGTGGGACTAAGAGTAGGGTTAGGCTTTCTATTGGAAGTAGGGACTAGGGCTTCCTGTGCCATTGGTTGCTTGGACTAGGGTTGAGACTACTGGTAGGGCCTCTATTGGACGTAGAGATCAAGGGTTTTTGAAACAGATTGGGTGCTTGGACTAGGGCTAAGATTGGCTGTAAGGTCCTCGTCTCCTATTGGTTCTAGATTTTAGGGCTAGTGCTGTGATTGGATATTGTTAGGGCTAGGGTTCCCATTGGCTGAAGGGGTCACCTGACTACTAGGGCTATAAACGGCCAAGGCTTAGGGTGTCTCAGCCCGGGCGTCTCAGCTAAGGGTGGAGAGGACAAGGGTGAGTGCCTGTTTGAGCCTGTTAAGGGTGGAGAGGACAAGGGTGAGTGCCTGTTTGAGCCTGTTAAGGGTGGAGAAGACAAGGGTGAGTGCCTGTTTGAGCCTGTTCGAAACTGGTCAGGACCAGGGCCAGGAATGCTGCCCATTTTCCCATTCATTAATACCCACCCTATGTATTTGTCCCTCTGTACATAAGCATTGATTTTCACTATAGATATGTGCCTATCTTCGTGTATTGCTTTGTATAAACATGTACAATAATTATGTTGTTATAAAAACAAAAAAAAAGAAAAAAAAAATCTTCTTTGGTCTACATGTACTTTCTTCCATTGGGCATCTATGTACCTCCATGTACTTGGATCTGTGTGTCTGTTACTTTTCTCCTGAAAAAGCATTTCCAATGCACTACCCTATTTCTAATCCGCTACCTCTATCAATATCTTTAATCTGCATATACTTACCTCCTTTATGCATCTATATACTTTCAATGTACTTATGGATCTATATATTTATCACTTTCGTTCTAATTTAGCATTTCCAATGCACTACCCTATTTCTCAGCCTATACTTCCCTCAATATATCTTCTAGCCCAACTTTCTGACTCATCTCAAACTTTTCTACTACTCTTTCCAATTCACTACCCTATCTCACCCTATACATCTATCATTATATCCTCTACACCCACTCTCTCATTTATCCCAAACGCCATACCACTACTATGTTCCCCAAAATAACCCTTTCTTGACTCTCTCCTACTCTACCCTTCCTTGCATCATCTGACACCTCCTTTACTGTACCAATCCCCCAAAACAAACCTTTCTAAACTCTTCCCTCTGACTCTTCCCCTCCAAAAACCCTTTTTACTCATCCAAAAGCCTCCTCCTACTGCTATGACCTAAAAAAGAAATCCTTCACTCTTCTATCCCTCCACTATCCTTTTCAATCAAAATAACAGACTAGCATGTTCACTTCTCTAATTCCATATTCCACTATACTAATTCACCACTAATCCTTTATGGGTTCCAGAGTAGCGTGCTACTCGCCAACAAAGCGTTTTAACACCTCATCAGGGTTACAAGCGCTATATAAATGCAAACCTTTTTCCTTTTTACCCCTCCCTAACCCTTCTCAATCCAAATAACTGACTAACATATCCACCACTCAAATTACTTCATACTTCACTATACTAATTTTCAACACTAATCCTTTATGGGTTCCGGAGTAGCCTGCTACTCGCCAGAAAAGCGCCTCAACACCCCATCAGGGGTAACAGGCGCTATATGAATGCAAACCTTTCTTTCCCTTCTATCCCCCCGCTATCCTTCTCACTCCAAATAACTGACTAATATCCACCACTCAAATTACTTTCATATTTCACCATACTAATTCACCACTAATCCTTTATGGGTTTCCGGAGTAAGCGTGCTACTCGCCAAAAAGCGATTCAACACCCCATCAGGGGTTAGACGCGCTATATAAATACAAACCGCCTTTCCTCTTCTATCCTTCTGCTATCCTTCCGAATCCAAATAACTGACTAACATACCCACCACTTAAAATTTATTTGCATGTTTCACTATACTAATTCAACACTAATCCTCTATGGGTCCCGGAGTAGCGTGCTACTCGCCGAAAAAGCGCTTCGACGCCTCGTCAGGGGTAGTAAGCGCTATACAAATGCAATTACAATGCATACAATACAATATCCAACGGGACTTGTTATTAATCCTTCCGCCTGGCCTTAACTCGCGCCACAAAGCCTCGCGGAGAAAGCAACCTGCAGGCGCGTGAGCCATTGTGGCAGGCGATCGGTCTCCCCGTCTGTCTAAGGCCACAAAGGAGTGAAATGAACAACTGCAGACTGGTTGTATAATTTATAAAGAAGGACACACAACCGTGGGCTCTGCTGTATGTACCCCCGCCCGCCCCCCCCCTCCCGGGGGGGGGGGGCTGTTGTCTGTTCTTCACCAACTTTTCACCTCAAGACTGGGGCTTAAACAGGTGTTATGAGGAAACTGAAGACGGGGGATTTGAACCGCTGTCCTTGGCTAGCCACGTCTGCCCCATAACAGTGTGATCTTGGGCAAATCACTTCATAAATATCTTATCTTCCAAAGTCGAAAGGAGTCTGACTATATTCAGTTTTGACTGTTTAGTCAGACAGGGGAAATGAACAAATGCATAGAATTGTATATTAAAGTTAGGTGACTTTAAACGTTTACTGTTGTGAAATCCATGATGTGTTTTACCGCCGAATTGTGACCAATTAATCTAAAATTTGACTGACAGAAGTCTGAAATATGTATACTAGTAGTCACAAGCACTGGCTGTACAGTTGAGCCTCAAAGCGCTTAGAGGCTATTGAATCACCACTGTCGCTAGAAGGTCGAGTGTATTCACTTTATAATAGTGTCCTGCTTAATACTTCACCCAACGCACTCTTGGGCAGTCAGTGGAAAATAAATTATACTAATGTAGTTTTAAATTGGAGTATCATCCACAGGGAAATAAAAAAATATTTTTATTAATCTGCTTGCTCAGTGGTTCTTAACGTTTTGACTTGAGGGGACCCCCCAATGAATCATTACTAGAATCCAGGGACCCCCTCTGAGTCATTAGAACCGGGGACCCCCAGCCTCAGCAATATCTATAATTTGAACCTCAAAACAATGCAGAAAAATACAAAAACAAGTATACACCAAACAAATGCTCAAACATTGAAATCCATTGTTTAATTCACAATAAAATATAAAAAAGTTTTCAAATTTTCAGTTTTGCTTCTTTATTGATACATATTTATTCATTTTTATTTATTAATTTTAATATTATTTAATTTTTTAAACAGTTGCACAACCTAGGCTTTGATGACTACAAGTGTCCCAGAACCAGAGGTTAAGAACCACTGAACTAGCTTTTAACAATAACCTTGGGTTCCGGAGTAGGGTGCTACTCACAGCAAAGCGCTTCAATGCCTTGTCAGGGGTAATAAGCGCTATATAAATGCAATTTACAATCACAAAAGAAAATGGTTATACGATTGCTAGGAAGAAAATTGCTAGGAGCAAGGCTGGCCACGCATACAAGAAAACACAAACATTGCGATGTTACCGGATGTTTTGGAAATATTAGCAAGCCTGTGAGCTCAGCGCGGCTTACGCTAAAAATCGGTTAGAACGTGTACTCTGGCAATGAACCAACAGGTGAAGACAACGTAAGAAGTATTGTTTTTGAACATATGTTCATGGAGACTGGGAAGTTAATGCGTACGATCTGAATGGACAATTTACATGTTGCCCCTAAAAATAATTCTATTTTTATAAGTATTCAGCTTCTTTATGCTTGTAACCAAAAAATAGTCCTTAGCTTCAGGGCACTTGTAAGCTGTTTTTAGGTCTTGCCCTGAAAGCCAGCGCTTCAGCGCTGGCTCTGGGCGAGACATTTTGTAGTGTGGGCTTCAGAAATGCGACCACAACTTTTGGCTGGCCTAGAGCATGCGAGAACGCGCACAGTAACGCGCTTTCCTCGCATGCTCCAGGCCATTTGGCTTTCCTCTTTATTGCTCCTCCCCTTCCCCCACCACAGAGCGCGTCTAGCGGCCGCGCGTCACTTGCTCTCCGGCTGCTCCCCCTCCCCCACCACAGCGCGCGGCCAATGCTTGTTAATTAGTTCAGCACGCGCGGCGCGCACCACTCGCGTGTTTAGCTGCTGCTTGTTGGAGCTTATCATGTGTGACTAGCTCCCCCTTAGTTTCCTGATCTACAACTTTACTCAGGCCTTTTTTGTGTCTCATTAGACCTTCGACACATTTTTGACATTTCTCAGATATTTTGTCCACTCTCCTGTGTACCCGTCCTTTCTTATCTGTTCCTACTTATACTCACACACTCCAGTGCGTTTTATCTTTCTGTTTGCCCGCCTTTCTCACCCCCTCTACTATTTTGTACCACCACTTTGTTTAGATTCGGCTACTGCCTCTCCCATACTTTTGAGGCTTTTCCGCCTTTCTGCACTCCTCCTTGAGCGCGGTGCAGCCACGATAGTATTTCCTCTTTCCCCTTCATTTTTCGGAGTTTCCATGGCTACGGACGCTTTCTCATCCATCTGCGGTCCTCTCTGACGCCTGACGTCACTCGGACGTCATTATCTTTGAGGATACATCAATGCAGCTGCTGCACACACTCGTGTCAGACTGCAGAGATTGCCGCTTCTTTTCCGCCTTCAGGATGCAGGTTTTACCCTAGGACTCATATCGGTGAGTCCTCCAGCCCTCTATTTCGCTTTCCTTTTACAGTACTTTGCTGCTAAGCGACCCCTCTATGACTGTGTCCTCTAGAATGAGACTACCTTTCCAGCACCGTTTCGGCGGTTTCCAATCCTTCTTGAGAGGAGTGCCAGTATTCTTAGGTTTCTCTTTTGCCTTAACTTTATTTTCTGCGAGCCTCTGCACCAGTTTATTCAAACGCCATTACAGCCTTTATGCCATTAGTTATTTTTAGTTGGAGCATTTTCTTTTCTTTGCATTTGTCCCGTGCACTAATGACTCCTATATGACCCGTGCACTCGAGACTTCCTCATTCACACTATTCTATTCAAACGCCATTACGGCTTTCATGCCACTAAGTTACTTTTAGTTGGAGCATTTTCTTCTCTTTACAATTGTTCCGTGCTCTTAATGACTCCAATATGACCCGTGCCCTCGAGACTTCCTATCTTAGACAAATGCCGATCGGTCAGCCAAGACCTTTCATTTTGCACGCATGTTTTTTAGAATACCGCGCTTGCATGATATGTACAATACCGCGCTTTTTCCCTGGCATCTCCACTTTTGCTCTTTTGCTCTCTCTCTCTCTAGCTTGCCTTTCTTAGAGGTCTCTTCTACCTACCGGATTTGAGACCATTTTACTATATCAATCCCTTTTCTTTTCTTCATTCTTTTTCTCCTCTCCTACCGCATGCAGAGTTTTGACCTGTGGTATCTTCTTACTCTCCCTTCTCCCCATGGCTCTCCTTTTCACAGACGTTTAGCCTGAAACTTTGGACGACTATTCGGAGTATCTTACTATGACTTACTTGGTAAGCTAATTATTTTCTTTTCTTCGATTTCTCCTCGAGATTGTATATGATCACATGGACAACACATTGATACGCTACTACTATATTCTCACATGTCAGTTTTTATTCTACTATACATGAGTTGGAAGAGACATATGTGCATTTTATTTAGCGGTATCTTGCATATTTGCCAGAACTTAGGCTAATGTTTGCATTTTCGCCATGTCCGTTTCATGTTTCATGTTTTATTTCTGTCGTATTTTTCTGTAGTACTGTTACCGTCGTATACAGTCTTTTTCTATGGCTTTCAGATGGTCGATGACTTTGCATTTCGCCTTTATTTTGTCATTCTTGTAAATAGCCATTCTCAACGGATACAACGCTTGTTAGCGTGCCCTAGGATGATTTCCTACCTATTACTCACCCCGTGCATGGTTATGACCTACGCTGTGTTCATTTTTGATCCTTTTAGGTTATTCCACAGAATTGTACTTTGTATGTGACCAATGTTGATTATGACCCACGCTGTGTTCAATTTTTTGATCTGTTTAGGTTATTCTACAGAGTTGTGCCCTGTATGTAACTAATGTTGATTTTCTGTTTGTTTTATCCCTTTTGTTCCCTTGCATTTTTCTTTTATTTTCTTCCTGGTGTGTGGGCACCGCTGACTGTCACTACACACGGTGCTGATACACATTTGATCTCAACTTACACGATGTTCTTCTTGCACTTTTTTGGTAACCTGATCCTTTCATCCCTGAACCACCTACCCTCACGGGCCTCCCACCTTCCTTCATGCCTTACCCTTTTCCCTTTTCTTTCTCCTTTTTCTTACTCTTACTTTCTGGTTTATAATCAGCCTTGAAAAAGCCTTGGCCAGCAGGCCTCGGGCGAAACACGTGTCGGCTGTGTCTTGTTCGTAGTCCTTATCTACACTATAGAGGATAAATCATGAATAAAATATAGGAATTTAATAACCTTTGGTCTTGTTATATATACTACCAACTGTAATACTGGGATTACATCAACCCTGAGATTAGAGTGAATTCCGAAGGCACCAAACCCTTTCACTTTGTGAACAATTGTCTTTTTCTGGTGGCCTCTGGGTGAAAACCACCGATTAGGGTGAGCCGATTACAATAATTGGGTCTTGTCAAGTTGTGCGTGAACCCTGGTGGCACCCACCTCTCCCTCATGAACCTCCCATATCTTCAAAGTTTATGATGCTCAGTAGGAACCTCTAGGAGCAGCTGGCGGTGGTGCACCTAGACAAACAGTACTGGTGCCTTGCTCACTACGGACCCCTAGGAACAGCTTGCAGTACGGCACCTTTTATTTATGTTTTGAAACCCAAAACCTAAACAAAAGGCATTGGCATTTACAACGCCAATAGCTCAAACTTGCGTGAATGCGAGACCTATTGCATTGCAAATGCTTGTTTTTTGTGATTCCTAGTTGAGTGAGGGCGAACTCTGGCTTTGAACGCACGGCACACTTGTAGTGCCCCGGGTCTGATAATTATCGGATGTTGACAGCTTGGCACATTAACCTCCCTCAGATAAAGGGCCGCGCTGAGCTCGGAGCAGGCGCTGTGATTTACCGCTGAGAGCAGTGCGTGTTTACAGCTCCCTCGGAACAGGGAGGGCGGGTGTCTGGGAGCGGGTCGGAGCAGAGGTACCTGAGGAGAAGCCGAGAGGCAGGGCAGAGACGGATGAGCGCAGCCGGGAGCCCGGGAACTCAGTCTGTGCTAAGAAAGCTGGGGCCTGGATACCAACTGACTGCACTGCTTCTAGCTCTGGGGACCCTCCGGCCCTTCCACTTCTGTAGATCTCACACAACGACCCCCCCCCCACACACACACACATCTACTTTTATGAATAATACTCTCTTAAGAATCCTTGTATTTCTATGGATCTCATTGACCTCTGTCAAACTCTACGATACTTGCCGTTGCCCCCTTAACACAGCCAGTAACATCACAACATACCTCCCCTACCCCATGTGCCTAAATCTTTGAGTTCCCCCACAAGCACTCTCCCAGCATGAGTCCTCCTTCCTACCATCTGCTCACTTCCAGAAGAATCCCACCTGAATCCCCCATCTGAGCCCCACTTTAACTCCCTGGGGTCCGGAAAAGTCTTCATTTGTCTGTTTTTGTGGAACCCCTGTTTCTGATAATGTAATGTATCATTCAGTATTGCTTGCTATTATGAAAACTTGAATTAATAAAAAATACATAATAAAATACAAAGTACTTATGAACACGTGGCCACAAAAATACATACCTCCGGGGTCCCAAAAATCCTTAAGATGGCACTGCATGAGTTCCAGCCTCATTCGGCCTTTAACTCTGTGACTCTCCCCTGGACCTCTCCTCCAGCCCCATGAATTCCACCCTAACTCCTGAACTAACTCACTGGTGACTACTCTCCTCACTCCAGGTAATCCCGCCATTTCACCTTTAACCCTATGACGCCCAACCCTTTGTCTAATTTAATGAATCCCGATTGGACCCCTCCTGTAGGTTTTTGTTTCCTACCCGTATCCTCATCTTCAAACACTACAAATACCACACAGTCCCGTAAACGGTTCCTGGTCCCCTGCCCTCAAACTCTACGTCATCCTTCAGTGTCCACTCCAAGGTCGTAAATCTCACCCTGATACCCCCTGTCTAGCTGTTAGCCCCCGCACGACTTCCACTATCTACCTCAAATCGGCCGTACCACTACTACACCCATTCGTCTAAAAGCAAAGTCTGCTCTAACTCTATTAGTAATGGCTTCGCTCAGCGCCTAAGCAGCGGGACAAGTCCGCTTCACGCTTGGAGCACCCCCAGCCCCGGCCCTCAAGAATCTCTATAAAGCTACCTTCTCCCGACGAAACACAACCAACGGGGTAGCCTCTTGCTCGCCCACCCAGAAGTGTTTCTGTCCTCCCTCGGAGGTATGAGGCGCTACATAAATTCGACTATACAGTAGCACACAACTCTCCTCTCTAACTCCATGAAAACCGCCCATACTGGGGAGCTCAGTCAATAACCCCCACCGCCTACCGGTGCTCACTTTATGAATCTCCAATGAACCCCCTACGCTACCCAGCAGCACTCTTTCAACCTCAGTTTCGCCCCCGCGGAGGTGTCTGTGAGGTGAGCCACTCCCTGCCAATGGAGCGGCTATCCCAGCGCCCCGCAGAGCGCACGGAAGTGGTCCAGCCGAGGAAGGGGCTGCCCTCCCCCATCCATTATGCATGCAGCAAGGGCCGAGCGAGCACATGCTGGGGGCGAGGCATGCCAAGGGGTCTAACCTGGGTTGGAGCCGGCATCCTAGCAGCTGGTGTCCAGACATCCTTCTCATTTTGGGAGCATGGCCACGGTCCAGGCAAGGGGGTGCTCGCTAGAGAGCCCAGAGCCGGCGGGAGGGTGGCAGAATCCCCAGTGAAGCAACAGGTGGCACGCCTCTCCTGCTCAGGTGAGCCCGGGTGCCAGGGGGGGCTGCCGGTCAGCTAATACTGTGCGCGTGGCGCAGGTCAGTCCTTAACACAGGAGAACTCCTCTCCCCGTTGGTGTGGACGCGCTGGCACGTGCGGACAGTGCAGCCTCTGTGGAGAATTAGTTATCCCGAGAAAAAGCAACTTCCCCATCAGTGCTCCAGCCTCCCCCCTCATGGGCGGGGTCACCTCGGCAGCAGGGGTCTGGGATACCCCTCCTCGCACCTCGACAAGCTGTAACGAGGAGACATCCCAGGGTAAGAAACTCCCTCAAAAGCTCTTGCCTGTGCAGGACGGTGGTGCAACTCCTTGATTCCAACCTTTGCGCCGGGGGTTGTTGTGCAGAGGGCCGATTCACTTCCAGGAACTACCATTCTATCAGACTATTGATCACGTGACTGTTATAATACTCGTACTAGAGAAAAAACTAATTATATAATTATTGAAGCTGAAATCTGCCCCCGGGACCTTTTTAAAAAAAATTTCCTCCGGATTCGCGCACCCAGCTCGAATTCGGACGATTTTTTTTTTTTAATGCTTTTTTTGGCCCCCTGAGCAGGCCTAGGGGGTCAGGGTGTTTCTACCCTGCCCCCTTTTCTTGTTTTTCGCGTTTGTTTCCCTGTTTTCTTGTGACTCGGTTCTACCGAGTCACAAGATGGCTGCCAACACTTCCTGGTTTGGAGTGTTGACAGCCAATTAGAATAAAGCTCGTGGTCGGGAGGGTCCGCGGATCCACCGCGCCTCTAGATATCGAAACTTTTATTTTTTATTTTCTCAGCAACTACTGAACGGATTTACACCATTTAAAAAAAAGGGCTCTTTCTGAACCAAGGGCTACCTTTTTGCCAAATTTGGTGTAATTCTGTTCAGCAGTTCGAGCTGTAGCCGTGTCTAAAGTTTCCTATGGGAAATTGATTTTCCAACCTTTTTTTTTAATTTCTCAGGAACTACTGAACGGATTTACACCATTTAAAAAAAAAAAAGGGCTCTTTCTGAACCAAGGGCTACCTTTTTGCCAAATTTGGTGTAATTCCGTTCAGCAGTTCGAGCTGTAGCCGTGTCTAAAGTTTCCTATGGAAAATAACATGGAGAAAATACGTTTTGGGACCCCCCTTTTTTCTCGGGCCCCGCTTTGCAACTCACCCCGAAACTTTCAGGATAGGAGGTGACCGGAGCGGGCCACAAGTTTTGAAAATTTTGCGAAGATTCGTCAACCCGGTAATATCGTGCGTATATATATATATATACAAAAATAATCCCCAACCTTATCTGATTGAAGAACCAGCACTCGCCATCGTGGGGGTTCTCTCGTTTATTGCGCAGGCTTCAATAGACCCATGGACAAAACAGGAACGCGTTTCGGCAGTCAAGCTGCCTTTCTCAACCTGGTATGCGCCATATTGGTTCTTCCATTTAAAGAAAACATTAGTTAAAACTAAAGATCCACTGCACTTCACTGCAATTGGGTGGATACGAGCATGTGGGATGATGACCAGTGATTCTTAACAGAGCACACATACAGATATTCAAAAAACGCAACAGCATCAGTCCTGCAAACTAAATTGCTTTTAGGATTGTTCATGTTCTGTGCTATTCCGTATTTCTGCCCTCCAGTTCGTTTTATTTCAAGAAAGGCACCCATCATGCCTCATTCAGTTCTATCCAAAACCCGGACTGGATTTATGCACGTCCTCGAATTACATTTACAGGTCTCTTTATAGTGTCTTTTTAAAATCCATTTAGCACGCATTTTTCAAGGTCATTTACTTTGAGCAAAGGTGTTCCACCTCATTAATCTGTGAACTCCTTCAAAGTGCACGCATCTCCGAGCGCAGCCCGCTCTATACTCGGAGATGTCCCACTGATTAATGACCATTGTTCTAATAATTAAAAGGAAGACTCACGGTGGTAACTTTCTTCAAAGCTTCAAATCCTCGGGTCAAATGAAGCCGGTCCCGACAAGCAACAGTACGGACCCACGAGGCCATCGCTTTTCTTGGCCAGTGCCATCAGCGATGCCCAGCTCCATAGTAGGAGAGGTTATACCAGGGTGAGGATGTGCCAAATAAGCAGAGATGCTACAGTCCCCGCCAAGGGAGCTTAGGCTCCCAGCGTATGAACCAGCTCCTCCACAAATGCCTTCTCCTCTTCTCCATCGCCACAATCCTTTCATGGGGGCACGCCTGTCTCTATGTTGCCAAATCCAAATTGCGGTAAAAACTGGTGTGCTGCCAAATCGCTGGTGGTGCTTGGAAGGTGGCGCTAGCGCTAGCGCTCAGTATGTACAAAAATAATCTTCTACCGAGTCACAAGATGGCTGCCAACACTTCCTGGTTTGGAGTGTTGACAGCCAATTAGAATAAAGCTCGTGGTCGGGAGGGTCCGCGGATCCACCGCGCCTCTAGATATCGAAACATTTATTTCTTATTTTCTCAGCAACTACTGAACGGATTTACACCATTTAAAAAAAAGGGCTCTTTCTGAACCAAGGGCTACCTTTTTGCCAAATTTGGTGTAATTCTGTTCAGCAGTTCGAGCTGTAGCCGTGTCTAAAGTTTCCTATGGGAAATTGATTTTCCAACCTTTTTTTAATTTCTCAGGAACTACTGAACGGATTTCCACCATTTAAAAAAAAAAAGGGCTCTTTCTGAACCAAGGGCTACCTTTTTGCCAAATGTGGTGTAATTCCGTTCAGCAGTTCGAGCTGTAGCCGTGTCTAAAGTTTCCTATGGAAAATAACATGGAGAAAACACGTTTTGGGACCCCCCTTTTTTCTCGGGCCCCGCTTTGCAACTCACCCCGAAACTTTCAGGATAGGAGGTGACCGGAGCGGGCCACAAGTTTTGAAAATTTTGCGAAGATTCGTCAAACCGGCAATATCGTGCGTATATATATATATAGATATATATATATATATATATATATATATATATCTATATCTATCTATCTATCTATCACAACCCCGGATGCTCCTCCTGGGAAATCTGCCCGTAGTTCGGAGGCACGAAATGCCGGCAGAGCAGAACCAGCGATAATATTCCCAAACAGATTTCGTGATCAAGAAAGTTTTCTTTCGAAACGCGTTACTCTGAGCAATTAATTTATCCTTTTCTTTGAATCCTGAGAGAGCGTATTATTGGAATCTGTTTGGGAATGTGTATAGATATATATAGATATATATATATATAGTACAGTCCTGCCCCAACTCCCTTCACGATGGGACCCTCCAGGTACGGACCACACCACGCACGGACTCCAGGTTGCTCCTTTCAAAGTGCTTTAATGAATATCATAAACCTCAGTGCTATTTTATATATATTTTAAAACAATGACTACCCCGCACTCAGTAATCCTTTGCTGACTGTTTAATTTAGTTCAGAGCTAGTCTGCTTCACCTACGTGTTTCGGTCTGGCAAAGGCCCTGTGAGACCAAAACGCGTAGGTGAAGTAAACTATCTCTGAACTAAATAAAACAGTTAGCAAAGGATTACTGAGTGCGGCGCAATCATAGTTTAAAAAAAATTCAATTCAGGCCATTGGCTCGGCCTCATGTCGGCACCCGCTGTTGTGCGCGCCGGTTAGAACCTCATTGTTGTCTATATATATATATATATATATATATATATATATATATATATATATATATCTATATCTGAAAACTTAGCACATAAATCTTTCCCTTCTCTCCCCCACTCCTTTGCAGTGGTCACCTTAGATTCTCACAAATTCCCTAGTTTTTATTCCATCTCCCTGCCCCTGTCTATTAGGACTCCCTTTTATTTCCCCCAAGGTCTACATGAGTGCCTTCATTTAGTGCTTTATTAGCTAGCTTCTTCCATGGCTCCCTCTTGGATTGGCAGTGTAGGCGTGCTCTGGCCTGGCCTGTCTTGTTGAAGCCTTTCTTCCTCTTGAACTGCTTCACATCTCAATTTCTCTTTTTGCCAGTGTTCTATTCTTTTCCCCACATGCTTTGTCACAAGGCAATTGTCGCAAGGATTCTTTAATTTTGAGTTGGGATCAGGATTCCCTCAATTAGACGATTTGTCCTAGAATTGTTCTATCTTCTTTCAGTGTTCTCATGTAGTACTTTTGTGGTTTCCAAGATAAAATGAGTCTAAAAGGACGACCTCTATGGTAAAGTATGTTCTATGAGTGCAGGACATCCACAATTTGTTTCATCTCCTTCCTTCTCTTAAGGGTGGCAGTTTAAATATTATTGTAAAGTGTGATCCTGTGTTTTTTGAAGGTGATGGTTTTCAGAATGAGCTATAGCTATGAGGTCTTCTGTATCTTCAAAGAAGTGCATTCATGTGAGGATATTGGGAGGAGCATCTTAACTGGGTTCTCCTCCTGGCTGCCTGTTTGTTTACCCTCGATGGATAGGTGGATGCTCCAGGCGGTTTCTAATGTGATGCAGAATTTTCTGGACATATGCTTGTATATTAGAACTCCCTTTGGTCCTCTTAGGAAACCTCTCATGCAGGTACTATTTCACCTTGATCTATTTTCAAGATGTTTTTGTTTGAGTAATAGCTTATCGTACTGATCTTCTAGGATCATACACCTATTTCCAATATGATATATTTCCTCATCTATTTTCTGTTCTAGGTCATCAATGAACCTGGTTACCAGTTTGATTATGTCACTTTGCAGCTCACACGTATTCCTTCGGGGCTCCTCTAATGGTGTCTATTTCCTCCTTATTCTCTTTCAGAAACTGTGGTAGATATTCCTGGGTGATGACATTGCATTTGGTTCAGATGTCCCATCGGAGGAGGGTTTGTTGAAGTGGGCTGTTTTGTCTCCTTTATCCACCTTCCCTCCTTTGTTCACCAACATATCATTGATATTGGTGTCCATTTGCACTATATTTGCTGCTATGTAGACTGTCTGTTAGACTCACAAAGTGACTCTAATGCTATGCTACGTAGATATTTATAACGTGCTTATCAACCGTGAGGGTATCCAGGCGTTTAGTAGACTCATAAGTGTGCTATATCAGACAACTTGCCCTGTGTGTTTCACTCAAAATCTACTTTTTGTGCATTTTTACTATTTGCTCCATCTTGGTGCTCCAGTTTATCTACACCATCACTGCTTTCCCCTGTTTTAGACCCTGGTGGCTTTTTATCCAGAGGGCCCTGTGTTTCTGGTGCTGTATCCTGAGAAGAGGTCTCAGAACCACCATTCTGAGATGGGCCTGCTGGGGCGAGGCTTCTAGCACACTATATCTCATGAGTGGTGCTTCCTGAGGCATGACGTGAGATTGCATTTGAGGATTTGCCTTCAGTGCTATAGATCTGAAAGAAACACATAGTGATAGATTCCTTACCTTAGAATATCCCCGGGCGTCAGACTGGATCCGGAAAGTTTTCGTCAGCAGTACCCCTGCGCGTCGGTAGGTGGCGTCGTGCGGCTCCGCGTCCGTCGTTGGCGTCGTGGTCGCCGAGATGACGTCGCGGGCGCTACTTAGACGCCGCCCACGCGTGCTGACATCAGTTCTTTCTTTTTCCGCGCCAGCAAGCGCAGATCCGGGAAGAGCAGGAACCCCCAGTCAATTTTTGACTGACTTTTTGAGGCTTTTTGTCTCTGGTTTTTCTTCGAGTCATCGACTCCTGGTGCAGTAGGATGCCCGGTTTCAAGTCCTGCGGGGATTGTCACTGCATGATGTCGGTGACGGACCCTCACCGCGTGTGTCTTTTCTGCCTGGGGCGCGACCACGACCCCAAGTCGTGCTCCGACTGCCGGGCCATGGCACCGAAGACTTTGCGGGAGCGGTCCCGAAAGTTGCTGGAAGACCGGCAGTCGGCTCCGCGCCATTCGAAGTCCCGGTTCAGAGGGAGGTCGAGGGACCGTGCGCGGAGTCATCATCATCGATCTTCGAGATCCAAGTCTTCGCACTCGGGGTCAGGTAAGACGAAGCACAAGAAGTTGAAGAAACGCCATTGTTCTTCGACTGCCCCTCGCCGGTATGCGCGACGCGGCTGAGGGTATGGGTGGTGCCAACCCCGCGGCTCTGGCGGAGCCTGTGGAGTCGCCGACTAACCATCCTTTCCGGGGTCGTCGGCGTCTCCGGCCCAGATACAGGTGTTCCTGTCGGCCATGGCTCGCCTCTTTGGGCCGTCGGGTCCCGCCGGTGCGCCTTCGGGCCCCGCGGTCCCGCATGGATGTCCTCGCGTTTCCTTGCCGGCGGCTCCGGCGTCGCTGTCGGCTCCGGCCCCGGTGCCGCAGGACACCCTTGGATCCAGGCCTGGATCCCGGTCGACGCTGGTTGACCTTGTTACGCCTCCACCGACGTTGACTCCACCGGCACCGATCCTGACGCCGCCCGCACCTCGGGACGACGTCGACCTCAGTTTCAGCCCCGAAGTGGACGCGGCGTCGAGCCGGCGTCGATGAATGCCGTTCTCGACGCTACTTGGGGATTTCTATCCCCATGTCCCTGCTCCTTATTTTAGACCTGTTGAACAGCCTGAGGAGCAAGGGGAGGACTGGGAGGGGTCTGAGGACCCTCTTGCTGCAGCCTGCGAGTCTGAACAGGACTGGACCGAGGAATTGGGGGACGCCAGTGGTCTGGATACCTCACCAGACCTTGGCATGCTGTCTCCTCCTACCGTGGCTACGGAGGAGGGCGCTAGTTATGCAGTGGTGTTGCGTATGGCGGCCGAGGCCCTACACCTCGAGCTCCCTACTGTGGCCCTCCGGACTAACCTCCTGACAGAGGTGCTTCAGCCAGCAGCTACTTCTGCGGAGCCGCTGCTTCCTTTCAATGAAGCCCTCTCTGACGTTCATTTGGGCACTTGGTCCAGGCCCACCACAGGGGCTCCTGTGGATAGGAACGTGGCCCGACGCCATCGCCCGGCTCAGGGTGACCCCATTTTCCTCTCCCAATACCCCACCCCGAAAGCTTGGTTGTCCAAGCCTCTGCTTCCCCTACCGCCTTCCCTTCCGCACCACCGGATAGGGAATCCAAGAAGCTGGATCAGTTTGCAAAGAAGATTTTTTGTTCCACCAGCTCTGCGCTGCGGTCCGTGAACACCGCATGCCTCTTGGGCCGTTATTCCCACTCTCTGTGGGATACGGTGGTTAACGTGCTGCCCCAGTGTCCGGAGGAGGCCCAGCCTGCTCTCTCCCAGGCTGTTGCAGAGGGGAGAGACGCAGCAAAGTTCATGATTCGGTGTGGCCTAGACACCGCCGACTCACTAGGCAGATCGATTGCAATGATGGTGGCGGTTTGCCGTCACGCCTGGTTGAGGACCACTGGATTTTCGGGGGATGTCCAAAACACACTTATGGACATGCCCTTTGATGGCCGTCGCCTTTTCGGCGACAAAGCGGACAGCGCGTTGGAGAGGTTTAAGGACTTGTGGGCTACGGCCAAGTCCTTGGGACTCTCTGCAGTCCTCCCTCCTCCGCCTTCCGCTTTTCACTCCTTTCATGGCACAGGAAGGGGCGCCCCGCAGCGTTCGCAACACAGTCACAGGCCGGCGCAGCAATCATCCCAGCGCAGCCATGGACACGGGTTCCGCCGTGGTGGACAAAGGGGCCAGCGGGCGGGTCAGTCCACCACCACCCCGGCTACCACTGCCTCCAAACCTTCCTAGTCCGAACTTTCAGGCCCATCAAACGCCAGTGGGCGGCAGGCTTCACCATCACCTCCCCCACTGGCGCACCATCACTTCGGACAGGTGGGTTTTAGAGATAGTCCGGAGGGGCTACTCCCTCCCCTTCGAGACTACCCCCCCCAGCCATGCCACCTCAATACCACCGCATGTTGGGGGATCACTTGGTGCTTCTTCAGCAGGAAGATGCGGCCCTCTTGGCCAAGGGGGCCATCGAGCGCGTTCCAACGCCCGAAGTAGGTCGTGGTTGTGATTCCCACTACTTTGTGGTGCCCAAGAAGGACAAAGGCCTGCGTCCTATCTTAGACCTCCGGAACGTCAATAGCTTCCTCCGCAAAGAGAAGTTCAAGATGCTCACTCTAGCTCAGGTCTTGTCTGCTCTCGACCCACAAGACTGGATGGTGGCGCTGGACTTGCAGGACGCCTATTTCCACATTCCCGTCCTGTGAGCCCACCGGCGTTACCTACGGTTCACGGTAGGCCACGAGCACTTTCAGTTAACCGTGCTCCCCTTTGGCCTTACCAGCGCCCCTCGGGTGTTCACCAAGGTGATGGCAGTGGTCGCAGCTCATCTGCACAGATCAGGGGTTTCAGTCTTCCCCTATCTCGACGACTGGTTGTTGAGGGCGGGCTCGCCCCGGACAGTCGTCTCCCACCTCCAGACTACGGCCGACCTCCTGCACTTGCTGGGGTTCTCCATCAACGTGCCGAAGTCGCACCTGATCCCCTCTCAGAAGCTCCTCTTTATCGGAGCGGTTCTGGACACGGCACAGTTTCGGGTCTATCCTCCCGAACAGCGAGTCCGGGATATTCGGGCTCTGATTCCCATCTTTCAGCCCTTGTCCTGAGTTTCGGTCAGAGTGACCTAGGCTGCTGGGCCTCATGGCCTCCTGCATCCTGCTGGTCAATCATGCCAGATGGCGCATGCGGGCTCTGTGGGACCTGAAGTTCCAGTGGGCACAGCATATGGGGAACCTGTCCGATCACGTCCAGATCTCGGAGTGCACTGCACGACAGTTGCAGTGGTGGCTCACGAACCGGCATTGGGTCGACGGCAGATTCCTCTCCCTTCCCCAACCGGAGTTTACAGTGGTGACGGATGCGTCCCTCCTGGGATGGGGCGCCACATGGGAGAGGCGGAGATCAGAGGCATCTGGTCTCCAGCGGAGTCCCGGCTCCATATCAACCTTTTGGAGCTGCGGGCGATCAGGCTTGCACTAAAGGCATTCCTTCCCTCTGTCAAGGGGAGAGTAGTGCAGGTGTTCACAGACAACACCACCGCCATGTGGTACTGCAACAAACAAGGTGGGGTGGGGTCGTGGACCCTCTGTCAAGAGGCTCTGCGTCTCTGGACATGGCTGGAACATTAGGGCATGTCCCTGGTGGTTCAACACCTGGCAGGTTCTCTGAACGCCAGGGCGGACGAACTCAGCCGCAGGTGCATGCTCGATCACGAATGGCGTCTTCACTCGGAGGTGGTGCAAGGTCGCTTTCAGCAGTGGGGAGAGTTTTGGTTAGATCTATTCGCCACCGAAGAGAACGCGCAATGTCATCAGTTCTGCGCGTTGGAATTTCCAAGGCAGCACTCGCTCGGCGACGCTTTTCGTTGCGAGTGGAGTTGCGGTCTGTTGTACGCCTTTCCGCCTATACCACTTCTGCCCAGAGTGCTGAAGAAGATCGGGCGCGACCGGGCCCAAGTCATTCTTGTGGCTCCGGACTGGGCTCGAAGAGTATGGTATCCCGAGCTACTCAGTATGAGCATCGATCCTCCGATCAGACTGCCTCTTCGGGAGAATCTTCTGTCGCAGCAGCAGGGGACGGTCCTCCACCCGAACCTGTCCAGCCTCTACCTCTTTGCGTGGAGATTGAGCGGCGGCAGTTGATTCCTTTCGACTTGCCTCCTGAAGTTTGTGACATTATTCTGGCAGCCAGGCGTCCCTCTACTAAAGTGGTATACGCCTGCAGGTGGAACAAATTTGTGGCATGGTGCACAGCAAAGGCTGTGGATCCCCTTTCTGCCCCTCTTTCTGAAGTACTACTGTTCCTTCTTTCTTTGGCCCAGCAGGGCTCTACTCTGGGCACTATCAAGGGCTACCTTTCTGCTATTTCGGCCTTTCTCAGGCTCCCTGATCAGCTCTCTCTTTTCAAGTCCCCTGTTGTAAATAGATTTCTCAAAGGCATTACACACCTTTTTCCTCCTATTCCTTTCGTGATGCCTCAGTGGGACTTGAATCTGGTTCTGACATACTTGATGTGCGCTCCCTTTGAGCCCCTTCACAACTGTCCTCTTCGTCTTTTAACATTAAAGACTGCCTTCCTGGTGGCCATCACTTCTGCTAGGCGGGTGAGTGAGCTCCAGGCTCTTTCTTGTAAGCCTCCTTTCCTTTCAGTCCATCCGGACAAGGTTGTGCTCAGGCCCCGTCCTTCCTTTTTGCCAAAAGTGGTTACGGCCTTTCACATTGGGCAGACTATTACCTTGCCCACCTTCTTTCCGCCTCCACATCCTTCCAGAGAGGAAGAGAGGCTCCACCGTCTGGACCCAAAACGTGCGCTCTCTTTTTATCTCAACCGCACACAGCAGTTCCGGGTGGACGACCAGCTTTTTGTTGGCTACGTTGGCACCAAGAAAGGTCGGGCGGTCCATAAGAGAACCATCTCCCGCTGGGTTGTCTTATGTATCAAAGCCTGTTACTCTTTGGCTAAAAGAACCTCCGGTGGGGCTGCGTGCTCATTCCACCAGAGATACTGCAGCCACTACTGCATTGGGACGTGGTGTCCCCCTGCAAGACATCTGTCAGGCAGCCACGTGGGCCTCGCTGCACACGTTTACCAAGCATTATTGCCTAGACAGCCAAGTCCGGAGAGACAGCTTCTTTGGCCGTTCTGTTCTCCGTGACTTTCTGGTGTGATCTTGGTTCACAGACCCACCACCGGGTTGGTATTGCTGGGGTATCTATTCTAAGGTAAGGAATCTATCACTATGTGTTTCTTTCAGATGGACAAGTTACTTACCTTCGGTAACGATATATCTGTAAGAAACATTAGTAGTGATAGATTCCTTACCGCCCCACCCATCCTCCCCGTTCTGCGAACTGATTTCTAGGGTTAAGGTCATCCCTTTCAGGGCCCTAGTTTCAATGCACCTGTGGTCAGTATCTTGCATGGCTCTGCGTTCCTGGCGCGGAGAGTCGTGTACAGAACTGACGTCAGAGCGCGTGGGCGGCGTCTAAGTAGCGCCCGCGACGTCATCTCGGCGACTACGACACCAACGACGGACGCAGAGCCGCACGACGCCACCTACCGACGCGCAGGGGTACTGCTGACGAAAACTTTCCGGATCCAGTCTGACGCCTGGGGATATTCTAAGGTAAGGAATCTATCACTACTAATGTTTCTTACAGATATA
The DNA here is from genome assembly GCA_963921515.1 of Calotriton arnoldi. Classification (NCBI taxonomy): domain Eukaryota; kingdom Metazoa; phylum Chordata; class Amphibia; order Caudata; family Salamandridae; genus Calotriton; species Calotriton arnoldi. Next base: position 648,309 of record CAWUFW010007441.1, on the reverse strand, counting down.
TCGTTACCGAAGGTAAGTAACTTGTCCTTCTTCACTGATCTTATTTCATTATATCCAGTGGCTTCCTGTTGATGGATCAGGCTTAGTGGGAGACTTTCTCTGGTTTGTTACTGGAATGTAGCACTCTACTCATTTTGCCAATTGCATCTAACTGCAGTCCTTCACAGGGCCTGTGCAGTTATACATCATCCACAAGGGGAATAAACAGCTCCCTGGCGCTCCTCTTGTATGCTCCTCTGTGCTTTCTGGGCTCAGTCCTCCTGTGTGTGCTGCACCTCACCAGAGGATGCTCCCGATTTCATTCTCAAGTTTCACTCTGGCAATGTTTTTAGATCACTGTGGGTGGAGAGGTTTGCTGGAAGACAGACCTATACCTTTTGGTAACAGATGGAGTAGCCATAGACTGAATTTCATATAGCTGCTTCCTTTCTGAGGAGGTATGGCAGGCAAAAGAACAAGGGACTAGATAGCCAGTGATTAAGATTATTGAAGCAGTCCATACAGCACTTTTTTGTGTACATAAGTTCCACGCCCTATGGACGATGTGTATACACAGGAGTGGGTACTGTGCTCACTGTGCCAAAGGACTCAAGCTAAATGTAACAGAAGAGGCCCAAACAGGCGTAAACCAGCCTTTAGTTGCTTGTGTTCCCATTCTAAGGAAGTATGGCCTAGCAGTTAGAGCTGGATTGTTCCTACTGAGGCAGGATCAAGACTGATGTGCAAATGGCTGGTTTTTGTCTGTGGTGGCATGGTGGGCAAACAAACGATGGCCTGGAATATGGGCCAGAGTGATTACCAGTGGCTGAGATCAAGTCAAGCATTCTACTCATCACTTTTTTTGTATTACCTTAAAGATGGAATTAGTACAGATGCAGGCAGTGATAGAACATGGTACGTCTTGGGTAGCCAATCTGGATGCCTTACTCCTGAATAATCTCATGCTGATACCGATTTTGCAACGAGCGGTTATGAAATCAATCGAGAGACGATGCTTGACGAAGATAAGCCTTCTGTAGTTGTATAGGATGTTCATTTCATTAGAACAATTGAAGGAGCTCGGAATAACAAACATATTCATGTATTTCAGACTACAACAGGCGATCGAAGCCTGATATCGCTCTTTCCCAGGAGAGCCCACAGAACTCATGCTCATGATTAGAATTATAAAACTGCAATGGATTGGGGGCCGGGTGAGCAAATTGTACAATATGCTTATCAACAACATCTGGAATGACATTTTAATACTAGCTATGAGACATGAGAGGGAGATATTGGGGGCCAGTGGCCAGGCGAAAAGTGCCCATATTGCTGCTCACACGCTGCTCTGATATTCGTGAATTACACACATAAATATTTCATTTTAAATTCCTCCACAGGCTCTATTTCAATCCAGGTCTGCTCTATTAAATTGAACCAAACATAGGCCAGCAATGTAATAGATGCAGGGCATCACAGGGTGATTTTCTTCAGATTGCATGGCATTTTCCAGGTATTTGAAGTTTCTGAAGGGAAGTCACTTAAATGATATCACAGGTAGTAGAATGTAGTGTTCCATGCTCCCCACTGGTAGCCCATTAGGGTGTGTAGTAGATTTTTGCCACATTGGTGAGGAGACTCACAGGTAAACTGTTATTACTAGCAATGCGCCAAGTAGCCATGTGGTAAAAGAAAGGTATAAGTTTGCAGATTGAGAGATGGCTACACAACGTAACATGGTGCAATGTGAGCAAGCGGACGTATGCAAGTCTACAAACTGAAACAACTAAACCTCGTGAAATATGAGCCCCTATCTGGAGGTATCACAAGTTAGAAAGACGCAGTTGCATTAGACATGCACATTTTCAAGTTAGGAGGCAGCATGTGAGAAGGGATGGGGAAGAATTACAGAATGGTGTGAAGTTGGGTTGGATAATGTACCTCATCTCTAGGCAAGTATGGTCTCACATTACTACTCATGTGCAAACAACATGGTTTCACTGATGGATCTATGAGATAGACATTGTAAGCAGTATTCGATTATGATATAATGATAAGATTCTGATGTTTAAGCCTTTGCATACTTTAACAGTTGTGAACAAATCCAGTTTCAATATTAATAATAAATGTTATATTTTAAAATAAAAATTAAGTTTAAAAAAAACAAAATACCATTTTTAAATCACAAAAAATCAAAACATTTATTAAGTTAAAAAAATATTTTTTAAAATACATATAACTTTATAAAAAGATTATCAATGAATAAAACAAATACTATTGAAAATAAATTACAATAAATTTAGTATACAAATAAAGCTAATTTGGAAACAGAAATATATAATGTTAGTAATCTATATTCAAGATGTAACTATTTTTTTAAATTATGATACATATTTTAAATATGTTCTGCCATTGTAAATAATACAAGATAAATTGTAAAAAATATTTTTTTTCAAATACGGAATATACCAAAAATCATATTAATTTAAAAATTAAACAATTAATAAAAGAAAGTAATTAAAAAAAATGTCTACTTTTAAATATATCTTACAAACTTCCAGGTTGAAGAAACATATAGGGTCATATGTACAAAGGCATTTTGCATTTCCTAACAGTGCGATTCGCTATTGCAGGCCATTTCGGAATGTACAAAAGGCATTTTTGGTGGTCCAAAATGCAGTTTCTATCCAGTAGAAATCACATTTTGAAAAACGCTAAATTGGAAATTGCAAATAGGGATTTTCAAATAGCAATTCGCTAACACCATGTATGAAATATATCCTATTTGCGAATAGTCCCAAAATGGCCATTTAGTAAATGCAATTAACATCAATCTCAATCAAGCGGTAACCATGTGCAAACAAAAAAAAAAGGCACCCAAAATGCATCTGGCTCTTTCAGAATGGCAGCTTTGCATGTCCTGGCGAGGAGGATGAGGAGTTTGGCTGGTAGGCAGTGAAGAAGGAGACGACAGGATATGATATTTAGGGTGATAGTTATCCTTTTTGAACTGCCAATCAAGGAAAATGGATGAGCGCCATCTTGTACAGGGAAGATCTGGCAATACAATCTGGAATGGGGACCATATTAGTGTGGAATGGATAGAAGCCTAACCACATCCACCTTCTCAAGAAAATAGCATTACCCTTGAATGGGAGGCACAAGAAGGGAAGAAGAATTTTTGACAACCTGCCCTTCATCAATCAATCAATCAATCAATCAATCAAGCATTTGTATAGCGCGCTACTCACCCGGAGGGTCTCAAGGCGCTTGGGGGAGGGGGGTCCGCTACTGTTCGAACAGCCAGGTCTTGAGTTGCTTCCTGAAGGAGAGGTGGTCTTGGGTAAGGCGGAGGTGGATGGGTAGGGAGTTCCACGTCTTGGCAGCCAGGTAGGAGAAGGATCTTCCTCCCGTTGTGGCTCTTCGGATGCGGGGGACGGCGGCGAGGCGTGGTTGGTCGATCGTAGCTGGCGGGTGGGAGTGTAGAAGGTCAGACGGTCGTTGAGGTATCTGGGGCCTTGGTTGTGGAGAGCTTTGTGTGCGTGGGTGAGGAGTCGGAACGTGATTCTCTTGCTGACGGGGAGCCAGTGCAGGTCTCTCAGGTGTCCAGCGATGTGGCTGTGTCGGGGGATGTCCAGGATGAGTCGAGCTGAGGCTTTCTGGATGCGTTGGAGTCTTTTTGAAGTTTGGCTGTGGTTCCGGCGTAGAGGAGTTGCCGTAGTCCAGTCGGCTGGTGACGAGGGCCTGGGTGACCGTCTTCCTGGTTTCGGTGGGGATCCACCGGAAGATCTTGCGCAGCATGCGTAGGATGTTGAAGCAAGACGAGGAGACGGCGTTGATTTGTCGGGTCATTGAGAGGGAGGAGTCCAGGATGAAGCCCAGGTTGCGTGCGTGGTCCGTTGGTTTGGGTGCGTTGCCCAGGGCAGGGGGCCACCAGGAGTCGTCCCAGGCGGAGGGTGATGATCCTAGGATGAGGACTTCCGTTTTATCTGAGTTCAGTTTCAGGCGGCTGTTCCTCATCCACTCGGCTACGTCCTTCATCCCTTCATGTAGGTTGGTTCTGGCGGTTGTGGGGTCGTTGGTGAGGGAGAGGATCAGCTGGGTGTCGTCGGCGTAGGAGATGATGTTGAGGTTGTGTTGGCGTGCGATGGCTGCGAGGGGGCTCATGTAGACGTTGAAGAGGGTGGGGCTGAGTGATGATCCTTGTGGTACGCCGCAGATGACTTCGGTGGCCTCAGAACTGAACGGGGAGGCGGACTCTCTGGGTTCTTCCGGCGAGGAAGGAGATGATCCACTCCAGTGCCTTCTCTTGGATTCCGCCGTTGTTCAGGCGTTGCACTAGGGTGCGGTGGCAGACTGTGTCGAACGCTGCGGAGAGGTCCAGGAGGATGAGGGCCGCTGTTTCCCCGTTGTCGAGCAGGACTCGGATGTCGTCGGTAGCTGCGATGAGGGCGGTCTCGGTGCTGTGGTTGGCCCGGAAGCCGGACTGCGAGTGGTCGAGGATCCATTCGTCTCGAGGAAGGCGGCCAGTTGTCTGTTGACGGTCTTCTCGATGACTTTGGCAGGAAAAGGAAGGAGCGAGATGGGGCGGTAGTTTTTGAGGTCGGTGGGGTCTGCTGACGGTTTCTTCAGTAGGGCGCTGAGTTCGGCGTGCTTCCAGCTCTCTGGGAAGGTGGCGGTGACGAAGGAGGTGTTGATGATGTCCCGGAGGTGGGGTGCGATGACGGCGTCGGCCTTGTTGAAGACGTGGTGAGGGCAGGGGTCGGTTGGTGATCCGGATTCATCAATTTGGCCTCCGATCCTTGAAACCCCTGTGCTCCCCTTTCAGATTCCTCTCATCCACGTGTCTCAAGAATATATGTGGGCATGCCAGTGCCAGCAAACAATCCTGATTCAAGCAGATTGGGAATCCTCTGTGCCTGCCATGTGCAAGAACCTTACCAAGAGAGAGGTAGAGTACATGAGAGATTTTCTGCTTTTCAGTCTGCTGATGCAGGTGCAGATGTCGACGCCACCCCTTCAGAATGACCAGATCGCTCCCCAATGAGTTACATTTGCAGGTGTAACAGTGGTTGTCCCACACTGGTTTTGGCTGACCATCTTATTGTCTTCTTGTTTTGGGTCCCCTGCGGTTGATGTCAGGGGTGCTCGACTTGAATCCCCTTGCAAGACATTGTTTAACTGTGGCTTGGGTGTTCCAACCACAATTGATTTCTCTTCACCTGAAAGCTCTAGGTCCTCGGCATTCTACGTTTGGGTGCTTTGCTTGTGCTTTTGTCCTGCTCAGAAGCCTACTGGCCTTCAGAGTCCTCATTGTCCTGCTGATTATGATGCTTGCAGTCAGGTTGGTGGCTTAGTACATCTTCATGTATGTTTGAACTGTGGTGAGGAACATGAATGAAGAGGTAATGGCATGATTACTTAGCAGTAATCTCCTTTAGTCTGAGTCCTAATATTCCTTGTCACAGTACTCATTATCGGTTGCCCTCACCGAATTTTTCATAAATTGCGATTTCTATATTTGGAAATCACAATCCTGCGATTTCCAAAATTTAAATGTCCTAATTACGATTGCGAATTAGTAGAAATCGCTATTAGTGGAATCCACTGTTACATACATCTCATTTTGCGATTCTCTAATAGCGATTTCCACGATTTCGATGTTTGGAAATGGCAAAGCCTTAGTTTAGAACATATGACCCTAGGAACCTAACTCCTATTCAAAATCATTAAAAAAAATAAACAAATATTAAATAATTAAAATACACTCTTCTGGTTGCAATCTGACAGACAATGGAGAAAATGCATACATTATTGTGGGGATGGGGAGGAATTTACTATTCTAACAAACATTGGTGGAAATTGAATACATTAGAGATGCTAGATTTAGTATTCCAACCCCAATCTAAAAAACATTGGTGAAGATACATACATTGTGCAGAGTCATATTTACTATTCTAACTCCAGTCCAACAAATATTGTTGAAAGTGCCTATATTTGTGTATGGGTCAGATTTACTAGTCTGACTCCAAGCTAACATTGGAGTAAATGTGTACGGGTGTGTGAATGTAGTATTTTAACTCCAGCCCAACAAACATTGGAAAAAGTTCAAACACTGGAGTGGGGCCCGAATTACTTTCTACATCTATTCTAACAAACATTGGGCAACATGCAGACATTGAGGAGGGGTCAGATTTACTGTTCTAGCTCTAGCCCAACAAATATTGGGGAAAGCGCTTACATTGGTAGATAAAACTTACTATTGTAACTCCAGTCTAACAAACAATGGAGTAAATGTATATTTAAGTCATGCGGCAAATCTACTATTTTTACTCCAGCACGATAAACAATGTGGAAAGTGCGTACATGAATGGCCAAATCTACTAACTCCTGTCTAACATTGACAAAAATGCATAAATCTAAGGGCATGGGTTCAGATTCATGATTCAAACTCTAATCCAACAAACATTGGGGGAAGTTCATATACTAGTGGGACATTTTACTATTCTATTTCCAGTCTGACAATGGGAAAAGTGTTTTCATTTTGGGCTGTTAGAACTTTGCTATTTCAACTCCAGTATAATAAATGGGGTAAGTGCACACATTGAGTGGTTCAGATACATTACACTTAAGTCATGTAAATATACAAGTGATCTGTAGACGGTGGTTAGAAATGAGGGGTGCGTCTATGGCTACTTCTTGGCTTTGATGGGAAGCCAGTGATGTCCCTTCCAGTGGATTTGAATGCTGGGAAGGGCAGTGATGTCACTTCCTGCAGAGCTGAATGCTCTTAAAAATCAGTAAACCGAACTCAGTTTAAACTGTGGCCAAACTGTGAGAGGCCACAAAAACCTATGGTTGCTAGCCAACTGGTTAGAACTATGAAGAAATGTGTGAAAATTGTAAAAGTTTATGTGGAAAGTTAATGTATTTATCAAGGTGTAAATTTGTGCTTGTCAGTCTGGCCAGTAATGTTTTTTATAAATCCATATGCTGATTGATATCAGTTAAGTATTCATTTACTTCAAGACAAAGGTCAAAGGGTGACTGCTTTCCTTCCTTTCGTCTAGTAAAAGGCCCATCTCAAACAGTTTATTTGAAGTGTCAAAATGTGTATTAGACACTTTGAAGGTCCTTTTTGTAATTTAAAAAAATATTATAACAAATAGTCACACTCATACAATAAACTTTTTCCAGATGAAGATGCTTGCAGTGCCTTTTCAAACTACATTTTAAAAAGAGCCTGTTGTAGTAAGTGATATATGATAAATTCCTGTCATCTTTCTTTCAGACGGTATATGACCAATGGTTTATTTCGCTTTACAACATTGTTTACACTTCACTTCCTGTCCTAGCAATGGGATTCTTTGATCAGGTAAGCAAATATTTGTAATTTTAATTGAAAGGTTCAATGAGTCTACAAAACAAAATTAAATTTTAATGAAGGTCAAATCCTAATGTTTTTCAAATGAGACTTTTATATACAGTTCCGTAGACATTGCCCCTATACAGTTTCTTTTTTTGAATAATTTTCCCCATTGTGAATGAAATGTGTCGTGTGAGAAAACCCAACTTTTTGCGTGGTCACCTTAATTGTTTGCTAAATTTTATTGCTGGTTTTTAGACTTTGTATTCTAGGGCACTGCTGTCTAGATCCAGTGTATAAGCTCTTATCCCTAAAACATGGTTAAATTGGCTTCTCCCTAACTGACTTATTTAACTTGCCAAAAAGTCCATAGTATATGGTATAGAAAATGTATCCAGAGTCTAGAAGTTAAATGCCACCTGTAGAGTGTAGCACCTATTGTACCACCCACAGAGTGGGCCTGGAAAACATGGCTGCAAGCCTACCATGGCATGTCCCCCCTGTGACTAGACCCAAAACAGCATTGACATTGTCACTGGTCAGACTGTCACTGACACATATGAAAAGTCAACGTATATGTTATACACTTTAATAATCGACAAGTTTTTATTTCTACCAGCTTGAGACTCCATTCAAAGACTTATTTTTATATTTATTAAAAATCCAATTGAATGGTGAAGGCAGATTTTTAATAAATATATAGAACATTTAACTTTTTGGAAGATACCTTTACCCTGCCTGAAGCTGCTAGAGGCTAATTCGCATTAGCTCTCCAGCAACTACCCAGCCTGTACTTGTTGTGAATGAGGTGTGAAAACTGCTCCCAAAGCAGAGTCATTAGCCCAGGAAGGGGGGGGGTTCCTCTGACAGGGAGACTAGCTGGGGTAGGCCTAGGAACTTAATTGACTTCATAGGGGCTTGTCTTGTCACAAACAAAGGTTTGGTGACACCTGAAAAGTCCCCAACCTTTGTACCTCTTGTCAGATGGGCACTGTTAGAAATGGGGGTCTCTAGTTGGCAGAGGTAGGTACCTTTGTCCAAATAGGGCCCCTTGCTTCTAGTCAGGGTAAGGGGTATACACACTTTAGATAACCCCTGCTCACCCCCTGGGCTGCTTGGCACGAGCAGACAGACTTATCCCAAAGGCAATGTGTAAAGTATTTGTACTCAAAACACACAGTAATACAGTGATAACATCACAAATGGACACCACACCAGTATAGAAAAAAAAGTATCTTTATCTAAACTCAACAAGACCAAAACGACAAAAATCCAACATTCATGTAATAAGAGTATGACTTTTCAAAGCTTTCAATTAACTGGGTCCATAGAAAACTATGGATGCGTGATTCTACACAAAGTACCTGTAGATGCATCAAAATTCACAAGGCCAAACAGCCGCAGCGATGGGAAGCGTCAAGAAACAACAAGATGCATCAGTTCCTGAGTCCATTGGGAGACGATGCAACAGTTCTGCTGCACGCAAGAGAAGTGATGCGTCAAATCCGGACTGTAGGGGGAAGTAATGTATCGACTCCAAGATGGTTTTCGTCCGCGAGTGATGCATCGGGAAAACTTGCCTCACAGGTGGAAATCCGGGATGCATCGGTGATCGATGCAGCAGTGACGAGCGGTGCTGCGTCGGTTTCTTCAGCCGCGATCCCACGATGCGTCTGTTCTTGCAGCCGCGGCAGGCGCTGCCCCGTCTCGGCAGCGGCGCGGCGATGCGTGGAGATTCTTCTCGCACGGCAGTGCTGCGTCAGGAAAAATAGCCACAAGAAGAGCGATGCATCAGTTTCTTCAGTTCTTCAGGTTTCTTCCTGCTCCCAGCCGCAGAAACAACCTCCAGAGGCCCACAATTGGAATAGGTACCTCCTGGCAGGTCAGAACTCTCAGCAGAAGAGTTCAGGGTAGCTGGGGGTGAAGTCTTTGTGTCCCTGAGACTTCAGATCAGGAGGCCAGCACACACAGGCCCTTGGAGATCTTCTTCAAGCAGGTTCACAGCAAAGTTCCTGTCTTTGTCCTTTCCTTGACAGAAACAGCAACTGCAGGCCAACCCAACACAGCAAACAGCAAAGGGGCAGTACTCCTCCTCACAGCTCTTCAGCTCTTCTCCTTGGCAAAGGTTCCTCTTGAGTCCAGAAGTAATCTAAAGTTCTGGGGTTTAAGGTCTACTACTTTTACCCCATTTTGTCTTTGTTCTATTTGTGCAAGGGTCTCTGAGCCCAGTCCAAACCAGTTCTGTCCTCACTGGTGCAGTATGACCAAAGAGGGTGGAGACAGCATTGTGCAATGGAGACAGGCCCTATTCAGGTGAAAGGAAATCTCCTCCCACTACTCTAAATGCAACTAAGCCCCATTCAGCTCAGCTCTGAGTCATTCAGGAAGGGCCGGGCACACCTCACCCCCCCAGTGGCTGTCTACAGTGAATGCACACCCCAGCCCCTGTCACTCCAAAACCAGACTGTCAATCCACAAACAGGCAGAGGCACACGGAATGGTTAAACATGAAAATGCCTACTTTCTAAAAATGGCATTTTCAAACACACAATTTAAAAACCATCTTTACTAAAAGATGTGTTATTAAATTCTGAGTTCAGAGAGCCTAAACTTTGTCTCCATCTTGTCCCAGTGGGAAGTTATACTTGTAAGATTTTACAAAGTATTTCCTATTCCTATCAGGTCATGTCACACACACCAGTACATGTCCTACCTTTCACATACACTGCACCCTGCCCATGGGGGTACCTTGGGCCTACCATAGGGGTGCCTTACATGTAAGAAAAGGGAAGGTTAGGGCCTGGCAAGTGGGTGCACTTGCCAGGTCGACCTGGTAGTTTAGAACTGCGCACAGACACTGCAGTGGCAGGTCTGAGATACCTTTTCAGGGCTACTCATGTGGGTGGCGCAATCGGGGCTACAGGCCCAGTAGTAGTAGATTTACAGGCCCTGGCACACTAAGTGCACTTTGCTAGGGACTTACCAGTAAATCAAATATGCCAATCCGGGAGAACCGATTGTAATAATTTACACAGAGAGCATATGCACTTTAGCACTGATTAGCAGTGGTGAAGTGCCCAGAGTCCTAAAGCCAACAACAACAGGTCAGGAAAAAATAGGAGGAAGAAGCTAAAGGTTTGGGGATAACCCTGCAAAAAGGGCCAAGTCCAACAGGCACCAAACCCAGTGAAAGGAAAGCTACTGGTTTGGGTGACTACAGAGGAGGGGACTGCTCATTACCCTGGCCACACTTCTGGGTGGGCACATTTGGAGGTTGTATAGTAACGTGATCAATTGAACAAAATAGTTGCCCAATCCCTTGCATCTAAGTACCCCCTGCATGAATGGCCACTCCAGTGGGTTGTACACTTTTCAACAACAAGCAAAATGGTGGTAGCTGGCAGACTTGGATCCATTCGATGTAGTACAGCCATCAGTGTATGCCGATTAAAGGCTGTGGATCTCTGCAGGAAAAATGTGGATTGTTGCAGCCTCTGAGCCAAAATTTTGACAAAAATATTGTTATCAACTTTCAACAATAAGAGTGGACTCTATGGAGAGCATTGACTGGGGTTATGACCTGGTTCCAGAAGTATAGGGATTATAACTTCTAACATGGATGAGGGTAATTTCCCCATGAGAAGGACTACCTTTTAAAATTCTAGCAGCCTAAGGGACAAAATCATCTGAAAACTCCTTATAAAATTCTACTGGAAGGCTGTCAACCCCAGGAGCCTTACTGTTTGCAAGACTGGCTAAATCACTCTTAACTTCTTCGACTGTTAAGGCAAAAATAAAAATTTCTTGTGTCACGCCCGCAATCCAGGCAAGTGCAACATCATAGCCAGCTATTTCACCAACGGTTAGGCTAGACAAGATGCCTATAAGCATTAAAAATACTGCCGAAACACACCTAGAATAACAAAGGGTGATGTTGTTACCAGACCATTATCCATACATATAATTGATATCTGTGTGGCATCATTACACGTTTTCACAACCCATGCTAATGTTTTCCTTGATCTATCCCTTTTTCCAAACACTCTGGCTTGTGCATTTTTACCGAGATAAAGGACCTCACAATCTGCCGTCTCCTGAAACTCTTTCAGCGTATCTTGTAACTTTATAATGGTGACCCTATCCGTACTTAATTCATTCACATCTACAATTGTGTGCACAGTAAAATGTAAATCCATATTTGTAAAGCGCGAACTACTCACCCTTATGGGTCTGAAGGCGCTGGGGGCCGTCGTGGAAATTAAGTGAGCTATTGCCCAGATTCACATGGTGCTGAGCTGAGCCGGAGCTGGTGATCGAACCGTGAGCCCTGAGCTCCAAAGTCAGCTGCCCTGGCCGCTGCACCACACCTCTCCACAGTGATCTCAAGATACTCGACCCTTTAGATGTGCAAATGCCCCTGATATATACCCTAAAGGAATCCCATAAAATCCTCATCTGACATCGACCCCTCATTCAGTATAAAGTATCCCACAATCGCAGAATGAAAAACTGAGTCTTGTTACTCAGACCCCTTCAATCTCTGGCAATAAAGCGTTGCAGTTGATGGGAATTATCCAACAAAAGGACAGAGTTCACGACTAAATATTCATCTCCTGAATGTCGTCATGGATTGTGAGGCTAGCTATAAGTTAATGAGAGAGCTTGCATCATTCACTGATGAGTAATAATTGTATCCCTGAGCCATTGAGTGCAAAGCCCTCCAAGCATCTACTAGATCATAGTTGCATAATAATTGAATCACCTCTCTATTTGCTTTCGAGAGCTGTCTATGAGCATCATTCACCCTAGCCAGACGTGAGGAGAGCGGCAGGTTAAAATCGTTCGCCCCAAGCGCCTCGCAATGACTGCAAACTTGTTACATTTTAGCACAATAGCATCAGAAACTCTGGTGTATCAATATTAGGACCATATATATTTATCAGTATGCGCTGTTGCAACTCAAAGCTCCCAACCACTATCACAGCTCGCCCCTATGTGTCCTCCACCTACTCCCACAGGGTGAAATTTGTAGCTCTCTGAATAAGTCACCACCCCTCTGAAATACATGGAGTACAATAAAAAATATCTATGATGCCCCCAGTAGAGGTGAAGAAAGAACGAGTTAGCAGTGAAATGTGTGTCTCTTAGAGAAGGGCTACTTCAAGCAAGAACTTGTTAAGCTTGAATCAGGCTATTTATTTTACGCAACTTATTCATTTTGCGTATATTCCAACTAACTATTCTCAGTGTGGGTATGTGACATGATGCTGCCGCTGTGGAATCTATACATTTGCTTGATAAGCATTTAAGTATTTGCAATATTTCCTGTATCAGATAGTTTCCTAATGTTCAATATAACAATGAGCATTTTGTAGAACCCAAAAACTCCACAACCCCACCCACCTCCCACGCCAACCCCACTCGTTAGTGAATGCCCCACCTGTAATTAAAAATAAAATATTAAACGTTGCAGTGGCCCTCATCAATGCCACAAGTACGCTAACGTGTTGGGGTGACATGGAGGACAAGCCCATTACTTTACTGTAATGTATGCAGGTCCGCCAACCCCATCACCTAGCGAATGATCAACTCAATACTTTTATCTATAAACATCACCACAGATATACACAAATAGTCATTCAGGCAAAACAAGAGTTGCTTAAAACTAATAGCAGTTAAATGGTTGTTACCAAAATGACATCAACACGCTTATTATGTACTGCAACCACTATAACTCAGCCTACCGTGATCTATGTATAATGAATGATCCAGAATGAAAAGTATCATGCTGGTATTGTCACTACATCCCCCACCCGTACACAGAGGGCCAGTGCTGCTGGAGCCAGATCGCATTCCTCCTCTGGTCTTCAGATACAATTCCATGAGTTCCTGTGCTGCTTAAACTTGAATAAGCAAATGCACCTTACCATTATGTTTGACTCTTAATTTAGCTGGATACATCATTGATCATCTAGATTTCTGACAACATTGCCTTTTTGTTTTCTAGGAACGAACATCTAGATTCCTGTACTATTGGGATGAATAGAATGCCCCAGGGGATCCCCTATAGTGGAGCTCCAGTTCCACTGTATTCACTGACAGTACTTTGCCCCTGTCGCTGTAATTCAGGAGGCATGCTATTAACAGTTTTGGGTTCTGACTCAACATAGATCAAGGGGCCAGGGATCTATTCAGCCTCTCAACAATAAATACCTCAGAGAAGGCACGTGTCTAAATTTTTACTCATGCCAAACAAAAGGACCGTTTTTCTTCAACAAACAAGTTAAAGGCTTTGGTGGCAAGGCATACTCAGGTATGAACCATGTGTTGAACACACACAGCCATTCTAGAGCTTGAGTGTGTAGTTTTATGGTTTAAATAAAAATACGTAACATCCTGGATGAGGTGGGGGGTGAGGGAAAGTGAAGAAATAGAAAAGATGAAAGTCAGAGGTCTAGAAATGATATATATCCCGATTGTGTATGCATCAAACCACAGGGGGAACGGGCTGTCCTGTGTGGGTGTGTTCCTCACCGAGGGGAGTTGCGTTGGGGAGCCTGAGGACCCATAGATACCTCGGGCACGTGAGTTCCATGAATTCAGAAGATAGGTATGCAATGGTGGTGCCCCATGTTTTATCAACTCTGGGCAGTGTGTGGGAGAGGCCTGCCGTAATCATCTCCATGCCAACTACCTCCCACACCCTATGTAACCAGTCCAACTTAGTTGGGATCTCCTCCGTTCCCCATCTAGACAGCAACACTTGCTTAGCGGCGCCCAACGCTAGAGTGATCACCCGACCTCGGCAAGACTTGAGGGGATATTTCTGATGGATACATCTGCCTGTGGATTCCTCACCTTATGAATATCCCCTGCGCCAGCATTCCGCGGAAACTTTTTCCTAGCTCTCCACGCCGACGAGGTTGTCACAATGCCATGGCTCCACACGCGGCTCCGCATGACGTCACCGGAGCCATAGGAGGACCACGTCGGCGTGAGGACGTCGGTTCCCTTTTTTCCGCGCTGTCGACGCAAACGGTTTTTCTGGGACTCTCCATACTTTCTGCTAGATACTTTGTATTCTGGATTGTTTCGATCTGTGGTTTTGCCAGGTCTGCTCCGAGGAAGTCGGGTTTTAAGCCCTGTAAAGAGTGCGGGGGTCATATGTCGATCACTGACCCCCATGATGACTGTCTGTGGTGTTTATCATCAGATCACGAAGTCGAAGGCTGTTCTTCCTGTAGGAAAATGAACCCTAAGGCCTTGAAGGAGCGGGAAGCCAAGCTGTACATGTCTAAGGTGAGAAAAGAAAAAAGGGGTCGAAAACGTTCGAAGTCGAGGTCGTCGACTTCGCGTGACTCGAAGAGGAAGCACAAGAAGAAGAAGAGACATGGATCTCGGCGCCGTTCTTCGAAGGCTGTGGTTTCGAGGTCGCCTTCTCTGGCTCCTCGGCGTCGTGAAAAGGACTTTGTCTCTCCTTCACCTTCAGTGTCTCCTGAAGCGACTCCGACCCATTCTCCTTCGTTCAAGGGGACTCCGGCGCAGTCACCGACGCCGAGATTGTCTCCAACTCCGGAAGGTTTGTCGAATCCGGCTGATGCTGAGGATCCTTCGGTTCCAGCGGCCCCGCCTGTGGTTCCAGCGGTTCCGACTCCGGAGGTGCCTCGAGTGGATCTCGAGCCTGCTCAGTATCCTCAATTTCCGGCACCAGGATCGGACCCCTTGCATTTTTTAAATGCGATGTATGGCGTTTTT
Source organism: Calotriton arnoldi (assembly GCA_963921515.1). NCBI lineage: Eukaryota > Metazoa > Chordata > Amphibia > Caudata > Salamandridae > Calotriton > Calotriton arnoldi. The sequence goes on along the minus strand of CAWUFW010007441.1, from coordinate 633,209 downwards.
GCCAGGGCCTCATACCCTTCTGGTGCACCTTCGGGTCCCATGGGTCCTTTGTCATTTAATTTGGGTGTGCCTCACCAATATCCTCAGGCACCCTTCGTGCCATTCATGTCGACGACGCCGTCCTGGCAATTTCCGGCACCGAGGATGTCGACGCCATATGTGCAGTCCTCGGCTCCATCCCTTGAACCTTCTTCTCGGATTCGTTCGACGCCGGTTGCTGCTGCGGATCCTCCTTCGACGCCGCGTGTGGCGCCACCGACGCCGCGGCCGAAGTTGCGCTCGAGGAGAGAAGCGCAGAGGTGGATTGAGGAGGAGCAGTACCAGGCTGAAGAGATGGAGGAAGGTGAAATTTATGATACTGAAGATATGTTTGAGGGTCTGTGTGAGGCAAGTGGACTTGATACCTCCCCGGAGTGGGACTTTGCTTCACAGAAGGCTTCCCCCTCGAAGGAAGTTTCACCTTACCATGCGGTGATAAGGAAGGCTGCAGAGCTCTTGGATCTTCAGCTCCCTGTGGCTGAGTATAAGCCTAACTTGCTTACAGAGGTGCTTCATTCTCCGTCCTCTGTGGTTGGACCACTTTTGCCATTCAATGATGCCTTGTCTGAGCCAATCCTTGATGTGTGGCGCCATCCTCTTACTGCTCCTGCAGTTTCAAGGTCGGTGTCCAGAAGGTACAGGCCTGCTCCAGGGGATCCTGTGTTTCTCTCGTCGCATATTTCGCCTGAGAGTTTGGTGGTGCAGGCGTCTTGTTTGAAGCAGTGCACGGCCGCCTTTCCGCAGGCTCCTGCTGATAGGGATTCCAAGAAGTTGGAACAATCTGCAAAAAAGGTCTTCTCTTCGGCGAGTATGGCTTTGAAGTCCACAAATGCTACCTGTTTGTTGGGCAGATACATTCATGCCCTTATGGACTCTGCCAAACAGCTTCTTCCAAAATTGTCTGAAGAAGATCGAGGAAATCTCAGTGAGGTGTTGACAGACTCACAGGCTGCGGCTCGCCAGGTCATCCAGTCTGGCCTGGATACAGCGGATTCCGTTGCTAGGGTGATGGGCTCATCCATTGCTACGAGAAGACATGCGTGGCTAAGGTCTTCTGGGTTTTCACCTGACGTACAGGCTGCCCTACTTGATCTTCCTTTTGATGGGACTAAACGTTTTGGTGAAAAAGCTGATTCTGCCCTGCAACGGTTCAAAGACAGTAAGGCTACAGCAAAATCCTTGGGTCTGCAGACTGAGGCAAAAGGTTATGGCTATAGAAGATACCGTGGCTTCGGGAAGTCTTCCTTTCGTGGTTTCCGACAGCCACAGCAGCAGCAACAGCAGCAAAACCCCTTGTACAAGTCCTACAGGGGTAAAGGCAGAGGTCGTCTTCGTGGAACGGGTCATCAGCCCTCTTCCTCCTCCTCCTCTACCTCCCCAACCCCTGCTGGTAATGCAGGAAAGCAGCCCTAGATTCGCCATCCTGGATCATGCAGGTCCTGTGGGAGGCCAGCTTACTCATTTTCTACAGGATTGGAAATTGGTCACTTCGGACCTTTGGGTTTTAGATCTGGTAGAAAATGGGTACGCCCTTCCCTTCAGGGAATTTCCCCCCCTTACCCTCCTTGCCAAGGGTTTTGCACGGAGGATCATTTACTACTTCTTCAGAAGGAGGTTCTTGTCCTGTTACAAAAAGGTGCGATAGAGGTGGTTCCGGAGCAGGAAAGGGGTCAGGGGTGCTACTCCCGGTATTTCCTGATTCCCAAGAAGGATGGCAGGTTACGACCCATCCTGGATCTCAGGATCTTGAATCTGTTCCTCAAGCAGGAGAGGTTCAAGATGCTCACCCTAGCGCAGGTTCTTCAGGCGCTGCAACAAGAAGACTGGATGGAGTCCATCGACTTGCAGGATGCGTATTTTCACATCCCAATCCTGAAGTCGCACAGGAAGTATCTCCGATTTACGGTTGGTTCGCAACATTACCAATTTGCGGTCCTTCCGTTTGGTCTTACTACTGCACCTCGAGTCTTCACCAAGGTGTTGGCTGCCCATCTCAGGAGGTCGGGGATCCCGGTTTTTCCCTACCTGGATGACTGGCTTCTGAAAGCAGAGTCGCCAGAGATGGTGCGTCGTCATCTGCAGGTAACAACCCAGCTGTTGTTCAAATTGGGTTTTTCGATAAATGTGCCCAAATCTCACCTGGTGCCCTCTCAGCGCAACCTGTTCATAGGGGCGGTAATGGATACCACTGTGTGTCGAGCTTTTCCTCCTCAGCAGAGGATTCTCGACATTCAGGAAATGGTCCCTTTGTTTCACAATGGAGCGGTTGTTCCAGTTCTGAAGGTCCTTCGCCTGCTCGGTCTGTTCGCTTCCTGCATTCTGTTGGTCAATCATGCACGATGGCACATGAGGGCGCTCCAGTGGTGTCTCCGCAGGCAGTGGTATCAGCACAACGGAGATCTCAGGGAGTCAGTCAGGATCTCCAGAGAAGCTGCAGTGGATCTGTCTTGGTGGAGTGTGGAGGGCAATCTGTCTCAAGGAAAGCCCTTTCATCTTCCTCCATCGGTGGCCACAGTGATAACGGATGCCTCTACCCTAGGGTGGGGTGCTCATCTGGGGGATCTGGAGATCAAGGGTCTTTGGTCTCCAGAGGAAAGATTGCTTCATATCAATCTTCTGGAATTGCGGGCGATACGTTTCGCGCTCAAGGGCTTTCTCCCTTCCCTTCGCGGTCAGTCAGTTCAAGTCCTAACGGACAACACTGCCGCAATGTGGTATGTCAACAAGCAGGGAGGAGTAGGGTCGTACCGTCTCTGCAGGGAGGCGTTGCGGCTTTGGTCCTGGGCTCAGGACCATCGTATTTGCTTGATGGCAAATCATCTGGCCGGGGTGCTGAATGTACGTGCGGACAGCCTCAGTCGGCAGTTCTCCGCCAACCACGAGTGGAGACTTCATCCAGCGGTAGTTCGACACATCTTCCGGACATGGGGAACTCCTCGGGTGGACCTGTTTGCCACTTTCGAGAGCGCGCACTGCCCGTCATTCTGCAGTCTCCAGTTTCCGAGGCAGGGAGCGTTGGGGAACACATTTCAGTTGAGTTGGAGCTCTCAACTCCTTTACGTGTTTCCTCCCATACCCTTGATTCCTCGGGTTCTGAGGAAGATTCGCCAAGACCGGGCCCAAGTCATATTGATCGCCCCGAATTAGCCAAGAAGGGTGTGGTACACAGATCTTCTTCACCTCTCATCGCACCCTCCGCTCCGTCTCCCTTTCAGGGTAGACCTCCTCTCGCAGTCGGAGGGGCAGGTTCTGCACCCCCACCTCCAGAGCCTGCACCTTCATGCCTGGAGATTGAACGGGGCAACCTGAATTCTTTCTCTCTCCCACCTGACGTGGTGGATGTTATCTTATCGGCCAGGCGACACTCCACCAAGTCTATTTATTCATACAGGTGGTCAAGATTTGTTAAATGGTGTGGAGAGAGATCTATTGATCCCTTAAAAGCTCATCTTTCTGATGTCCTTTGTTTTTCGTTGCATTTGGCCCAGCAGGGTTGTGCTGTGGCTACTGTTAAAGGTTATTTGTCGGCTTTATCGGCATTTCTTTGTTTGCCTGATCAGCAGTCTCTTTTTAAATCTCCGATTGTTTTAAGGTTTATTAAGGGGCTTGCTAATATGTTTCCGCCCACTCCCTTCATTATGCCCCAATGGGATCTAAATCTGGTTTTAACTTTCTTAATGGGTTCCCCATTTGAACCTATGCATAGTTGTCCTCGGAGACTGCTGTCATTCAAGACGGTCTTCCTTGTGGCTATCACCTCGGCTAGGAGGGTGAGTGAGCTCCAGGCTTTGAGTTCAAAGCCTCCTTTTCTTACTATTCATGCTGAAAGGTTGGTTCTCAGGACCAGGGCTGCTTTTCTGCCTAAAGTGGTAACTCCCTTCCATCAAGGCAGTCCATTGCCCTCCCTACTTTCTATCCTGCCCCTCACCCTTCTAAGGAGGAGGAGGGGCTGCACCGCTTGGATCCTAAGAGGGCGGTTAGTTTCTATCTGGATAGAACGAAGGACCTACGAGTGGACGATCAGCTCTTTGAGGGCTACGTTGGAGGCATGAAGGGCAAGGCGGTGCTTAAGCGCACTCTATCCAGGTGGATCATCTTGTGCATCAAAATCTGCTACGCTTTGGCTGGTAAGGAGCCTCCTGAAGGCATTAGAGCTCATTCCACCAGGGCTAAGTCATCTACGTCTGCCTTGTCCAGAGGTGTTCCTGTGCTGGACATCTGTAAGGCTGCAACTTGGGCCTCCCTCCACACTTTCGCGAAGCATTACTGCTTAGACTCCGAAGTGAGGAGGGACGGCCATTTTGCGTGTTCTGTTTTGCAGGACTTTTTGGTATAGAAGGGTGGACACCCTCCTCCGGGAGTGGGACTGCTGTGGGATTCTATTCATAAGGTGAGGAATCCACAGGCAGATGTATCCATCAGAAGAACAAGTTACTTACCTTCGGTAACGCTTTTTCTGGTGGATACAGTATCTGCCTGTGGATTCCTCACTGACCCACCCGCCTCCCCGTTGTCCACCCTTTTATACCTTAAAAGAGGTATTGGTTAATATGGTTGTTTCATATTGTCATTTTGTATTGCCTCTGTTTGCCTTTGTGTAGGCTTATAGGAAATGCTTGCTTTCTTTTGCTTTCCTTTTTCACTTTACTCTGTGTGTATTTGTGTGAATATTGTATACTATGTATGCATTGTCTCTATGGTCGGTCCACCCATTTGCCTCGGAGGCACGGAAAAAATGGGTGGAACTGACGTCATCACGCCGACGTGGTCCTCTTATGGCTCCGGTGACGTCATGCGGAGCCGCGTGCGGAGCCATGGCATTGTGACGACTTCGTCGGCGTGGAGAGCTAGGAAAAAGTTTCCGCGGAATGCTGGCACAGGGGATATTCATAAGGTGAGGAATCCACAGGCAGATACTGTATCCACCAGAAAAAGCGTTACCGAAGGTAAGTAACTTGTTTGTTAGGGGGTTGGGGAGTCCCAGTAGAGTGTAACTGGGAAATCTGGGTTTTTCCGTCTGATAGATAGTGTCAATGTCTGGCAAGATGGAATCCCAGAAGGCCTGTATCCTATGTGTGAGGATGCCAGGTTGTCCACATCTGCGCCAACAAAGGTCATCCCCCCCCCCCCAGGTTTCCATCGAGCGAGACTAGCAGGGGTGTAATACCAATAATGCGCTATTTTTAAGAGTATTTCTTTACCAGCAGTGCTACAGGAGGAAGCTCTGGCCCTATTAATAATGTCCTGCCACTCTTTAGGGGAGAATTCCCGCTCCAATTCCGACTCCCACCTTCGCTGCGCAGGGGATTTAGTGTTGTTTTTAGCCTTATTCAAGAAGGCGTAGATATCTGACAGCAGATGTTTGTCTGAATTACGGGTTATGTACCAAAGCTCAAATTTCGTGATGGGGCGGCTTGCATGGGGGTGTACCTGTGCTTGGGTCACCCAATGACGCAGCGCCAGATATTGCCAGTACGCGCCCTTGGGGACCCTGAAGCAAGAGACAAGTTGGGGAAAATCCATGACTCCCTTCTCATCAAAAAGGTCGCCAATGTTTTGCAGTTGGCCTCTTGCCACTTAAGATAACCATTCCCTTCCTTAGCTGGGGGGAAGTCCGGGTTGCCTATGAAAGGGGTCAGGGGGACATGGGAGTCGAAAGCCCGCATGACACCTGCACGCTGTCCCTCACCCCAAGGGTAGCCCTCAAAACCGGGGAGATATACACCCCAACCGGGCGATGTCGTTTAGGAAGCCAAGGTACCTTCCATATGTGCATGCCTGCGATAGCGTGATCAATAAAGCACCAGTGCTTCTCCAATTCCAGTTTGTACCACTCTGTCATGTAGCGCAATTCCGCTGCCTGGAAGTATCGCCCTAGGTGACGGACCCCAAGCCCCCCGTCTTCCTGCCTCAGGTACGTCTGGTGCCGTGCCATGCGTTCCCTCTTACCACCCCATATAAAGCCCCCGATAAGACTCTGTAGTTGGGCCACCAGTCTGGGCGGGGTATGCAACGGGAGCATCTGCATTACATATAAGATGCGGGGCAGAAGTGTCATTTTAACAGCTGCCTGCCTACCCAGCCATGACATTGTGTGTTTCTTCCAGTTAAGGAGCTCCCCTGGACCTTGACCAAGAGTTCTGAGTAGTTCACCTGAGCTATATTCTCGATCGTGGGGAATATCCGTAGTCCCAGTTAAGTGAGGCCCCCGAGAGCGAATGGAAACTGCTTCGCCAGCTGCTGCTGGTCGGCCTTGGGAAGGGTTAAACTGAGGGCTTGTGTCTTCCGATGTTAATTTTGAAGCCCGAGACCCGGCTGAAGGCCTCTATTTCTTGTGTGTGCAGTTTTAAACTACCATGTTGACCTGGCAATTTAACACTTTGCCAGGCCCAAACCTTCCTTTTTAATATACATGTCATCCCTAAGGTAGGGCATGGACAGCCCAAAGGCAAGGTGCAGTGTATTTAAGAAGTTGCACATGTCCTAGTAGGGAAACACTCTTTAATTCGTTTTTCACTACTGCAAGGCCTGTCTCTCCCATAGGTTAACATTGGAATTGCCTTATTACATTTTATAAGTGTAATTTCCAATTGGGAAGAGATGGGAGACCCAATTTTGTTGTCTCTGGAATCACAATTTAAAATCCTAACTTATGGTGAAGCCAGATTTTAAATTGTAATTCTAAAAATGCCACTTTTAGAATGTTCCAGGTAATAGTGCCAACAAGGGATATATTTAAAGCTATGTTTAACCCCTTCGCTGCCAGTTCTTTTCCCCACCCCTGTGCCAAGCCTTTTTTTGGCTATTTGGGGTAGTTCGCACTTATGCCCTCACAACTTTTAGTCCTCATAAGGTATCCATGCCAAATTTGCGTCCTTTTTTATCCAACATCCTGAGAATTCTAAAGGTGACCCTTTTTTTGCAATGTGCCTATCTGTGGATTTCTGAAAGAAACAGTTATAGATTCCTTACCTTAGATTTACCCCCAGGCGTCAGACTCGATCCGGAAAGTTTTTTCGTCAGCAGTACCCCTGCGCGTCGGTAGGCATCGTCAGTCGACTCCGCGTCCGTCGTTGGCGTCGTGGTCGCCGTGATGACGTCGCGGAAGATACCTAGACGCCGCCCTCGCGCCTGACGTCAGTTCTTTCTCTTTCCGCACCAGCAAGCGCAGATCCGGGAAGAGCGGTACCCTGTCATTTTTTGACTGAGTTTTTTTTGCGACTTTTGTCGACATCTTTTCGAGTTGTTCGACTCCTGGTAGCACGAGGGATGCCCGGTTTTAAGTCCTGCGGTTCCTGTTCCTGCATGATGTCAGTGACGGATCCGCACCGCGTGTATCTCTTCTGCTTTGGAGCGCGACCACGACCCTAAGTCGTGCTCCGACTGCCGAACCATGGCCCTGAAGTCTTTGCGGGAGCGGTCCTGACAGCTCCTCGAGGCCCGGCAGTCGGCTCCGCATCGCGCAAGGTCCCGGTCGCGTGGGAGGTCGAGGGACCAATCGCGGAGCCATCATCATTCCTCTTCGACGAAGTCTTCGCACTCAGGTAAGTCGAATCATAAGAAGAAGTCGAAGAAGCGTTGTCGCTCTTCGATTTCCCCTCGTCCATCGGCTGACACGACGCATGGTGTGGGTGGTGCCACTCCTGCGGCTCCGCGTGCAGAGCCTTCAGGGTCGACTCCAGCCTTCCCACCCTTTCCGGGACCGGCAGCGACCCCTGCCCAGCTTTGTCAGTTTTACGAAGCCATGCACGCTATATTTGGGCAGTCTGACTCCGCCGGTGTGCCCTCGGGCCCCGCGGACTCGGCTGGGGGCCCTAGGCCTTCGACGCCGGCGGCTTCAGCCTCGGCACCGCAGGGCCTCCTTGGATCCAGGCCTGGATCCGGATCAGCGCCGGTCGACCTTGTGACACCTCCACCGGTGCCGACTCCATCGGCACCACGTACGCAGACGACGCCGGCTGGACCCCTCAGCCGATGTCGACCGCTGCTTCCCCCTCCATGTGGAAACGGAGTCGGACCGGCGTCGGCGGGTACGTTTGTGCCTACTTTCCACCCTGGCCATTTTCAGCCAGTTTGGCAGCCAGAGGACTGTGAGGAAGACTCTGAGGGGTCTGAGGACCCTCTCACTGCACAGATAGACTATGACCAGGACTGGAGAGAGGACCTGGGGGATGCCAGTGGTTTGGATACCTCGCCAGACCTTGGTATGTTGTCTCCTCCTACCGTGGCTACGGAGGAGGGAGCGTCTTACGCTGTGGTGTTGCGTAGGGCGGCCGAGGCTCTCAACCCCGAGCTTCCTACGGTGGCAGTCAGGACTAACCTCCTGCCATAGGTGCTTCAGCCGGCAGCGAGCTCTTCGGAGTCCCTGCTGCCGTTTAATGAGGCTTTAACAGACATCCTTTTGGGCACCTGGTCCAGGCCCACCACAGGGGCTCCTGTGGATAGGATGGTTGCCCAACGTCACTGCCCGGCTCCGGGCGACCCCACTTTCCTCTCCCAACACCCTCCCCCGAGAGCTTGGTTGTCCAAGCCTCAACATCCCATAGCGCATTCCCTACCACACCACCGGACAGGGAATCCAAGAAACTGGATCAACTTGGGAAGAAGTTGTTTTCTTCCTCCAGTTTAGGGCTGCGGTCGGTGAACACCGCATGCCTCTTGGGCCGTTATTCCCACTCCGTGTGGGATACGGTTGCACAGATGCGGCCTCAGTGCCCGGAGGAGGCCCGGGCCGTGCTCTCCCGTGCTGTTGCCGAGGGGAGAGACGCAGCAAAGTTCGCCATACGTTGTGGATTGGACACTGCCGACTCACTGGGTAGGACTATTTCAACGTTAGTGGCGCTTCACCGCACGCCTGGTTGAGGACGACTGGCTTTACAGGGGATGTCCAGAACACCTTGATGGACATGCCCTTCGATGGCCGTCGCCTGTTCGGCGACAAAGCAGACAGTGCGCTAGAGCGCTTCAAGGACTCTCAGGCTACGGCCAAGTCCTTGGGCCTCTCCACCATGCGCCCTGCACGGGTTGCTTTTCGCCCCTTTCGTGGTCACGGAAGGGGTGCCCCAACACGTTCATTCCAGAGCCACAGGCCTGCGCAAGCTGTTCCACCTCAGCACGGCCGAGGACGTGGGAACCAACAACGTGGTTCTGGGGGCTAGTGGGCAGGCCAATCCACCTCCACCCCCCACGCCGCAACCTCCAAACCCTCCTAGTCCGACCTTTCAGACCCATCACACGCCAGTGGGCGGCAGGATTCGCCATCACCTCCCCCACTGGCGCACCATCACGTCGGACAGGTAGGTTTTGCAATTAGTCCGAAGGGGCTACTCCCTCCCCTTCGAGACTATCCCTCCAGCCATGCCACCCCAGTACCATCGCATGTCCGAGGATCATCTGACCCTTCTCCAACAGGAAGTTACGGCACTCTTGTCCAAGGTGCCATCGAGCGCGTTCCTGTCCCAGAAGTAGGTCGTGGTTGCTATTCCCACTACTTTCTGGTGCCCAAGAAGGACAAGGGCCTGCGTCCTATCTTGGATCTCAGGGATGTCAACCGCTTCCTCCGGAAGGAGAAGTTCAAAATGTTGTCCCTGGCTCGGGTCTCGTCTGCCCTCGACCCTGGAGACTGGATGGTAGCGTTGGACTTGCAGGACGCGTATTTCCACATCCCTGTCCTGCCGGCCCACCGGCGTTACCTGCGGTTCAAGGTAGGCCACGAGCATTTTCAGTTTACCGTGTTCCCCTTTGGCCTTACCAGCACCCCTCAGGTGTTCACGAAAGTGATGGCGGTGGTCGCAGCTCAACTGCGCATATCAGGGGTTCCAGTCTTCCTCTATCTTGACGACTGGTTGTTGAAGGCGACCTCGTCCCCGGCAGTCGTCTCCCACCTCCAGACTACGGCCGACCTCCTGCATTCGCTGGGGTTCTCCATCAATGTGCCGAAGTCACACCTGATTCCCACTCAGAAGCTCCTTTTCATCGGAGCGGTTCTGGACACGACGCAGTTTCGGGTCTATCCTCCCGAACAGCGAGTCCGGGATATTCGGGCTATGATTCCGATCTTTCAGCCTCTATCCTGGGTTTCGGTCAGAATGACCCTGAGGCTGCTGGGCCTCATGGCCTCCTGCATCCTGCTGGTCGATCATGCCAGGTGGCATATGCGGGCTCTGCAGTGGGACCTGAAGTTCCAGTGGATGCAGCATCAGGGGAATCTGTCCGATTGCGTCCAGATCTCGGAGGGCACTGCACGACAATTGCAGTGGTGGCTCACGAACCAGGATTGGGTCAACGGGAGATCACTCTACCTTTCCCAACCGGAACACCCGGTGGTGACAGACGCATCACTTCTGGGATGGGGCGACCACATGGGAGAGCCGGAGATCAGAGCCCTCTGGCGGAGTCCGGGCTCCACATCAACCTTCTGGAGCTTCGGGCGATTCGTCTTGCACTCAAGGCATTCCTTCCCTCTGTACTGGGAAGAGTAGTGCAGGTGTTCACGGACAACACCACCGCCATGTGGTACTGCAACAAACAAGGCGGGGTAGGGTCGTGGACCCCATGTCAAGAGGCCCTCCTCCTCTGGACATGGCTGGAACATCAGGGCATATCCCTGGTGGTTCAACACCTGGCAGGTTCACTGAACGCCAGGGCGGACGAACTCAGCCGCAGGTGCATGATGGATCACAAATGGCATCTTCACCCGGAGGTGGTGCAATGTCTCTTTCAGCAGTGGGGAGAGCCTTGGTTAGATCTATTCGCCACCAAAGAGAATGCGCAATGTCAGCAGTTCTGCACATTGGAATTTCCAAGGCGGCACTCGCTAGACAACGCTTTTCGTCACGAGTGGAGTTGCGGTCTTCTATACGCCTTTCCGCCTATACCACTTCTGCCCAGAGTGCTGAAGAAGATCAAGCGCGACCGAGCCCAAGTCATTTTTGTGGCTCTGGATTGGGCACGAAGAGTCTGGTATCCCGAGCTGCTCCACATGGCCATCGATCCTCCGACCAGACTGCCTCTTCGAGAGGATCTTCTGTTGCAGCAGCAGGGGACGGTCCTCCACCCGAACCTGTCCAGCCTCCACCTCCTTGCGTGGAGATTGAGCAGTGGCAGTTGACATCTTTCGACTTGCCTCTCGAAGTTTGTGATGTAATCTTGACAGCCAGGCGTCCCTCCACTAAGACGGTATTTGTGGCATGGTGCACAGCAAATGCTGTGGATCCCCTTTCTGTCCCTCTTTCTGAGGTCCTCTTGTTCCTTCTTTCTTTGGCCCAGCAGGGCTCTGCTCTGGGCACTATCAAGGGCTACCTTTCAGCCATTTCTGCCTTTCTTCGGCTGCCTGATCAGCCTTCTCTCTTCAAGTCCCCGGTTGTTAATCCTTTCTTAAAGGGCATAACTCATCTCTTTCCTCCTATTCCCTTCGTTATGCCTCAGTTGGACTTGAATTTGGTCTTGACCTATTTGATGCGCGCTCCCTTTGAGCCGCTTCACAACTGTCCTTTAAAGTTTTTAACTCTTAAAACGGCATTCCTGGTGGCCATCACATCTGCCAGACGCGTGAGTGAGCTCCAGGCTCTTTCTTCCAAACCTCCTTTTCTGGCTGTACATCAGGACAAGGTTGTCCTTAGGACTCGTCCATCCTTCCTTCCCAAAGTGGTCACTTCCTTTTTCATATTGGTCAAACCGTCACTTTGCCCACCTTCTTTCCGCCTCCGCATCCTTCGAAAGAGGAAGAGAGGCTCCACCGTCTGGACCCAAAACATGCGCTTTCTTTTTATCTGGATCGCACCAAACAGTTCCGGGTGGACGACCAGCTCTTTGTTGGCTACATGGGCGTCAAGAAAGGTCGGGCCGTACACAAACGGACCATTTCTAGATGGGTCGTTTTGTGTATCAAAGCTGCTATTCTCTGGCTAAAAAGAAGCCTCCAGTGTGGCTACGCGCCCATTCCACCAGGGCGACTGCAGCTACTACTGCTTTGGGACGGGGAGTCCCCCTCAATGACATCTGTCGGGCGGCTACGTGGGCCTCGTTGCACACCTTTACGAGACACTACTGCCTGGACAATCAAGTCCGGAGAGACGGCTTCTTTGGCCGTTCTGTTCTCCAGGACTTTCTGGTGTGACCTTAGTTCGCAGACCCACCTCCGGAGTTGGTATCGATGGGGTATCTATTCTAAGGTAAGGAATCTGTAACTAACTGTTCCTTTCAGATTAACAAGTTACTTACCTTCGGTAACGATATATCTGTAAGAAACATAGGTTAGTTATAGATTCCTTATCGCCCCACCCATCCTCCCCATTCTGCGAACTGACTTCTAGGGTTAAGGTCATCCTTTCAGGGCCCTAGTTTTGTGCACCAGTGGTCAGTGTCTTGCATGGCTCTGTGTTCCTGGCGCAGAAAGTCGTGTACAGAACTGACGTCAGGCACGAGGGCGGCGTCTAGGTATCTTCCGCGACATCATCACGGCGACCACAACGCCAACGACGGACGCGGAGTCGACCGACGAAGCCTACCGACGCGCAGGGTTACTGCTGACGAAAAAACTTTCCGGATCCAGTTTGACGCCTGGGGTTAATTCTAAGGTAAGGAATCTATAACTAACCTATGTATCTGAACGAAACACATAGTGATAGATTCCTTACCTTAGAATATCCCCAGGCGTCAGACTGGATCCGGAAAGTTTTCGTCAGCAGTACCCCTGCGCGTCGGTAGGTGGCGTAGTGCGGCTCTGTGTCCGTCGTTGGCGTCGTGGTCGCCGAGATGACGTCGTGGGCGCTACTTAGACGCCGCCCACACGCGCTGACGTCAGTTCTTTCTTTTTCCGCGCCAGCAAGTGCAGATCCGGGAAGAGCAGGAACCCCCAATCAATTTTTGACTCTCTTTTTTTAGGCTTTTTGTCTCTATTTTTCTTTGAGTCATCAACTCCTGGTGCAGTAGGATGCCCGGTTTCAAGTCCTGTGGGGATTGTCACCGCATGATGTCGGTGACAGACCCGCACCGTGTATGTCTTTTCTGCCTGGGGCGCGACCACGACTGCCGGGCCATGGCGCCGAAGACTTTGCGGGAGCAGTCCCGAAAGTTGCTGGAAGCCCGGCAGTCGGCTCCGCGCCGTTCGAAGTCCCGTTCCAGAGGGAGGTCGAGCGACCGTGCGCGGAGTCATCATCATCGGTCTTCGGGATCCAAGTCTTCGCTCTCGGGGTCAGGTAAGACGAAGCACAAGAAGTCGAAGAAGCGCCATCGTTCTTCGACTTCCCCTCGCCGGTCGCGCGACGCGGTTGAGGGTGTGGGTGGTGCCACCCCAGCGGCTCCGGCGGAGCCTATGCAGTCGCCGCCCGACTACCCACCCTTCCCGGGGTCGTCGGCGACTCCGGCCCAGATACAGGAGTTCCTGTCAGCCATGGCTCGCCTCTTTGGGCCGTCGGGTCCCGCTGGTGCGCCTTCGGGCCCCACGGTCCCTCATGGGTGTCCTCGCGTTTCCTCGCCGGCGGCTCCTGCCCCGGCGTCGCTGTTGGCTCCGGCCACGGCGCCGCAGGACACCCTTGGATCCAGGCCTGGATCCCGGTCGACGCCGGTTGACCTTGTTACGCCTCCACCGACTCCACCAGCACCAGTTCTGACGCCGCCCGCTCCTCGGGACGACGTCGACCTCAGTTTCAGCCCCGAAGTGGACGCGGCGTCGAGCCGGCGTCGATCAATGCCGTTCTCGACGTTGCTTGGGGATTTTTATCCCCATGTCCCTGCTCCTTATTTTAGACTTGTTGAACAGCCTAAGGAGCAAGGGGAGGACTGGGAGGGGTCTGAGGACCCTCTCGCTGCAGCCTGCGAGTCTAAACAGGACTGGGCTGAGGAATTGGGGCCGCCAGTGGTCTGGATACCTCACCAGACCTTGGCATGCTGTCTCCTCCTACCGTGGCTACGGAGGAGGGTGCTAGTTATGCTGTGGTGTTGCGTAGGGCGGCCAAGGCCCTACACCTCGAGCTCCCTACTGTGGCCGTCAGGACTAACCTCCTGACAGAGGTGCTTCAGCCAGCAGCTACTTCTGCGGAGCCGCTGCTTCCTTTCAATGAAGCCCTTTCTGACGTTCTTTTGGGCACTTGGTCCAGGCCCACTACAGGGGCTCCTGTGGATAGGAACGTGGCTCGACGCCATTGCCCGGCTCGTGGGGGACCCCATTTTCCTCTCCCAACACCCCACCCCCGAGAGCTTGGTTGTCCAAGCCTCTGCTTCCCCAAACGCCTTCCCTTCCGACCACCGGATAGGGAATCCAGAAGCTGGATCAGTTTGGGAAGAAGATTTTTCTTCCACCAGCTCTGCGCTGCGGTCCGTGAACACCGCATGCCTCTTGGGCCGTTATTCCCACTCTCTGTGGGATACGGTGGCGAACGTGCTGCCCCAGTGTCCGGAGGAGGCCCGGCCTGCTCTCTCCCAGGCTGTTGCAGAGGGGAGAGACGCAGCAAAGTTCATGATTCGTTGTGGCCTAGACACCGCCGACTCACTGGGCAGATCGATTGCAACTACGGTGGCGCTTCGCCGTCACGCCTGGTTGAGGACAACTGGATTTTCGGGGGATGTCCAAAACACCCTTATGGACATGCCCTTTGATGGCCGTTGCCTTTTTGGCGACAAAGCGGCCAGCGCGTTGGAGAGGTTTAAGGACTCACGGGCTACGGCCAAGTCCTTGGGACTCTCGGCAGTCCGCCCTCCTCCACCTTCCGCTTTTTGCTCCTTTCATGGCACAGGAAGGGGCGCCCCGCAGCGTTTGCAACAGAGCCACAGGCCGGCGCAGCAATAATCCCAGCGCAGCCGCGGATGCGGGTTCCGCCGTAGCGGACCAAGGGGCCAGCGAGCAGGTCAGCCCACCACCACCCCGGCCACCACTGCCTCCAAACCTTCCTAGTCCGAACTTTCAGGCCCATCAAACGCCAGTGGGCGGCAGGCTTTGCCATCACCTCCCCCACTGGCGCAACATCACTTCGGACAGGTGGGTTTTAGAGATAGTCCGGAGGGGCTACTCCCTCCCCTTCGAGACTACCCCTCCAGCCATGCCAACTCAGTACCACCGCATGTCGGGGGATCACTTGGTACTTCTTCAGCAGGAAGTTGCGGCCCTCTTGGCCAAGGGGGGCCATCGAGCGCGTTCCGACGCCAGAAGTAGGTCGTGGTTGCTATTCCCACTACTTTGTTGTGCCCAAGAAGGACAAAGGCCTGCGTCCTATCTTAGACCTCCGGAATGTCAATCGCTTCCTCCGCAAAGAGAAGTTCAAGAAGCTCACTCTAGCTCAGGTCTTGTCTGCTCTCGACCCACAAGACTGGATGGTGGCGCTGGACTTGCAGGATGCCTATTTCCACATCCCCGTCCTGCGAGCCCACCGGCGTTGCCTGCGGTTCACGGTAGGCCACGAGCACTTTCAGTTCACCGTGCTCCCCTTTGGCCTTACCAGCGCCCCTCGGGTGTTCACCAAGGTGATGGCGGTGGTCGCAGCTCGTCTGCGCAGATCACGGGTTTCAGTCTTCCCCTATCTTGACGACTGGTTGTTGAAGGCGGGCTCGCCCCAGGCAGTCGTCTCCCACCTTCAGACTACGGCCGACCTCCTGCACTTGCTGGGGTTCTCAATCAACGTGCCGAAGTCGCACCTGATCCCCTCTCAGAAGCTCCTCTTTATCGGAGCGGTTCTGGACACGGCGCAGTTTCGGGTCTATCCTCCCGAGCAGCGAGTCCGGGATATTCGGGCTCTGATTCTCATCTTTCGGCCCTTGTCCCGGTTTTTGGTCAGAGTGACTCTGAGGCTGCTGGGCCTCATAGCCTCCTGCAGCCTGCTGGTCAATCATGCCAGATGGCATATGCTGGCTCTGCAGTGGGACCTGAAGTTCCAGTGGGCGCAGGATATGGGGAACCTGTCCGATCACGTCCAGATCTCGGAGGGCACTGCACGACAGTTGCAGTGGTGGCTCACGAACCGGCATTGGGTCGACAGCAGATCCCTCTCCCTTCCCCAACCGGAGTTTACAGTGGTGACGGATGCGTCCCTCCTGGGATGGGGCGGCCACATGAGAGAGGCAGAGATCAGAGGCCTCTGGTCTCCGGCGGAGTCCCGGCTCCACATCAACCTTCTGGAGCTGCGGGCGATCTGGCTTGCACTGAAGGCATTCCTTCCCTCTGTCAAGGGGAGAGTAGTGCAGGTGTTCACAGACAACACCACCGCCATGTGGTACTGCAATAAACAAGGCGGGGTGGGGTTGTGGACCCTCTGTCAGGAGGCTCAGCGTCTCTGGACATGGCTGGAACATCAGGGCATGTCCCTGGTGGTTCAACACCTGGCAGGTTCTCTGAACGCCAGGGCAGACGAACTCAGCCGCAGGTGCGTGCTCGATCACGAATGGCGTCTTCACTCGGAGGTGGTGCAAGGTCTCTTTCAGCAGTGGGGAGAGCTTTGGTTAGATCTATTCGCCACCGAAGAGAACGCGCAATGTCATCAGTTCTGCGCATTGGAATTTCCAAGGCGGCACTCGCTCGGCGACGCTTTTCGTCACGCAGTGGAGTTGCGGTCTGTTGTACGCCTTTCCGCCTATACCACTTCTGCCCAGAGTGCTGAAGAAGATCAGGCGCGACCGGGCCCAAGTCATTCTTGTGGCTCCGGACTGGGCTCGAAGCGTATGGTATCCCGAGCTACTCAGTATGAGCATCGATCCTCCGATCAGACTGCCTCTTCGGGAGGATCTTCTGTCGCAGCAGCAGGGGACGGTCCTCCACCCGAACCTGTCCAGCCTCCACCTCTTTGCGTGGAGATTGAGCGGCAGCAGTTGATTACTTTCGACTTGCCTCCTGAAGTTTGTGACGTTATTCTGGCAGCCAGGCATCCCTCTACTAAAGTGGTATACGCCTGCAGGTGGAACAAGTTTGTGGCATGGTGCACAGCAAAGGCTGTGGATCCCCTTTCTGCCCCTCTTTCTGAAGTACTACTGTTCCTTCTTTCTTTGGCCCAGCAGGGTTCTGCTCTGGGCACTATTAAGGGCTACCTTTCTGCAATTTCTGCCTTTCTCAGGCTACCTGATCAGCCCTCTCTTTTCAAGTCCCCTGTTGTAAATAGATTTCTCGAAGGCATTACACACCTTTTTCCTCCTATTCCTTTCGTGATGCCTCAGTGGGACTTGAATCTGGTTCTTACATACTTGATGTGCGCTCCCTTTGAGCCTCTTCACAACTGTCCTCTTCGTCTCTTGACATTGAAGACTGCCTTCCTAGTGGCCATCACCTCTGCTAGTCGGGTGAGTGAGCTCTAGGCTCTTTCTTGTAAGCCTCCTTTCCTTTCAGTCCATCCGGACAAGGTTGTGTTCAGGCCCCGTCCTTCCTTTTTGCCAAA
Organism: Calotriton arnoldi; assembly: GCA_963921515.1. NCBI lineage: Eukaryota > Metazoa > Chordata > Amphibia > Caudata > Salamandridae > Calotriton > Calotriton arnoldi. The sequence continues at coordinate 615,813 of CAWUFW010007441.1, read as the reverse complement.
AGTGGTTACGGCCTTTCACATTGGGCAGACTATTACCTTGCCCACCTTCTTTCCGCCTCCGCATCCTTCTAGAGAGGAAGAGAGGCTCCACCGTCTGGACCCAAAACGTGCGCTCTCATTTTATCTCAACCGCACACAGCAGTTCCGGGTGGATGACCAGCTCTTTGTTGGCTACGTTGGCACCAAGAAAGGTCGGGCGGTACAAAGGAGAACTATCTCCCGCTGGGTTGTCTTGTGCATCAAAGCCTGTTACTCTTTGGCTAAAAAAGAACCTCCGGTGGGGCTGCGTGCTCATTCCACCAGAGCTACTGCAGCCACTACTGCATTGGGACGTGGTGTCCCCCTGCAAGACATCTGTCAGGCAGCCACGTGGGCCTCGCTACACACATTTACCAAGCATTATTGCCTGGACAGCCAAGTCCGGAGAGACTGCTTCTTTGGCCGTTCTGTTCTCCGTGATTTTCTGGTGTGATCTTAGTTCGCAGACCCACCACCGGGGTTGGTATTGCTGGGGTATCTATTCTAAGGTAAGGAATCTATCACTATGTGTTTCTTTCAGATGAACAAGTTACTTACCTTCGGTAACGATATATCTGTAAGAAACATTAGTAGTGATAGATTCCTTACTGCCCCACCCATCCTCCCTGTTCTGCGAACTGATTTCTAGGGTTAAGATCATCCCTTTCAGGGCCCTAGTTTCAATGCACCAGTGGTCAGTACCTTGCATGGCTCTGCGTTCCTGGCGCGGAAAGTCGTGTACAGAACTGACGTGGGCGGCGTCTAAGTAGCGCCCGAGACGTCATCTTGGCGACCACGACGCCAACGACGGACGAGGATCCGCATGACGCCACCTACCAACGCGCAGGGGTACTGCTGACGAAAACTTTCCGGATCCAGTCTGACGCCTGGGGATTTTCTAAGGTAAGGAATCTATCACTACTAATGTTTCTTACAGATATATCGTTACCGAAGGTAAGTAACTTGTTCTTCTTACAGATATATCGTTACCGAAGGTAAGTAACTTGTTCTTTGGGCCCTAGCTCACTGGGACCTAGGGAAACCTAGCAAACCTATACATTTTTTAATACTACACACCCAAGGGAATTCAGGATTGGGTGACTTCTGTTACCCAGAATCCCTTGCAAACCTCAAAATGTGGCTAAGAACACATTTTCTTCACATTTCTGTGATAGAAAGCTCTTCAATCTGTGGGGAGCCACAAACTTCCACCCACCCAGCATTCCCCCAAGTCTCCTGATAAAAATGGTACCTCACTTGTGTGGGTACGCTTAGTGCCCGTGACAGGAAATGGCCCAAAACGCAACATGGACACATCGTATTTTTCCACTGAATACTGACTTTTTTTGCAATGTGCCTAGCTGTGGATTTTGGGCCCTAGCCCAGGCAGCAGCTAGAGAAACCGAGCAAACCTGTACATTTCTGAAAACTAGACACCAAGGGGAATCCAGGATGGGGTGACTTGTGTGCCTCTCACCAGGTTCTGTTACCCAGAATCCCTTGCAAACCTCAAACTTTGTAAAAAAAAAAAAAAAAAAACATTTTCCTCACATTTCTGTGATGGAAGTTCTGCAATCTGCCGGGAGCCACAAACTTTCACCTACCCAGCATTCCGCCAAGTCTCTCAATAAAAATGATATCTCATTTATATGGGTAGGCCTAGTGCCCGCGACAAGAAACGGCCCAAAACGCAAAGTGGGCATATCACATTTTTCCACTCAAAACTGACCCTTTTTTTGCAATGCGCCTAGCTGTGGATTTTGGGCCCTAGCTCAGCCTGCACCTAGGGAAACCTGTACAGTTTTGTAAACTAGACTGCCAGGGCGAATCCGGGATAGGGGTGTCTTGTTTTACTTGTGGTACCCAGAATCTCTTGCAAACCTCAAGTGAGGTACCATTTTTTATCGGGAGACCTGGGGGAATGCTGGGTGGTAGGAAATGTGTGTCGGCCCGGTGACCCCACAACTTTCTCACAGAGAAATATGAGGAAGATGTGATTTTTTTTTTTAGCTAAATTTGAGGTTTCCATGTGATTATGGGTTGGAAAATGTTGTGGGAATATCTGGGTTTGATAGGTTTCCCTAAATGGCCGCTGAGCCCGGGACCAAAAATGCTGGTGACTCCCTTGCAAAGCCAGGTCGTTTTGTGATAGATAATTTTGATGTCTCCAGAATACGTTTTTGGCCCTTCCCTGTCACGGGCACTTGGCCCATCCACACAATTGAGGTAGCATTTTTATCAGGAGACCTGGGGGAACACTGGGTGGTAGGAAATGTGTAGTTTCTTTCTGATTCTGGAAGAATATGGCACAGTAATGCAAGGAAAATGTGTGACTTTAGTCACAATTTGAGGTTTGCAGGGCATTGTGGGTAAGAAAACCTGTTGGGATCCAGAAGAGGCACACCACCTTGTACTACCCTGGGTTTTTGGTTTAAGAAAATATCTAGAATTGGTAGATTTTCTCTAGAGACAATGTACGCCTTGGCAGAGAAGGACAAATATTACTGCCCATCCATCTCTTCCTGAAGTACACACACATACTGGTTGGATTTGGCGCGAGGGTGAGTGAAGGTTCAGAGCGTAAACTTTTATTAACAAGAGATGTCACAAAAATGAAATGCACTGTTAATAATTGAAAGGTTGAAAACCTGAAACAATGACTCACCACTCTTGAGCTGTAAAGCCGTGGCAAGGCACCAACCTCTTTACAAGCCATTCACACACCTTTCATATGTGACACACACAAGACCATTCACACCGCCAGCTGCGGGCCCAGCCACACTACAACACTCATATCAACAGACAGGGCCATTCAAGGGCCCATCACTTTAATACACACACATGACTGACACAGCAATCACACCTGCTGGCAGTTGATGGAGTGTGTGCACTGGTGTTTGACTAGCAGGGTGTGTAGTGACCAGTAGCAAGTCACTACTCACACACAGCCAGCCAAACGCCAGGCCAATGCACACTGCTAGCCATGTGCCAGTCCATCATGCACACTGTCGTGTTTGCCGCTTCACGTTCAGCAGCATGCTTGGTAGCGAGGTATAAAAGTCCTCGCTCCAAACACCAGAACAATTTGCGTTCTAGTGTTCCTGGCGGAAGGCAGCGTTGACTAACGTACTTATGTTTTTTGTACGATGGGATCCTGCCGCTTCTCTGGCGTCCTTCGGCTTTTTCTTCAATACTTACCTGATTGTCTTGGTGGCTGCGACGCTGACAATTCCCCGCTGGTGGTGGTGATATCCTTCTACTCCGGTCACAGCAGTAATCCCCCTTGGCCAATCCAAGCAGCGTCTCCTGGCAACTCCGGTTTTGGTGGCGATCTCTCTCGTGGTTTCAGCAGCGGCTGCAATTCCTCGCACCTCCGGCTGCAGTGGTGAGTTCCAGTTGCTCCTGAATTAATCCTGGGCTGCGGCGCTGATTTTTTCTTGATTCCGGCGGCGGCAGCAATCCCTCGCAAACTCTGGCTGCAGCAGTGAGTTCCAAATTCCCCCATGTAGATCCTGGGTCGTGGCGGTGCCTGGGACAACCTTATTTGATATTCCCTATGAATAAGAAGAAGATTAATACAAAAGAAAATAAATTAGTTCCTCAATGAGTATCGAACTTGAATAAATCAATACATAAAGAGCACCATACCTATCTACAGAGCTGTCTTTATCTGCAGAGTGGTCCTCTTCTGTGAAAACCAGCCTCCTTTTGTTGCCTTCTATTTTTACTCCTGCAAATAAAAAGGGGACATCATTATATTTTTTGTTCTAGTTTTCAGTCTCAATCAGTTAGCATAAATATAATAATGACTGCTTTACCTCTTACTTGAAGACTCTCTCAAAGACTATTCTCAAGAATTAAGCAGGTGTTTCTTTCATTACATAATTTACTTTTCCTTTCTTGTTGTTGTTTAGCCCTCAGCCTCTAAAACACTATCACACTATTTCTCTCTCTCCACAGAAGATTTTAGATACAACCACCAACCAGTTGAGCAAGGACCTGATGGAAGAAGGGAAATTATGAGGTAGATGAGTAAATTGCAAACTTTTTATTAACTTTATTAATACACTCTCCTCCCCAGTTTGTCAAATACTTATGTTAATTTTCCTTTACTTTTAGATTATCACTAAAATCCTTGAGTCCTGTGCTTGAACTGAGAACGCTGGTCAACACTTCCCTCTTTGTTTTCTTCCCTTCTTCCCCCAGTCTACCACTAGCGCTTTGACGTAGTTGGGTGCGGTGAGCGACTGGTGGGGTGTAGGGACTTCTCATCTGTCATATCGCTCCTGCGGAACTGAAAGTGACTGTGACACACACCGCCAGCTAAACGCCAGTCCACGCACACCGCCAGCCAAGCACCAGTGCACGCACCCCACCATCACATTTTGTTATACAAAAAAGAAAACACAAACCAATTGGAAGTAGATACAAAACTATAACTACAAACACAACAGCGCTAATGAAATACATCACTCTAATGCCAACTGTGAAATCTGAACAAAAAATATAAAACAATACATACCAGTCAGTTTAATTTTAGGCTCATGGTTGCACCTAAAAACTCCATTGCATGTGGTACAATCTAAAACATGTGGGGATACTCAGCCCAGGCTTAGAAGGATAATCGGGCATTACATACGGCTCTCCTTCCGGATACCTCTTCAGGCACAGACTCTACATTTCTTAGCGGGAACGTTTTTTTGACTGTGGGAGGAATGTGATCAAGCAAGTGGCAATCTTTTAATCTATAATAAACAACAAAAGAGTGTACCTTTTTAAAGAGAGAAGAGCAAATGTGCAGAATCCCACTAGGTTCTATGGAAAGCCCTCACTCACCAACCTGGTTGGTGACATGCTTCATCATTGGGCCCCACCGGGAGAGGCCGAATGCCACCCCGGTGTGCTGCAATGCCAGAGTTACTGCAGAGCTGGAAAAATAGTGATTTTTAAAAAGGTGAAAGTGAGTTAAAAATGTCTGAATTGTGTCAAAAATATGTTTTATTAATTTGCCAATCAGACATGGTTAAAAATAAGGTGTTGGACAAAAACTGAATAAATTGTTCAGCTATGTCCCCTGAAATCTGGTCAACATGTTTCTGCCTATGTGTGAGTAATTATTCAGGCATTCGTCAGGACCGAAGGTGAAATAAAGTGAACCCCGGCGGTGTGGACGCTCTAAGGCCCACCCTAACCTGAGGTTATAAATATAAAAAATAGGTTCTGACTGTAATAGTCATGTGATCCTCGTGATTGAGAGGAACCGAGTTTACTATCAGGTCTAACGGCTGATTACACCATGGGTCCCCATCAGCGGGGTCCGGCCACACGAGGGTCGACGCAGGTTCCAAGCGGGTGCCTGGCAGTGAAGGCGGTGTGCCATTTTGCCATCACCCCCTTCCCGAGACCCATGGTGTAATCAGCCGTTACACCTGATAGTAAACTCGGTTCCTCTCAATCACGAGGATCACATGACTATTACAGTCAGAACCTATTTTTTACATTTATAACCTCAGGTTAGGTGGGCCTTAGAGCGTCCACACCGCCGGTTCACTTATTTCACCTTCGGTCCTGACGAATGCCTGAATAATTACTCACACATAGGCAGAAACATGTTGACCAGATTTCAGGGGACATAGCTGAACAATTTATTCAGTTTTTGTCCAACACCTTATTTTAACCATGTCTGATTGGCAAATTAATAAAACATATTTTTGTCACAATTCAGACATTTTTAACTCACTTTCACCTTTTTTATCAAATCACTATTTTTCCAGCTCCGCAGTAACTCTGGCGTTGCAGCACACCGTGGCAATCGGCCTCCCGTGGGGCCCAATGATGAAGCATGTCACCAACCAGGTTGGTGAGTGAGGGCTTCCATAGAACCTAGTGGGATTCTGCACATTTGCTCTTCTCTTTAAAAGGTACACTCTTTGTTGTTTATTATATATTGTCTGGGGGACCAAGAGTGCTCCTCAAATTTATTTCCCTCTCTCTCTTGTTGATTTTTCACACTCAAATCTTTTAATCTAGCCAGATCCTCCACCACTGCTTGTCTAGGAGCTCTTGCCTGTTTCACTACAACAAGGCTGCCTATCAGAGACTGCTGAAACTTAACAAATGTCATTTTGACTCTGAAGAACAATCCTTGAATACAACAAAAGCATTGAAGGTTGCTAAACTGAATAAATGAATAGTCAACTTCTTATACCAAATATACTCCTTACGAACAGCAGTGTAAGGTTCCAACCTCTGATCTACTCTATCTACACCACCCTGGTGCTTATTGTAGTCAAAAATGCACACAGTTTTGAGCACCTCAGCAACCTGACCCCAAGCAGTCACAGGTAAAGTACTTTCATCATGGATAGTAGTCAGTTTGTTGACATCTCTCCTGTCAAAAAATTTCACAGCTAGGAGTGCATCCCTACTCAAGGCACTGTTCTGTCCCTTCTCAAGTTTATTTTACAAACAAGTTCTTTTGGGTAACCTCTATGGTTAGAACAGACTGTGCCACAAGCAACAGTGTCCACTTTGAATAATTCCCTGAACAGTTGCAACCACTGTAAAAGTTATCAATGTATAAATGGTGGCCTTTGTTAAAAAGTCCTCTACCGAGTTCCCACACAATTTTCTCAGTAACTTCAAAAGTGAATGGACAGCCAAGGGGGGGGGGGGTGGGGGTCAATACTGGAATACCTACCGGTGTACACCCTGAAAGTATACACATATCCATACGCATAACGTGCCCTCTTGGTAGGAATGTACTGCCTAAAAGCCAGTCACCCCTTGAACAGGACCAAAGACTCATCCACAGCTATTTCTTTCCCTCAAACATAGATCTCTGAAAATCGATCTACAAAGTGATCAAGGACAGGCCAAACCTTAAAAAGACGGTCACAATCAGGGTGATCTCTTGGCAACGCTAAAGATTTATCAACAAAATGCAGCATGCGAAGAAGCAAATACCGATTACGACTCATGGTTGCAGGAAATATAGCCATTGCCATCAAGGGACTAGCAGAGCAAGATGAAGACAGTGACAGCTCCCTAATCAGGCCCATCAAAAAAGTTAAACCCAAGAACTTCAGCATACAAATTAGTCTGCTCAACAATCTCATCCAAAAATACATCATCAATAAACAACTGAAAGAAATTTATAGGCAAATAGTTTAGAGTTTTCACTCTACACCCTGCAACACCACTAAAGGCAGACAACACCGGCTGCACCATATTTGGGACAACCCTGAGTCCAGCACTTCCAATGGGAAGCCTTCCAGTTCCAGGCTACAATCCAGATGCCTCTTGCTGCGCTATTGGTGCATCAGCGTCTTCCTCTAAAAGCGGCACTTCATCCGCACTAAGAGTGGCTTCATCATAAGATGATTTGTCTCAGACAGAAAATTCACTATTAGAATCCTGGCCTTCCTCCTCTGCCTCAGATGCAGAGTCAGTCTCATAATCATGGTCAGAGGAAGGCTCAAAAAGCATACCAGCAACCTACTGAGTGGTCATCCTGCGGCCAGCAATAATCCTTACTAAAACAAGTAACTTGACAAACAAGTCAACAATACCCAACACTGTGTAAAAGAAGTAATAAACAAAGTGTGGCTTTATCAAACAAAAAGTAAAACTACTGGCATATAGCAATTGCAAGTTAAAGTCAATCAAATCAAAGCACACAAGACCTATACACTGTAAATACTACTCACTTGCCAGAGACAGCTTTCTCACCAGCACCTACTCTGCCCAGACACAGCAAGCACCAACAATATCCCACTTGAAATGAAAAACAAAAGAAAATTACACACAAGACAACACAATACACATTGTGCACAAATACAAGGATAATTTCACACACATTCAAACAGAAGGTAAATATGCTGCTATTATTACAGAATTTCCCCAAAACCCATTCATGCAGATCATTGATTCTCATTTGGAGTAGATAGTACAAAAAATGTTCTTACCAAACACTTGCTACTACACAAACTGCAGATCTACAAGTGCCGAAACCACAAGCACGAGTCACTCCGTAGGAAATGAAAAATCTTTGCACACGAATAAAAAGGAGAAATAAAACATAATAAAAAATAAAACAGTTAATATTATAAAACCCTATGAAGTCTGCCAATCACCATTCAAATGCCAGTCACACACATAGTCAGCCAAACGTCAGTCAACGCACACCGCCAGCCAAGCACCACTTCATGCACACTGCCAGCCAAGGGCCAGTGCACGCATACCGCCTGCCAAGTGCCAGTTCATGCACATCGGCATCCAAGCGCTAGCACATACACACCAAGTACACGCAGACCATCTGCTGAGCTCCTGTTCACACACACACACAGAAACTTTCCTTGGTGTCTACTGGTTTTCAGCATAAAAATATGGCCAATCTGTTCCCCGGGGGGGGGGCAGAACAGACAAAATATATAGCTCCTCACAGGGAGCGACAATTGCCCAAGGGGTCAGTCCCCAAAACAACAATGTTCATGTAAGAAAAAAATCCCTAGTGGCTTTTGCCCCTCTTGGGGGAAAGATGGCCTAAAAATATATGGCCGTAATGCCTCCAAGGAGCTCAGAAACAGCCAAAATAAATGCCTCTTAGAAAGGGGAGCGACCCTTGTCAAAAGGGCCAATCCCCAGAATTGCCAAATCATTATTTCCCTGTTGGCTAGTGGTCTTCCCTCCCTCGAGGCAGATCGGCCTAAAAATATAGCCGATCTGCCACCAAGGGGGGCAGAAATGGCCAAAATATATAGCCCCTCAAAAGAAGAGACCCTTAGCAAAAGGGCCTCTCCCCAAAACATTATGCACCATATATAATATGGTGCATATTAACCCTTTTCGGGGTTATTTTGGATATTTCTGCCCCCCTTGGGGGCAGATGGGCCCTAAAATTACAAGGCCAATCTGCCCCCAATGGGGACGGAAACAGCAAAAATATTCTCCCCAGAAGGGGAGTGGCCCTTGCCTAATGGGCCACTCCCCAAAACATTTTGTGCCACATACAATAAAATACTTGGTACTCTAGCAGCTTCTGCCCCCATTGGGGGTAGATGGGCCTAAAAATATAAGGCCAATCTGCACCCAAGCGGGGCAGAAATGTCTAAAATATTAACCCCCAAAAGGGGAGCGACCCTTGCCCAAGGGGTCGCTCCCCGTAATCATACATACATAAAATCCCTGGCTTCTAGTGGGTTTCAAAGCCCCGGGGTCTAGATCGGCTGAAAAACAGTCGATCTAACCTGGGGGGGGGGGGCAAAACACAGAAAATCATGTTGCCCCCAGGGCAGCAACCCTTGCCCAAGGTATCGCTTACTTAAAAATTCACTAAAATTAAATCCCTGGGGGCTAGTAAGTTTTGCCTCCCCCCGAGCCCAAAAGTGGCTGATCTAAAAAAAAATGGCTGATCTAGCCCCCAGGGGGGCCGATACATGCATTAAAAATGCCTCCCAGGGAGCGACCCTTGCCAAAGAGGTCGTCTCCCCTAAACAAACAAAGAAAAATCCCTTGTGGTCCAGTGGATGGATTCCTGCTCCATGATCGCGGGCCTCACCCGCGATCATGGAGCAGGAATCCATTCAAAACAGGCACAGGGGGAAAGGAAAAACTCTTTCCTTTCCACCGTTGTCTGTTTTTCCCCCCACCAACCACACCCTAGGAGGAGGAAGTACCTTAAAACTTCCTCTCTTGGGACGCGCTGGAAGCAAATGGCTCCAGCACGTCCCCAGCAAGATATGATGAAGTTGGCACGCCGTAAGCGTACCAACTTCATCAGATCGCCTGGGGTGCGGTCGGGGTGGCAGTGTAATTGCTTCCGCTGCCATCCCAGGTGGGGGCTCCTTAATAGCGACCCACCGGGGGAGCACCAGCTCTTCCCCCATGGGTGGGTGCCTGGACGTAATGGTTACACCCTCGGCACAGGAACGCTACGGCTGAGGACGTAACCATTACATCCATGGCACCCGAGACATTAAATAAAGTTAGCATTTGCTTCCTAGATGTCAATTCATGACATCCAAAAACAATAAAAGGCACAATAGTTTGTATAAATTCAAAGAAAAAGAATAAATCGGTACAACTGGGTGTATTTCTTAATTCATTATATTGTATTAAAAAAAATATAGTTACATTAGGGGTTCAAAAACAAGGAAATACTTCAAAGGCATTGATTACAGAACTGAGAAATTCTCGACATTTAGCTTTCGCTAGTCATCAATGCACAGAAACCCATTTCCAAAAGTAAACGGCTTCCAACACAGAGTGGAAAGTATACGGGGACCGTTGACTGTGTTTGCGGCTTCTGCCTTTTGCAAAATAATCGACACAGATTCCATCGTATGTGCTATTTAAGATGACAAATTCCTCAACTGTGGGTATTTCTTCTGCAAAACTTATTTCGATTATTGTACCTAGGGGTCCTGGATCTTCACAAGAAACATCTTGTCCTGATGATGGTCTCATGGATTTAATCTGGTGGAAACCGAAATGTCGACGCCCTAACCCATTTTCCTTTTAGTTTCTGTTAAGACTAAACCTGGGAGACTTTGTTCCTATGTCTAGTCTCCATTCTGTTTACTTTTGGAAATGGGTTTCTGTGCATTGATGACTAGCGAAACCTAAATGTCAAGAATTTTACCGAGCATATCTACCCACAAAGGTATGTTGGGTTGCCTATTACTACAGATATACTTTTAGAAAGTTGGCATTTTCCTACTTTAGCCATTCTGTGCCTTCTGCCTGTCTCTGAATACACGTGTGGAGTGGGTGACCGTTGGACTTTGTGCATTTCCTCTAGACAGTCACACATAAAGGGAGCTTATGTGTGACTGATCCACATCCTGATTGGCCATCCTGGGCAGGATGGGAGGGAGGGGCTGACACTTAGACCGGAATGGGCTGTGTTGTGTTCCCACACAAAGGGCTGCATACCCCCCTGTATGAGTCTGGTGCCAGGGCAGGAAGGGCAGTGACTCTGTGCACTTCAAAGGCCTCTCTATGAAGTCTCCCCCATTTCAAAGGCACAACTGGGAATAAGTACTGGACCTCAGACACCACCTAGTCAGTACACTTCTGGACCTGCGGATACTCTACCAGGCAGAAGGACTGCTGCTCTGGAAGAACTGCTTTTCAGCTGTGCTGACCTGCCTGCTGCCCTCCTTGCCTGGGTGAGAAGAACTGGACCTACACCACTTGAACCCAGAGTGACTCCAAGGGCTTGTCTGCTTGCCTCCTGTTCTTAAGTCTCAGGAACATCAAAGACTTCCAACAACCCTGCTACAGCACCTGGACCAACTGTGAGCCTTGCCGACCCAGTCCTGGGCCAACCCAGCCCTATGCCAACTCAGTCCTGGGCCCTTAGAAGTGGGCAGAAAGTTCTGCGCCAGCAGAAATTCACACATTGACACCATTGTGCTGCTTGGAACTGGTGCATCTACATTGATGCTGATGCATCGCCACTGCCACAAGGGCCAAAGGTATCGCATCGGCAACTCCGCAAAGCATTGCCTTCAGTTCTCGACGCATCCTTGACTTGCTTGGCTTGAAGATGACACAGCCTACATCTAGGGGTTTTACTACGATGCATTGCGCTCTTGCGCGGATTGTAACCAATGCATCACCTACATCTGAAGGGATTGACGAAGACGCATTGCCTCCTCTGCTCCTCTCATCTCATCCTCGACGTCGACGCAACCGCGAACCAAGGTACTATTTCAGCGGGCCATGGCTGGTCCCTTTATCCAAACCGTGCTCAATCGTGGCTGGCCTGAACCTTTGGATTTGACCTGATCGTGCAACACCAGATAGCCCCGGTTGGCGATTTATGCTTTTAAGCACTATATTTGAAGGTATTTTTTAAAATTCATAACTTCAGTTATACTTATTGTATTTTTGTCGGTTTGGTATTGTATTGTTCAATAAATTAAGCTCTATTTTTGTAACTAGGTGTGGCATCTTTTTGTGTGGTGTTTTCCCTGTTTTACTGTTTGAAGTGTTGCACAAATACTTTACACATTGCCTCATAAGTTAAGACTGACTGCCCTGTGCCAAGCTACCAGAGGGTGAGCACAGGTTAATGTAGGGTGTGTATCTGACTTGCCTTGCCTAGGATTGTGGTTCCTGCTTGGACAGGGTGCATACCTCTGCCAAACAGAAACCAAATTTCTAACAGGCACATGCGCCTCCAGCATATGCATACACCATGCATGCACCATGCATGCACTACTCAGTACTGCATTGTCCTTTTATGGCACCTAACCCAGGCCCACATACACCCAGCACAGATACACCTTCTGCGCTTCACAGCACTTCACACCAACCTGATGTAGGCCACTGGTGAGTTAAACACACAGCAGCAGAACTTTAAAAAGTGAGTGACCCTGTAGGCCTCACTCCAGAGATGAGGGTTAAAAAGGACTGTTCACTGCTACTGATCACTACACGGTATGCTGTCACCACCACGCTTGTGCTGCTTAACTCCTAGTGAAGGCAGTAGCCTGCCTCTACTATAAGGATAGTGCTTTGTGTGACTTTCTCAGTACAACAAGACCGCAATCTGTGAGACAGGCCTTTGTTATGGTGCACTTGCTTATGCTTAGGTTTACCTATGACAACAAAAAACACCATTAGGGGTTCAAACATCAATACAGTTGGGCACTCAGAGTAGGGGTGCACATCCATTACCATGCAAATGACTTTTCTGTCCCAACAAGGTCAAACCAATTCCTCCACACTATACGTGTCTCCAGGAAGTGAGGTGGTGGATTGACTGCTGCCTAGTGTTGGTACTAGAAGACTGTATTGGATGAGAATGAAATGAAAACAATATGTGAATAAAAGCAGATCTGATGAGCAGAGAGTATCGCAATGTAAAGCATGCAGATTTCAAAACAAGTCAAAGAAACACACTGTGACTGCTAAAAAGCTTATGAATTTGTAAGATAAACTCAACACCAAGCACGATATGGTAGCTTAGTAAATGCAATAAGCTGGCTGACAACCAAGCACACAGCTAGATGGCATTTACGTCATCGTGAGTGTAAGTGTGAATTCAGGTTTTTCCAGTGTGCACAACACCATGACTTTTAAGAGCAAAGGTGACATACAGACAACTAGATGGTGTGCACTTCACCTTAAATATATTTATGAATGCACTATTTTTCCAGTGTGGACTTCGCCATGAGAATAGACATGAAAAGACTAATTTCGAGCTAATTTCATGAAGAGTCATGGGATTATAATGTAGTATAAGGATGAGCAGATGTGTTTGGGTCCACAGCGCACAATTTCATCAATGAGTATCAAACCAGGTGTGTACATCACCGTAGTGGGTTTTATCAGAAAGCTCAATACCTTAATGAGCTATGAGAAAGAGAGCTAGGTTGCAGCTCCACAAACGCTGGAAAACCATTAAACATGCATCAGATTGAGTGAGAGACTTGATGTTTTGAGGTTTTGTTTCCAGCTTGCATTACAACGCAGACTTGTATTGAAGGCTTCACTCTAGAACAATGTCACTCTTGCTTTCCAAGACAAGAACCTTTACAACTAGGTCTGCGCAAACACGAGGCCTAGATTTAGACCTTCACCATAGGCCCTCAATAATTCACAATGGGTGTTTTGATGGGTGCTGAGGATGCTTGTGGCTACAAGGCAATCAGCTGTGAATAGCACTCGGGGTTCAACTCCAGTTAAATATTAAGTGTTTATTCTTCAAATGAAGGACCCACAAGCAGAGACATCCTCAAAGTGTGAGGGATCAGCAATAACTATTTTCCCCAGAGCAAACACTACAGAACACCCCAAACATTCTAACACTAGAACCCACAATACCGATATCAGGGCTACTTGAATTATGCAGCAGAAGAGGATGGTGATTATGAATAGGATTTATTAAGCGCACAGGTGCTCCGAGTAGGGTCCTGGCACTAGTCTTTACAGGTAAGCACTTAAATCCGAGCAAAAAGCCATGTCTTCAGCTCCTTCTTGAAGATCTGTTCAGATCTTGCAAGACAGAGGTCAAGGGGAAGTTTATTCCAGGCAGAGGGACCTTCAAAGTAAAAGAAGCGACCACCTGCCCTGGAACGATAAATCCTTTGAACCGAAGACAAGGCCATATTAAAGGAACGGAGCTTCCAATTAGGAAGGTAAAAGTGAATTATAGTGATCAGATATCTGGGGCTATATGGGACCAAATTATGCAGCAGGGTTAACTAAATTATTCAGCATGAAAAGGCAAATTATACGGCACATTTTGTGATAGTATTGCTTCATTACTTTGTCATTTCTACACCTGGTAACAGTGTTCGAGAAAATAGTTCACCTTAATTAGTACCAATTTAACACCCAAACACAGCAATAAGCAACTGAAAGATGACCAGCCAACCTTTGCAAAAAGCCTTCTGGTGCGTAGGAACCCAAGTCGCCATTTGTTTTGTAACTTTTGAACCATTTGTGCTAGAAACTATTTTTTTTTTAAATCCGCAGATTATGTGGCAGATGATGGATTGTGTGGCGAATACAGCAAATGCATAATTATGCGAAAATCGCTGCGGCTGCAGAATTGCATAATTCCAGTTGCCCTGACCTTTACCACAGAACTACAAACAAGCTCTGAAAATAGCATTGGTCAATGCAGTTACAACTAAGCATATTACAATGTGTCAACAGATGGAAGAAAGTACTTGTCTGGAAGAAGTTTTAGCAAAAAAACAGGTGTCATCTAAGTTTCCATACACGTAGGATACAACCTTGATGGCGATGTCATCCCAAGCGCTTGAACGTTCATCGCCAAAAATAATTTTGTAAACTTCCACATGAAGACAACCTCGAGAAAAGAAGTGGTTCGTTTTTGTCCATTTCAGTACTAGGAACCAACTCAGCGCACACATGCACATCCGTCAAGCTCTCCTTACCAACTTGTTTGTTCAAACACAAATCAAGTTTAAGCATTCTAGGTACCCTCATGTGTCACAAGAGACATGTAAACTACGACAGCGCTGCATTCTATTCTGCCGGACCCATTCAGGATGGACCTTAGCTCAATGAGGCTCCAAGCCTCTGACCAGCTGGGCCCCAACGAGGCGTGCCATGTTGTACTTTCCAGGCCACGTGGGACCCGCCAAGTGCTCACACATGCCGTGAACGAGGTTTGTTTGATCAGTTATGCTGATTACATACAGGCGATCCCGCCTGCACAACAGCGCTCAGTCACATCCAACAGTGATTATAGGCCCTGATGGGCCGCGGCTGACATTTCCTCTCAGGTTACTACTCTGGTCCTGCCTCAGTCCAGCCCACTCGGAGTCCGCAGACCCAAACGCTGGGCCTGATTCACAAAAGTAAACTTAGACCAAAAGTCTAAGTTTAGACCTGAAGTCTAAGTTTAGACCTAAATTCTAATTTTACTACTACTAAAGTTAGACTTTTGGTCTAAGTTAGACTTTTGGTCTAAACTTAGATCAAAAGTCTAACTTTACTACTAGTAAAGTTAGACTTTTTGCCTAAACTTAGACCAAAAGTCTAACTTTAGTAGTAGTAAAGTTAGACTTTAGGTCTAAACTTAGACATCTGAAGGAGACTATTAGTTATAGATTCTTTACCTTAGAATTACCCCCAGGCGTCAGACTGGATCCAGAGAATGTTTCTTCAGCAGTACACCTGAGCGTCGGTAGGTGGCGTCGGTCGACTCCGCGTTCGTCGTTGGCGTCGTGGTAGCCGGGATGACGTCGCGGTATCAACTTAAATGCCGCCCCTGCACGCTGACGTCAGTTCTTGCTTTTTCCACGCCAGCCAGCGCAGACCCGGAGAGAGCGGTACCCTTAGTCTTTTTTTACTAGAGTGTTTTCGACTTTTTGTCGACTTCTTTTTTCGAGTCGTTCGACTCCTGGTGCAAGGGATGTCACATTGACGGACCGGCTTCAAACCTTGTGACTCCTGTCACAAGTTGATGTCGGTCACGGACCCACATCTCGTGTGCCTCTGGTGTTTGGAGCGCGACCACGACCCGATGTGGTGCTCCGACTGCCGGGCCATGAACCCGAAGTCTTTGCGGGAGTGGTCCCGAAAGCTTCTCGAGGCCCGGCAGTCCGCTCCACGCCGCTCGAGGTCCCGGCCGAGAGGGAGGTCGCGGGACTGGTCGCGGAGTCACCACCATCACTCCTCTTCGAAGTCTTCATCTTCGGGTAAGTCGAAGCACAAGAAGAAGGCGAAGAGTCACCGTCGCTCTTCGCCTTCTCCCCATCTGTCGGGCAACGCGACGTGGGTTGCGGAAGGTAGTCGTCCGGCTCCGCCCGCGGAGCCTGTTGGGTCGACTCCGAGCCTCCCTTCCCGGGAGCCGGGGCAACCCCTGCCCAACTTCATAGCTTTTACGAAGCCCTCCACTCAATTTTTGGGCAGCCCGACTCTGCCTGCGCGCCTTCGAGCCCTGCGGACTCCGCTGGGGATTCTAGGCCTTCGATGCCAGCGGCTTCGGCGCCGCAGGGCCCCCAGGGATCCAGGCCTGGATCCGCGTCGGTGCCGGTCAACCTTACAACACCTCCTCCGGTGCCGAATTCATTGACGACACCTCCACCCCTTTCGACGCCGATTGTGTCCCCAGCCGGCATCGACCCCGGCTACCACCTAAATCTGGACCCGGAGCTGGACCGGCGTTGACCGACGCCGGTACCAGCGCCGACCGGTACTTTTGTACCTCTGTTCTATCCTGGCGTTCCTTATCGCACTGAGTGGCAGCCAGAGGAGGGTGAGGAGGACTGGGAGGGGTCTGTTGACTCTCTAGCAGACCAGCTGGAAGAGCCGGACTTGGAGAGAGGAACTGGGTGAGGCCAGTGGTCTGGATACATCCCCAGACCTTGGCATGCTTTCTCCTCCTACCATGGCTACGGAGGAGGGAGCCTCCTACGCTGTGGTGTAGTGTAGGGCGGCTGAGGCCTTGGGCCTTGAGCTACCTATGGTGGCAGTCAGGACTAATCTCCTGACTGAGGTGCTTCAACCAGCAGCAGCCTCTTCGGAGCCCCTGCTGCCGTTCAATGAGGCCTCACTGGCATCCTTCTGGGCACCTGGTCCAAGCCCAGCACAGGGGCTCCTGTGGATAGGATGATTGCCCGACGCCACCGCCCGGCCATGGGTGACCCCACTTTCCTCTCCCAACACCCTACCCCAGAGAGCTTGGTGGTCCAAGCCTCAACGTCCAAAGGCGCGTTCCCTACTGCTTCCCCAGATAGGGAATCCAAGAAGCTGGATCATTTTGGGAAGAAGATGTTTTCTTCTGCCAGCTCAGGACTGCTGTCGGTGAACACCGATTGTCTCTTGGGCCGTTACACCCACTCTGTGTGGGACACGGTCACGCAGGTGCTGCCACAGTGCCCGGAGGAGGCCCGGGCCCTGCTCTCCTGTGCAGTTGCTGAGGGTAGAGACGCAGCAAAGTTCGCCATACGATGTGGGCTGGACACCGCCAACTCACTAGGCAGGACGATTTCAACGTCGGTAGCCCTGCGACGCTGCGCCTGGCTGAGGTCCACTGGCTTTTCAGGTGATGTGCAATTGACTCTTTCGGACATGCCTTTTGATGGCCGTCGCTTGTTTGCCGACAAAGCGGACAACACGCTTGAGCTTTTTAAGGATTCTCCGGCTACGGCCAGATCCTTTCGTGGCTACGGAAGTGGTGCCCCACCACATTCCGCCCAGAGCCACAGGCCTGCGCAAGCTGTCCAGCCTCTGCGCGGCCGGGGACGTGGGACCCAGCGTTGTTGGTCTGGGGGCCAGCGGGCAGGCCAGTCCACCAGGGCCCCCTCTGCAGCAGCCTCCAAACCTTCCTAGTCCGACCTTCCAAGGCCACCAGTTGCCAGTGGGCAGCAGGATCTGCCATCACCTCCCCCACTGGCACAACATCACGACGAACAGGTGGGTTTTACAGATAGTCCGAAGGGGCTACTCCCTCCCCTTCGAGACTACCCCTCTCTCCATGCCACCTACACTCCATCGCATGTCGGAGGATCACTTGGCCCTTCTCCGTCAGGAAGTCATGGCTCTCTTGGCCAAGGGAGCCTGTGCCAGAAGTAGGTCGTGGTTGTTATTCCCACTACTTCCTGGTGCCCAAGAAGGACAAAGGGCTGCGTCCTACTTTGGATCTCAGGGACGTCAATCGCTTCCTCCGGAAGGAGAAGTTCAAAATGATGACATTGGCTCAGGTACTGTCTGCCCTCGACCCTGGAGACTGGATGGTAGCATTGGACTTGCAGGACGACTATTTTCACATCCCCGTCCTGCCTGCCCACCGGCGTTACCTATGGTTCACAGAAGGCCATGAGCATTTTCAGTTCACCGTGCTCCCCTTTGGCCTTACCAGCACCCCTCGGGTGTTCACAAAAGTGATGGAGGTGGTTGCAGCTCATCTGCGTAGATCAGGGGTTCCAGTCTTCCCCTATCTCGACGACTGGCTGTTGAATGCGAGTTCGCCCCAGGCTGCCGTCTCCCACCTCCAGACTATGGCGGACCTCCTGCATTCGCTGGGGTTCACTATCAACGTGCCGAAGTCACACCTGATTCCCTCTCAGAAGCTCCGTTTCATCGGGGCGGTTCTGGACACAGCGCAGTTTCGGGCCTATCCTCCCGAGCAGCGAGTGCGGAATATTCGGGCTATGATTCCGATCTTTCAGCCTCCATCCCGGGTTTTGGTCACAATGACCCTGAGGTTGCTGGGCCTCATGGCCTCCTGCATCCTGCTGGTGGATCATGCCAGGTGGCACATGTGGGCTCTGCAGTGGGACCTGAAGTTCCAGTGGGCACAGCATCCGGGGAATCTTTCCGATTGCGTCCAGATCTCGGAGGGCACTGCACACCAATTGCAGTGGTGGCTAACGAACCAGGATTGGGTTGACGGCAGGTCCCTCTCCCTTCCCCACCCAGAGTTCACAGTGGTGACAGATGCATCACTTCTGGGGTGGGGCGGCCACATGGGGGAGGCGGAGATCAGAGGCCTCTGGTCTCCGAAGGAGTCCTGGCTCCACATCAACCTTCTGGAGCTCCGGACGATTCGTCTTGCATTGAAGGCATTCCTTCCTTCTGTCAAGGGGAGAGTGGTGCAGGTGTTCACGGACAACACAACCGCCATGTGGTATTGCAATAAACAGGGTGGGGTGGGGTGGGGTCGTAGACCCTCCGTCAGGAGGTTCTTTGTCTCTGGAAGTGGCTGGAACATCAGGGCATGTCCCTGGTGGTTCAACACCTGGCGGGTTCCCTGAACGCCAGGGCGGACAAACTCAGCCGCCGGTGCATGATGGATCACAAATGGCGTCTCCACTCGGAGGTGGTGCAAGGTCTCTTTCAGCAGTGGGGAGAGCCTTGGTTAGATCTGTTCGCCACCATAGAGAACGCACAATGTCAGCAGTTCTGCGCATTGGAATTTCCAAGGCGGCACTCGCTAGGCGACGCTTTTTGTCGCGAGTGGAGTTGCGGTCTTCTATACGCCTTTCCGCCTAAACCACTTCTGCCCAGAGTGCTGAAGAAGATCAAGCGTGACCAGGTCCAAGTAAGTCTTGTGGCTCCGGACTGGGCACAAAAAGTCTGGAATCCCAAGGTCTTGAACATGGCCATCGATCCTCCGATCAGACTGCCCCTTCGGGAGGATCTTCTGTCGCAGCAGCAGGGGACGGTCCTCCACCCGAACCTGTCCAGCCTCCACCTCCTCGCGTTGAGATTGAGCGGCGACAGTTTACAGCATTCGACCTTCCTCCCGAAGTTTGTAACGTTATCTTGGCAGCCAGGCGTCCCTCAACCAAAATGGTATACACCTGTAGATAGAACAAATTTGTGGCATGGTGTGCAGCAAAGGCTGTGGATCCCCTTTCTGCCCCTCTTTCAGAGGTTCTCCTCTTCATTCTTTCTTTGGCCCAGCAGGGCTCTGCTTTCGACACTCTTAAAGGCTATCTTTCGGCCATTTCGGCCTTTCTTCGCCTTCCTGATCAGCCTTCTCTTTTCAAGTCCCCTATTGTAAATCGTTTCCTTAAGGGCATTACTCATCTGTTTCCTCCTATTCCTTTTGTAATGCCCCAGTGGGACTTAAACCTTGTTCTGACTTACCTTATGTGCGCTCCTTTCGAGAGCTACATAATTGTCCTCTCAGACTATTGACTCTCAAAACTGCCTTTTTGGTTGCCATCACCTCTGCTTGCAGGGTGAGTGAGCTTCAGGCTTTCATCTAAGCCTCCTTTCCTTGCTGTTCATCCGGACAAGGTTGTCCTTCGAACTCGACCTTATTTTCTTCCCAAAGTGGTTAACTCTTTCCACATATGACAGACCATCCCTTTGCCCACCTTCTTCCCGCCCTCGCATCTTTCTGAAAGAGGAGGAGAGGCTCCACCGTCTGGATCCAAAACGTGCACTTTCATTTTATCTGGATCGCACAAAACAATTCCGGGTGGATGATCAGCTCTTTGTTGGCTATGTGGGTGCCAAGGTCGGGCCGTGCAAAAACGAACCATCTCTTGATGGGTCGTTCTTTGCATTAAAATGTGCTATTCCTTGGCGAAAAAGGAACCTCCAGTAGGGTAGCGTGCCTATTCCACCAGGGCGATGGCAGCCACTACTGCTTTGGGATGTGGAGTCCCCCTTCATGACATCTGCCAGGCAGCCACGTGGGCTTCATTGCACACGTTCACTAAACACTACTGTCTGGATAGTCCAGTCCGGAGAGACAGTTTCTTCGGCCTTTCAGTCCTCCTGGACTTTCTGGTTCGAACTTAGTTCGCAGACCCACCTCTGGGGTTGGTATTGCTGGGGTTCTAAGGAAAGGAAGCTATATCTAATAGTCTCTTTCAGATGAACAAGTTACTTACCTTCGATAACGATATATCTGAAGAGACATACATTAGTTATAGATTCCTACCACCCTACCCATCCTCCCCGTTCTGCGAACTGACTTCTAGGGTAAGGGACTCCCTTTCAGGGCCGTAGTTTTGTGCACCATTGGTAAGTGTCTTGCATGGCTCTGCGCTTCTGGCGTGGAATGTTGTGTAAAGAACTGACGTCAGCGCGCAGGGGCTACGTCTAAGTAGATAGCGCAACGTCATCCCGGCGATCACGACGCCAACGACGAATGCGGAGTCGACCGATGCCACCTACCGACGCTCAGGGGTACTGCTGAAGAAAAATTCTCCGGATCCAGTCTGACGCCTGGGGGTAATTCTAAGGTAAGGAATCTATAACTAATATATGTCTCTCAGAGATCTATCGTTACCGAAGGTAAGTCATTTGTTCTTCAGGTCTAAACTTAGATTTTTGGTCTAAGTTTACTTTTGTGAATCAGGCCCGTTGTGAAGATCTACTGCTCACTTCTTCGCTTCCGCCCCCAGGCTACTCCGGAGCACAGGCAATGTCTGGAAATCACCGGGAGATGAGGCAGCTGGGGTACTGAAGCATCTTTTCTCTTTGGGCTGGCAGAGCTCCCTGACTAGGCGGCCATGTCAGATCACAGCTCTCAGGATCCTCTGATTTCTTCTTTACTTTGATATATTGGAAGTGGAGAAATTAAAGCTTTCCTAATATTCGTAAATATCTCTTTTAAGTTGTCATGCATTTTGTGAATTCCGAGAATTTTAAAACTATTAATTCAATAAAGCCTCACTGTTTTTCTCTCTTCAAACTGATTTTAAATTCTAAACCCTCATGACATAGGTGGTGGATGTTCCTCTGGCAGTAAGATGCCAAAGTCACATTGCTGCGTTTGAAAATTCTCTCTCACCTAAACTCATTGAGGAGAATCTCTGCTTTACAGTGAAATGTTTTTCCGTTGACCAAGGTTTGCAAAAATAATGCCTTTGCTTTTACTATTGGTAATGGTAAATTGTTACCAATGTACTTAAATTAGGATCTGGGTCAGCCCCCTTCAGCATTGGCTTATTTGCCTCTATAAAGCCACTCGCTTGAAACATTTTCAATTACATCCTAACTCAGCTAATACATCTGTACGAAGAAGAGAACTGAGAGCTTACTCCAGCCCCTGTGTGGGCGAAAGAGGAGAAGCAATGCTTGTGTTGTCAGACAGCATGATGTGGGACGCACACTCAGCGCGTTGTTGAGAATCCGTGCTGTCAGAACCTCGCTGGTGTCTCTTTGCTCTTGGCAGCCTGAGGAGTGTTCCGCAAGCTTTTTGGAGCTCATGGCGTGTAGGGTGGCAACAGGATCACGAAATTCAGCGCGGGAAGAACGATATGAAATTTTGGCTTATTTTTAATTTCTGAATTGAACGCCAAGATTTCAAGAATCATAGTGTGCTCAAACTTTATAATAAGGCATGTCAAAGGTAGTGACCAGGCCATAGGATGTTGTCTGAGGTTCACATTTTAAGACAAAGTTAATACATTTTACTGAGATGTCAGTTACTTTTAGACCACATCAATTAATCAATCAAATAAGCTTTATTCGATTTCGCTTTAGGAAAATCATAAAAGCAAAACATATGATATATTACAAATGTCATAAAAGCACGTCAATTAAAAGCATATATACAGTACAAATAAAAATAGAATAAGCCACACAAGTCATGAATAGTGTTATAAATGCTTTCTACAGTTAATTACCACCCATAAAAAAGTTGCCATGATAGTGCAAACAAGGGCAGTCTATAAAGTTTATAAAAGTAGGTATGCAGGCCGACATTGTACTAAGTCATAGGACCTTAACAGTAGTAAAATCAAACGTTTCCTCTGTGCAGTGTAGTATTGGCAGAATAAAACAATATAAATCATGCTTGGGGACGATATATTATCCCTAGGGCAATTACCTAAAATAGTGGACAAATCATTGATATTGGGAAAACTAACCAAGCGATGGAATGTATCCATTCTAAAACGGGTTAAAACAAACCTATAGCGGGCATTTTGTACTAGTTTAAGGTAAGGTTGCATGTCGTATGTGACCAACATAATTTGGTTATTGAGGACGCTAGGCTTCAACAATTCGGTAGATAATCTTAGCTCCTCCAAAAGTGACATACAGTTAGCTCTTAATTCCTTTCGGCTAATACATTCTAAGGTTTCAGGCCGGTCAAAATACTCTGGATTCCCCCATATCGCCAGAAAACGTACTAATGTATTTTAACCACGGAATTTGTAGAGCAGAGATTTAAGATAGTGCCCAACAATTTCACGATTTAGTCCCGTATGTTCAGAGGATCAAATCTGATGCCAAAGCAGAATTGGCTGGATCTTAACTGTATCTGCTAAAAAAAAAGTACTCCTAGCTGTAGCAAGCTGGCTCTGTATATACTATACCAAAATGAGGTATAGTGTGCACAGAGTCCAGTGGAACCCCAAAGATAGGCAGAGGTAAAAGTACATAGCACCTTACTCTCTATTTGCGGTAGTGTGGGCGAGCAATAAGGCTTTGTCAGAGGGTAGGTTAAGCTTTTGTTGTACACACTCAGGCAGCAAATGATGTCACACACTCAAAGACTGAACTCAGACCAATTTGTTTGTATCAAAAACATTATAAAGTTATTTTATTTCTAGAGCCAAGTCTGGTGCAGGTAAGTGAAATAATACTTTGCAAAATCGTATGCAATGTTTTACAGTTGAATGCAGGTTCAAATGCAGTTGGTTGAATTACAGGTAAGTCAATATTCCGAAAATACTTTTCAGTTACTTTACAGATTACTATGTATGTTTCTTTTTAGATTACTTTTCAGATTACTTTTGCTAATCAGTGTGATATGCCTAGATATCACACTGAGACATCTCCTAGACCTAAGGTAAGTAATTCACTTTTAGTACATATGCAGTTTTTCAGTGTTTCGTACAAACCAACTCCACACGAAACAATTTTCAAGAAAAACAGTCAATGCAGTCCTATAGGAGGAAATTAAGTTATCGGTTTGCAGGTAAGTACAAGTTTGTGGGAGTTGGTATTCTGGGGTTAGAACCAGGGTTCCTCCAGGGTCAAGGATGCACTCTTGAAACACCCTCAGTGGCACTAGTGCGGACAGGTGCAGTGCGCTGAGGGCCAATGTTATCCAATGGGGGATAAGGGGCCTCCAGTTGGTGGCTGCTCACGAGCAGGCCACAAGGTTGTGGGATTAAAGCTCCTGGTGTTAGGCTCAGGGCAAAGGGGAATACGAGTTAGCACCCAAAGTACACCCGCAGCGGCACAGGGGCGGCTGGGTGCAGGGTGCTGTTTTGGCTTCGGGTGCCCTATTGATTTCAATTGGGATTCTCCGGTTGCAACAAAGACTGCAAGCTCGGGGACGAAGATCTTCTAGTGGTGACCACCGGTTGGAGAGGTAAGTTGGGATGCTGGCACACCGTCGGTTGGGCCACCCAAGGCCGTGGGACGTCGGGTGCTGGGGTGTCAATATGCGTCGGGTTTTTCTTACCAGCTCCGGTTGCGGTCCGGGGGATCCTCCAGAAAGGGGCTGCAGGCTTCGCTAGGAGATCCGAGGCAGGTCAGAAATCACCAGATCTCAGGTCAGGATCGCCGGGGAGACCTCGTCGTGGTGTTGGGCCACTCGAACTCGGGCTGTGGGCATCGGGTGTAGAGTGGTGCAGACTCACGGTTTTGGCTGGGGCCAGAGTCTCTTGGTGAGCAAATCCGGTGCTCACGGGAGACAAAGTCTTGAGTTTGGAAGGAGGGCAGGTCTTTCGGGTTCTTGAGGCTACTGGCTGCAGGACACACCAGGATTTTGCTGGAGCAGGTTCAAAGTGGGGACAGGCCGGTAGGGCTGGGGCCAAGTCAGTGGGCGTCCTCCTCTTCTTAGTTTCAGCACGGCTTCTTCGGTCCTCCTTCTTCTCTTCTTCTTGTCAGTTCTTGTCTGAGGAGGCAAGGTTCTGCGTGACCCCTAAATACTAGATTTAGGGGCATTACAGGTAAGTAAAGGCTGGGACCAATGGGTCCCTTCCTTGGGGTGTGTACATCCCCTATTATGCCACCCTCCATATGCCTCTCTCTGGTTGGCTGGGTCCCCCCATTTGCAAGATGGTGGGGACTGAGAGTTGTGCTTCACCTTGCCTCCCTCACCTGAGGGGTGGGGTTGGCAAGGGTGGGCACACCTCCCTTCCTCACTTGGTTTTCCCGCTGATTCTCCCGCCCAAAGTGGGGTACAGAACCGGTGGGAGCCAGTTGCTGGAAGCAGCAAAGGGCTGGGGTAGCTCACAAAGGCAGCAAGCCTTTGAAGCTTCCCCTTCGTGGACCCTGCCCATCCTGGGGGAGGAGGCTTGGCACCTCGTCACAGGATGTGCATTGTTTCAGAACCCCGAGAGCGGCAGGCTCTCGACCCCGGGGTCCAGAAACAGGTCTGATGGCGGCAGCTAGTGAGCAGCCACTCAGCCAGGACACCAGAGTTAGGTCGTTTTTCAGGGGGCATCTCCAAGATGCCCTCTGAGTTCATTTTTCATTAAATCCCACATTGGCATCAGTGTGGGTTTAATGTGCTGAGAAGTTTGATACCAAACTTCCCAGTTTTCAGTAAAGCCATTATGGTGCTGGGGAGTTCGTAATGACAAACTCCTAGGACTTTATACTTTTAATGGCATTACTGCACTTACAAAGTCTAAGAATTGGCTTAGACACTGTAGGGGTACAGGGCTCATGCACCTGTACCCTCACCACTGGTATAGTGCACCCAGCTAGAGGGGTGGCTGACCTATGCCAGGGCAGTGGGTTGTAGGCATGGCACACAGGCATGTGTGCTATATCGACTCTTCACTTTGTTCTGCACCAAAACACGCAGCCTGCAAGGACAGTGTGTGTGTGTGTGTTAAGGTACAGGGCCTCTAAGGGTGGCACAACAAGTGCTGCAGCCCTTAGAGGCCTTCCCTGGCCACAGTGCCCTTGGTACCTGTGGTACCATTTGCAAGGGAGTGACATGTGGCCAAAGACTGCCAATTGGGTTTTGTCTCAATGCAGTTTAGGGAAAGAACATAGGCGCAGGGTACCTGTTTGGCAGGAACCCAGGGCACACCCAGTCAAAGTACATCAGCAGCTTGGCAAAAAGTGAAGGCAACCATGCAAAAAGAGGGCACTTTCTTACACAACCAACCCCCCCCCCCACAAACGAAAGAGGATGAGACTAACCTGTCCCTAGAGAGTATTCATTGTCTACGTGGAAGAACCTGGAAAGTCCATCTGCTTTGGCATGGGCTGTCCCATGTCTGTGTTCCACTATAAAGTCCATTCCCTGTAGGGAGAGGGATCACCTCAAAAGTTTGATTTTCACCTTTCATTTGCATTAGCCTTTTGAGAGGTCTGTGGTCAGTTTGAACTAGGAAGTGAGTACCAAACAAGTATGGTCTCAGTTTCTTCAGAGACCAAACCACAGCAAAGGCCTCCCTCTCAATGGCACTCCAACGCTGCTCCCTGGGGAGAAGCCTCCTGCTTATAAAAGCAACAGGTTGATCTTGGCCTTCATCATTGGTCTGGGATAGGACCGCACCTATCCCTAGCTCAGAGGCATCAGTCTGCACAATGAACTGCTTGGTATAGTCTGGAGCCTTGAGAATTGGTGCTGAGCACATTGCCTCTTTCAGGGTGTCAAAAGCATTTTGACAGCTAACTGTCCAGTTTACCTTTTTGGGCATCTTCTTGGATGTGAGTTCTGTGAGGGGAGTCACAATGGATCCGTATCCCTTCACAAACCTCCTGTAGTACCCAGTCAAGCTCAAGCCAAGGAATGCCCAGACTTGTGTCTGGGTTGTTGGGGCTACCCAGTCCAGGGTGGCCTGGATCCTGGGGCGTAAGGGTTGCACTTGGCCTCCACCAACATTGTGGCCCAAGTATACCACTGTTCCCTGCCATATCTGGCATTTGGATGCCTTGATAGTTAGGCCTGAAGTTTGCAGGGCTTTCAAAACCTTTCCCAGGTGGATCAGGTGATCCTGCCAGGTGGAGCTAAAGACAGCAATATCATCTAGTTATGCTGCACTAAAGGCTTCCATTCCAGCAAGGACTTCGTTCACCAACCTTTGGTGTGGAGAATGCTGTCTTTTTGTTTGCTCCTGGTGCAATGCCAGTCTGCCAGTACCCTGCAGTAAAGTCAAAGGTACTTAGAAATTTGGCTGCACCCAATTTGTCTATCAGTTCATAAGCTCTTGGGATAGGGTGAGCATCTGTCTTGGTGACAGAGATGAGCACTTTATAGTCCACACAGAACCTCATTTCTCTCTTTCCACCCTGTGGTTGAGATTTGGGGACTAGAACACTGGGCTGGCCCAGGGGCTATCAGAGGGTTCAATAACCCCTAACTTCAGCATCTTGCTGACTTCAGCTCAGATGCTTTCCTTAACTTGATCAGACTGTCGATAGATCTTATTTTTGACAGGTACACTGTCCCCGGTGTCCACATCATGGGCACACCAGTTTGTCTGACCAGGGGTTAAAGAAAAAAGCTTAGAATACTGCTGCAAGACTTGCTTGCAGTCAGCCTGCTGTTGGTCAGAGAGGGTGTCTGAGTAGACAACTTCATTAACTGACCCATCTTTGGGGGTGTAAGAGAGGAGGTCAGGGAGAGGTTCACTCTCTGTCTCCTGATCCTCATCAGTCACCATCAGCATGGTGATGTCAGCCATGTCATGGAAAAGCTTGAGGCGGTTCACATGGATCACCCTTTTGGGGGTCCTGCTTGTGCCCAGGTCAACCAAGTAGGTGACCTCCCTTTTCTTTTCTAAGATGGGGTAAGGGCCACTCCATTTGTCCTGGAGAGCCCATGGTGCCACAGTCTCTAAAACCCACACCTTTTGCCTTGGTTGGAAGCTCACCAGTGCAGCTTTTTGGTCATACCAGTGCTTCTGGAGCTCCTGGCTGGCCTCAAGATGTTTGGAAGCTTTTTCCACGTACTCTGCCATTCTGGAGCTTAGGCCTAGTACATAGTCCACAATATATTGTTTGGGTTCTTGGAGAGGCTTCTCCCAACCCTCTTTTACAAGACAGAGTGGTCCCCTAACAGGATGGCCAAACAGAAGTTCAAAGGGGGAAAACCCTACTCCCTTCTGAGGCACCTCTCTGTAGGCAAAAAGCAAGCATGGTAATAGGACATCCCAACTCCTTTTGAGCTTTTCAGGGAGCCCCATAATCATGCCTTTCAATGTCTTGTTAAACCTCTCAACAAAACCATTGGTTTATGGGTGATAGGGTGTAGTAAACTTGTACTGCACTCCACACTCTTTCCACATATGTTTTAGGTAAGCAGACATGAAGTTTGACCCTCTGTCTGAAACCAACTCCTTAGGAAACCCTACCCTGGTGAAGACACCAATGGGGGCCTTGGCTACTACAGGAGCTGTAGTAGTCCTAAGGGGAATTGCTTCACGATACCTGGTGGCATGATCCACTACCACCAGTATGAATTTGTTTCCTGATGCTGTGGGAGGTTCAAGTGGACCCACTATGTCCACACCTACCCTTTCAAAGGGAACCCCAACCACTGGTAGTGGAATTAAGGGGGCCTTTGGGTGTCCACCTGTTTTGCCACTGGCTTGACAGGTGACACATGAGCTGATAAAACTCCTTTACCTTCTGAGACATCTGGGGCCAGTAAAAGTGGCTAACTAGCCTTTCCCAGGTTTTGGTTTGGCCCAGATGTCGAGCCAGGGGGATGTCATGAGCCAAAGTTAGTAAGAGCTCCCTGTACTTCGGAGGCACTACCACTTTCATAGTGGCTCCAGGGTTGGGGTCTCTGGCCTCAGTGTACAGTAGTCCCTCCTCCCAATAGACTCGGTGGGTACCACTGACATCTCCCTTTTCCTGTGCAGCAGCTTGCTGCCTCAGGCTCTCAAGAGTTGGACAGGTCTACTGTCCAAGGCACAGCTCTTACCTAGTGGGTCCCTCTGGGCCCAAGAGCTCAACCTGGTAAGGGTCAAGTTCCATGGGCTCAGTTCCCTCTGGGGCTTCCAAGTCCTCTTCCTGAGGAGAGGGGTCCTGAATATTTTGCTCTTCAGAAGCTGGTTTTCCAGTCTTCTTACTTTTCCTCTTGGAAGGTTGGGCCATTCTTACAGGCTCCAACACTTCTTTTTTTACCCTGCTTTCAGCTCTGTGCTCTAGTCTTGACACACACAATCTCAGGGATGTCCAGCATTGCTGCATGGGTTTTTAATTCTACCTCTGACCATGCTGAGGTTTCCATGTCATGACCACGCTGACAGGCAGCTGGAAGCTTTGGAGAGACCACTACCTGTTTTCGGCCAGTAACACCCCCCGTCTAATGTCACCATAGCCATGGCATGGTTAGTAGTAACACTGTCATTATTGGTGAGTGGGTAAGATTTCCCAATTAAGTATTGCTCTGGGGAAACCAGTGTATCTCTCACCAGTGTATCTCTCACCCTGTATCCCTCAGGGCCTCTATTCTACTCCCATTGAATCAGGGGTATTGCAAATACTTCTTTAAGTTGGGTGGCCACACAGCTAAAGTGGCAAACTCAACTTCACCCTCAGTGACTAGAACTGCTTCCGTGTGAACCCTGATTTGCTCTGGGCACACTGTTGATCCCATCTGGAGACTGACTACACCAGTAGTAGCTGTAGGAGGACTAGGGGGCTTCTTGCTAGGACAAGTAGCCTCTCCAGTTAAGTGTCCTAACTTCTTACAGTTGAAACACCAGGCCTTTAGGGGATCAAAGTTCTTCCCTTTGTATCTATTACTGGACTGGGAAGAGTTTTGGGACCCACCCCCTGAGCATATTTTTGGGGCCCTTTTGAAGACTCAGGCTTTTCATCTTTGGGGTTCTCACCCCCTTTCCCCTGGGGAGGTTTTGTAACCCCTTTCTTTTAGTCACCCCCAGTGGCTGTTTTTGTTACCCTAGTCTTGACCCAGTGGTCTGCCTTCTTTCCCAATTCTTGGGGCTAAATAAGACCTAGGTCTACCAAATACTGATGTAACTTTTCATTAGTGCAATTACTCAAAATATGTTCCTTCATAAACAAGTTGTAAAGTCCATTGAAATCATGCACATTATTTCCAGTTTACCATCCATCTAGTGTCTTAACTGAGTAGTCAACTAAGTCAATCCAGGACTGATTTTGGGGTTTGTGAGCCCCCCTGAATCTAATTCTATATTCCTCAGTTGTGAGTCCAAAGCCCTCAATCAGAGTACTCTTCATGAGGTCATAAGATGTAGCATCTGCCCCTGTAAGGGTCAGGAGTCAGTCCCTGCAGTTACCAGTGAACAGTTTCCAAAGGAGTGCCCCCCAGTGTGACTTCCTCACTTTTCTCTCAAAAGCTGTGAACCATTTTGTGATGTCATCACCCTCCTCAAATTTAGGGACAATCCCTTTGGGAATTTTAGGATCATAAGATTGTTCTTTATCCTTATTATTTAAGTTGCTGCCACCATTGATGGGAGCTAAGCCCATCTCTGTCTCTCTTTTTCTAGAGCCAGGAGTCTGGTCTCCAGATCCAATCTTTTTGTCAACCTTACTAAAAGGTTGGTTTTCTCATTGAGGCTGTCCTCAATGTCCTCAGAAGCACCTGACCCACCTGTGTGGGCTCTAGGGGCTGAGAGGTGTATTCTTGGAGTCAGGGCCACTGGGGCCCTTCTCTCCCTAAGAAGTGGGGGGGGGTTGGTAGTTAACCTCATCCCCTCCATCATCATCTTCCTCTGAGCGGTCTTCACCATTCTCAGAGGGATGGTCCTTAGCATACCCTGCCAACAGCTCCTGGAGCTTTTGTTTGGGGGGATGGGACCCCATGGTAATATTTTTAAGTTTACATAGAGGCCTTAACTCCCTGAATCCTAAGTGGAGATAAGGGGTGAGATCGAGCTCCTCAACCTGGTTCTCTGTCATTGTTCTCTTCACTAACAGCTGGGTTCTTGTTAAGAGACATTGTAAAAGAAAACCTCTAACCCCTCTTACCCCTAACTAAAGTGAGTTTTTACTTTTTCTAAAATTCTAAAGGGACTTAACCAAGGCCCTAACAAGAGTTTTTGTAATTTGGAAAAATTTGTCAATTCAAAAAATCAGAATACTAAAGACAATTTAAGAGTACTGTCATGTGATCAGCTGTTGACCAAGTCAGTCCAACAAATGAAAAGTTGTATATCCCACCGCTGATCCACCAATGTAGGAAGCTGGCTCTGTATATACTATACCAAAATGAGGTATAGTGTGCACAGAGTCCAGTGGAACCCAAAAGGTAGGCAGAGGTAAAAGTAGATAGCACCTTACTCTCTATTTGCGGTAGTGTGGGCGAGCACTAAGGCTTTATCAGAGGGTAGTGTTAAGCATTTGTTGTACACACTCAGGCAGAAAATGATGTCTCACACTCAGACTAAACTCAGACCAATATGTTTACATCAAAAATATTAAGTTATTTTATTTCTAGAACCAAGCCAAGCCTGGTGCAGGTAAGTGAAATAATACTTTGCAAAATCTTATGCAATGTTTTACAGTTGAATGCAGGCTCAAATGCAGTTGGTTGAATTACAGGTAAGTCAATATTTCGAAATTACTTTTCAGTTACTTTACAGATTACTACGTACATTACTTTTTAGATTACTTTTCAGATTACTTTTGCTAATCAGTGTGATATGCCTAGATATCACACCGAGACATCTCCTAGACAAGAGCTAAGTAATTCACTTTTAGTACATATGCAGTTTTTTAGTGTTTCATACAAACCAACTCCACACAGAAAAATTTTCACGCAAAAACAGTCAATACAATCCTATGGGAGGAAATGAAATTACCAGTTTGCAGGTAAGTATAAGTTTGTGGGAGTTGGTATTCTGGGGTTAGAACCAGGGTTCCCCCAGGGTCAAGGATGCACTCTTGAAACACACTCAGTGGCGCTAGGGTGGCCGTGTGCAGAGTGCTGAGCCCCAATGTTATCTAATGGGGGAAAAGGGGGCCTCCGGTTGGTGGCTGCTCACGAGCAGTCCACAAGGTTGTGGGAGTAAAGCTCCTAGTGTTAGGCTCAGGTCAAAAGAGGATCCAAGTTAGCACTCAAAGTACAGGCGGCGCAGGGGCGGCTGGGTGCAGGGTGCTGTTTTTGCGCCGGGTGCCCTGTTGATTTCAATGGGGATTCTCCGGTTGCAACAAAGACTGCAGGCTCTGGGACGAAGATCTTCTGGAGGTGACCACCAGTTGGAGAGGCAAGTTGGGATGCCTGGGGATGCTGGGACACCGTCGGTTGGGACACCCCAGGCTGTGGGACTACGGGTGCAGGGGTGTCTTTATGCGTCAGGTTTTTCTTACCAGCTCCGGTCGGGGTCGGGGGGATCCTCCAGAAAGGGGCTGCAGGCTTCGCTTGGAGATTCGAGGCAGGTCAGAGATCACCAGACCTCAGGTCAGGATCACCGGGGAGACCTCCTTGTGATGTTGGGCCATTCAAACTCTGGCCGTGGGCATCGGGTGCAGAGTGGTGCTGACTCGCGGTTTTGGCTGGGGCTAGAGTCTGTTGGTAAGCAAATCCGGTCCTCACGTGAGACAAAGTCTTGGGTTTGGAAAGCAGGGCAGGTCCTTCGGGTTCTTGAGGCTGCTGGCTGCAGGACACACCGGGATTTCGTTGGAGCAGGTTCGAGGTGGGGACAGCCCATTAGGTCTGGGGCCAAGTCAGTGGTCGTCCTCCTCTTCTTAGTTTCAGCACGGTTTCTTCGGTCATTCTTCTCTTCTTCTGGTCGGTTCTTGTCTGAGGAGGAAAGGTTGAGGGTGGCCCCTAAATACTAGATTTAGGGGCGTGACAGGTAAGTAAAGGTTGGACCAATGGGTCCTTTCCGTGGGGTGTGTACACCCCCTATTATGCCACCCTCCAGTAGGAGGGGGGCATATGCCTCTCTCTGGTTAGCTGGGTCCCCCTGATCTGCAAGATGGTGGGGACTGAGAGTTGTGCTTCACATCGCCTCCCCCACCTGAGGGGTGGGGTTGGCAAAGGTGGGCACACTTCCTTCCTCACTTGGTTTTCCCGCTGATTCTCCTGCCCAAAGTGTCGTTCAGAACCGGTGGGAGACAGTTGCTGGAAGCAGCAAAGTGCTGGGGTAGCTCACAAAGGCGGGAAGCCTTTGAAGCTTCCCCTTTGTGGATGCTGCCCATCCTGGGGGAGGAGGCTTGGTACCTCGTCCCAGGATGTGCATTGTTTCAGAGCCCCAAGAGCAGCAGGCTCTCGACCCAGGGGTCCAGGAACATGTCTGGTGGCAGTAGCTGGCGAGCAGCCACTCAGCCAGGACACTAGAGTTAGGTCGTTTTTCAGGGGGCATCTCTAAGATGCCCTCTGAGTTCATTTTTCATTGAATCCCACACTGGCATCAGTGTGGGTTTAATGTGCTGAGAAGTTTGATACCAAACTTGCAGTTTTCAGTAAAGCCATGATGGTGCTGGGGAGTTCGTAATGACAAACTCACAGCACCATATACTCTTAATGGCATTACTGCACTTACAGTGTCTAAGAACTGGCTTAGAGACTGTAGGGGTACAGGGCTCATGCACCTGTACCCTCACCACTTTTATAGTGCACCCAGCTAGAGGGCCCTGCTGATCTATGCCAGGGCAGTGGGTTGGGGGCATGGCACACAGGGATGCGTGCTATGTCGACTCCACTTTGTTCTGCAGCAAAACACGCAGCCTGCAAGGGCAGTGTGTGTGTAAAGGTGCAGGGCCTCTAAGGGTGGCACAATAAGTGCAGCAGCCCTTAGAGGCCTTCCCTGGCCACAGTGCCCTTGGTACCTGTGGTACCATTTACAATGGACTGAAGTGGCCAAAGAGTGCCAATTGGGTTTTCTCTCAATGCAGTTTAGGGAAAGAACATAGGCCCTGGGTACCTGTTTGGCAGGAACCCAGTGTTGTATTCCGCTTTAGGTGTCCGTATATAGGTTTTCCTGAAACATGTCCTTATATAGGCACAATTCGCATTGCCCTTATATAGTCATAGAATCCCAGTCCTTATTTAGGCATTAGCCGTGCACTCCAAATACAGGCATGGTCACCGACATCCGTCCACCCTAACGTCACAACGAGTTCTTAGAAACCAGACCCTTAAGCTCTCGGGAGGTCCCTAGCACAGGATTATTGATTTCTCCAAGAACTTATCTATTATGTATGAACCGTTATACCTTAAGGGGTTCATTCCTGACGTCTTCCTCTGTCCGACTTCACGTCAATGCTAACATTCCAAGGGACCTACCAGGTATAAATATACCTTCCCTTGCCCAAGCACGTAAGAGGAGACCTCGACTTCAGAGGAGCCCGTATCCCGGCCTGACGCACTGAGAAGACGCTGTCATTCCTGCTCGCAGAAGAATCCAGCTTCCAGTGTTCTGACTCCCTTCGCGGGGTGTTAGAGTTTCAGATCCGGCAGGAGATTCCCACCTCTCTCATTCTCAAGGTATGGAGCTGACTAGAACCTAGAGGGACTCTTGGCATACTAGACTTAACATACTCTTAGTATACCATACTAGAGAATACTCCACCTACTTCTTACCTTTCCCTACACCTAGACTAGGTTAGGTACATTGGGGTAGAACTAGTTTAGAGACGCATCGTATGAGTACTCGCATTTTTAGCTCATGTTATTTATGTACGTGAATATATGCTAAAAGATAATGCTAGCGCAGTATTATTTATTTCTACTGCTTACGCTGTACATTATTTATCTTGCATACTGTCTTGTGATCATAACAGCACATATCTCTTACACGAGAAGCAAGACTGTTCAATAAAACCTTTTTATTGAAACGGCCGTCTTTCCTTTCTGTGTAACTCTGCAGAAACTAAGCATGCACGATTGACTGAGTGAAACTGTTATCTATTGTTTCCACGATTCTGAGACATGTTCCGATTCTAAAGGGAAACAAAGTAGTCATGTTTATGCGGTTGCCAGAAACTACTCCCTTCTTGTTCTCAAGGAGTTTCTAGTGGCCTCTGAGCTAGCTGACACAAAAGTAATTAAGTTTAATTAAGTTTAATATACTCGATAGGGACATACCGACCTCAGTCCTATGTCAAGCCTATAGGGTATATTATTCCAATGCGCAGAGCCTATTAGGGAAATAGGAACTACACTACATGGCACCCAAACGTTTGGTAAGGCAGTAATTTAACGCTAGATACTGAGTAACTCAGTCGTGCTTTTCCCAGAGACCCCTACTCACATACTCCATAAGACGTCTGGAGTGGGTAGGGTTAAATATCCGCCAAAACTAAATAGGACAAAAACCCTATATATTAGTTGCTTGGTTTGTTCAACGTTGAAGGATACAGTGTTCCAAAATATTGTGCACCTTATCTTTTGTTTCCTTGAAACTTGTTCTACATTTTTCAAAAAACAATGTCTGACACCGGGAACGGTGTAGCTGCGGCTGACCCAGTCGTAGCAGTTTTTAACTTTACAGGTTTAAATGAAACCGAGGAGGGTGTTATAGACATCCATCCAAACTTAAGAAGAGCCATCACTCTAAAACTTATAAAACACGGCCTACCACCAAGAGGAGGTAGAGCAGTTTTCGTGATAGAGGCACACAAATCATTTCAGACAGAGGTATTCTATTCATGGATAGTATTCCCTGAATCAAATCCAGTAACAAAACTGTTTCACTTCTACAAAGAAGATGAACCAGCAGAGGAATATATTCCTTTCGAGGATATTGAAATTCCACTAACATACCAGGAGCATCAGCTCTGGTTTAAAGGCGCCCTAAAACATCACAGAAACATTACCAGGCTCTGTCCACTAGGTAGACAAGGAGCAACATGGCCGATTCTAGCCGGCTACACACCTCATCCTGACATTGAAGAGATGTCAGACGAGGAATTACTTACTCAACTTACAGAGTTAATAAAAATTTACAGACAATTGGTCCAATATGTCATGCGGACTTTCACAGTCCAACCACCATTGACATTCCAAATCAAACCCCTCAACAAAGGAATACACTAAAAATTACACCACAGACTTTATACGCAGTCATGGGTAAAATGCCCACAAAACGTGAGCAAATTCCATTCTGGATAGCTCAAAAAATTACTCAAATCGAAGCAGTATTTCCTAATACTAGCCCGTATGAGAAACACAGAGTCCTAACAATCTGTTTACCAATGGGGATCACACCACAACTGGAAGACTGCACCACTTGGGGCTCAGTCTTTGCTGCCATCTATACTAAAACACATGGTGTTCCGTCAATTGCAGTAATACCAGATGTCCTGAAACAAATTCAAAACGAATACGGGGCAGAACTTGCTCTGAATTTAGATATGAAATTACTGAAAAACTTCGACCAGGTCTCAACAATAATATTATCTAATATTAAAGGAGAGGCAGCAGCAGTGGCGATGCGCCAATGATTAAGGGAATTTAATGTAACAGAACATCAAACAGAACTACCCAGAATAATAGAACAATCTTATGCAGAATTAGGCAGAGATAGTTTAGGTGGAAGACCATTGAAGCCAAAACTATCTGAAAGTCCTGAGAAGGACTCTATTAAACAAACTCCTACATCTTCTAAAAGAAGTGGGAAACTAATGAACAAAATTCAAACGAGAAACGTTCTCCATCCCGAGGTAGGTCTCCTCAAAAGGAGCCCTCTGAAAGGAGGTATACCCTCAGGAATAGGGATAATTTAAAAAAGCCTATCTGGAAGAGACACGTTAGTGACAGATTCTTTACCTTAGAATATCCCCAGGCGTCAGGCTGGATCCTGAAAGTTTTTGCGTAGCAGTACCCTTGCGCGTCGGTAGGCGGCGTCGTGCGGCTCAGCGTCCGTCGTCGGCGTCGGGACCGCCGGGATGATGTCGCGGGCAGTACTTAGACGCCGCCCCTGCGCGCTGACGTTGCGAGAGCGGTCTCGAAAGCTCCTCGATGTCCGGCAGTCGGCTCCGTGCCACACCAAGCCCCGGTCACGTGAGAGGTCGAGGGTCTGGTCGCGGAGTCCTCATCGGTCGTCGGGGTCCAAGTCTTCGCACTCCTCCGGTAAGTCGAAGCATAAAAAGTCTAAGAAGCGTCATCGCTCGACGGCTTCGCCTCGCCAGTCTCGCGACTCGGCTGAGGCTCCTATCGGCACCGTCCCTGCCCCCGCGGCTCCGGGAGTGCCTGTGGAGCCGCCCCCGCAGTTGGCGGGGGTATGCCCAGACGTGGGTCCCTTGCTCACTTTGCCACTGGATTCAAGCAAGCC
Organism: Calotriton arnoldi; assembly: GCA_963921515.1. Taxonomy (NCBI): domain Eukaryota; kingdom Metazoa; phylum Chordata; class Amphibia; order Caudata; family Salamandridae; genus Calotriton; species Calotriton arnoldi. Next base: position 578,701 of record CAWUFW010007441.1, on the reverse strand, counting down.
TGGCTGATGACGGCTGGAATGCCAGAAACCGGTCCTAGGATGCTTGTTTCCGGTCCAGGGAAGACATGGCTTGGCAGTTCGGGCTGGACTGTTCCCATGAGGCACAGGGTCAGACTGATTTGCATATGGCCATGTCTGAACTGGGGTGGTGGAGTGAGCTAAAGAATGATGATGGATTAAACCCAGATCAGTTGACTGGGGGTGAGTGTTTGATTGGCTCAAACGTTCCGTCCATCATCCCCTTTTGTATCGCTTTGTTCGCCCCTAAGTTGGCAGGGGTATGCCCAGACGTGGGTCCCTTGCTCACTTTGCCACTGGATTCAAGCAAGCCTGGCTGATGACGGCTGGAATGCCAGAAACCGGTCCTAGGATGCTTGTTTCCGGTCCAGGGAAGACATGGCTTTGCAGTTCGGGCTGGACTGTTCCCATGAGGCACAGGGTCAGACTGATTTGCATATGGCCATGTCTGAACTGGGGTGGTGGAGTGAGCTAAAGAATGATGATGGATTAAACCCAGATCAGTTGACTGGGGGTGAGTGTTTGATTGGCTCAAACGTTCCATCCATCATCCCCTTTGTATCGCTTTGTTCGCCCTAAGTTGGTGGGGGTATGCCCAGACGTGGGTCCCTTGCTCACTTTGCCACTGGATTCAAGCAAGCCTGGCTGATGACGGCTGGAATGCCAGAAACCGGTCCTAGGATGCTTGTTTCCGGTCCAGGGAAGACATGGCTTGGCAGTTCGGGCTGGACTGTTCCCATGAGGCACAGGGTCAGACTGATTTGCATATGGCCATGTCTGAACTGGGGTGGTGGAGTGAGCTAAAGAATGATGATGGATTAAACCCAGATCAGTTGACTGGGGGTGAGTGTTTGATTGGCTCAAACGTTCCGTCCATCATCCCCTTTTGTATCGCTTTGTTCGCCCTAAGTTGGCGGGGGTATGCCCAGACGTGGGTCCCTTGCTCACTTTGCCACTGGATTCAAGCAAGCCTGGCTGATGACGGCTGGAATGCCAGAAACCGGTCCTAGGATGCTTGTTTCCGGTCCAGGGAAGACATGGCTTGGCAGTTCGGGCTGGATTGTTCCCATGAGGCACAGGGTCAGACTGATTTGCATATGGCCATGTCTGAACTGGGGTGGTGGAGTGAGCTAAAGAATGATGATGGATTAAACCCAGATCAGTTGACTGGGGGTGAGTGTTTGATTGGCTCAAACGTTCCGTCCATCATCCCCTTTTGTATCGCTTTGTTCGCCCTAAGTTGGCAGGGGTATGCCCAGACGTGGGTCCCTTGCTCACTTTGCCACTGGATTCAAGCAAGCCTGGCTGATGACGGCTGGAATGCCAGAAACCGGTCCTAGGATGCTTGTTTCCGGTCCAGGGAAGACATGGCTTTGCAGTTCGGGCTGGACTGTTCCCATGAGGCACAGGGTCAGACTGATTTGCATATGGCCATGTCTGAACTGGGGTGGTGGAGTGAGCTAAAGAATGATGATGGATTAAACCCAGATCAGTTGACTGGGGGTGAGTGTTTGATTGGCTCAAACGTTCCGTCCATCATCCCCTTTTGTATCGCCGCCCCCGCATTACCCATCCTTCCCGGGTTCGGGGGCGACTCCGGCCGAGATACAGGAATTCCTGTCGGCCATGGCCCGCCTCTTCGGGCCTCAAGGTCCCCCCGGTGCGCCTTCGGGCCCTGCGGGCCCTGATGGGGTTTCCCCGGCGCCGCCACCCACTCCGGTCCCGGCGCCGCCTGTAACACCACCCTCGGTCCCGGCCCCGGCTTCGGCCCCGGCCTCGATCCCGGCTCCGGTGCTGCCGCAACCCCCATCGACGCCGGTTGACCTAACTACACCTCCGCCGGCGCCGATGTCTCCGGTGCCGTTCCCGACGCCGCCCGGGGCACCGGGCGGCATTGTTCCCCGGTTCTCTCCGGATCCGGACATGGCGCCGGACCGGCGTCGCTCGACGCCGGCTCCGACGCCGCTGGGACTTTGGGTCCCACATGTCCCTCCTCCTCCTTATTTTGAACCTGAATTGGAGATCGGAGATAACTGGGAGGGGTCTGATGACCCTCTCACACGGAAGTGTGAGTTTGATCAGGACTGGACTGAGGAACTTGGGGATGCCAGTGGGCTGGACACCTCCCCTGACTCTGGCATGCTGTCTCCTCCATCCGTGGCAACGGAGGAGGGAGCAAATTTTGCAACGGTGTTGCGTAGAGCAGCTGGGGCCTTAAACCTCCAGTTGCCTACAGTGGCTGTCAGGACTAACATCCTGACGGAAGTGCTTCAGCCGGCGGCTACCTCCTCGGAGCCACTGCTGCCGTTCAACGAGGTGCTTTCAGACGTTCTTTTGGGCACCTGGTCCAAGCCCACCACAGGGGCTCCTGTGGATAGGAACGTGGCCCGACACCATCGCCCTGCTCCGGGCGACCCCCCGTTCCTCTCTCTACACCCCACCCCTGAGAGCTTGGTGGTCCAAGCCTCTGCTTCCCAAAGCGCCTTCCCTACCGCTCCGCCGGATAGGGAATCCAAACGCCTGGATCAATTTGGGAAGAAGGTCTTTTCTTCCGCCAGTGCTGGCTTGCGGTCAGTCAACACCACTTGCCTCTTGGGCCGATATTCCCACTCCTTGTGGGACTCGGTGGCGCAAGTTCTGCCCCAGTGTCCTGAGGAGGTCCAGACACTGCTTTCCCGCACCATTGCGGAGGGAAGAGATGCGGCAAAGTACACCATCAGATGTGGCCTTGATACCGCCGACTCGCTAGGCAGATCGCTTGCGACGACAGTGGCGCTGCGCCGTCACGCCTGGCTGAGGACCACTGGTTTCTCGGGTGATGTCCAAAACTCTCTTATGGACATGCCCTTTGATGGAGTCGGTCTTTTGGGGACAAAGGCAGACCATGCGCTGGAGCGCTTTAAGGACACACGGGCTACAGCCAAGTCCCTGGGCCTTTCTGCTGTGCGCCCTCAGCAACAGTCTGCTTTTTGCCCCTTTCGTGGCCATGGAAGGGGCGCCCAGTCACGTCCGCTGCCCAGCCAGCGGCCCGCGCAGCAAGCATCTTCGCTTGGCCGAGGACGTGGCTCCCGCCGTGGCGGGTCAGGCAACCAGCGTGTGGGTCAGGCCACCAACCCCGCCCCGTCCGCGGCCTCCAAGCCCTCCTAGTCCTTCCTTTCAGGTGCACAGCATGCCAGTAGGGGGCAGGGTCCGCCATCACCTTCACCACTGGCGTGCCATCACCTCGGACAGGTGGGTCTTGGACATTGTCCGAAGGGGCTACTCCCTCCCCTTCGTGACCATCCCCCCAGCCATGCCACCTCAATTCCACCGCATGTCAGGGGATCACTTGGTGCTTCTTCAAAAGGAAGTTGCGGCCCTCTTGGCCAAGAGGGCTATCGAGCGTGTTCCGACCCCAGAAGTAGGACGTGGTTGCTACTCCCACTACTTTCTGGTGCCCAAAAAGGACAAGGAGGACATGCGTCCTATCTTGGACCTCCGGAACGTCAATCGCTTCCTCCGGAAGGAGAAGTTCAAGATGCTCACCCTATCTCAGGTCTTGACTGCTCTCGACCCTGGAGACTGGATGGTAGCGTTGGACTTGCAGGACGCATATTTCCACATCCCCGTCCTGCCGGCCCACTGGCGTTACCTGCGGTTTAAGGTAGGCCTCGAGCATTTTCAGTTCACCTTGCTCCCTTTTGGCCTTACCAGCGCCCCTCGGGTGTTCATGAAAGTGATGGCGGTGGTCGCAGCCCATCTGCGCCGGGCAGGGGTTCCAGTCTTCCCCTACCTCGACGACAGGCTGCTGAAGGCGGGCTCGTCCCAGGCAGTCGTCTCCCACCTCCAGACAACGGCCGAACTCCTGCACTCGCTGGGGTTCTCCATCAACGTGCCGAAGTCGCACCTGATTCCTTCTCTACAGCTCCTTTTCATCGGAGCAGTTCTGGACACAACGCAGTTTCGGGTTTATCCTCCCGAACGGCGAGTCCGGGATATTCAGGCTATGATTCCGATCTTTCGGCCTTTATCCTGGGTTTCGGCACGGATGACCCTGAGGCTGCTGGGCCTCATGGCCTCCTGCATCCTGCTGGTCGATCATGCCAGATGGCATATGCGGGCTCTGCAGTGGGACCTGAAGTTCCAGTGGGTGCAGCACCAGGGCAACCTGTCCGATCACGTCCAGATCTCGGAGGGGACTGCAAAACAGTTGCAGTGGTGGCTCTCGAACCGGCAATGGGTCATGGGCAGATCCCTCTCCCTTCCCCAGCCAGAGCACACAGTTGTGACGGATGCGTCCCTTTTGGGATGGGGCGGTCACATGGGAGAGGCGGAGATCAGAATGCCTCTGGTCTCCGGCGGAGTCCCGGCTCCATATCAACCTTCTGGAGCTCCGGGCGATCCGACTTGCACTCAAGGCATTCCTTCCCTCTGTCAAAGGGAAGGTAGTGCAGGTGTCCACAGACAACACCACCGCCATGTGGTATTGCAACAAACAGGGCGGGGTGGGGTCGTGGACCCTATGTCAGGAGGCTCTGCGCCTCTGGACATGGCTGGAACATCAGGGAATATTTCTGATGGTTCAACACCTGGCAGGTTCCCTGAACGCCAGGGCGGACGAACTCAGCCGCAGGTGCATGATGGATCACGAATGGCTTCTTCACTCGGAGGTGGCGCAAGGTCTCTTTCAGCAGTGGGGAGAGCCTTGGTTAGATCTGTTCGCCACCGAAGAGAACGCGTAATGTCAGCAGTTCTGCGCGTTGGAATTTCCAAGGCGGCACTCGCTCGGCGACGCTTTTCGTCGCGAGTGCAGTTGCGGTCTGTTGTACGCCTTTCCGCCTATACCACTTCTACCCAGAGTGTTGAAGAAGATTCGGCGCGACCGGGCCCAAGTCATTCTTGTGGCTCTGGACTGGGCTCGAAGAGTTTGGTATCCCGAGCTACTCAGTATGAGCGTCGATCCCCCGATCCGTCTGCCTCTTCGGGAGGATCTTCTGTCGCAGCAGCAGGGGACGGTCCTCCACCGAACCTGTCCAGTCTACACCTGCTTGTGTGGAGATTGAGCGGCGGCAGTTGATTCCTTTCGACTTGCCTCCCGAAGTTTGTGATGTGATTCTGGCAGCCAGGCGTCCCTCCACTAAGGTGGTATACGCCTGCAGGTGGAACAAGTTTGTGGCATGGTGCATAGCAAAGGCTGTGAATCCCCTTTCTGCCCCTCTTTCTGAGGTTCTTCTGTTCCTTCTTTCTCTGGCCCAACAGGGTACTGCCCTGGGTACCATCAAGGGCTATCTTTGTGCGATATCAGCCTTCCTCAGGCTTCCTGATCAGCCCTCCCTTTTCAAGTCCCCTGTGGTTAACAGGTTTCTTAAAGGCATTACACACCTCTTTCCTCCTGTTCCGTTTGTAATGCCTCAGTGGGACTTGAACTTGGTTCTTACCTTCTTAATGTGCGCTCCCTTTGAGCCTCTACATAATTGTCCTCTTCGTCTTCTTACTCTGAAGACAGCATTCCTGGTGGCCATCACCTCTGCTCGGCGGGTGAGTGAGCTCCAGACTCTTTCATGCAAACCTCCCTTTCTGTCTGTTCATCCAGACAAGGTTGTTCTTAGGACGCGTCCGTCCTTCTTGCCAAAGGTGGTTACTGCCTTCCATATTGGGCAGACCATCACTTTGCCCACCTTCTTTCCGCCTCCGCATCCTTCCAGAGGGAAGAGAGGCTCCACCGTCTGGACCCAAAACGTGCGCTTTCTTTTTACATCAACCGCACACACCAGTTCCGGGTGGATGACCAGCTCTTTGTTGGCTACGTGGGCGCCAAAAGGTCGGGCGGTACACAAAAGGACCATCTCCCGCTGGGTCACTATGTGTATCAAAGCCTGCTATTCTTTGGCTAAGAAGGAGCCTCCTGTTGGGCTGCGTGCCCATTCCACCAGGGCAACGGCGGCTACCACGGCTTTAGGCCGCGGGGTTCCGTTACAGGATATATGTCAGGCAGCTACGTGGGCCTCGCTGCACACGTTTACCAAACATTACTGCCTTGACAGCCAAGTCCGGAGAGACGGCTTCTTTGGCTGTTCTGTTCTCCGGGACTTCCTCGTCTGATCTTTGTTCGCAGACCCACCACCAGGGTTGGTATTGCTGGGGTATCTATTCTAAGGTAAGGAATCTGTCACTAACGTGTCTCTTTCAGATGCACAAGTTACTAACTTGTGTAACGATATATCTGTAAGAGACAGTAGTTAGTGACAGATTCCTACCGCCCACCCATCCTCCCCGTTCTGCGAACTGATTTCTAGGGTTAAGGACATCCCTTTCAGGGCCCTAGTATTTTTCAGACACCTATGTCAGCTTCTTGCATGGCTCTGCGTTCCTGGCGCGGAAAGTCGTGTACAGAACTGACGTCAGCGCGCAGGGGCGGTGTCTAAGTACTGCCCACGACGTCATCCCGGCGGTCCCGACGTCGACGACGGACGCGGAGCCACACGACGCCGCCTACCGACGTGCAAGGGTACTGCTACGCAAAAACTTTCCGGATCCAGCCTGATGCCTGGGGATATTCTAAGGTAAGGAATCTGTCACTAACTACTGTCTCTTACAGATATATCGTTACACAAGTTAGTAACTTGTGCGACGGGTATCAAGATACTGATACCGGTTCCTCTCGTACCTTTCAGATATCGTCACAGACATCGGAAAGAAGAGGACGGTCAGAACATAGAGAAGAACGCGTGAAATCGAAAGACGACAAACACGTTCAGAAAAATAAATCAAAACCTCAATTCTCAAAAAAGAAGGGAGCAGGTCTGAAGATCAGACATGCCGAGGATACTGAGAACACAACTCAAGAACGGAGAATGGGCTCAGACAATGCTGGACAGTGCGGCAGAAGTCACAATAGCTCGCCAGAACCTGAAGGAAACTTCTGGAGTCAGTGGACTTGAATGGGTACATCACAGTTGAGACTGTAGACACCAGGGTTAGTACTCCACAAAAGTTATATGAAATAACACTCCAAATGGAGGGAGACATACCAAGAAAGGTGAAAACACTCTTTTGGGAGAAACTTTCAAGGGGTTATGACATACTTCTAGCAGAAAAAGACTGGCCACCACAATTTGTCAGGGAGTGCCCACATGGTGAGGACATCATTATGCCTGCCTTCTCCAACCATATTCCAATTCATCTAAAATATACTTATGCCAGGAAATGGGCAGTTGCCCAGGCCCCAGCATTATATAAAAATCATGTAGGATGGGATGAGGACTCACCTCACCATAAAATACATCTAAAAAATGAACCTACTGCACAAAGGCAGTACCCAATAAAGCAAGAAGCTAAAAAACAGGTCAGGGAGATCTTAGATCAACTTGAATACCAAGGGGTGATTGAAACATGCACCTCCTCAATGAACAATCCTTTGTTTCCTGTCTCCAAACCAGACACTACATATCGTCTAGTTTTTGATTACAGACACTTAAACACTTGTTCTAAAACATTTGCAGTGCAAAATGCACATAGTACAGCATTAATGAATAACATTGTGCGTAAAAAATATAAAACCACATTGGACATTTCAAATGGTTTCTTTTGTCAAAACATAGCACCTGAAAGCAGGTACTGAACAGCTTTCTCAATAATGGGGACCCAGCGTCAATTTTGTCGACTCCCACAAGGGTTCAAGAACAGCCCGGGGTTATTCTCAGCGAGGGTAACAGAGTTACTACAAATTTATGATAATGAGGCATTGTCATATGTCGATGACATCTATCTGACAGACGATGACCTGGATAGGCACTTGAACAGGGTGAGCACCATTATATTGGGCTTCGCCTCTGAGGGCTATAAGTTCAACTTTAAAAATCCAGAATTGCCCATCTCAATGTCCTTTTTCTAGGATATGAGCTTTCAAGTGAAGGCAAAGCTTGTCAGTCAACTTTTTAGGAAGATGTGCGCTGCTCCAACCTCCAAAAACGCTGAAAAATTTACAATCCATCCTGGGTTTCCTAAATTTTGGAAGAACTTGCATTCTAAATTATGCAGAAAGGGTTAAACCTCTCTACGCATTAATCAAACCTGATTTTTAAATCAAACATTGGGCACAGGAACACACAGAAATCTTGCGTTCACTCCAAGCTAACATGTTAGCAACAAATCACTTACAAACACGCGTAAGTCAATGCAATTTAGTGATCCGAATAATTTCGGGTCAATGCGGATTCACCTACTTAACATTTAATGAGGGTGAAAAAGTACCAATAGCATACAAATCACATTTGTATACACAAGCAGAAATGCGCTTCACTTCAACTGAAAAAATACTGACAGCAGTTCAAACTGCAGTAGCAAAAGAAAGAGCTCTAGCCCATGGAAAACGCATTATTGTCGTAACCCCAGTACCGGCCTTAGAAGTGGTACCTAACGAGAGCATTCCAAATGCTAAAGCTTTACATCCTAGATGGATACAATGGGTTAATTCTCTTGCTGCAACAGATGTTGAATGTTTTTGATCCTGATTTAAAAACACAAGCGTTCCTGCAATATGAACATGAATGTCCTCTGCCCACTGAAATTCTGCCTCTCGATCAGTACGAATTTATAATTTACACTGACGGATCCGCACAACCCGCTACAGGGAGTAAGCAAGCTTACAGTGCAGTGTGCGCAATCGTTAAAGGTCGCATGCGCGATTGTAACTTCAGACCAATGGTCACTAAAACTCAATCTCTAGGAGATTGTACAGCTCAGCGAGCTGAACTACAAGCATTCAAACTGGCACTTGAAAGTACAGATCGCGAATTCCCCACACTAATAGTGTGCGATTCTTTCTACTGTGTGCAGTCGTATAATGAATATATACAAAATTGGCTTGAAAATGGGTTAAAAGATGCAAAAGGTGGCACAATAAAGCATAAAACGCTTTGGGAACAAGTAGTTCAGTTAAAAACGAACTACCAAAGGCTCACGTGATACACACGCTGAGTTATCAACGTGATGGCGTTCACGTTGCAGGAATTCATTGGCTGACAAAGCCGCAAAGGGGGCTGTTCAGACGGCTTCCGTAGCTGCGATCACTCGTTCAAAAATGAGAATAGACAGTGAGATATTGTTGGCTGTCAATGCTACGAGCAAAGGCAGTGGTGCAGCGTTACCAAAAAAGTTTCCACTCAAGTACTCTTATGTAATTGATGCGAACAACGTTCCTTTTGCTCGAATCCCTGGAGTGGGGGATAGGGTAATTCCAAACAAGGAACGTAGATTAGGACTAATCCTAGCAGCTCATGAAGGGATAGCCTCTGCCCATGCAGGTATTTCGGCAACAGTATCTTTACTGAAACAAAGATATTGGTGGCCTAGCATTAGAAAACAGACCAAGAACTATGTTCTAGAATGTGAAATTTGCCAACAGATGAAAGTCTCCACAGTGAAACGTCCTGCGCAGACACCCTTGTTAATTTCAGACAAACCATTAGCTTGTGTTTACCTGGACCACTGCGGTCCCTTGCAAAGGGACGGTAACTATAAATATATAATGGTCGCAGTGGATTCATGCTCTAGGTTCCTATGGATCTGGCCTCAGCGCTCGGCTGACGCTCGAACTGTTATAAAAGATTTGCGAGTCTTTATCGGCACATACGCAATAGGCATGCTACATTCTGACCAGGGCCCTGCGTTTAGCTCTCGGGCTTACAAAGAAGCCATGGCCAGTCTGGGCGTTGCATTGTGGTACTCCTCTCCGTTTCATCCTGAGGGAAATTCTGTTGTGGAAAGGAAAAACCGGGACATAAAGCAGTCTATAACAGCTAGGGTATTAGGTTCGGGTGATGGGTGGGTCAAACATCTTTATGGGGTCCAGCGCTCATTAAATAATTTGCCAAGAAGTTCTCTAGGGGGGGTCACTCCATATGAGGTCCTATTTGGGACAAGAATGTGGGTTCCTGATCTCGAATGTAAAGGCACAGTGGTGGAAAATAAACCCTTTGATATCAAAGATTGTTTGGCTGTTTTACAGTATCTAAATGAACTAAGATCGAAACAAAGCAACGTGTTCCTGAAGCCATCCACCACTGGGGAAAAACCGGCAGTCCCAGCAAGGCCTGTCTGGATTCCAAAAGTTGGGGATCTAGTCAGAGAGAAGATTGCGGACAAGAAGGAATTTGGACCTTCTTACAGACAACCAGTACCAGTCCTAGCCGTACACGAAACAAGAACAGTACTTCTGCCACCCCTTGCTGGAAAAAAGGAGAAAAGATTTCTGTCAATCGACCTCATCAAACCACAGTATGTGGCCAATACTAAATAGTAGGCCTCGTGGACTCCAACCTAGTAGCAGACGCACTCCTCTCGCTACTATCCAAGAGGTTCAGACTGAAAGACTCATAACAATCGAGAATTCAGCAGTAACAGATGAAGGACTAAGCAACAATGCTATGGAACTCATCCCTCTTGAAACTCAAGTAACAGTTCGTCCAAATACACCTGTCTTCACCAATGTAACAAGTGATCAACTGGTTCCAGCGATTTCGACAAATCCTGATGCAATTCCAACAATTGACAGAACTGCTTCTGGCTATTTCATTAACTTTGATACGTTTTCTGAGGATCCGAGTGAGCCTGAAACGTCGCCAGCATCAAAAACTTTTAAACAGCAAGTACAAGGCTTTTTTCATTTCCTGAGAAAGACTTATCTGGTTTCACCATGGATTGAACTGTGGATTATTTCTGGAATATTTTTCTTTCTGCTTTGGCTAGCTTTGGTTATGACTATGAGCGTGCTAATAAATGGCAGATACATCCATTTGGACACTGAAAGTAAAGATGTGAACTTACTTTTAAAACCACACAAATTATCCCATCGTGAAGCAAGAGACTTGTCAGCAGTGAACATCACAGCCGTTCCTATACAGGATGGTATAGTGTGGGACAAAACAGATTTCGATATCTTCGGCCCTACGGAACTTTTGAACATTCCACATTTATTTAAGATTTCACTAAGTGATTTTATTTCATCCAGTACCTATTCTGATGATTGGGACTTTGAAACTGTGAATGATATGATGTTTGATCTAGAAAGGTCTTAAAGGGTTCATCAGACTATGAACAGCTGTATTGCTATAACCACTATGGTCATCATTTTTTGCATAAATCTGCAACACCTAGAAATGTGTTTATGTTTAACCAATGGGAGCATTGTCCTACACCACCAAAAGGTAGTTCAAAAACGTTTGCTAAAAAGTTTCCATATTTTCAGGATACAATACATCTGATCCAGAAACATTTTACTATAAAAATGTAAACAAAACAGGACTGAAAATTATGTTAACTAATACAAAACAGATTTACTCTGCAGCATTTATTGCCCAACTGTCTAGACATGGTTTCGACTTGTGGAAAGACACAATAGACACAAAATCTGTCTGGGGTACTAAAGATTGGCAAGTGCAGGGGATAGAAGCTTTGTTTAGAGCGTGTATCGTCCCTCAGCAAATTATGTTTTTGAATGACACTGTGCAACAAACGTCTTGCCTTAGTTTAGCCGAGATCAAAGACATGTAAACACCTTCTGTACCAACACCTGCCAGTATCAACAATACACAGGCAGCGGTTACAGTTGACACAATACTACAATTCAACAGAACAAATCCTGATTGGAGAAAATGGTTGATCTGGCCCACAGACACAAACATCTGTCAAGAAAGATTCCTGAATAAAACACAGGGGTTTACTATCCATAGGCCAGACCCACGATACGTCCAAAGACAACATCCGGGGGTAGTAACAACATACAGTGTAGGAACATTGTGCCTCGACTGGCTGCAAAAATCTACACTTAAGGGTGTGAAACAACACTTATCTTTACTTAAAGAAGACGCAGACCTTAGGGAATTCTTGCTAGGACCAAGAAAACCGCGTCAAAAACGTTTCATATATGCCGGCATCTATGCTGCTTATAATGAAGCATGGAAGGTTTCACCGGCAGAGGCCGCAGAACAAATACGTGAACTTGATCGTATTAATTTGGAGAAAACTCTCACTGTGGTCGACAATGGGTTAACAACTTTGTCATCCAGAATTTATTCATTGGACAACATTGTATCCTCTGCTATTGACATATTGAAACAAGATTTAGCCATGTTACAACAAGGCCAATCTCAGTTACGTTCTATTATGTTATTAAAGCGATACCAAAGGGGATGATGGACGGAGCGTTTGAGCTAATCAAACACTCACCCCCAGTCAACTGATCTGGGTTTAATCCATCATCATTCTTTAGCTCACTCCACCACCCCAGTTCAGACATGGCCATATGCAAATCAGTCTGACCCTGTGCCTCATGGGAACAGTCCAGCCCGAACTGCTAAGCCATGTCTTCCCTGGACCGGAAACAAGCATCCTGGGACCGGTTTCTGGCTATTCAGCCGTCATCAGCCAGGCTAGCTTGAATCCAGTGGCAAAGTGAGCAAGGGACCCACGTCTGGGCATTCCCTGCCAACTTAGGGCGAACAAAGCGATACCAAAGGGGATGATGGACGGAGCGTTTGAGCTAATCAAACACTCACCCCCAGTCAACTGATCTGGGTTTAATCCATCATCATTCTTTAGCTCACTCCACCACCCCAGTTCAGACATGGCCATATGCAAATCAGTCTGACCCTGTGCCTCATGTGAACAGTCCAGCCCGAACTGCCAAGCCATGTCTTCCCTGGACCGGAAACAAGCATCCTGGGACCGGTTTCTGGCTATTCAGCCGTCATCAGCCAGGCTAGCTTGAATCCAGTGGCTAAGTGAGCAAGGGACCCACGTCTGGGCATACCCTGCCAACTTAGGGCGAACAAAGCGATACCAAAGGGGATGATGGACGGAGCGTTTGAGCTAATCAAACACTCACCCCCAGTCAACTGATCTGGGTTTAATCCATCATCATTCTTTAGCTCACTCCACCACCAGTCCAGTTCGGGCTAGACTGTTCCCATGAGGCACAGGGTCGAGACTGATTTGCATATGGCCAGGTCTAAACTGGGGTGGCATGGTGAGCAAAAGAATGATGGATTTAACCCAGATCTCTTGACTGGGGGTGAATGTTTTGATTTGTTCTGCATTCCGTCCATCAATTGTGTGTCTTTTGCTTCCTCGCCATAAGTGCGCCGGGGATGCCCAGACGTGGGTCCCGGGCTCACTGTGCCACTGGAATCAAGCTATCCTGGCTGAAGAGGGGTGAAACCCCGAAACCGGTCCTAGGATGATTGTTTCCGGTCCAGGGAGGACCTGGCTTGGCAGTTCGGGCTAGACTGTTCCCATGAGGCACAGGGTCGAGACTGATTTGCATATGGCCAGGTCTAAACGGGTGGCATGGTGAGCAAAAGAATGATGGATTTAACCCAGATCTCTTGACTGGGGGTGAATGTTTTGATTTGTTCTGCATTCCGTCCATCAATTGTGTGTCTTTTGCTATTATGTTATTAAGCTGGATGCTGCAATCTTTGCGTGCGGGCTATGTGCCTTGGCGTTTTATCAACACGTAGGCTCTGTTTGCAGAATACAATCTAACTGATAAACAGATCGAACTGGCACAAAGAGGAGCATTGAAAAACTGGAGAAATTACCATTCACAGTGGCAGAAAAACCAGCTACAGAATGGCTTATTCATGGCAAAATCACTCTGCCTGTCACTACTTTTCAGTTTCAGTATTGCCTCAAACAAATGCATGCAGGCAAATATGAAAGGTTGGGTAAAGAATATATTAAGACATCCTGGACTTTACCTTACGAATATAGATGTTGGAGTGGGGATCGTGAAGTGTTTCTAAGCGGTACACACTGTGAAAATGCACTAAGCGGTTCGCTCATTTGTCAGGACATTTCTTTACACGGGGCTTGTAATGGTTCTTTGTCAAATTTGTCCTGCCACCAGCAGGGTACACCAGCTACTGTGATTAATCCAACGTTTGGCCAACTTTCTAACGGGAGTTACCTCATGTTGAATGATCAGAGTTGCTGTGGCATGTTGCCAGGCATCCCATATCTAGTAAAAGTGGACTCCAGGGACACTTGCTGTATGCAAGTATTGTTCCCCCAATAGACACAGTCAGGGAGTCGCCTTTATGGCCTTCATTGAATGTTTCTTTTATACGATTTGATACTTTAAGCAGAATGAAAGCCATGCTTATACAACAAACAGTGCCTCTGACCTCGGCCAAAGAAATCTATGATTTACAAGTTGCAAGGACTTCGGCTGAGATACAGGCTTTAATTCGTACAAACTGCCCTATACATTTCGTAGAAATGATGGGACATATCTTTAACATGTCTGATACGAGCGGAATTGTACATGTATTTAAGACCATCTGTTCCGGACTATTAGCACCTTTCCAGGCAGTCCTCGGAATCATCCCAAACTTCGCACATTCGGTGTTTGGTGGTGTGCCGTTAATTCTAGCACTTGTTGCAGGAATTCTATTTCTGTTCCTACTACTACGCTATGGCAAGCCTATTCGCCAACATCACTCCGAGCGATGTGGAGAAAGCTCTCCTTGAACGGAAGTGCCGTGAGCGAATAGTACAGCTTTTGGGCATACCTCGCCTACTGGAACTTAATACAACGTGGTTCCTGTCATTCAGACCAATCTGGCAAGATTGCATCTTACCTATTCTACGCTGCCTGCTTTGCGGTGAAGAATGCGTGATAGACACCTGTCTAACACTCCCATCAGTCGTGCCAACGGATGTCGATACTCTGCTGGACCCGATAACGGCCCATGCTCTGTGTTGTCCCCAGAGGCTACCAATTCTGATGACGGCATTCATTGAGATCTCACAGACGCTTCCTGCAGCTGCTGAGGTACGAGATGGATCAACAGGCACACAGGTAACAACGGACGCGAACATTGCTGCGGCATCTTTCTCATCTCTGTGCAATTAACCTTCTGAACGAGGTGTTCCAAATGTCACCAACTTCGGTAGACGATATTTTGGCTACAGAAATAGATAATTTCATGTTTACACCAGACCCATACACTGACTTTGATTCGGCTCACAGTGTACCAGGGAAGCAATGAAATTTGGCCTTCATATTTTCCAAACTTGGAACTTTTCCCAGAATTGAACGTTTTTCTTTTTAATTTTTGAAAATACATGGCAAAACAATTTGCTTACAGTAGAACTAGTCTTATAAAACGGACTTCTTTGAACTCTTCCAGGGACTCATTGTCACCTTACTTGTCTAACATTTCATTTAATACCATGATATGCAATGGCTTTAATTTTTGACAACTTATCAACCATTTCAGCATATGTATATATTTCTGTTTATTCATACATGTTGCATTTATTTCAATTATATGCTTAGAATGAAAAACGATGCTTTAAATGTACAGTACCTATTGCTTTCAACAGTTTATTTTAAACTTCTTTTAATATGCTTTTAGGAATGTTTTTAGCAACATGTGGTACTCAATTTAATGTTTAGCATTTCATGTTTAGCATTTAGTATTATCGTTCATTCGAAAGTGGAGTGGGTGTTGTATTCCGCTTTAGGTGTCCGTATATAGGTTTTCCTGAAACATGTCCTTATATGGGCACAATTCGCATTGCCCTTATATAGTCATAGAATCCCAGTCCTTATTTAGGCATTAGCCGTGCACTCCAAATACATGCATGGTCACCGACATCCGTCCACCCTAACGTCACAACGAGTTCTTAGAAACCAGACCCTTAAGCTCTCGGGAGTTCCCCTAGCACAGGATTATTGATTTCTCCAAGAACTTATCTATTATGTATGAACCGTTATACCTTAAGGGGTTCATTCCTGACGTCTTCCTCTGTCCGACTTCACGTCAATGCTAACATTCCAAGACACCTACCAGGTATAAATATACCTTCCCTTGCCCAAGCAAGTTAGAGGAGACCTCGACTTCAGAGGAGCCCGTATCCCGGCCTGACGCACTGAGAAGACGCTGTCATTCCTGCTCACAGAAGAATCCAGCTTCCAGTGTTCTGACTCCTTCGCGGGGTGTTAGAGTTCCAGATCCGGCAGGAGATTCCCACCTCTCTCATTCTCAAGGTATGGAGCTGACTAGAACCTAGAGGGACTCTTGGCGTACTAGACTTAACATACTCTTAGTATACCATACTAGAGAATACTCCACCTACTTCTTACCTTTCCCTACACCTAGACTAGGTTAGGTACATTGGGGTAGAACTAGCTTAGAGACGCATCGTATGAGTACTCGCATTTTTAGGTCATGTTATTTATGTACGTGAATATATGCCAAAAGTTAATGCTAGCGCAGTATTATTTATTTCTACTGCTTACGCTGTACATTATTTATCTTGCATACTGTCTTGTGATCATAACAGCACATATCTCTTACACGAGAAACAAGACTGTTCAATAAAACCTTTTTATTGAAACGCCCGTCTTTCCTTTCTGTGTAACTCTGCGGAAACTAAGCATGCACGATTGACTGAGTGAAACTGTTATCTATTGTTTACACGATTCTGAGACGTGTTCCGATTCTAAAGGGAAACAAAGTAGTCATGTTTATGCGGTTGCTAGAAACTACTCCCTTCTTGTTCTCAAGGAGTTTCTAGTGGCCTCTGAGCTAGCTGGCACAAAAGTAATTAAGTTTAATATACTCGATAGGGACATACCGACCTCAGTCCTATGTCAAGCCTATAGGGTATATTATTCCAATGCGCAGAGCCTATTAGGGAAATAGGAACTACACTACACCAGGGCACACTCAGTCAAAGTACATCAGCAGTTTGGCAAAAAGTGGGGGCAACCATGCAAAAAGAGGGCACTTTCTTACACTAGCTTAGCATGATAGATGAATGAGGCATGGCTAGTAGGGATGGAAAGATAGTGCCTTAAGAAAGCATTTTCCACTGTTTTTAAGATTTGACGATTATTATATCCCAATACACCCACCCCATAAAAGGCAATGGAGAGATACCTTACTTTGTTGGTTTTACTTGATCTTACCGCAGCTTTCGACACCCTGTCTCCTCTGAGGTTGGTTGCCCGCCTCAGGGACATTGGGATCGGGGGCTCGGCCCTGGATCTTCTGGCCTCTTTTCTTTGTGAGCGGGCACAAACTGTTAAATTTGGCCAGTTTTACTCGACCTCTAAATCCCTCTCTTGTGGTGTTCCTCAGGGCTCGTCCCTGAGTCCAACGCTATTCAATATTTATGTTGCCCCTTTGGCCAAGGTGGTGAGATCATTTGGTTTAGAGGTGTTGTCCTATGCGGACGACACCCAAATAATGGTGTCTATCACCCATAACGTTAGGGACTCTGCTCTTAATTTCAGAAGGTGTATGCAGGCAGTTTCCATCTGGATGACGGAAAACTTCTTGAAATTGAATGGGGAGAAGACGGAGGTCCTCATTTTTGGCAATTCTCTGGATATCTGGTCTAACGAATGGTGGCCAGATTCACTCAGAGTTTGTCCTTGCCCAGTCTCCCACGGTAAAAATCTAGGGGTCATAGTGGACAACTCACTATCACTAAATCGGCAGGTTAGCAGGACAGTTTCTACTTGTTTTGGGATTATTAGAATCCTAAGAAAAATCATTCAATTTCTCTCCTTTGATTCACGCAAGCAGGCTGTCATCGCCTTGGTAATGTCCAGATTGGACTATTGTAATGCCCTTTATCTGGGCATTAACAAAGGATTGATTAAACGTCTGCAGCTGGTGCAGAATGCTGCTGCTAGGCTGATAACTGACTTGCCTAAATACCACTCAGTCACCACAACAATCAGAGCTCTGCAATGGCTTCCCCTGGACCATAGGATTCTTTTCAAAACGTTATGCATGACTCATAAGGCCTACTATGATTCCGGCCCTGAGGGGATCAAGGTTCTCCTCCATCGCTATGTCCCCACCAGACAGCTCCGATCCTCAGATAAGAATCTGTTGATTATTCCGAGGTTTAAAAAAGCCAAATGGGGAGTTAGAGCTTTTTCCACCAATGCTGCTAAACTGTGGAATTCCCTTCCGGAAGAGCTTTCTGGTCAGGTGTCACACTCTCTCTTCCAGAAAGCATTGAAGACCTGGCTCGTCACATAGAGCTTGTCCTGAGCATTTCTACCCGGTCTACACCCGTTTGTCTCGCTCCGTAACAGCGCCTTGACGCCCTTGGGCTAAGTTAGCGCTATATAAATCCACTTTCATTTCATTTATAAATAGTCAACATCTCTTTTGGTGGCCTCTTGCATAGATTCCTTGAGAAGTTAAGCAAGGCAGTAGTGGCTTTCATGAACTGGCACTTCCTAGCATTAATAGTATGGGTCCAGGCTCCCTCCTTGCTGAATAAAATGCACAAATAGGAAAAAGTTGTAGTGAAGCCAATTTTTGTTCCGCTGATTATATCTCAACACTTCAGCGACCTTCTGCCACACTTCATAACAAATGTTTTACTTTTATTAATGTGTAAACCTTAATCCTGCATATACATAGCAAAGTTGGAAAGTAATTGCTGTAGCCCCAATGGAGTACAGGCCATAAGCTCGGCATCGTCCGCATAGAGGAGAGCTGGGATTGGGCGATGGCCAATTTGAGGAAGATCTCTACATGTATTGACTAGCAAATTTCACAAACTGTTTACATAAAGTGTAAACAGGAAGAGTGCCCATACGCAGCCCTGCCTGACCCCCCCTCTGTGTGCTAAACGATTGGGTGCACTCTCCCCTAACTCCATACCGTATTCTGGCTTTACTCCCCGAGTATAGCTCCCTAAAGAACTGCATTATGGGTAGATTAACCGGAAGGAACCGGAAACAGAATTTATGGAGGAGAGAGGCTGCCGGCTCTGACTCTCAGCGCCCGAGTCTCGGCGCTCAACCTTGCCCTGTCCTGCCCAATCCCATCCGACTCCGTCCGCGAGGCGGTGAGCCCATGAGACGCGGTTGCAGGCGGAACGAGGAGCTGCGGAGCCGCGTGCAGAGCAGCGAGGACCGAGGAGCCTGCAAAGAAGGAAGCCAGCAGGGAACAGCGTGGAGTCAGCAGGAGGCAAAGAGAACTGCAGCGGTCCGGCAGCAAAGGTACCAGGAGCATTGAGGGGAGCCGGTGCACGGCGTGTGGCGTGTGGCGTGTTTGGCTCACACTGTTGGGGCTTTACAGGAGCCTGCGCAGGAGTGGAGGAGAGCCTAGGCAGGGGCGAAAAAAGAGCATGAGAGCGCGGCCATCATTAGCGGTGGCCGTGGAGTGTAGTGCCCAGGAGCCCCGCAGAGGCGGCCCAACTAGGTTGGGTGCGGCCTGCGGCGCCCAGCGTGCCCTGCTCTCGCGCTCCCCCCTGCCATTCCATCGCCCCCCAAGGCCCCCCCATCGCTCCCCGCTGCACCCCCCACTGCACCCAGCCCATTTTTCAGCTGCACCTACCAACCAGCCTCAGCAGGAGGTGCAGGAGGGCCTACAGGAGAACCAAAAGGTAGAACCTTTTAACGACGCAGCAAAATAGTGGTGATATTACAACTAAGTGATAGGATATTAGATACTTGAACTGATAATACCTTTTAAAAAAAAAAAAACATTCTTATAAAAAAGAAAAAAAAGCCAGTATGCATTCAGGAAAAGAGAGGGCAGCAGGCCCCCCCACAAGACGAGCAAGTAAAATACAAATACCGAAAGCAATAAAAAAGGCAAAATCAAATACAACGGGACTGAACCAATCTTTAATTTCACCGATAGCACGGATGTTTGAAAAATCCACAAAAGTTCCACACAAATTCGATTTTATGAAAGATCCATCTGGAGGCCTAATGACAATGCAATTAGAGTCAGAAACAAAGAAGCTAGAAACCCCGATTAAGTCAATTAGCAACTTGGGAGGAAGTACACAAACTACCGGTCAAGAGGAGGACCTACAATCACAAGATAAGAACTACGATATTGAGGTCAAAGAATATCAAATTACCGACCTTGAAATGCTAAATATAATATCACCTACTTACATAGAACAAAAAGAGAAGGATGTACCAGGAACACCTCGGGATGATATACACCATGGAGAGTTAAACCAGGAAAACCAGGAAAAACTGGTCCCAGAGGTGAAGGTAGAAATACGGGAAAAAAATAGAGACAACCGGTGACTTCATATCACATAGGCAAGTAGTCAAACAAGACCCCAACGAGAGCATAGTAGACGTCTTCCAGGATAATCAATGTAGAATTGATAGTAATACTAGATTCACCTTGGAGGTAACCAAGGCAATAAGAACTAATGGAGGAACAACTACAAAAATAAAAAATGAGGTAAAGGAGGGTCAATCCCACAATCAACAAAATCTATTGATCATTAAAGACCAAAATGTAGAGACTATAAAAGACATCTTACAAAGAATAACTGAAAATTCAGGAACAAAAACGGAAATTGCATCTTATAATAGCACTAATAGCAGTAAAACACAATATAGTGGAAAAGATCGTAGCGAACATTTTAATATAGCTAACCTCAAAAAAGTTACTGAAGTGCAAGAAATCCCCAATGTTGAACTCAAAAGTTCCACCAACATTGTGCATGAACACCAGAATGACCAAAAGACACAAACCATAGGTAACCAGGACTTGGGGTCTATCTAGGATATTTTTACCAAACATCATCACTAACGTTAGAAGCACTGACATATCAGTCAAGTAAAATGGCCATTCAAATTGAACTACTCAGAGTGATGGCAAATGCAGTAGCTGGAATAGATCATAAACTCGCTCAGCTAAATAGTTTGATAACTAGAGCTCAAACCGAAGCTGCCACAACATATTCTGAGTGTACATGTGCTCCAATAATAAATAAATTGGCAACAATACCGGATGTCATGAATACCATACTAGAAGATGTCAAGATGAGCCTTCAAAGGAAAAAATATAACTGTACAGAGGATAGTTGCGAAATACAAAAAAGCAATAATACCATGACGGAAGTCAGAGATACGGAACAACTTAGTCCCATAAAAGATCTAGATGGCCCGGATCAATTAACTCCGAAAAATCGCTGATTGTGCATCAAGATGGTAAAAAGTCAATGGGCAAAAAACCTTCGGTCCCTCAAACAGAAAAGACAACTGACGACCAGGAAGTCAAAGAACCAGTTTCTCCATTGTTTAGCATGACAAAAAGACATAGGAAAAAACTACGCAAAGCAAGAAATAAAGCAAAGCATAAAATTATAGTAGCAGCACAGCCCGAAGAGAAAGTTTCAGCAGAAATAGGCAGTGAAGGAAAAGATCCATGCATGGAAACAACGGGGGAAACAAGAAAATGTATTGTATGGAGAGCAGTCATCAATAATAAAGAACAAGAATAATAAGTATTTCGCTATATTCACTAAAACAGGAAAGCAACCCATCATCCAAACATGTATTCAGAGAGATATAGCCATTACATCAGACAAAATGAGACGAACCCTGAACAAAACAGAGATGGAGGAAGAAAGAACGAGACTAAAGGAAAAGAAACGTAGGCTACAGGGAAACGGGTGTATTATAGAACAGACACCTGAGGATATAAAAAGTATATCACCTGAAGAGAATGTACAAGCAAAGAGCGCATCAACTCCTCTCAAAACTAAAGATCTGGTAAAAGAAGAAGAGGAGAAACAAATATATATTGGCCCGGTAGTACAGAGGCCTCAAGTTTGGGATCATAACATAGTCCAAAGTTTAAGTTAAAAAATAACTCAAAAACAGAACCACCAATATTTGTTAAATCCAGACCAGCAGATAAAAAAAAAAAACATATAAATGTGAAACAAAGCGATATGATAGAACAATGTGAAGATATCCGGAACTTAACAAATTGGGATCATCTGGTTATCGTAAGACAAACAGGTGAGGACAAACAAGTCACATATAAAGTCCCACAAGACTTAGAAGAGGAAAGGAAAAAAGATTTACCAATTAATGGGACGTTACAATTAATGTTTAAACCGGTATATGACTCCAGAGGTAATCAAGACACACTGAATGGAGGAAACATTCTTCGCCTCTTCAAGTCGATCCCGTCACTAGAAAATGTGACAAGTAAAGATATTGAATGTATCGGATTCTTACCAAATACTGAAGGCAGCCAGACACTAACTTTGATAACTGTAAATTCAGTGTCCTTAGCAGAACAAATTATAAACGAAAAAGAAATTTTTCATAGCTGGGGGATAATAATTAGCAAGCCAGTTCCAAAAGTATATCCCACCCCTCTCATTAATGAAGAGAGTTCGATACAGAAAAAAAGAAAGAACAACAAGCTGGTTTTCTCTATACTAAAAAATGCCCATGGAAGATCAGAGCGAGATGTTGAAACAACATTAACCCAAAGCAAAGTAGAAAAGGTAATAGGAATAAATGAAAAATGGATATCTTCGGCTTTACATGGTAATAATGATCCATGACAGAACACAGCAATATGCACAACAAAAGAAGCAAATAAGGACAGTGAAATATTTATGATGTGCTCATGGAATATAAACGGGGTAGGTAACAAGGTAAATAACGCCCATTTAACTCTGTCTAATACATATCAGATCATTTTACTTCAAGAAACATGGGAAATCAACCCTATTATGCTACGGGGATATAAAGGTTATTTTGAGCCTGCAATTAAGCAACATAAATATGGTCGCCCGAGTGGGGGTTTAGCAACATTCATATCCATCGACCTGAAAGTAGAACATGAGCAATTGGATACGAATAATTCTAATATCCTAACGGTAAAACTACGATATAAAATAAGCAATCAAGTTAAATTAAAAACCCTAATATTGATCAATGTATATATACATCCGACACAGAGTTCAAGGGCTAATATGTGTGCTACCCTTAGCAGTTTTTTGTTGGAACAAACGATGGATGACCCATTTGCAGATTTTATACTCACAGGGGATTTTAATTTAAATCTTTTAGTACCTTTTATCAGAGATGATATTATACAGTCACAAGATCATCAATGGGCAATTCCTTACCAGGTATTAGAAACAGAAATAAAGTCCATACAAAGCAAAGTAGGAACAAATTTTGTGAAGGACATAGAAGCAATGGGTCTACGAATATTAAATGGGAGATTCATGTTAGACTCACCACCTGCATGGACTTTTTACTCACACAATTCGAAGTCACGCATTGACTATACGATTGTATCACTTAATATCTTTAACAATATTACCTCGTACCATTTGAGGAAGGTCCCTGATAGTGATCATAGTCAGCAAATAATCATCACAAATTTGTGTAGTAAAAAACATCAATCGTACCTGACCGCGCAAGGCCAGACGGGAACTATCAACTATAGGAGACTTATCTGGACGCCACATAACAAAGATGACACCAATGAACTGGCGCAAAAACTGGTTAAAGATTGTTTTGAAGATAAAACTGTGAAATCCCCAATTGAACAATGGGTAAACTTTACTCGTAAACTAGTCAAACCCTATGACTCTGCACCTAAAGTTGAGAAAAAACAAATGATACAAGAAGAGAAAAGGGAAACAGATGTCAATTTATCTTATACAATAAGGAAACTGAGAAGGACTCGTAACAGTCTAAGGAGACAGATTACCAAGTTTCCATATAATGAGGAATTACCAATAATATTAAAAACCATAAATCAGAATTTGAGGAAACTAATTTGGAATGAAAGAAACCAAGCTAAGCAAGACCTGTGGTAAAAAGAAATGTATGCTAGCAACCAAACGAATTCAAGGGAATTTTGAAAAATGATAAATGGTCTAGTAAGACCTAATAAATCTGTGGTTTCATCTGTACTAACTGAAAAAGAATGGGTTTACTTTCTGGTAAAACATTTAAACTCCGATCGGAAAATAATGAATCAGGAAGGTAATCAGAGCAGGATGGTTACATTAATTCATGACATTGGCAGTGAAATTGATATAACAAAATCTCAAGTCTCTAAACTAATAAGTAAGCAAAAAGATGGGGCACCAGGAACCAAAGGTATTCCGTTTGCCCTTTATAAGGAAAAACCGGATCTATGGTCAGAACATCTCACGGAAGTTTTTAAAGAAGTAGTACGGACGGGGAAAATACCCGAATCCTGGAGAGGGTCGTTAATATCCCCTATTTATAAAAAAGGAAATTGGGCCCTCCCTGAAAATTACAGACTAATAACACTTCAAGATACAGATGCTAATTTGTTTGCAGGGATCTTACTTTCAAATCTCGCTGAATGGGCAACGGATAATAAGATACTCCCACCGAATCAAACAGGATTTATTAAAGGACTTGGAACTACTACAAATATATTAGCCTTATCGGTATTAATGGACAAAACTATTTTAACAAAACAACCCTTGTATTTGTGCTTTGTTGATTTAAGATCGGCTTTCAATTGCGTGCACAGACATCTTCTGTGGAGAAAACTGCAGGAAAAAGATATTCCAGTGCAACTGTTAAAACTAATTCAACTTTTGTATACCGACACCTGGGTTAGAGTGCGGATGGGGGATGGCCAAACATTAACAAAGGAAATACGAATGACAGCAGGTCTAAAGCAGGGGTGCGTACTGGCCCCTTTACTTTTTAATCTTTTTTTAGCGGATCTAACGGATGCTCTGAATGAAACAAATGCACATCTGCCTAAATTAGTTGGCAAACAAATATCTACTCTGCTATACGCAGATGATGTCATCCTCCTAAGCCAAACAAAAGTGGGGTTGCAACGCCTAATAGATCAAATATCTTCGTATTCAAAAGAAAATGGGATGGTGATAAACGAAACAAAGACTAAAGTTATGGTGATTACTAAAAACTCAAGATTGAAACATAAATCCAAATGGTTTCTGGAGAAAGTCCAATTAGAACAAGTAGAATCATACAGATACTTGGGAGTACTATTCAATGATAATGGAAACTTACGTCCGCAAAAATTAGACATTCAAAGGAAAGCGAACGCATTGACAGCAGCATTTAGGATCCTGCAGAAATCATTAGGTAATCTTACTTATCGCTCCTTTTTGAAGGTTATATCAGCAAAACTCCTGCCTACCTTAATATACGGTAGTGAGGCTCTAAGTGGGAAAGACGCTGTGATTATAAATAATGCGGTCTCAAAAACTTTTAAATCCCTTTTCCACCTACCTAATAACGCATCACCGGCAAAAATAAGGCTGAAGTTTGGTCTAAATAACCAGTTGTACACAAGAAATGGCCAATTTATTAAAATATGGAACAGAATAAAAAATGATCATGAAAATCAAATGTCTCAGCTATTATGGCAGGAAATAAATGAAAACAGAAAATTACAGGCTTGGAAATATTTAAATACAGCGCTAGAAGAATTTGATGTGATGCCTATCTGGAGAACTACAATAACCCGGGAATCATTTAAAAAGGCAATTAATAAAACAACAAATCATCTATCGATTGTAATAGATAGATATATTAGCAAAAAGAAAACATGCATGGCCAATAATGAGTGGGTTTTCAAAAAAGAAGATAAAAGCATATTTAGAAACACCATGGTCATTGAAAAATAAACAAAACTTTACAAAAGCACGATTTGGTGTATTACCTGGCCTATGCCATCTCCCACCATGGTTAAAATCAGAAGAGGACACATTATGTAGATTATGTAAAACAGGAGAGGAGAACATTATTCACCTACTATGTCTCTGCCCTGAACTTAAAACTGAAAGAAAAATCATACTCAAGACTCTTTTCAATGCTCGAGGAGTAAGGACATGTAGGCAAGCTTTGATAATATGTCTGCAATCTGATGATATAATTATGAATTCTGCTTTTGTAAAGTTTTTATTAAGAGTAGGAGCTAAATTATAACACAATCAAAAATCTATTAGCACTGTATGAAATATTTTAAAAATATACTATGAAATGAATATTTTAAAAAATATACTATGAAATGGATTTTATCAAATGCAACTGGCTTAAAACAAATTATATATTGCACTTTTATTCTTGTTTTTTATTGTATTATATATTATATGTATAATGTCTCATTGTAAGATTTTAAGTAATCAAACAATAAAGAATATCTACATCTGGGTAGATTAACACCATAACATAATGGGCCAGAGCTTGTCATGATCAACACAATCGAATGCTGAAGTGAAGTCTACAAAAGCCAACATTGCCACGTTTTAACTTGGTGTACTTCCCAATTAAAATATTGAAATTTAGTCCCTGTTAAATTGCCCCCAAGCCTGTCCAGAAACCGTATTAAAGATCCGAAAGAATATTGTTTGAATCGGCCCATTCCTGTAAACGATTCAAAATAATTATGACCGACTACCTTCACCAATGAATCCAGCAAAGAAATCGGCCTATAACAAGCAGGGTTATGCAGATCCCCCTTCTTGTATATGGGCGCTATAAGTGACTCGGACCAAGATTTCAAGTAGCCTGCACTACACAAAGCTCCTAGACCAAGGTCAGCGAGGGGGCCCACAAAGGGGTGTTAGCTTTAAAAAGGTTCATGGGAATCCCATCAGGACCTGGCGCTTTTTCCCCTTTGCTTGCATTTAGGGCCCTGGACCTCCTCCAAGGTGAATGAAAGCTGGGAGATTTGTGATCTAGAACATCGGTGGAAGATTTAGGAGCTATGGAGATATTAGAAAAGTGGACAACCCAATCCACTTCACTAATGGCAATCCCCAAATGGGGGCCTTTGGCAATCTCCAAATGGGGGCCTGTTAGACCACATAAAAGGGAGAAGGATGTGTTGCAAAAGTTTGCTATTGTATTTGTAGTCATGTTTTTTTATCACTTTGCTTCCATTTTTACCCTCGATTTTTCCTCCATGTGGATAGAACGTCTACTGGGTTCTTCTGATATTTGGCTTGGCTCTTTCCTTCTTCTTGTTCCTTCAGGATGATTTTGGTGTTTGCCATTCTCATCTTTTCCAATCATCTTCAATCAAGATTCGTAGATTGCAAGGGAGGCATTTTTTCTTGTGGTTTTTACCTCCTATTTGGGTCTCCTAAGGAGGCCCTTAACACCTTTAAGACATACTATCCTATGCAGGGTGGCTCAGGAGTTGCCCTTTCTTTGGGCAGTCTAGAAGGTGACTTAACATCCCATAGGCTATTAGCTGTCTCACCAAATGCTATTAGCTGCTTGTGTTCGTCTGTGTCCATATTCTTATGGATTGCTTACATTAAAATGCAAAAGGGTCTATTTTATTTCCTTCCTGCTTTCTCTGCTTGCTGATTCCCACCCTCTCTTAAATTTCTAACTTGAAGCTGCATATTGGCGCTTCACACCCCTCTCCTTTCTGCCAGTGATCACTCTCTGCCTGCTTAGCCGCCCCCCCCCAATAATGATGCTCACTTGCCCTTCCCCTTTTAGCTTCTGCCCTCTCTTCCCCTGCTTTGTCTCCCCACGTATGAAATTGACTTTGCCAATGCTTGCAAAATTGTGGTACAATCATTAGCAAAGCCATTAGTGGCCATCATGGAATGCTATTTTTGTAATGGCTGCCTTTACATGTGCATGCATGGATGGCCATCTTTAAATGTATTTTTGCCATAAATTATATCATTCGAAGATGGATGCCTGTGCATGCACATGAGTATGGACTCAAAGGTGACCATTGTTGGACTTTTTTTTTATACGTTATTACAAAATACATTGGTATTCTTTTTGGAATATTCGCCTGGCTACCATCTCCTCTCTAATCTTCCCTTATGACTGGACAGCCACTCCCAGATAGAAGTGGATAGCATCCCTGCTACCTACCATGTCACGGTGTAGTTAAAGCACGTAAGTTCGAGGAAATGTTAGAGGTAGAGCTGCTGATGTGGCTGTCTAAAAGCTGGCCTTCGGGTCACTGTACGACTTCCAGCATCAGTTTTAACACACCTTTAGAAGCAAAGAGCATTTGACTTTTGGCCTTTCTAGTAGGTTTCTGCCTAGTATGAAGAAAAGCACTTGTATTTCTGTAAGCGTTGAATCACCTCTGGCTACTGTTCAACCGGTGCGGCATTGGAATGCTCGTACTTTAAAATCTATCAGCTGCTTTTGGCACCATCGTTCATGTCACACTGATTGTTGGCATGTCAGAAGCACACTTTTCACGTGAATTTTTAAGTGACGTTTTAGTCTGTCTGAAGTCCTTTTTAAATGGAAGACCAGTCTCAAGTGGTCTCCCTGCCGCCCTTCAGGTTAGTCACTCAGACTCATAACTGTGGTTCACTTCAAGGATCCATATTGTTGCCATCCTTATTTAACATAGGTATGCAGATTCTGGGCCCACTTCTCTGCAAATGAAACCCAGTGAATTTTCGGTTTGTCACAGCCCACCACCACAGATTTAAATCGTTGAAAAAAATATCTCTCTATATTGATCTTCAGTTTCATATCCTTGCTGTGCATGCTTTTATTCAATTGCAACTGGATTACTGGAATGCCAGTCCCAAAAATTTATTGAAACCTCTTCAACTAGTGAAAAATGCAGCAGCCCAACTGATCACAAAGCTATCTAGATGTGATTCTTCTGTACTGATTACTAATTAACGAACAAGTCCTCTTTTAAACTATTATCATATCCAGCAAGATTCAATATCCAAAGTATCCTAATTTCATTGCCTCAAAATTCCAATACTACAATCTGATAGAGACTTCTAGCTGCAGATTCCTTACCTTTGAATTTCCCAGGCGTCAGATTGGACCCGGAAACTTTTCATGAGCAGTACCTCTGTGCGCCGTTACGTGGCTTTGTTCGGTTCCGCACAGTGTCGGCGGCATCATAGGCGCTGGAAGTGACGTTGTGGTCACCTATATAGGCGTCACCCAAGCGTGCAGATGTAAGTTATTTTTTTTCCGCGCCAGTTAGCGCTGATCCAGAGAAGAGCACCCCTCTGTCTCTTTTTGACAGACTTTTTTCTAAGTTTTGTTGAGAATTTTTTCTTGTACGTTGAGAATGTCATCTAGGAAGGTAGGACTTAAGCCGTGTGGAGACTGTCAACGCGCCATGTTGGTTACCGACCCGCACCTTGTGCTTATGGTGTATCAAGCGTGACCACGACTCAAAGTCCTGCTTGGACTGCTGGGCCATGGTGCCATAGGCTTTGAGGAAGTGGTCCTTAAAGCTGCTTGCAGCCTGGCAGTCAACGCCATCTAGCGTGACTCCTAGGAGGTCTCAGTCCCGATCGAGAAATAGGTTTCGGGACTGCTCCAGGATCCCCAAGTCCTCTTCGTAGCACTTGAGGTCCTCCGGACACTCGAGGTAGAGGCATAAGAAGAAGTCTAAACAGACCTTTACTTCACCTCGTCCTTCAAGGATTGACAAGACGAGTGAGGAACATTGACGTTTCAGGAACTGCTGTGAGGAGCCGTTACCAGGTCCTACTCTGCGCCACCCCCCATTTCCAGCAGCCGGAGCAATCTCCACTCAAATAAAGGAGTTTTAGGAGGACCACCACCGAGTATTTGAGTGGCTGCCCCTCCGGAGCGCCTTCGAGCCCCACAAGGTTAGGGGAGGCCCCTGCAGGTTCCGCGCTGATGGCTCTGGCCTCTCCGGAGTCAGAACGGCGTCCATCGATGCCAACAGAGCCCAGTGGATTTAGGTCATTGCCTGAGAGTTTTTTGGAGCGTACAGGCATGGTTGACCCTTTTGTACACCAGTCATACACTCCTCATAAAAATTTGGACTGGTATGAGGAACTAGCAGAGGCCAGTGGTTTGGACACCTCTCCAGTTTCTGGTATGCTCTCTCCGCCTATTGTGGCTGCAGAGAAGGGAGCGTCTTACACAATGGTGGTGAGGAGGACAGTTGAGGTCTTTGACCTCGAACATCCCTCTGTGGCGGTCAAGACTAACCTCTTGACCTAAGTGCTTCAGCTTGGGGCTTCCTCATCCAAATCCCTATTGCCCTTTAATGAAGCACTGGCTGATGTCCTTCTAGGAACTTGGTCCAAGCCTAGCACAGGGGCTCCTGTGAACAGGACAATTGCCCGCTGCCATCGTCCGGCCCCGTGTGATCCTAGTTTCCTCATCCAACTTCCCATTCCTGAGAGCTTGGTAGTCCAAGCCTTGACTTCCCGTGGCATGTTCTCTGCTGCTCCCCCGGACAGGGAATCCAAGAGGTTGGACACACTTGGAAAGATGTTTTCTTTCATAAGCCTAGCATTGCGGTCGGTGAACACCATATGCCTTTTGGGCCGTTACTCCCATACCCTATGGGAAATGGTTGCACAAGTGCTGCTGCAGGACGGAAATCGGCCTGGACCATCCTCTCCCAAGCAGTGAAATATGGGAGAGATGCAGCAAAGTTCACCATTAGGTGTGGTCTGGAAGCGACTAACTCGCTGGGCAGAGCCTTTTCCTCAACGGTGGCCTTAAGGCGCCATGCCTGGCTGAGAACATCTGACTTTTTGGGAGATTTCCAGGCCAACCTCATGCATATGCCCTTCGATGGGACTCGTCTCTTTGGAGAGAAGGCATGCTCAGTACTGGAGTGCTTCAAGGACTTGAGGGTTGCGGCCAAATCCTTGGGCTTCTCAGTCACACCTCACCCCCAATTATCTTTCGCCTCTTTCATGGCTACGGAAAGGGCATACCACTGCCCCAACCATATCCCTACCACCATCCTGCGCAAGCTTCCCAAGTTGTGTGAGGATGTGGACGCGGTTCATTCCGACCCTGTGGGAATGGCAGCCATGTCATCTGCCACCGACCCTCCACAGCAGCTGCAGCCTCTAAGTCGTCCTAGCTTGGTTCTGCAAGACTATGGGTGCTCGGTTGGAGGGAGGATCCAATATCATCTCCTTCACTGGAAGTCCATAACATCGGACAAATGGGTCTTGCAGATCATTCAGAATGGTTACTCCCTTCCTTTCCAATCTTTCCCTCCTCCTTTACCGCCATCTCAAGATCAGCTGGCGGAGGATCATTTGCACTTGCTCTGAGAGGAAGTAACAGCTCAGTTCATTGTGCTGCCCTCTCGCCTTACCATTGCCCCTTGGGTGTTTACCAAGGTGATGGCGATAGTAGCAGCTCATCTGCGCAGGTTAGGGGTTGCAGTCTTCCCTTACCTCAACGACTGGCTGTTGAAGGCGGCCTCACCCCAGACCGTTGTCTCCCACCTCCAGAATACGATGGACCATCTGCATTCCCTGGGGTTCCCTATAAATGTGCCAAAGTCCCACCTGACGTCTTCTCAGATGCTCCCTTTCATTGGAGCTGCTCTGGACACAATGCAGTTTCTGGCCTATCCTCCCGAGCAGTGAGTCCAGGATATTCAGGTTATGATACCAATGTTTCAGCCTCTATCCTGGATTTTGGTGAGAATGACTCTGAGGCTGCTGGGCCTCATGGCCTCCTGCATCTTGTTGGTAAATCATGTCAAATGGCATATGCAGGCTCTGCAGTGGGACCTGAAGTTCCAGTGGGTGCAGCATCAGGGGAATCTCTTCTACATGGTCCAGATCTCTGAGGGAATTGCAAAAGACCTGCAGTAGTGGCTTACGAACCGCGATTGGATCAAAGGCAGACTCCTTTCCATTCCCCTACCAGACCTGACCGAACCTGACAGATGCGTCACTCCTGGAAAGGGGTGGCCACCTGGGAGAGGAGGACATCAGAGGAATCTAGTCCCCAGCGAAATACAAACTCCACATCAACCTGCTGGAGCTCTGGGCGATCCGACGAGCGTTGAAGGCATTTCTTCCCTCTGTCAAGAGAAAGTTAGTGCAAGTGTTCACGGACAACACTACCGCCATGTGGTTCTGCTACAAGCAGGGTGGGTGGGGTCATGGACCCTCTGTCAAGAAGCCTTGTGTCTCTGGACATGGCTGAAACAGCAGGGCATAGCCCTGGTGGTTCAACACCTGACAGGTTCTCTGAATGCCAGGCTGGAAGAACTCAGCCGTTGATGCCTAGCGGATCACAAATGGTGTCTCGATTCAGAGTTGGCCCAAGGACTCTTTCAGCAGTGGGCAGAGCCTTGGTTAGATCTGTTTGCCTCCGATTAAAACGTGCAATGTCAGCAGTATTTCGCTTTGGAGTTTCCAAGGCGGCTATTGCTTGGAGACGCTTTTCATTGCAAGTGGAGCACAGGCCTCCTGTACACTTTTCCGCCCATACCGCTTCTGCCCAGAGTTCTCAAGAAGATCAAGAACGACCGGTCCCAAGTAATTCTTAGGGCTCCAGACGGGGCAAGGAGAGTCTGGTATCCCGAGCTTCTACAAATGAGCATCGATCCTCCGATCAGGCTGCCCCTACCAGAGGATCTTCTGTCGCAGCCGTAGGGGAGGGTCCTCCTCCCAAACCTGTCAACTCTCCGCCTCCTTGCGTGAAGAATGAGTGGTGGCAGTTAATAGCTTTTGACCTTCTTCCCAAAGTCTGTAAAGTTATCTTGGTGGCCAGGTGACCCTCTAACAAGAAGGTATACACCTGCCGTTGGCAGAAATTTGTAAAATATTGTACAGAAAAGTCTCTTTCTGGTATTCTTCCTCTTTATTCCCACTCTTGCCCAGCAGGGCTCTGCTCTGGGTACTCTCAAGGGTTATCTTTCTGCTCTGTCCACTTTCCTGCGGCTGCCTGACCAACCCTCTTTGTTTAATTCCCCTATTGTACATAGGTTTCTGAAAGGGCTTATATATATGTTTCCCCCTTTACCCTTCATCATGCCTCAGTGGAATCTGAACCTCCCTTGGTGTCGCTACACAATTGTCCGCTCCGACTGCTTACTATCAAGACAGCTTTTCTAGTGGCACTAACGTCTGCCCAGAGGGTGAGTGAGCTGCAGGCTTTGTCATCCAAGCCTCACTATTTTATGGTATTCCCAGACAAGGTGGTGCTTCATACCCCGGCCTCTTTCCTACCTAAAGTGGTGACCTCATTCCATTTGGGGCAATCTGTTACTCTGCCCGCTTTTTATGTTCTTCCACATCCCTCTAAAGAGGAGGCGTTACTCCATTTTCTGGACCCAAAAAGAGCGTCGTCATTCTACCTTGACAGCTCAAGAGTTCCAGGGGACGACCATTTCTTTGTGGGCTATGTAGTAGCTAAAAAAGATCAGGCAGTTCAGAAATGGACCTTTTCGCGCTGGAGTAGTGAGCTGCTGTCCCAAGAGAGATGGTTCATTTTGTTTTCAAAGGATCTCCCACTAGTATTCATTATCTCTTCAGTACTGTTTTCAGCACAGGGCTGTGCATGTGGCTTAAGGGGCTCTCCGCCTCTCTGTCCTGGTGATTTCTTCAGGGCTATTCTCCTTTCTCCCTCTCTATTCAATATGCCTCATCTTCTGTTCGACTCAGTTGATTCTCAAAAGTACCTTTAGAACATGGTTAAATTTGCACAATACCGTGGCAGTTAGTTCAACCTTTCCAAACAGGGTACCATGCACCTCCCCCCTTCATTATTCTGGATGTATGTTCTTAGATTCCAACTGAGTGTGCAGCACATTATTCAGGACTCCGGGTTTAACGGATCCCAGGTTCCTATAAAAGTGGAGGAAAATGTCCCAGGGGCACACCAGTGTAGAGATTCCAGTGGTCTAGTAGTTAGGTTGTCTAAGGCGTTAATATCTACAAAACATAATGATTCATCTCCATGCAAGATGTAGGGGACATATTTCTCTTTAATTTTCACCACTGTTGGCAGGGTTGCTCCCCCATACTCGCTTTCACTTTATTCCTTTATCTGGAGTGGCTGCCAGCGAGAGATAGGGTTTGCCATTCGAAAACCACCCTACACTACAAAGAAGAGTACCATATACAGTGCCTGATGCTGCAGACATACCACACCAAGAATCAGTTATATTCTGAAAAACTGTTGTGAATGCTTTCAATCTCCGTGGAGATAATGGTATATTATTGACTATTGCAAAAGCATTCACGATTCACCGATCTGTGACTGGGGGTGAGTGTCTGAAAAGTTTCAGCGCTCTGTCCATCATCTCCTTGTGTTTGATTTGTTCGCCCTAAGTTGGCAGGGTATGACCAGAGTGGGTCCCTTGTTCACTTTGCCACTGGATTCAAGGTAGCCTGGCTGTTGAGGGGTGTTACCCCGAAACCGGTCCCAGGATGCTTGTTTCCGGTTCAGGGAAGACCTGGCTTAGCAGTTCGGGCTGGACTATTCCCATGAGGCACAGGGTCAAGACTGATTTGCATATAGCTGGGTCTGAACTGAGGTGGCGAAGTGAGCTAAAGAACCATGATGGATTCAGCCCAGATCTGTGACTGGGGGTGAGTGTCTGAAAAGTTTCAGCGCTCCGTAAATCATCTCCTTGTGTTTGCTTTGTTTGCCCTAAGTTGGCAGGGTATGCCCAGACCTGGGTCCCTTGCTCACTTTGCCACTGGATTCAAGCTAGCCTGGCTGATGAGGGGTGTTACCCCGAAACTGGTCCCAGGATGATTGTTTCCAGTTCAGGGAAGACCTGGCTTAGTAGTTCGGGCTGGACTGTTCCCATGAGGCACAGGGTCAAGACTGATTTGCATATAGCTGGGTCTGAACTGAGGTGGCGAAGTGAGCTAAAGAACGATGTTGGATTCAACCTAGATCTGTGACTGGGGGTGAGTGTCTGAAAAGTTTCATCGCTCCGTCCATCATCTCCTTGTGTTTGCTCTATTGCAAAAGCATTTCTAGGATTTTGAATTACTAGAGAATGGATCCAACCAACATTTCTGAATTGGAATTTGTGGTTTGCTGAGCTGTGTGGAAACTTCTTCTTTGAAGAAACAGTATTTGACTTTCAGGGAAGGACAGAAACAGTTACATAAATTCTGATTCTTAGGATTATCCACCTTGAGTCACTACTTTAAGAATATATTCAAGATTCTCTATTTCAATCCTATAGTTCACGGATTTATGAAATAAATTATTTACTTATTATGCCATAGGATATTTTGTAATTATGATCATTGATTTTCTGATAACATAAATCACAGAAGGCAACATTTGTGCAATGAAGTGCAATATATAAGTTATTAACATAAGCATAAAGTATGATATGCCCTCTGCAGGGCTTTTTTTGTTCCAGGAGTCACAGTGGCATTGGCAATGTCCACTGTTCATGGCAATATTCTAATTGAGGAGTATCACATCTGCATATCACCACCTCCATTTCTTTGTTGATACCATGGGTGCTATAGATGTGTGCCTATATGTTCTGCCAGCCATGCAACTTTGAATTGGCTAGTTTGTTATTTTATGTTCCAAAATGAGCAAAAGTCTTTTTTTGTACAACTTGTGACAAGTGCAAGAAGAACATTTACAGAAATGTGCATCCATCATTAAAGTTAAATTAATAGAAAATGATAATGCAGAATCAAGCTTATTCGTGAATCTTAACTTCCAACTTATATTAAAATGATTTTACTCTACTACCTGCCTGTGACTGTGACAACTTTAAGCTTCTCTCCGGAAACAGCAGAACAAAGATCAGGTGGAGTAGAGTCGGATTTGCTGTTTGACCACTCCTTAGTGAATCTATTTGAGATACCTACTGATATAATTATCATAGGTTTATTCCTTTAACATAGGACCCTGAAGGATAGAGAGTGAATAAGACTCTGAGGCAAGCTGAAAGTTATTCAGGTAAAAGAGAAGAAGAAGATGAGAGCTGAAAAGCCCTCCAGAGAGCACTCGGTTTTCACTAAAAAGGCACCAACAACCCCTTAGGACCTCCTCAGTGGAAGTTCTAGGAAGATTAAAAGGCAAAAAACAACATTGCCTTTGCCGATCTCAATGTTGACACTCCTGATCACTGTCGAAGTTAATGTTGTCCCCGTAAAAAGCTTTGGCCCCATTACGCTTGGTGTCAAAGTCTGGCTTGCAACAGTGATGAGACATTGCCACCATCAGTCATCTAAGTCTTCAATGTCAAAGCATTCGAAGCACTCTATGGCATCTCCCTCACCTATGAATTTGAAGAGTTCAAGGAGGATGACAGCATCTTTTTCACCGTCAATATGGACGAGCCCCAACACTTCACTTCAACATTTAGCAGTGATACAAATGTCACCTCACCATCTCTGTGTCTCAAGATCAAGTT
This sequence comes from Calotriton arnoldi, assembly GCA_963921515.1. NCBI lineage: Eukaryota > Metazoa > Chordata > Amphibia > Caudata > Salamandridae > Calotriton > Calotriton arnoldi. The sequence goes on along the minus strand of CAWUFW010007441.1, from coordinate 542,747 downwards.
TAAAAACATCTACATTCTCACCTGAAAGACCTAAGAAAAGACATTTGTTAACATCAACATCTGAACCATCTTTACAGCCTTTGGGGTCTGTATGGTTCATCATCTGGTCTGAGTAACCATTACAGATGCCACTAAGGCCTTTTAATCTCCTTCCCTCTTCAAGGATGGTATCATATTAGACTCTTCTTTGTCCCCACAAGTCACAGTGGCATTGCACAATCTGCGCTTTAAAGAAAGATGCCTTTGAAGCCACAAGGCTCTCAGAGTGGTCATACCCTCCCACCAAGACTCTGTATTCTCCCATAAAGGATTTTGGCTCTCAACACACTTCCAAGAGGTGGAAGCATCAGGGATCTCTGTCTGAGTCATCATCGTGGTTACATTCAGAAGATAGGGATACTACATGTTTGTATATACCCATGTACTACAGGCTGTCCAACAAGAATCTGTTCAATGGCTAACATTACCACCTTTCATGAGGTTCTGGTGAGAGGTGCATATCCCCATGGAGACACCTCAAATAACAGTGTCTGGAATTATGGAGATCCTTCAGCCAGCGGCATCTCCAAGACAACTTCTTCCATTAGTACTGGAGCTGGAGCTTGCTGGAGCTGTTAGAGGAGAGTTACTAATGCCTACATGAAGGCAGCAATACACAAGCTACCTCAACAAGATACAAATCTCCTAAAACCAGATCCTAATCCAGACTTGGTCATTGTGTCATCTGTTAGAGGCATGCCTCTTCTCCTGAGACTTCCACATTTCTGACACAGAGAGCAAAACAATCAATACTACAGGGTAAAAAATGTGCTACACAGTGGGCACACCACTAAAGACAACTAGTGCGACTGCCCTTCTTGGTTGCTGCTGTCAGGAAATTTGGAATTATATCAGATATTTTACTTAAATAACTGTCAACACATCAGAAGCTGGACTTTATTTATTTATTTATTTAATGCACTTGTAAAGCGCGCAGCTACCCAACAGGGTTTCCCGGCACTGAGAGCATGTGGAGGCAAACAACCAAATTAGGCAACAGGCATAAAGGAGCACACAGAGATCAAGCCGAGTCACTAAACAGAAACGTCTTTAAACCTTTACGAAGAGGTAGCAAGGATTGGCAGTTCCTAAGGGCAATTGGAAGGGAGTTCCAGAGCTTGGGGCCAAGACAGGCATATGAGCGACCTCTCATACGAGCAAGTCGGAATCTTGGAACTGAAAACAGTGAGAGGCTGGAAGATCTCAACTGTCGAGCCGGAACATAAGGTGTAACCAAACTTTGAATATAAGAAGGGGCAAGGCCACATTTAGCACGAAACATATAACATAGGGCCTTGAACTCAATACGCTTGTTAACACCAAGCCAGTGAAGTTGATGGAGCAGAAGGGACGCAGAAGCATATATAGGCAGATGGAAAAGAAGGCGAGCAGCAGCCTTTTGAATGACCTGTAAGCGATGTATTGAGGCTTTGTCAGCTCCCAGGTACAGCACATTGCCATAGTCCAGCCTGGATATCACCAAAGCCTGCAGGACCGTTCTCTGAGCTGGAGGTGGAATTAGCCAGAGGATTTTTTGAAGAAATGGTGAGTGAAGGATCTGTGGTGTCCAATTGGTTGATTGTTGCGGCCAAAAACTTACTAGATGATTGGCCCACATCCTTCTGAACGTGTTCGCTGCCTGGCCTCTTTTATAATTGCTTATTTTCTTCTGTTGCCAATTTGGTTTCCACATCCATTTTTCTGGCTGTGCCACCTGGCATGGGGTGGAGCCAAGTTCTCAGCATTGGATCACTTTAGCATTAAATAGCGACTGTACCTAAGGAAGGCCCGTCAGCACCTGCCGGTGGACAACCATGCTGTTGGGTTTGATCTCCTCAAGTTGGGTTAGTTGAGCAACTTCTTGGGGCTTAAAATGTGAGCCATGTGACTTTTTCTTTCCCTATTCTCTAGGAGAACAGAGCTATCGGAGACCACCATAACTGTCCTTCCAGGGCCCGCTCTGCCCCAATATTCCCTGGATTAATTCAGCTCATAAGTAGCGACCGCCTAACCCCCCCTCCCCTCCCAGTGGCCATAGCCTACTTATAGATTGCCTCTGTCATGTGAGATCCGCTTTAAGATATCCTTCTCTTAACTGAAGCCTGGCTAACTAATGACTGCCTCCCACAATTAGATTACCCTGTTCTGCCCTATTTTACACTACTTAAACTGGATTGCCCTACCAAAAATAGAGGTAAAGTAGGCATCATTTTTAGGACAAACTTCAAAATACTCTTTATAGCCTGTACTCAATTCACAGGTACAGAATCCATGCTTCTTGAGATGAAATCTCACCAAAACCTACCCTGATTCTAATCTTATTTTAAAGGCCTCCCCATACATTATGGCGTTTTTAACTAGCTAGAAGAACTCATTATACATGCCTCCACTCTCTTCCAAGATATTTAAGTTGCTGGGGACCTTAGAATATGGGCCTGAAAATCTTGCCAGTCACTATCAAGAGGCCAACTAGGCTAAAACTATCAAGAACATTTACTCCTTGGACTTCAGGCAATTAATGACTTTTACCACCCACAAAGTCGGTCACATTCTTGGCCTCATCTTCTCAGACAAAGTGGGCACAGTTGCCCTTTCTGATCAAGGGGATGTGACCCCCACCGGGACACCAGGGCAACTCCACACTTTTAATATGCAACAGGCATAAAATGGCCAATGCAGACTTTAAAAGAAAATTATATGCCACCACTGAGACTCACTCCCCCTCTGTAATGGCTGACAGCAATCCTAGATTACTGGTGTGTCTACATAATACTATCAGCGATATCATATGAATGCTGGCACCCCCCCCAAGTCAAGTAGTTTAAAGCCAAGTTTCGTAGCTTTGGTTTTCAAATCAACAGAAGCTAAAAAAAAAAAAACTCCAGACGCTCGAGAGAGCTTGGAGAAGGTCTATAATCCACTGGGACTTCCTGATTTGCCACAAAAGAAAGCGTAAATATAACCATCTAATATGTAAACAGAAAAGATCTTTCTATTCTTCAAAAAATGTTATCTATTCCCAACATCAGTAAGGCTCTGTTCAAAACCATGTATTTCTTATACAATGCTTTAGCTGTCAAAGAAGCCTTATGCCCTCTCACAATTTAATCGACAACCAAGGTACCGTTTTTAAGCAGGAAATCCAGTAAATCAGAGATGATCTTTCTGTAGTGACCCCCTAGTTTCTCCTGTGCCATGCCCTTTTCCTCTCCCTTTAGTCACAGATGGCCTAGACCCCTCTTTAGGTTACTTGTGTTGCTTGAACATTAAATACCTTGAAAAAACAAGACACAAGGCATTTGGCAAAACAGGAACAGCTCGTTTAATTAAACTTTGCAGCCGGGAGATCAGCCACAGTCATAGGGTCTGAAGACTGTCTCAATTTACAGTCGGTCTAACATGGGTTTTAAGACAGTTCATTGAATTCAATAACATAGCTTTAGCGATCCTTTTTTGGTAAGGAATGTGAACCTGTGTCTTTGGAATCCTAAATCAATGTATTCAATGAAGAATCCAGGTGGGCCTCGACCTTGCGCGGACACAATACGGCCAGTGGGTAATGTGTACGGATATCCGTCATGGGAAGCGCGTGATCACTGCGTGGATTGTGTGTGCTGTCTCCTGATTGGTTATATGTTCCTAACTTCATGTGGCACCTGATTTTATGGTGTTTTGGGAACGCGCACACCCCTACCCGGTCATGTTTGCTACATTGAGGCCAATCTCCCTGGGCCGTTGTGGTGTCGCTGTGCCTATCTGTGGGATTGATCTGGGATTACCTGTTTGCGCGTTTGTCTGCTGGCTACGTGCCCTTCCACTGTGACTCGTCAATGAGTGACCTCCAGCCTGGGTCTCAGAGCCTGCCTGACAACGTATTTCTGTGTCGGGGTTCACGTGGAGTTCACAATATGTGAATTTGTCAATAAAGATGCAATTTCGTTTTTATACATGAATGTCTCGTTATTCATATTGACATCAACTTTTTCAATATTAACACTTGCCTTTTCAACTATCACCCCAGATTTCTGCAGGAAATAACTCCAACCAGTAAACCTACAGGCTCTTCGGTAGAGATCTGTCCTGTTTTAGTTCTTACATCTCAGGGTGGTATGCGGACAATACCCAACTTATCGTCAACTTAAGCGACGACCCCCATGATGTGTTGATGAGTGTACAGGCCACCATGAATTTAATAGTTAACTGGATGAGTCCAAACTATCTCAAAATAAACCCAGAAAAATGTGAAATCTTCTCAGTTATTCATAAACTGAGCCTTTGGGACAATTCTTTTTGGCCACCTGTAGGAAAGTAGGACCTGTTTGTATGGTTACCCCCACTTTTTGCTGGTGTCAGTATGTTTTTGACTAGTCTGACTGGGATCCTGCTAATCAGGACCCCAGTCACTGTGCTTTCTCCCTAAATTGACCATGGTAAGTACTTCTGTACATCCATCATTGGCTACTGGTGTACCCTTGTAAGTCCCTAGTGTATAATACTAAGGTACCCAGGGTATAGGTACACCAGGGGTCTCCCATGGGCTGCAGCATGTATTGTGCCACACATGGGAGTCCATTTAAATTGTGACTACAGGCCTGCCATTGCAGCCTGTCTGAGTTGGTGCTTGCACCTCTCACAACAGATATACATTTCATTATATCTGAGGTCACTGCACTTAAGACCTGTAAGTCACCCCTATGGCAGGCTCTTCATTCCTGAAGGCAAGGTGCTTGGTTATAAGTGTGATGGTGCCTCTGCATGAGCAGGACACCTCTACAAACCCCGGAGTCGATTCTCCAGTCTTTGTAAGTGCGGTCAGCCATTTAAATACATATAGTGGACATCAGTCATTAGGTGATGTCTAACTATATAGTGGCTGCACCAAGCCCGGTCATGTTTGGTTTCAAACATGTTGGAATCATACCCCAACACTGATTCCAGTGTTGGAAGCATGATCCCATGTACTGGAGGGCTCCCTGGGGTACCCCCCTGTACTCCCTGTAACAGCCTTTCAGGGTCTGACAGCAAGCTAGTAGTGCTGCCTACCACAGATACGATTCTGCCTTCCTGCTGCTGAGCCAAGCTCGAGAAGGTAGAACAATAGGTTTCCAGTCACAGGGAGGTGTGACCACTTCCCAAACAGGACTTGGTGTATTGGGCTGGGTTGGGGGCACTTGCCAGTTCCACCAGACTGCTTTGAAGGGTACATTTGGTGCCCTACTTGCATACTCCAGTTTGAGTCAGTTCAGGGAGCCCTTGGCTCCCGCTCTGGCGTAAAACTGGACAAAGGACATGGGAGTATCATCCCCTCTGTTCAGCCCCTCCTCTGGGAGGGACCCCTGAGTCATTCCAACCCTTTTCGTAGGGTACTGGGCTCACCTGTGGCTGGTTCCTTAGATTCGTCGTGGGACAAGACTCAAGAATGGAGAGGTGTGGTGCAGCGGCCAGGGCAGCTGACTTCGGAGCACAGGGTTCATGGTTCGATCCCCGGCTCCGGCGGCAGCTCAGCTCAGCACCAAGTGACTCTGGGCAATAGCTCACTTAATTTCCACTCCGGCCCCCAGCGCCTTGAGACCCGTAAGGGTGAGTAGCTGCGCTATATAAAGACGGACTTACATTTTTTGACTTACAAGCCTGAAACCATGTCACTCATCAACTGTCTGGACACTTGGACTTCGCTGGACTTTGCCTGGAACCGAGGCTGCATCAAGGAAGACTCTTGCTGCTCCTGGTCTTGCTGTTCTGCAAGTCTTCTTCATTGTCTGTGTCTTTGCCTCTTCCAGGATCTTCACCAGACCAGCGGGCATCAAGGACTCACGAAGTAATCTCCCTTGGAGTGAAGGAGTCACTCCTCTGCATCTGCAGGCACCACAATGAAGCTGACCAGTCTACTCCTGACGTCCCACGGACTTCGAAAGGCTCAGCAACACAGGTTGTGTCTCTGCAACTCCCTCAAGACCTGACCTGTCCTCTCTGCAATTTTGAGGCCAGTTTCCTTTGTTGGAACTGCTGAGACCAAACCCCTGTGCACCTCGTCGACTTGCTATTGCCAAGGCTTGTTGGCTCTGCACTCAACAGATCTTCGGGCTACAAGAAGCTCCAGCCTCCAGCATCTCTTACTGCCAAGTACAGTGTCCTCACCACATCCTCTGCACCATGGGCCTTCCTTCTTGGTGAAGTGCTCGAGGTCCTCTTCTGACTCCTGTTCCTTCGGCCTGTGGGTCCTCTTGAGGGTCTTTTCCTGCTCCACTGGGCTCCCCTGCTTGCTCAGGCCTGCTCTGACTCTCCTGCTTGTGGTGAGTCCCTTGGACCTTGCAGATCCCAACTTTGCTCCTTCTTCGTTCTCCACGCCAGTTGCGACTACCAAGGCTTGTTGGTGCTCCCGCCAGACACGACCCGCTGGTCACCGACATCCAACATGGGACAGCTTCTGCATGGCTCCTGGTCTTCCTCAGTATTGTCTGATCCTCACAGCTGCAGCGACAAGGTCACCGTCAACTCGTCTGAGCCGTCAGACATTGGTGGGCATTGTTCTTCCGTGCCTCCTGGTCGGTCACTCTTGAGTTGCATAGACTCTGCCCCCTCTGCTTGCAGGTTCTTCACTTCCAGAATCCACTGGACGTTTTCACCCTCTTCTCCAGAGGCACTTTTCTTTTAAGTCTTCCATTGTCATCTACGGAGGTTTTCGGGATCTCTTCACCCCTATGCACTTGTCTTCCCTGATGTAGGTAACCTGGTCTCCGGGGCATCCACCGATGGTGTGGCTCTCCAACCTTCTGTCCTCCAAGGGAATTCTTCAGGGTCCTCTGGGAAGGGTCCTTCCTCTGCAAAACTGCAACCACGACTTCACCATTGACTTCCATTGGGCAAGCGGCTGTGTTCCCACTCTGCACACAGCCTCCGTGGGGTTCCTAGGTACTTACCTTGGGTGGTTCCTTGTGTCCCGGGCTCTTCTGGGTCTTCTGGTCCAAGTCTCGTCCTCTTCTGCAGTTCGCATTCCACTTTCTTAATATATGGTTTGGTCTCCCCATGGAGACCACTGTATTTTGTGCTACTTACCTTATTTCAATTGAAGTATTGTTGCATATTTGTGTTGATGTCTCCAGGTAGGAGATATACCAATGTGCTAGTGAGTGTTGTGTAACAAATAGACATATTTTTATATATACACTGTGTGGTTCTTTTTCGTTTAACCTGCACTACATGATTGATTAAACTCGCAAAACAAGCTGCTTAACATTTCTTCATGATAAGACTGAAGGCTGCTCCCCACAGCTAACACTTTGAGAGCTTTCTATGGTTATCAAAGACCAATAAAACCACCATAAGGATTGCCTGGATTAGTGCATGGTGCATCACTTAAATAAAGGTGCACCTTATAATAAGCCAGCCTCCTAAACCATCTGTCTGGGGAAATGTTCTTCTCTATCCCTAACGTCAAAGTCAAAAACCTGGGTATCTTGCTCGAGTTTAACCGGATCTGAGTACTCAGATCCCACATGTCACCAAATCATGTTCACATCAAGTAAAGCTCTTAAGGAGAGTCTAGTCCTTCCTATATTATCTTCACAAATTCATGGAAGGCAAGAACTTTGTATGCACCAGACACGATCACAGATATTCCGTGTACCTGGGTATTTTACAGACCTCCATTGCGAGACTCCAGAAAATACAGAACGCCATGGATAGAAGCATCTTTCAGCTAAAGACTCTACTACCTCTTACTGGTAGCCTCTGCATCTAATTCCATTGAAATTAGCCAGCATCATGTATAAAATCTTTGGCAACAGGGCCCCTATGTTTCTTCACCAGAAATCCTAGAAATACAGGCAAAGCCATGCATTGAGATTCATCACAAAAAAGTTTTCTGAGGTCCCCTCTTTCAGACTCCCAGTTGAGCACCAGCGCCTTCAGTGTAAGTGGAGCCAAAATGTGTAATTATGTCCCACCTGAAATCTGGGCCATTAACACTTACTATAATTTAGAAAAGCTGTTAAAACCTGACTATTCTACAAGTAGGCTTCTCTCCCCTAAGGCTCCTGCATGTGACACAAGTACCAAGAGACTCCACTGAAGAATGAGTGTGCTAGATAAAACCCCAGTAAATAAATAAATAAACCAAATAAATATATTATTTTTAATTGGTCCATGCTTTCAGATAAGCATCTAGAAGTCGGTAGCATCTACTACTCAAATCCAGTTTTATGTAGGAGAAATACTAAGCACATTTCAAGGAAAAGTGTTTCCTTCTGAGCAGATAGTCATCAATCTGGGAGAATATTGAATGATACCAATTCAACAGCCAGTCATATCTCCTCCCTACTAGAGTCCATGGCTTCCTGAATTTCAATTGTCTCAAATGTGAGACTAACTTGGATGGCAAACTCTACATATCAATGACTGCGAGATATTCTCATTCAAGGTGCTACAAGAGAAAGAACCTACTTCAAGGAGTATCTTCTGTGCAATGCCATTAGTAGGGAAAGAGAGTTCTCCAGTATTGGATCTTTATAGATTCACATGCTTGAAACATTCCCCGTCGTCGAAGTTGGAGTCCCATGGTCACATGTAAATGGAAAGATACCAATACTGGAGAACTACAGTTACAGGTAAGTAACTTATTTTCTTCACCAGTATTGGATCTTTCATAGATTCACATGCTACCGTGGGACTCCCACTTCGAGGACAGGAATGATTCAACCATGTGAATCTAGGAAAGATACCAATCATGGAGAACTACAGTTACAGGTAAGAAACGTATTTTCTTCTCATCACATCAATTACTTGGAACTCAGAGCAGTCCATCTAGCTCGCAAGGCCTTCCTACCATTTCTGATGACAGTGGGAGGCCTGAGATCAAGACCTCTTTCTAGACCTCTTTTACTGGAGTCAGAGGAGACATTGTCATGGTCCTTGGCCAGGGGCGTATCAGTAAAAGCAATTCATTTACCAGGTGTTCTACACCAACAAGCAGATTTTCTAAGTTGATTTTCAGAGGAAAACTACAAATGATTTTAGGAGGGCATTCTTCATCAAATCTTCTTAAATTGGGGCTGCCCATTAGTAGACCTCCTCATGAAATCACAAAATAAAAAATGCCAAAACTTTGCCTCCAGAATTCTGGAACCATACTTGTTAGGGAATACCTTTTTGATGACCTGGTCGAGGACATTGCTTTATGCTTTTTTCACCTCTTCTGATATTATCCTCTGTAATACGGAAGCTCCAGGACCGCCAGTGGATGATGATCCTCAACGTGGCTGACTGATCAAGGCAGTGGAGGTACCAGAATTGTTTTCAAATGTCTACCTGACCAGAAATAGTTTGCCAAGCAAACTGAACCTTTTAACCAGACTATAGATTGAACCATCTGAACCTATACATCATTGAATTTGACAGCATGGTTCCTGAGATGACACATTATAGTTATCTAGATCTCCTACAAGCATGTATGAAGCTCCTTAAGGAAGTCAATTGTCTTTGACTAGGACATGCTACTTCTTCAAATGGAAAATATTGTGTTTATGGGGCCAGCGGAGTAACCATAATTCAATCTCTTGCCAAGAGGATGTCATTCTTTCATATTTATCACACCTGGCTCAATCAAAGTTGAAGTTCTCTTCTATAAGAGTCCACCTTGCTGCTATTTCAGCTAACAGAAAAATTGTAAATCAGACCTCATTTTTCTAAGTCCTTAAATACTTTTTTGAAGGCCTATTGTAAGTTTGTACTCCCATAAGGACACCACCTCCTCCATGGAGGCTTAATTTGTCTTATCAAAATGTATGGGTCCTCTCTTCAAACCTAGTCACAAGGCTTCATTGCATTATGTATCTTGGAAGACTGCTTTGTAGGTCACAGCCTACAAGAGAGCGCAGCTGTCTAGTTTGCTAAAGGTATTTTGGGCACATTCAGAAAGTTGACCTAGGAATGTATTCTGTCTGTTGCTTACCATTGGCTTTGTGGTTTGAAACTCACATTTTCTGGCTTTATTTGCTTTAGTCTGTCCAGATCGAGTTTGTCCCTCCTGTTGCCCAAATCTCGTTTACTGTATTCCTCCACAAACTCACTTTCTGTAAACAGGCCTTTAAATCTTGTGCTTATCTTGTCACATTTGCTATGCATTCAAAGACTGAGGTCAAATGTCAGGCTGTGTCTTCCAAGGAGCTTTGGGGCAGATGTATCAAGCATTTTTGCGTTTGCAAATGGGCAGATTCGCAGAATCTGCCCGTTTGCGAACGCAAAAATTGCTTTTCCGATGCAGCAAACCTAATTTTGCGATTCTGTAACCTGTTCAAATCAAATCAAATCAAATTAGCTTTATTCGATTTTCACATTATTAAAAAATCATAAAAGCACATATCATCACAATTAATTATACTCATAAAAAGATATATCAACAGGTAATAAAATATTTAAGTGAAAAAACGATTATTGCTATTTTACATGGTATATCTATACTTCATAACTCTTTTTAAGAAAGCAACAATGTTTAGTATGTCTGTCTGATTATCCAATCTCTGTAATTTTAAATAGGCTATTCTACATTGCCTCAGATTCATACTTTTTAAAATTGGCAATAAAAAAGTTTTCCTCGGTATAGTATAAAATTTGCAAAATAATATAATATGCATAGTCGATTGAGATGATCTATCGTCACATGGACACAGGGGTAAATTTATAGACCAATCATTAACTGTAGGGAACGTAAACAGTCTAAAAAGATTTCCAAAGCGAAAACGTGTTAACAGCATGCAATCATAACTTTTTTCAACTACTTTAAGATAAGGTTGGATTCCTGGAGTAATTAACATTAAGTGGTTTTCCATAACTGTTTTTTAAATTCTTTCTTCCATCCATCTATTATTTTCTAAAAATGTCATACATTCTGTTTTTAATATCTTTCTTGAAATATCGCCCAGAGTTTCTGGATCCTCATATAATTCAGGTCGGCCAATTTCCTTTGTCAATCTTTTTATGTACCCAAGCCATGGTATGCGTCCACCTTGCTCAAGTTTTAGGCAGTCCCTAATGATCTCACGTTTGAAACTGGTTTCTTCCGACACCCAAACCTTATGCCATAATAGAAGGGGGTTATCTTTTATTATATCAGTTATAAAATGTAATCCCAGCTCAGTGTGACATATGAAATTAGCAGTGGAGCTAGGTACGGCCAGTAAATATCGTATAAAATGGTTCTCGCAGATTTGTATCGGTTGGGCATCTGCATACCCCCAAATACCGGCCCCGTAAACAGCAGTGGAAAGACATTTTGACTTATATATGGAGAGTAGCTCAGGAACAGGTCTACAACCCAATTTTCTTGAAAAACTAGTCAGAGCACCTATGGCTCTGGAAAATAATAATTTCCTTGCTTGAATAGCCACTTTCCATTTGCCCGATTGTTCGAAGTTTATTCCTAAGTAGGAAAAGCTATTTATACATTCAATCTTTTTATTGTTGATGAAAATATTACATTTCTTTTTCGCCTTTTTACCACATTGCATTGTAAAGGTTTTCCCTATATTCACATTTAAACCCCTATCGGACATAAAAGTCACAAACTTATCAACTGCTCTCTGCAACCCTACTTGCGTCCGTGCCATTATAACCGCGTCATCCGCGTATAAAAGTATTGGAATCGATATATTATTGACAGTTGGATAATCGTTCTTAAAAGTATTTAAATATTGACCAATATTCTTAATATATAACATAAAAGAAAAGGGCGAGTACACACCCCTGCCGTACTCCCTTTTTTATCCTAAATTTATTTGTACACTCTCCTGTTTCCCAAAGCGCACCCTTGCCCCTGCATCTCTATATAATTCTTTCAGGAAGTTAAGCAATGGGAGATCCACTACCATCTCTTCAAGAGTCTTCCATAACTTCTCATTGTTCACGCAATCGAAAGCTGCACTCAAATCAACAAATGTTAAAAACAATCTTTCTTTTTTTACTATCGTATATTTATTTAAAATTAACATTAAATTGAGCCCTTGCTCTATGGTCCCTAACCCAGCACGAAACCCATATTGTAAATTCGATAAAAGATCTTTTTCATGTGCCCACGTTTGTAGCTTTTTCAACAGCACCCTACCAACTACCTTTAAAAGTGAATCCAATAATGAAATTGGGTGATAACACTTTGGATCACAACGATCTCCTTTTTTAAAGATTGGAATGACTATTGCATCTGACCATGTTGAGGGAAAACCTTGTCGTGTACATCTGGCCAAAATATTAGTTAGAAGCGGGCCCACAATTCAATATCATGTTTGTATATATCTACCGGGACTCCGTCCGGGCCCGAAGCTTTACCAGATGCACTCTCTTTAATAGCCAATTTTACATCCTCCAGGGTGAGACATATATCCAACGGAAAGACTGAAGGCAATTCAGAGTTAGTTGTAGCTGTACTAACTAGTGAGGTCTGCTCCTGCTCTTCATTTATATTTTCATCTACATTTAAATGATCTGTGTAAAGTTCAGTGAAATGAAGTAACCAAACATCTTCCCTGATTGCAATATCGATGATATCTATTTCTCTTGTACAGAGGAAAGGTGAATTGACCACTTTCCAAAACGCAGTATTGTTTTTACTTATAGCTGCCTCATGTAAACTATCCCAGGCCTCTTTTCTCATCTGCGACTTCCGATTTTTAATTGCTTGTCGGTATGTCTTTCTAGCCCGTCCGATCTCCTCCCTGTCTCTATTCTCTTTTTGTAGAACTTTCTTTAGATGAATATTGGCCTTGGTACATTCCTTGTTAACATCAAATACACACAAGACCTGTCCCCTCAGGCTCTTAGATTCATAAATGTGGACGTGGAATTTTTTCATTTATCTACATCGGTCACTCCTCACTTTTTTCGAGGTAGTGTCCCTCCACTTCATTTGCCTTCTTTTTATAAAATAGTGTTTTTATATCAAATGACAGTCATACCCCATCTATTCTTAAAGATGGGCAAGAATGGTACATATACCAAAAAACACACCCATAGATATGTTTAATTTTTCAAAAATTGTGAAAATAGCAAATGGCACCTCACGTGCGCACCACCAGTCGAGCTTGCTGATTGGTACTCACCAGCTATGCTCACTTTTATCATCATCGGTAACCATTTTGCTAAAACTTATAAGTGTCCCAAAAAAGGTGATCAAACAATTAAAAACACCCTATGTGCTTTGCAACTACCAAACAAACAAGACCCAGTGCAGTATAAAACTGAAATAAGACGCACAGATTACCAATTTTATTCTTTTCTTGTGCGCTTATTCAGAAATTTAAAACCGGAAAAATTCCACATCCACATTTATGAATCTAAGAGCCTGAGGTGACAGGTCTTGTGTGTATTTGATATAAATTGAGAGGAGGGCGACCTGTTCTTTTTGTTCCCTCTACAGCTCCATATTGATAGAACATTCCTTGTTAAACCAACCATGTGTTTCATTCTCCCTCTGTTTATACTCCCTTGTCAATAGTTTCTGTATGTCTCCTGTTAGTTTTAAAAAGGCATTCAGGACAACTATGTCTTCTCCTTCTTCAGAGAGGCAAATTTCTAAGCTTTCCCTAGAGCCTTTTACTAATTTATTAATAAACACATCAGGGTCTACCTTCGCCCATTTTAAGGTGTAGCCATTAACAGCAGCCAAGGTAATCTCATGATTATATTCCGAGTCCTTCCTTTGTTTTTTCTTTTTGTGCTTTCCATTACTACGGTAACACTATTTGGATAATGATCACTCCATGGGGTAGTTATAGTTTTAAAATCCCCAATTTTTGTGGCATACCTATTTGACATTAATACAAAGTCAATAATAGAGTTACACCCTCTACCAATAAATGTAGGTTGGAAGGGTACCATAGGAGTGCATATCTCATTGGCATACCCGAGATCATATTGGTATATAATTTCATTCAACATGTCCCCCATATACGTATGGGAAAAATGTGTTAGCGTTTCATCATTTTCCGTACCCAAACCACAAATTCCACATTGGCAATATTGACACATAAAGCAATTAAAATCTCCCCCATACAATACATTTATCACTTGTCTTATCATCCTCTAATGTACTCAAAACAGTGCATAACGACCCCATCACATATACTACTTGTTCTTGGGGGATATTATTATAGAAATTAATCAGCACTATACAGAAACTTCTTGTAAAACACATCAGTAACACCTGATAAAATTCCGTTTCCTTCTCAGGTTTAAATTTAGTCACCCCCAATATATTTGAGACATAGATACATAACCCTCCTTTATTGCGACCTTGTACACTGCTAACCGCCGGGGTATGATTGTTTGATATCCCAATAGGTGTTTTCCTGCTTTTAGCCAGGTCTCTTGGAGGCAGATTATCGGGTAATCTTCTATCATGCTTAACCACTGAGGATCTGTTACCTTCGTTGTTAACCCTGCGATGTTCCAAAATAGGATCCTGAACCAACTATAATCTGATTCATCAATCTGAGTACCTACAATATTGTTTGGAGTATTAATACTTAGTATTTGTAGGTTAGTTTTATTATTAATATTCCTTGTACCCTCCTCCCTTTGACTCATCACTACCTCCATATCCAAACCTAGTATACATTGTTCATCTTTTTTTTCTTGAATTTGTGTCTCAACACTCATAATTCCCGGCGATATAAAATTTTCTTGTATTGTTTTATCGGAACCCAATGTGCAAAAATTCCCTATAAGTAGGGTCTCCATAGTGCCTCGGGCCACTGGTCAATCAATATCTTCAAGGGAGGTTAATATTTCATAACGATTGTATGTAGGTATATTACTCAGAGCCTGTACATTCTCGCCCCCCATATATTTTTTGGGATTTGCTCTAATTTGCGACTGGTAGAAAAAACCAAGTGGTAATACATTAATGTCGCTTTGATTGAGCCATATATTCCCCACCCTGGACAGGACTGCATGTACTAATCTAGGGTCACTGAGGGTCAATACGATACAATCACCCTGAAACATTTTTTTCCCGTTATCCACCCAGGTAACTCTTCCTACCATTTTAAACTTTTCGAAGAGTGAATTGGTAAGACCAGTTTTTTTACCCAACCAATGAAGTGCTTTATTGCGCAATCCATCCCAAGTTTCAAGTGCAGATTTAGTTAAACAGGGTACATTTGTTAGAATTACTATATACGGAGTGGCCTCCGGAGGAAGATCAAGATGGCTATACATCTCATTATTTCCATATCCATTTGTCTTGGTAGTATTAATATTATGCACAACTATGTTATTCACATTCTCCCTCTCAATGCCGAATTTATCATTAATACCACCATTAGTGCCACAAGCCATAGTATTGGAAGGGTTTACCAAGACATCTGCAGCTGATCTATCCCTGCTTAATGACAGTTTTTCTTTTGATCACTTATTTCCTTCGTTACCACTATAGGGTTCAGAGACCATTTCCCTCCTTCTCTAGTTATAGTGGTACTATTTTGATGTACCCTATTAGGTAATTCAATCTCATCGATAGCAGTAGGCCTATTTTCCTTTCTTAGCTGTATTTCTATTGCCTCAACCCTTTCCATCAATTTTCCCAATGTATCCCTGAGGTATCTATATAAATCATCAATTTTTTCAAAATGATACCATTATCGGCTATTTGGCTCTCAGGGGGTATGCTTTCATTAAGTCTCCTTAGGCCTAAGGGCATTCTTTTTGCCCCTATTGTGGGCTGTG
Source organism: Calotriton arnoldi (assembly GCA_963921515.1). Taxonomy (NCBI): domain Eukaryota; kingdom Metazoa; phylum Chordata; class Amphibia; order Caudata; family Salamandridae; genus Calotriton; species Calotriton arnoldi. The sequence goes on along the minus strand of CAWUFW010007441.1, from coordinate 526,994 downwards.
TATACACGCATTTGCGTTTTTTCCTTATCGTTTTTGTGTTAGATTTTGCTATATGTGTATTGCCTCATCGGTATGTGCTATTTTCGGCTCCCCAGAAACTTCAGGATTTTTGTGTCTTTTTAGTGGGGGCTGGGTATCATCGTCCAATTCACTACCGCTGATAATGTCAGTAACCTCCTGTATACAGCCATTATATGACCTTAGTTTAGTTTGGTCAGCCGGGGTATGATCTATAATATGATTATCAGCCTTTGGAATGGTATTACTCAAATTTTGCGCACCCAACCCACCTTGTGAAAGTGTCTCCTCTACTGTATTTATTTGATCTTCAATTGCCCCCATTGCTCCAGTGAGATAATTCATTAATGTTTGTTGACTTCCATGTCCATGTTTGCTAATACTTGTATGACCAGTCTTCCTCTTTCCCATAATTTCCTAAAATCAAAATTTTGTGATAAGAAAAAATATTGCAGACGATATCTCACTACAATAAAATTTCACAAATAAATAGAATATAGTCTTAATTGCTCACTGCAATCAGAGGCCTCCACTGGGTGTATCAATACATCAGAAAGTCAAATAAACAAATACAGGTTAAATCCAACCTTAGGGGGGTGGCCCGGCCCGGCCTTTAACGGTCTATGACGGGCTAAGACGGGCCCGTCTTGGCCCGGTCTTCGCCCGGGCCGCGCCTGGGCGCGTCCCGCACGCATCCCGCGCTGCGGGAGCCGCGGACGCCCTTTTGAGCCGGTGCAGCCCCTCCAGGGGCTGTGATTAAAGTGCTGCGTGCGTTACTGGCAGGGATCAAGGGCAAAGGTTCAGGATCGATAGAAGCGGCTTCCCGCCCCGCGGGAGCCGCGGACGCCCTTTTGAGCCGGTGCAGCCCCTCCAGGGGCTGTGATTAAAGTTCTGCGTGCGTTACTGGCAGGGATCAAGGGCAAAGGTTCAGGATCGATAGAAGCGGCTTCCCGCCCCGCGGGAGCTGCAGACGCCCTTTTGAGCCGGTGCAGCCCCTCCAGGGGCTGTGATTAAAGTGCTGCGTGCGTTACTGGCAGGGATCAAGGGCAAAGGTTCAGGATCGATAGAAGCGGCTTCCCCTGTTACCGAATCGCAAAATCGGTATTAGGAACAGGCGTGTTTAGGGCGTCCCTTCCTAATACCGAATCACATTGGTTTGTAGGAATGTTTAGTGACCGCAATTGCGGTCGCAAAACATTTGCATTTTACCACCTACTTAAGTAGGTGGTAACCCATTCGCAAATGGGAAGGTGTCCCCAAGGGACCCCTTCCCCTTTGTGAATGTTTGTAAAACCATTTTAAGAGCAGGCAGTGGTCCCACGGACCACTGCCTGCTCTTAAAAAATGAAAAGAAAACTTTTAATTTTTCGTTTTGTAAAGCATCTCGTTTTCCTTTAAGGAAAACGGGCTGCATTACAAAAAAAAAAAAAAAGATTGCCTTATTGAAAAGCAATCACGTACATGGTGGTCTGCTGATCTCAACAGGCCACCATCCCCGTGATTTTTGCGATTCCTAGGGGTCGTAATTGGGACCTACCTCATTAATATTCATGAGGTAGGTCATTTGCGACCCCTAGGAATCGCAAAAGGTGTACTATACACCTTCATACATTGCATTTTGCGATTTCTTTATTGTGAATCCTTGTGATTCGCAATTAGGGAATCGCAAAATGCTATCTACATTCATCTGGCCCTTGGGGTTTATTTTTCCTTCTTTGATTTCAAAGTGAGAGGATTCACTGGACCATCATGCTGGCTACTGGGGGTCTGCTTGAGGAACACTATACGATGTTAGTTTTTTTTCTAACACACAACAAAATTTAAATGTCTGTAGATGAACTGTGCTGATGATCAAATCAATACATTGGGTGATGACATTTCCACACATTGTCGTTTGTGCGCTGGATACTCTTATCAGTAAAACTGTATGTGAGTGCAAATGTAATGGTAATTTCAATTGAAGATTTGGTGTCTGTAATGCCAGTACGCTACCATACCATGCACACTCAATGTTACCCCACTCCACTCCGCACCATTCCATGCCACTGTACTCTACTCTGCACAATTCCACACTACTCCATACTGTCACTGCACTCTTTTCTGCACCACTCCACTCTATGCATCTCTACTCTACACCACTGTACTCTATTCTAATGCACTCTACCACACACTACTCTACCATGCCCCACTGCACTTTTCGCCAATGCACTCTACACCACTATGCCCCACTTCACTGTAGTCCACCCTACTATGCAACACTACACTGTATGCCACTGCACTCTGTGCCAATACACTCTACTCTGTAGCACTCCACTGTACGCAGGAGCATTCTATGCCAATCCCTCTACGCCACTCTAATCTACTCTGCACCACTGAAGTCTACTCGGAAACAGTCTACAACACGCCACTCCACTCTACTCTGCAGTACTCTACACCACTGCACTCTATGCCAATGCACTCTACACCACTTTACTCAAAACCAATGCACTCTACGCCGATCTACTCTATACTACTGCACTCTATGCCATTGTGCTCTGTCACTGCACTCTACACCTCTCTATTCGACTCTGTGTCACTGCAGTGTGTGCCACTCTATTCTACTCTACAGCACTGTACTCTATGCCACTGCTCTCTACACCACTGTACTCCATGCTACTCTGCTATTGACCACTGCATTCTAAGACAGTATAAACCGCAACACTGCACTCTCTGCCACTCTACTTTATGCCACTCCACATCACTGAATTCCACTCCACTGAACTCTACGCCACTGAACACTAAACCACTACTCTGCACCACTGTACTCTACAACATGCTGTTCTGTACCACTGCAGTCTACGCCACTCTATTCCACTCTGCGCCACTCCACACCACTGCACTCTACGTCACTGCACTCTATGCCACTCTACTCAACACCAATACGCTCTGCACCACTGTACGCCACTGCACTCTACATCAATGCACTCTATGGTACTCTACAACACTGAACACTAGGAAACACTACTCTATAGCTCTGCACTCTCTGCTACTGAAATCGATGCCACTCAACTCTGCTGCACTCTACTCTGTGGTGGTCTAATCTGTGCCATTCAACTGTATGCCACTCTACTTTATGCAACTCTAATGTACGCCATTGCACTCTACGTTACTTTACTATGCACAACTGTATGCCACTTCACTCTACACCAATGTACTCTACGCCACTCTATTCTACACCACTGCACTCTACGACACTCTACTCTGCAGCGCTGCACTCTCTGCCACTGAACTTCATGCCACTCTACTGTATGCCACTCTGTGCCACTCTACTCTAGCCCAGTTTAAACTATGCCAGTGCACTCTACTCTGCACCACTGTACTGCACTCTATGCCAATGCAATCTGAAAGAGACACATTAGTGACAGATTCCTTACCTTAGAATATCCCCAGGCGTCAGGCTGGATCCAGAAAGTTTTGCGTAGCAGTACCTCTGCGCGTCGGTAGGCGGCGTCGTGCGGCTCCGCGTCCGTCGTCGGCGTCGTGATCGCCGAGATGACGTCGCGGCTAGTACTTAGACGCCGCACATGCGCGCTGGCGTCAGTTCTTTCTTTTTCCGCGCCAGTAAGCGCAGATCCGGATTGAGCAGTGCCCCAGTCATTTTTTGACTGAGTATTTTTTGAGACTTTTTGTCCAAGTTTTCGAGTCGTTTCGACTCCAAGGTGTCAGTAGGGATGCCCGGCTTCAAGCAATGCGAGGTCTGTAATCGCATGATGTCGATTACGGATCCGCACAGAGAGTGTCTCTTCTGCCTGGGGCGCGGCCACGACCCCAAGTCGTGCCCCGAGTGTTGGTCCCTCGCCCCGAAAGCTTTGCGAGAGCGGTCTCGAAACCTTCTCGAGGCCCGGCACTCGGCTCCACGCCGCTCGAGGTCCCGGTCCTGGGAGAGGTCGAGGGAAAGGTCGCGGAGCCGTCGTCATTCGTCGGGGTCGAAGTGTTTGTCTTCAGGTAAGGCGAAGCACAAGAGGTCTAAGAAGCGTCGCTCTAAGACCTCCCCTCGCCGGTCTCACGACTCGGCCGAGGGTCCTGTTGGTACCGCCCCCGTGGCTCCGGGAGTACCCGAACAGCTGACGCCAGCCTACCCGCCTGTTCCGGGTCCGACGTCGAATCCGGCCGACATCCAAGCCTTCTTGTCGGCCATGGCTCGCATCTTTGGGCCTAAGTGTTACCCCGGTGCGCCTTCGGGCCCCGCGGGCCCCAGTGGGAGTCCTCCCTCGGCACCACCGGCGGCTCTGGCCCCGGTGTCTCTGGCGGCTCCGGCCCCGGCGCCGCAGGACCCCCTCGGATCCAGGCCTGGATCCCGGTCGACGCCGGTTGACCTAACAACACCTCCACCGGCGCCGACCTCCCCGGTACCGTTCCTGGCGCCGTCCGAGACCCCAGGCGGCGCCGTCCCCAGGTTCTCCCCGGAACCGGACATGGAGCCGGATCAACGTCGCCCAACGCCGATTCCGACGCCGTTGGGACTTTTCTTCCCTCATGTCCGCCCTCCATACTTTTCACCTGTTTTGGAGGACGAGGAGGACTGGGAGGGGTCGGAGGATCCCCTCACAGCTCAATGTGAGCCTTGTCAGGACTGGGCAGAGGAACTGGGTGATGCCAGTGGCCTGGACACCTCTCCAGACCTTGGCATGCTGTCTCCTCCTTCAGTGGCTACGGAGGAGGGAGCAAGTTATGCAACGGTGTTGCGTAGGGCGGCCGCGGCCTTGCGCCTCGAGCTCCCTACAGTGGCTGTCAGGACTAACCTCCTGACGGAAGTGCTGCCGTTCAACGACGCACTTTCTGACGTTCTTTTGGGCACCTGGTCCAGGCCCACCACAGGGGCTCCTGTGGACAGGAACGTAGCCCGACGCCATCGCCTGGCCCCGGGCGACCCCTTGTTCCTCTCCAAACACCCCACCCCGAGAGCTTGGTTGTCCAAGCCTCTGCCTCTCCGAGCGCCTTCCCTACGGCTCCGCCGGACAGGAAATCCAAAAAACTGGAATAATTTGGGAAGAAGATTTTTTCTTCCTCCAGTGCTGGCTTGCGGTCCGTGAACACCGCTTGCCTTTTGGGCCGTTACTCCCACTCTCTGTGGGATTCGGTGGCGTAAGTGCTGCCTAAGTGTCCTGAGGAGGTCCAGACACTACTCTCCCGTGTTATTGCAGACGGAAGAGACGCGGTGAAGTTCACAATCAGATGTGGCCTAGACACCGCTGACTCGCTGGGCAGATCGCTTGCTACGACAGTGGTGCTGCGCCGTCACGCCTGGCTGAGGACCACTGGTTTCTCGGGCGATGTCCAAAACACCCTTATGGACATGCCCTTCGATGGTATCTGCCTTTTTGGCAATAAGGCAGACAGCGCGCTGGAGTGCTTTAAGGACTCGCGGGCTACGGCCAAGTCCTTGGGCCTCTCCGCCTCGCGCCCTCCGCAGCCGTCTGCTTTTCGCCCCTTTCGTGGCCACGGAAGGGGCGCCCAGTCACGTCCATTGCCCAGCCACCGGCCCGCGCAGCAAACGCATTCGCGTGGCCGAGGACGTGGCTCCCGCCGAGGCGGGTCGGGTAACCAGCGTGCGGGTCAGGCCACCACCTCCGCCCCGTCTGCCCCGTCCGCGACCTCCAAGCCCTCCTAGTCCCTCCTTTCAGGTCCACAGCATGCCAGTGGGGGGCAGGGTCCGCCATCACCTTCCCCACTGGCGCACCATCACATCGGACAGGTGGGTTTTGGACATTGTCCGAAGGGGCTACTCCCTCCCCTTCGAGTCTACCCCCCCAGCCATGCCACCTCAGTACCACCGCATGTCAGGGGACCATTTGGTACTTCTTCGACAGGAAGTTGCGGCCCTCTTGGCCAAGGGGGCCATCGGGCGCGTTCCGACCCCAGAAGTAGGACGTGGTTGTTATTCCCACTACTTTCTGGTGCCCAAAAAGGACAAGGAGGACATGCATCCTATCTTGGACCTCCGGAACGTCAATCGCTTCCTCCGGAAGGAGAAGTTCAAGATGCTCACCCTAGCTCAGGTCTTGACTACCCTGGAGACTGGATGGTAGCGTTGGACTTGCAGGACGCATATTTTCACATCCCCGTCCTGCCGGCCCACCGGCGTTACCTGCAGTTCACGGTAGGCCTCGAGCACTTTCAGTTCACCGTGCTCCCCTTTGGCCTTAGCAGTGCCCCTCGGGCGTTCACGAAAGTGATGGCGGTGGTCGCAGCTCATCTGCGCCGGGCAGGGGTTCCAGTCTTCCCCTACCTCGACGACTGGTTGCTGAAGGCGGGCTCGTCCCAGGCAGTCATCTCCCACCTCCAGACTACGGCCGGACTCCTGCACTCGCTGGGGTTCTCCATCAACGTGCCGAAGTCGCACCTGGTTCCTTCTCCACAGCTCCTTTTCATCGGAGCAGTTCTGGACACAACGCAGTTTCGGGCCTATCCTCCATGCTGCACTACTCTGACACTGCGCTCTTCCCCACTACTCTATGCCTCTGCACTCTACCCTGCACCACTGTAATCTACAAAGCACCATTCCACTCCACGCTACTCTGAAACAATCTACTCTGCATCACTGCACCCTATGCCACTGCGCTCCTCACCACTCTACTCCACTATTCGCCACTGAACTCTACGCTGCAGCACTCTACGCCACTGCACTCTATGCTACGGCACTATATTTATATTTATATTTATTCATTTGTAGAGCGCATGGTTACACCGCCCGGTGTGTCCCCGCGCTGAGACATAGCTAGTGAGACTACTGCTGCCCCCTGCAAGACCCGACAAGCTGTATTTTACGCAATTTTTGCGAACAGCCAGGTCTTCAGTTGTCTGCGAAAGATACTTTCGCTTGGTTCAGTTCTTATATCAATTGGCATAGTGTTCCATATTTTTGCTGCTAGGTACTTGAAGGAGCGGGCCCCCATTCGTGCTCTGAGTATTCTTGGAACTGTCACCAGTGCCTTCCCCAAGGATCTTAGACTGCGCCCTGGGGTGTATTTAGTCAGAAGTGGCTGAAGGTATCTCGGACCCTTATTAGATAGGATGCGGTGACAATAGCACATTGCCTTGAACATGACTCTCTTTTCCACTGGCAACCAGTGAAGGGTTTTCAGAGCCTTTTTCGTATTAGCGGACCTTGGAAGGCTGAGAACCAAGCGTGCAGCCGCATTTTGTACCCTCTGCAGTTTGGATAGGCCTTTTTTGGATGCGCCGAGGTATAATACATTCCCATAGTCCAATTGGGAAGTGATTACTGCATGTACTATGGTCTTTCTGGCCTTAGAAGGTAGCAGGTCAATGACCTTCCTCAAGGTTTTCATAGCCCCATAGCATTTCCCAGCTACCTTCCGAATCTGATTTTCAAATGTCAGTTTGGAATCGAACCAGATTCCGAGGTTCTTCACCTCTGTTTTCTGGGTGGGGACTTGTCCCAGTGATCTGGCCACCATGCGGATGACCATATTGATGGCGTCTTGCCTACCACCATCACCTCCGTCTTATTCCCATTTAGCTTGAGGCAGTGGTTTGACATCCAGTCCGCCACCTCTTCTAAGCATTTGGAAAAGCGAATAGCTGCCTGCTCCTTGTCTTGGGACAGCATTACAATTAGCTGCGTGTCATCCGCATATGACACTATCGACACCTTATGCTTCTCCACACATTCTGCCAGTGGACACACATACAGATTAAAAAGGGTGGGACTCAAAACTGATCCCTGTGGGACCCCCTGGGGCAGAGGGAATCTTTCAGACAGATACGTCTGTTGTACAACTTGGAAGCTCCGTTCAGAGAGAAACGATGTCATCCACTTCAGGGCGTTCCGCCTGATGCCACAAGCCTCTAGTCTTTGGAGAAGCAGTTGGTGTGAGATAGTGTCAAACGCTAAACCACTGCATTTTATGCTACGTCACTCTACACCACTGTGCTCGACGTTACTGTACTATGCGCCACCCTTTTCTACTCTGCACCACTGTACTGTACGTCACTTCTCTCTGCACCACCCTACTCTGCACCACTCTACGCCACTGCACTCTGGCACTCTACTCTGCATGATTGCACTCTGTCACTGCACTCTACATCACTGCACCACTCTACTCTATGCCAATGCACTCTACACCGCATCACTCCACTCTGCCACTGCATTCTTCCATGCACCACCCCACTCTACTCTGCACCACTCCACTCTTTACCACTTCACTTAACATCACTCTTCTCTGCAACACTGCTTTCTCTGTCACTGAACTCTACGCCTCTCTCCTTTGCATCACCCCACTCAACAGCACTGTACTCTACGCCAATCCACTCTAAGCCACTTTAATCTGCTCTGCACCACTGCAGTCTACACCACTCTATTCCACTCTGCGCCACTCCACACTACGCAACTCTGTTCTACACCACTGCTCTCTATGCCACTGCATTCTACACCAATGCTATCTACAACATTTTACTCAAAACTAATACACTCTACGCCACTGCACTTTGCCAATCTACTCTGCATCGCTCCACTGTACGCCACTATACTCTACACCACTGCACTATATGCCACGGTACACTATTGCACTCTGTCACTTTACTCTGCACCACTCTACGCCACTCTACTCTACACCAATGAACTCTACGACACTCTACTATGCACCACTTCACTCTCTGCCACTGAACTCTGTGCCACTCTACTCTATGCCACTCTACTTTGCGCCACTTTACTCTGTGCCATGGCACTCTACTCTGTACTACTCTGTTGCACTCTATACCACTCTAATCTACTGTACACCACTGCACTCTATGACAATGCAGTCTACGCTATTTCACTCTTCGCCTCTCTTCTCTTCTTTGCACCTCTCTACTCTATGCCAGTGCACTCTACCCCACTCCATTATGCGCAACTGCACTCTACACCACTCCAGCCAGGTCACTCTATTCTGCACCACTCCACTCTATGCCACCCCACTCTATAACACTGCTCTCTACGCCAATCCACTCTACCCCACTACTCTATACCACTCCACTCTATCCTGCACCACTCCACTCTACCCTACACCACTCCACTCTGCACTACTTCACTCTACTCTGAAACAATCTAACGGCCAGAGCTGCTGACTTGGTAGCTGGGTATATATATATATATATATATATATATATATATATATATTATGATTCCTGTATTCTTAATTTAATTTAGAATAGCAATACTCCACCAACGCTTTTTGACCTCACAGGTTCTTTTTCAAGGTGAGTTGGTCTTTTTTCATTTTTAATTTATACTCTCTCCATCTTCTGCCCATTATGATGCATGATGGGAGTTGTAGTTGATAAGAAACAAAACATCACATATTACACTATTCAAAACATGGCATTTTTCATTTCTATATGGAACAAACTTGGCTTTCTCTCTGCAATGGTGTTTTTTGTGCACAAAAGAAATCTCATTATCAATCAATCAATCAATCACGGCATTTATAGAGCGCGCTACTCACCCGGGAGGGTCTCAAGGCGCTGGGGGAGGGGGTAAGTTACTGCTCGAACAGCCAGGTCTTGAGCTGCTTCCTGAAGGAGAGATGGTCCTGGGTTCGCCGAAGGTGAGTGGGGAGGGAGTTCCAGGTCTTGGCTGCCAGGTAGGAGAAGGATCTTCCTCCGGCGGTGGTTCTGCGGATGCGTGGTACGGTGGCGAGGGCGTGGCTGGTTGATCGTAGCTGGCGTGTGGGCGTGTAGAAGGTCACGCGGTCGTTGAGGTACTTTGGGCCCAGGTCGTGGAGGGCCTTGTGTGTGTGGGTGAGGAGTCTGAACGTGATTCTCTTGCTGACGGGGAGCCAGTGCAGGTCTTTCAGGTGTCCGGTGATGTGGCTGTGTCGGGGGATGTCCAGGATGAGTCGTGCGGAGGCGTTCTGGATGCGCTGGAGTCTTTTTTGAAGTTTGGCTGTGGTTCCGGCGTAGAGGGTGTAGAGGGTGTTCCCATAGTCCAGTCGGCTGGTGACGAGTGCCTGGGTGACGGTCTTCCTGGTTTCAGTGGGGATCCATCTGAAGATCTTGCGGAGCATGCGCAGGGTGTTGAAGCATGAAGATGAGACGGCGTTGACTTGTCTGGTCATCGACAGGGAGGAGTCCAGGATGAAGCCCAGGTTGCGTGCGTGGTCCGTTGGCTTGGGCGCGGTGCCCAGGGCCGGGGGCCACCAGGAGTCGTCCCAGGCGGAGGGTGATGAGCCCAGGATGAGGACTTCCGTCTTGTCTGAGTTCAGTTTAAGGCGGCTGTTCCTCATCCAGTCGGCGACGTCTCTCATCCCGTCGTGTAGGTTGGCTCTGGCGGTGGTGGGGTCGTTGGTGAGGGAGAGGATCAGCTGGGTGTCGTCGGCGTAGGAGATGATGTTGAGGTTGTGTTGGCGTGCAATGGCTGCGAGGGGGCTCATGTAGACGTTGAAGAGGGTTGGGCTGAGTGAAGATCCTTGTGGAACGCCGCAGATGACTTCGGTGGCTTCGGATCTGAACGGGGGAGGCGGACTCTCTGGGTTCTTCCGGCGAGGAACGAGATGATCCATTCCAGTGCTTTCTCTCGGATTCCGATGTTGCTGAGGCGCTTCACTAGGGTGCGGTGGCAGACGGTGTCGAACGCCGCGGAGAGGTCCAAGAGGATGAGGGCAGCTGTTTCCCCGTTGTCGGTTAGGGTTCTGATGTCGTCGGTGGCTGCGATAAGGGCGGTCTCGGTACTGTGGTTGGCCCGAAACCCGGACTGCGAGGGGTCGAGGGATCCATTCGTCTCGAGGAAGGCGGCAAGCTGTCTGTTGACGGTCTTCTCGATGACTTTGGCCGGAAACGGAAGGAGCGAGATGGGACGGTAGTTCTTGAGGTCGGTGGGGTCTGCCGTTGGTTTCTTCAGGAGGGCGGTAAGCTCGGCGTGCTTCCAGCTCTCCGGGAAGGTGGCGGTGTGGAAGGAGGAGTTGATGATGTCCCGGAGATGGGGTGCGATGGTGGCGTCGGCTTTGTTGAAGACGTGGTGTGGGCAGGGGTCGGTTGGTGATCCGGAGTGGATGGAGTTCATCGTGCGGGTGGTGTCTTCGGTGCTGATCGGGGTCCAGTTGCAGAGGGTGGTGGTGGCGGGCGTTGGTTCCGCGGTAGGGTGCGTGGTTTGTGCGTCGAAGCTGTTATGTATGTCGGTGATCTTGCGGTGGAAGAACGCGGAGAGTGAGTTGCAGAGGTCTTGCGAGGGGGTGATGTCGTTGTTTCCGGCGCTGGGGTTGGAGAACTCTTTGACGATGCTGAAAAGTTCCTTGCTGTCATGGGCGTTGTTGTCCAGTCGTTCTTTGAGTGCCGACTTCTTGGTGGCACGGATCAGCTGGTGGTGTTTGCGGGTGGCGTGCTTGAGGGCGGTCCTGTTGTCTGTGGTCTGGTCGAGTCGCCAGGTTTTCTCGAGAGTGCGGCAGTTCTTCTTGGATTCCTTGAGTTCGTTGGTGAACCAAGGGGTTTTCTTGCTTCCGGGTCTGCTGGGAGGGTTTTTAGTGGTGCGAGGTCGTCGGCGCAGGCGGTCAGCCACTTGGCGAGGTTGCTGGCTGCTTCGTTTGGGTCCGTTGTGTTGGTGGGTGTGTTCTGGCTGAGGGAGGCGGTGAGCTGCTCGGCGGTGATCTTGCTCCAGCTCCGGCGGGGAGCCTGTTGCGGGTGGTGGTGGGTCGCAGTCTTTCTGAAGCTGAAGTGGACGCAGCTGTGGTCGGTCCAGTGGAGTCCGGTGGCGTGGCTGAAGGAGATGTGCTTGCTGGACGAGAAGACGGGGTCAAGCGTGTGGCCGGCGTAGTGGGTGGGCGTGTTAACCAGTTGCTTGAGCCCGAGGTTGGCGCGGTTGTCCAGCAGGGCGGTGGTGTCTCTGTCGTTGTTGTTCTCCAGGTGGAAGTTGAGGTCCCCTAGGAGGATGTAGTCGGCGGAGGGCATGGCGTGCGGGCTGATGAAGTCTGCGATGTCTTCGCTGAATAGTGTGCGTGGTCCCGGGGGTCTGTAGATGAGGGTGCCTCGGAGGGTGGTCTTGGGGTCAGTGTGTATCTGGAAGTGTAGGTGTTCGGCGGCGGTGAAGGTCTCGTCGGAGTTAGTCGAGATGCGGATGGTGCTCTTGTGTACGATGGCGATGCCTCCTCCCGTCTGGTTGACGCGGTCCCTCCGGGTGATCTTGTATCCGTCCGGGATGGCTATGGCGATGTCGGGCGCTGAGGAGGCGTTCATCCAGGTTTCGGTGAGGAAGGCGATGTCCGGTGCTGTTGCGTCGAGCAGGTCCCAGAGTTCCACGGCGTGCCTGTGGACGGAGCGGGTGTTCAGCAGGATGCATTTCAGGTGGTTGCTGCTGGTGCTCGACTTGGCGGAGGTGGTGCACGTCTGGGGGCAGGTGAATCGGCAGGTTTGGCAGGTGAAGGGTCCGTGGGTGCGTCTCGGTGAGGCTCGGTAGCAGGCAGGGTTCCGGCCGGCATTGAGTGCGGTGAGGGTGGCGGCGTCGTAGGTCCGTCGAGTGGTGTTGCATCGGTGGGATCCAGGGGTTCTGGCGCTGGGCGCGGTCCAGTCGCGGACGGGCGCAGACGGGCTTGCCTTAGGCGCGCCTTTGGCGCGCCAGCGGCGCGGCGCGCAGCGGCCGCCATTTATGGGGAGGTGGGAGGGAGGAGCAGCTGGGAGGCGGGAGGCAGGGGCAGCGAATGGGCAGTCAGGGGGCGGGGCCGCAGGGACGCAGCGGCGGGAATGGCGAGAGGCAGCGGGGGCACAGAAAGGAAAAAGGGGAGAAAGGCAGACAAAATCACGGGCACAATGACAATGGGGCAGCGAGGGGCACAGAAGGAAAAAGGGGAGAAAGGCAGACAAAATCACGGGCACAACGACAATGGGGCAGCGAGGGGCACAGAAGGAAAAAGGGGAGAAAGGCAGACAAAATCACGGGCACAACGACAATGGGGCAGCGAGGGGCACAGAAGGAAAATGGGGAGACAAGCAGACAAAATCACGGGCACAACGACAATGGGGCAGCGAGGGGCACAGAAGGAAAAAGGGGAGAAAGGCAGACAAAATCACGGGCACAACGACAATGGGGCAGCGAGGGGCACAGAAGGAAAATGGGGAGACAAGCAGACAAAATCACGGGCACAACGACAATGGGGCAGCGAGGGGCACAGAAGGAAAAAGGGGAGACAAGCAGACAAAATCACGGGCACAACGACAATGGGGCAGCGAGGGGCACAGAAGGAAAAAGGGGAGAAAGGCAGACAAAATCACGGGCACAACGACAATGGGGCAGCGAGGGGCACAGAAGGAAAATGGGGAGACAAGCAGACAAAATCACGGGCACAACGACAATGGGGCAGCGAGGGGCACAGAAGGAAAAAGGGGAGAAAGGCAGACAAAATCACGGGCACAACGACAATGGGGCAGCGAGGGGCACAGAAGGAAAATGGGGAGACAAGCAGACAAAATCACGGGCACAACGACAATGGGGCAGCGAGGGGCACAGAAGGAAAAAGGGGAGAAAGGCAGACAAAATCACGGGCACAACGACAATGGGGCAGCGAGGGGCACAGAAGGAAAATGGGGAGACAAGCAGACAAAATCACGGGCACAACGACAATGGGGCAGCGAGGGGCACAGAAGGAAAAAGGGGAGACAAGCAGACAAAATCACGGGCACAACGACAATGGGGCAGCGAGGGGCACAGAAGGAAAAAGGGGAGAAAGGCAGACAAAATCACGGGCACAACGACAATGGGGCAGCGAGGGGCACAGAAGGAAAATGGGGAGACAAGCAGACAAAATCACGGGCACAACGACAATGGGGCAGCGAGGGGCACAGAAGGAAAAAGGGGAGAAAGGCAGACAAAATCACGGGCACAACGACAATGGGGCAGCGAGGGGCACAGAAGGAAAATGGGGAGACAAGCAGACAAAATCACGGGCACAACGACAATGGGGCAGCGAGGGGCACAGAAGGAAAAAGGGGAGAAAGGCAGACAAAATCACGGGCACAACGACAATGGGGCAGCGAGGGGCACAGAAGGAAAATGGGGAGACAAGCAGACAAAATCACGGGCACAACGACAATGGGGCAGCGAGGGGCACAGAAGGAAAATGGGGAGACAAGCAGACAAAATCACGGGCACAACGACAATGGGGCAGCGAGGGGCACAGAAGGAAAAAGGGGAGAAAGGCAGACAAAATCACGGGCACAACGACAATGGGGCAGCGAGGGGCACAGAAGGAAAAAGGGGAGAAAGGCGGACAAAATCACGGGCACAACGACAATGGGGCAGCGAGGGGCACAGAAAGGAAAATGGGGAGACAAGCAGAAAATACGGGCACCGGGGCCACAAGCGGAGGGCGATCTTACCTGCAGAAGCAGCGGGCAGACAACACAGGCGGAGCTGTGTGGTGGGGGAGCGACCTACCTGGCAAGGTCAAGGGTCGCTCTCCTCACGCGCAGCGGCCGCCATTTATGGGGAGGTGGGAGGGAGGAGCAGCTGGGAGGCGGGAGGCAGGGGCAGCGAATGGGCAGTCAGGGGGCGGGGCCGCAGGGACGCAGCGGCGGGAATGGCGAGAGGCAGCGGGGGCACAGAAAGGAAAAAGGGGAGAAAGGCAGACAAAATCACGGGCACAATGACAATGGGGCAGCGAGGGGCACAGAAGGAAAAAGGGGAGAAAGGCAGACAAAATCACGGGCACAACGACAATGGGGCAGCGAGGGGCACAGAAGGAAAAAGGGGAGAAAGGCAGACAAAATCACGGGCACAACGACAATGGGGCAGCGAGGGGCACAGAAGGAAAATGGGGAGACAAGCAGACAAAATAATCACGGGCACAACGACAATGGGGCAGCGAGGGGCACAGAAGGAAAAAGGGGAGAAAGGCAGACAAAATCACGGGCACAACGACAATGGGGCAGCGAGGGGCACAGAAGGAAAATGGGGAGACAAGCAGACAAAATCACGGGCACAACGACAATGGGGCAGCGAGGGGCACAGAAGAAAAAAGGGGAGACAAGCAGACAAAATCACGGGCACAACGACAATGGGGCAGCGAGGGGCACAGAAGGAAAAAGGGGAGAAAGGCAGACAAAATCACGGGCACAACGACAATGGGGCAGCGAGGGGCACAGAAGGAAAATGGGGAGACAAGCAGACAAAATCACGGGCACAACGACAATGGGGCAGCGAGGGGCACAGAAGGAAAAAGGGGAGAAAGGCAGACAAAATCACGGGCACAACGACAATGGGGCAGCGAGGGGCACAGAAGGAAAATGGGGAGACAAGCAGACAAAATCACGGGCACAACGACAATGGGGCAGCGAGGGGCACAGAAGGAAAAAGGGGAGAAAGGCAGACAAAATCACGGGCACAACGACAATGGGGAAGCGAGGGGCACAGAAGGAAAATGGGGAGACAAGCAGACAAAATCACGGGCACAACGACAATGGGGCAGCGAGGGGCACAGAAGGAAAAAGGGGAGACAAGCAGACAAAATCACGGGCACAACGACAATGGGGCAGCGAGGGGCACAGAAGGAAAAAGGGGAGAAAGGCAGACAAAATCACGGGCACAACGACAATGGGGCAGCGAGGGGCACAGAAGGAAAATGGGGAGACAAGCAGACAAAATCACGGGCACAACGACAATGGGGCAGCGAGGGGCACAGAAGGAAAAAGGGGAGAAAGGCAGACAAAATCACGGGCACAACGACAATGGGGCAGCGAGGGGCACAGAAGGAAAAAGGGGAGAGAGGCAGACAAAATCACGGGCACAACGACAATGGGGCAGCGAGGGGCACAGAAGGAAAATGGGGAGACAAGCAGACAAAATCACGGGCACAACGACAATGGGGCAGCGAGGGGCACAGAAGGAAAAAGGGGAGAAAGGCAGACAAAATCACGGGCACAACGACAATGGGGCAGCGAGGGGCACAGAAGGAAAATGGGGAGACAAGCAGACAAAATCACGGGCACAACGACAATGGGGCAGCGAGGGGCACAGAAGGAAAAAGGGGAGACAAGCAGACAAAATCACGGGCACAACGACAATGGGGCAGCGAGGGGCACAGAAGGAAAAAGGGGAGAAAGGCAGACAAAATCACAGGCACAACGACAATGGGGCAGCGAGGGGCACAGAAGGAAAATGGGGAGACAAGCAGACAAAATCACGGGCACAACGACAATGGGGCAGCGAGGGGCACAGAAGGAAAATGGGGAGACAAGCAGACAAAATCACGGGCACAACGACAATGGGGCAGCGAGGGGCACAGAAGGAAAAAGGGGAGAAAGGCAGACAAAATCACGGGCACAACGACAATGGGGCAGCGAGGGGCACAGAAGGAAAAAGGGGAGAAAGGCGGACAAAATCACGGGCACAATGACAATGGGGCAGCAAGGGGCACAGAAAGGAAAATGGGGAGACAAGCAGAAAATACGGGCACCGGGGCCACAAGCGGAGGGCGATCTTACCTGCAGAAGCAGCGGGCAGACAACACAGGCGGAGCTGTGTGGTGGGGGAGTGACCTACCTGGCAAGGTCAAGGGTCTTGGTAGTTAATTCATCTATTGAGTAATCGATAGCGGGGGCACTATACCACCAATTCGCAAATTTTCACATTTCAATTAAAATCAAAATTGAAAAATATGGGTATATTTCCTAATACATCCTAGATATAGTACCATCAAGAGCCTGTGCAGAAAAAGCATTACATATACTCTGCAACATGTTTATGTCAAGTACAATATCAGCTTAAAATAGCTCAACCTTGCTTTGGTTTTGTACCAATGGCTCTCAATACCCAATGGAACAGTTTCCCAAATAACTTTTCAATCTCATTTTTTCCACTGTAATGTAAGTAGGTCCCCCAATGATTATTCATAAATGCACAAAAAGTTCCTCATCCATATTAAGGCCTGTCGGTACTTTAGTTTTAAGTCTAATTATGTATTGTGATTCCATCTGTCTTAGTAGGAAGCTGCAACAATGTTTCAACCAGCAGTGGAAAATAAAACCACACCAGGTTCTAAGGAATCAGCATCGGGAAGTCAAGGAGGCACATTAAAACAAATGCTTTTTCAAGTAGAAAGGTTATACAAAAAGGAAACAAGCAAGAACTGGGAAGTGATAGCTCTTGAAAAATATGTGGAAGTGAACCAAGTTCCGAGGTGCTTGAGGATTTTCACAATGACCACTCATCCTGACACGAGATCAGAGCTACTGGAGGAATGGGGGCACAACAACATGCAGTGCTCCGTGAACATGATAAAGATCTTAATAAAGCATGCCAAAATGGATATTGAGTAGGTACACATTTAATACAGAAATGGAATCAGAAATATCTATTAATCCAGACAAAGAGGAATTAGCCAATTTAAGAAAAGAAATGGAAAGTAGATTGGAAAAATATGAAGAAGAGATTCAGGAGAGGAAAAAGAGAAAGTTCAACAGAGATGAATTGGATTATAAATATGGAAGAATCCTCACCTTCGCAAAGAGATTTGAAGTTCTGAAACAAAATTATCTAACGAAGAAAATACAAGTTACACCTGGAGAGATAACAAGTGAATCGGATGTTAGCGAAGGAGAAGGAACGAGTACATCAACCCTCACAGTCAAAACAACGTTTTTATATGAAATGAGACTTATGCACTTGGATGCAACGATGATAAGAGGGAGAGGGAGAGGAAGAGGGGCAGGCAGAGGACATGGCAGAGGAGATACAAAGTCTGTAAAAGTACAAGGAAAACCAGAAGATCAAAGCGAAAAAAGACAATATCCCCAGCGCGATCGCAACAAGAAGAAATCATTCATAATGAAACAAACAACCTAATAGTCAATCTTTCAAATTATGTACTTAAAGACAACGAGAAGTCACTCCTGAATAAAGGACTCTCCTTTTGTCCGGAGTCTCACTTTGACTACACGGATACTAAAATAGAATTATATAAGTACATAAGAAAATTAAAGTTGGCTAAAATTCATGCCAGTAACCTAACTAGAACCAAATCAATGACAACAGAAAAACAACAACCAAAAAACATTGGATTGACAATTGAACAAATACCTGATCTTAAAAATATGTTTGATCTGATGTACAATCTCAGTGAAGATGAGATGACCGAAAGTGAAGTATTACAAGAGCTCACATTAGAAACTGACCAACACAAGTTCAGTAAGTTCAAGAGGAAATCTATATACTGTGCCAATCTTTTTCCAGGCAACAAGTTTGACATATTCTCAGATGCAATAACGAGAGACTTGGAGAAGATAACTAAAACTAGACAACCAAGGAATGGGAACTTAACCTGTGATGAGCGAGTGGCCCTGAAGGAATTAATGAATAACGACCAAATCATAATCAAGCCTGCAGACAAGGGAGACAATATAGTCCTTCAAAATAGAAGTGACTATATGCGTGAAGGTTATAGACAGTTGAATGACCAAGAAAAATGTCAAATTACCATCTAATCCCATCAATCAAATGACAACAGAATTGGAAAATCAGCTAAATGAGTGGGACAAATTAAAACTAATAAATAAGGATGAACATCTATTCTTATTAAAAGAACAACCTGTGATGCCGACAATATACTTCCTGCCAAAAATCCACAAGACGCTGGTGAATCCTCCAGGGAGACCAATTGTTTCATCGTACAAATCTATCTATGAGAACATGTCAACATATGTGGATTCATATTTGGCACCTATCGCACAAAGCCTAAGCTCCTATATCAAGGACACCGGAGATTTCCTACGTATTCTATCGGAGACGGATTGGAATGAGAACTACAACAAGATGGCAACCATTGATGTTGTTTCCCTTTATACGTCAATCGATCACAAAGTGGGATTGCAGGCCTGCACTTATTTCTTTAAACAAAGGAATATAAGTGATTTGGAGCACTCGAAAATGCTTTTGAAAATGATCGAAATGTGCCTAACAAATAATGTTTTTATATTCAATCATGAACTCTTTCACCAAAAATGTGGGACCGCCATGGGCATTTCCTTTTCTCCCAACTATGCCAATATCACAATGGGATGGTGGGAGAAGGAGATAGCATGGGGCCCAGAACATCAAAAAGAACTTGACAAAAATCATATTATGGGTCAGATATATCGACGACCTTTTTATAATATGGAACAGGAGCAAAAGTGACTCCATGAAATACTTTGACAAACCGAACCAGAATAACATCGGATTATCATTCACATGTGCTATCAGTCAATCTAATATAGATTTCCTGGATACACACATTTATGTAGAAACAGGAACAATTCAAGCTACGCTTTTCAGGAAAAAGAAGGCGACAAACAGTATACTCCACGGAGAAAGTTTTCACCCCAAGTCCTTATTAAAAAGCATTCCTTATGGGGAATTAATAAGGATGCGTCGGAACTGCTCTAAGAATGAAGATGCGGAACATCAGTTCAGAGAAACCATATCAAGGATGAGAGAGAGAGAATATAAACAAAAGGACCTCACCACCTGTCTGGAAAAAGCAAGAACAAAAACTCGTGCTGAAACTTTCTAAAAAGAAAATTGATGAAATGGAGAATGATAATCAAGACGCACCAAGGCTGATCTTAACATACGGTAAAGAAAGGAAAAAAATCATAAATACAGTACAGAAGCATTGGCATTTGATCAACAAGAGTCCAGACATAGGAAACATGTTGGGCGCTCGACCATCAGTAACATATAAGAAAACCCAATCACTAAAAGATAAGTTAGTTCGAAGCCATTTACAAACAACTACAACTAAAAATTGCCTAATGGATGCTAGAAAAGGGTTTACGAAATGTAATAACTGCAAAGCCTGCAAAATTGGGGAAAACAAAAAACAAATAATCGACAGAGATGGAAAGATAATATCCATTAAACACAATATCACATGTAAGACGACATATGTGGTATATGTGATTCAATGACATTGTGGTCTGCAATATATTGGGAGTACGACGTGCATGCTGAAAATGAGGATACTAGAGCACATACGTGCCGCCAAGAATAAAGATGCCAATTATGCTACGACGAGATACTTGAATCAATGCCAAAATTGCGGATTGGAGATCAGTGAGCTACTTTGGCCTAGACATAATTCCACCGGATGAACGTGGGGGTGACAGAACGAAAAAACTAAGACAGATGGAATCACGATACATAATTAGACTTAAAACTAAAGTACCGACAGGCCTTAATATGGATGAGGAACTTTTTGTGCATTTATGAATAATCATTGGGGGACCTACTTACATTACAGCGGAAAAAATGAGATTGAAAAGTTATTTGGGAAACTGTTCCACTGGGTATTGAGAGCCATTGGTACTAAACCAAAGCAAGGTTGAGCTATTTTAAGCTGATATTGTACTTGACACAAAAATGTTGCAGAGTATATTTAATGCTTTTTCTGCACAGGCTCTTGATGGTACTATACCTAGGATGTATTAGGAAATATACCCGTATTTTTCGATTTTGATTTTAATTGAAATGTGAAAATTTGCGAATTGGTGGTATAGTGTCCCCGCTATCGATTACTCAATAGATGAATTAACTTCCAAGATATAATGAGATATCTTTTGTGCACAAAAAACACCATTGCAGAGAGAAAGCCAAGTTTGCTCCATATATAAATGAATAGTGTAATATGTGATGTTTTGGCTTTTATCAACTACAACTCCCATCATGCATCATAATGGGCAGAGGATGGAGAGAGTATTAAATTAAAAATGAAAAAAGACCAACTCACCGTGAAAAAGACCCTGTGAGGTTGAAACGCATTGGTGGAGTAGTGCTGTTCTGAATTAAATTAAGAATACAGGAATCACTGAGTGCAGCGTAATTTGTACATTGGAAATTGCCCTGGGCTTGAGGGTGAAGCCCATCGCGAGCACCCGCAGAGAGCGCGCCTGGTATTAACCCGCATTGCTTGGAATATATATATAATAGAGAGAGATAAATGTAAGCATTTGTGGATCAACCTCTGGGTGGCATCAGTAGCTTGAGATAATCTTTTTAAAATGCTTCTTTAGCCATTGACAGTGCATTGACACTTTGGGGATGGCGCATAGCCTGAGGATAGTTGAGAAAAACTGACCCTGGGTGCAGTATAACACCATCATCACCTTTACCTCTGGGTTCTTCTCCCATATGTTTCACTATGATACTTAAACTCTCTGCACTGAGTAGGGGCCTACTGTAAAGTATTAATGGAATCAGTAGAGGTGTTCTCAATCTTGCCATTGTCAGCCATTTTAAGGCAAATATTTATCACCTGTAGGCTAGAGGTTATAACAAATGGACTGTTAACCCTCTTGAAAAATTATATTAGTAACTTCTCAGAGGGATCTGAGCCTGTGTGTCAACATTTATAGCATACATTTTTGACTTCAAGGAATTAGGAGAGCGCTTCCTTAATAGAGACAATCGGACACTTCTAGCTACATTTCACCCCTGAAGCATTACATGGCTTGACATGTCTTGGTGGATGCTGAGGTACACAAATAACCAGTAACATGCCTGATGGTAGGAGTGGTTTGTGGGATTTTAGAAAGCTGTGTTACACTGGGAGCTAGGTGAGCAGCCAAAGGAGGTCATGTAGAGTTTTAAACTTGTGACTCCTCAGCCTCATTTAGAGGTAGAGAACTCCTGATTTGTTGCCATACTGGGTAAATCAAAGGCGACAGCCCATCCGTTATAGGCTCACTCTCTTTTTATGGTGGTCCTGCTGATGCATATTTTCATGTCTGGGCCTGCCACGGTATATATGATGGACCCAGGCAGTGAAGCTAAACAATGATGGGCCATCAAAAAACATGCCACGCTGCTTACTGTTCATATTTGCTGCATTCGTTACGTTGACTGATGGACTTTCGACAAAGAGATTGTTGGCAAGTAGGTGAGATCTCTGAATATGGTAGGTTGTTCACCACTGGTGAGCTGAGGTAAAGGCTCGTGGGCCTCTGCCCAGTGTCTAAATGTCAGTGATAGTTTCTTGATGGGTATATATCCTTGAAAGCTCACTGAACCATTTTAACACTTTGGGCTAGTTAATAATAAGGTAGATCATTGAATTTAAGAAAATAGTCATAATCTGACATGTTGGTGTTAGGGTTTTTTACAAAGTTCTTGTACTGTGAGCCTTGGTAAGAAATTCTAAACTATCAAGTATCTTACAAATATTGAGCTGTCCTCCAAATCACTTAGCGAGAAGTTAACTTTACTCCCCTCAAATACTCAAGGTTTTTAAGGTCAAGTAAATAATCTTGTCAGAGGATGATGCAGTACCGCTTATGAGGTTGTTCCTGGTTGTATGTGATTTCGATAAAATCGTGCATGAAGAAGATGGTTTTGATGAATTTATTTTGTCAAACCTTCTGGATTCAGTTTCCTTTTGGAGTGGCTTTCACTGGTTTGACGAAACCAACCTACTAAAAGCCATTCTTGATTTTCATTTGGTGGCTTTTAACAGGAGGTTACTCCCTTTTCTGCTTTACTCTTATTTTTTACAACCCCCTTCTTTTTCCAGCTTTCTTGTTTTTTTTTTACAAACCCCTTACTCTGACTCCCAATTTACTTCCTTTTTTACATAGCCCTTACTCCCATTCCCGCTCTAATCTTTTTTTTACAAACCCCTTACTCCTCACCCAGCCTTATTCCCTTTTTTTAAAAACTCCTGCTTTACTCCCTTTTTCAAACACTTTAACTCCAGCTCCAACTTTATTCCTTTTTTTATAAACCCCTTGCTCCCCTTCACAACTTACTCCCATTTTTAAAGACCCTAATATCCTGCTTTAATCCATTTTTACAAACCCTTTACTCCTCACCCACCTTTACTCCCTTTTTGAAAAAAACCTTTACTCCCATTGTTAAACCCCTTACTTACTCTCCCCCTTCACTTTATTCTCACTCCTGCTTTACCCCTTTTGTCAAACCCCTCCCTACCTCTGGCTTTACTCCCATTTTTTA
This sequence comes from Calotriton arnoldi, assembly GCA_963921515.1. NCBI lineage: Eukaryota > Metazoa > Chordata > Amphibia > Caudata > Salamandridae > Calotriton > Calotriton arnoldi. Next base: position 504,031 of record CAWUFW010007441.1, on the reverse strand, counting down.
CCATCCCCTCTCTCCCACTTTACTCCTTTTTCAGCCCTATTACTTCCTCTCCTGCTTTGTTCCATTTGTTTTCAAACCCGTTACTCCCCTTCCTTCTTTACTCTCATTTTTTACAAACCCTTTATTACCCCTCACACTTCAGTCCCTTTTTTAGGTCGAGCCTACAGCTCCTGCACTGCAGGATAATTAGGTCGAGCCTACATCGCTTCCGCTGGAGGATGATCTGTTGTAAGTACTTTGTGGGCTCTGGAGTATTGCCGCAGGACTTGTCTGCTTTTTAGGTCTCGCCTGAGCCAGCGCGCATGCGCTGCCCTGCGAGACATTTAGTAAGCGGGTTTTGAAAGTGCTCCCAAAGGCTTTTGCCGGCCACCAGCTTGCGGTTACGCGCACAACGCGCGCGCGCCTCGCTCCGCCTCTCCAATCAGTGCTGCGCGCGCATCCCTCGCGTGCTTAGCACAGAGTACGTCATCGCGATCACTTTCGCTTTCACCGCGATCGCGATCACTTTCGCGTCTTTTTGTTGCTTGTTTTTTTTAGCTGTGTGGCTTCTTCTGACCAGCGCTCCTCAACTCCCCCCCCCTCCCCATGAGCCATAACGAGAGGAAAGACAGATGCGATCGCTTTCACTTTCACGGCCAATGCTTGTTTCTTCTACTCTCTTCATCGTTACTTCCGCTTCTGCCTTAACCCTCTTCACTTGTTCCAATCTTCACTCTCCCAACCTCTTTTCTCCCTCTTTGTTTTTGTGATGGTGCATTTTTTATTCCGTTAACAGCTCTCTGGTTCCTGCTCTTCACCCTTTTTTCCAGGTCTATTTTTTTTACTGTACATTACAATTTGTGCTCTTAATGTTTTTACTTAAAGGTTTTTTTCGTGTTTGTGGATTTGTTTGTGATTTTTGTGATCATATTTTGCTGTAATTTACATAATTTGGCCTGACACCACTAATCATTAAACATGCAGCTGGGGTTTTAACACTGCTACTCCTACAGAAACCGCCAACACATCAAATTAACACTCTCACGTCCATGTTTTTTTAAACCTTTTAGCGTGAGGCGCGCGCGCTTGTTTCTTTCATGTCTTCAGACCTCGCGACCCTCAGCTAACACCAAGCCCTATATAAAACTATACTATATAAAACTTCTTTTCAACAGCACAACTCTAAAAGAGCGCTAAGTAGGGGGGCGTGGCCTGAGGCGTCAAGATGGCGGACGCACTCTAAGAGTGCTCTGGACCCCCTCTGTTATCCGCCTCGCATCCGCCCGGCCACAGCTGCTACTTACCTCCTCTGCACGCCCGCTGGGCTTCCCGTCGCTGCCGGCCTTCCTCTGATCCCTCTTGCGGGTGGATCGGCGCTCCGGCCACGGTGGGCCGCCGCCTCCTTCCATCGGCCCTGAGTTCCCAAAATGGCGGCCCCGGCGGCTCTTGTCCTGCGAGCTTGGCACCTTCTGTCTGCGCTGGTGGTGAGGTCCGTCTGCTCCCGCCGGCGCGTCTGAGTTGCGGGCACCCCTTGAGGAGGAGACGCTCCGGTGGACTCCTCGGTGCGGAGGGTGGTGTGCGGCGCCCGCCGGGTGCGGCCTGGCTTCCGGGCGGGCGCGGCCCGGCCTGTTGGCTCCCGGGCCATCGACTGCCATTGCCGGGCAGTGGCGCGAGGAGCGGTGTTCACCCAGGGGGGCCCCTGGCGCTCCTCTTCCGGCCGGGCGCTGGGGCGGCCTTTGTGCGCCCCCCCTGAGGCCTGTCGGGGCTGCTGCCATCCTCCTTGAGGCCTGATTGGACTCCCGCCTGCAGCGCCGGATCGGTGGAGGCGTCGGAGCCTTGCGACCATGGACTGCTGGTGAGTGGGACCGGGGATCGGCCACTGTGTCGAGTGGCGGGCAGAGGGGGGGTCACTGGCACTTGGGCCCCCCCTGCGTCGCACCTTCTCTCCGAGGGGGTCCCTGTGTTGGTGAGCCACAGGGGCGTACCGGTTTCACCCGGCTTCCTTGCCCCATCTCCCCTGCTGCATCAGACCAGCGCTGGGGGCGGGGACCCCCTCTTGGTTGCGGGGCAGCCGGGAACGCTGGGATCTTGGTGGTGGCCCCAGACCCTGAACCGTTGGGGGGCTGGGGATCGGCCACTGTGTCGGGTGGCGGGCGGAGTGGTGGTGTTGCTGCTCCGGCTTCCCCCTCCCCCCGCGCCACTTTTCGCCACCTGTGCTGGTGGGCCCGTGGGGTGTGCAGGACTCCCCTGGCCTCTCCCGCCCCTGGCTTCTTCCAATTCTCCCACTGATCGCTCTGGGCCACTGTGAGGACGGAGATTTTTCTGGCCGCTGGGCGAATCGGCCCACAGGGGTGTCTTGACTTCCTGGTGGTCTTGGGCGCCCAACTGCTGGTGACTGGGGTTGGGGTTCGGCCACTGTGTCGGGTGGCGGGCGCCGCAGTGGTGGCGACACCTGGGCCCCCTCCTTCTGGCTGTTCCCCCCTCATCCCAAACGCCTGGATCTCTCCTGGAGGTGCCCTTCTGTGATTGCTGGCTCGAGGGGCGCACTGGCACTCTTGGCCTCCCCGGCCCCTACGGCGTCCGGACCTGAGTATCGACGGTCTGGGTGCTGAACTCCACTTCCCGCTGGACCCCTGGCGAGGCCTCGCCCTCCTGGTCTGTCCCGACGTCTTTCTCCACCGGTGAGGATGGGTAGGGTCCGCACCGCGCAGGCGGCTGTCCCGCCAACTCAGACCATGATGGACCGCTTCACCACCGGGGAGCGAGAACCTGCGGGGGGGGGCAACTGCGTCCCCCGCACTCGCTGGCGTGGATCTATTCGCTATCCTGCAAGCCATTGGAGCCTCCCAGCCCTCAGTCGAAAGCAAAATTGGGGAGGTGCGGGTTGACGTGGCTCTCCTTCGCCAGGACCTCCGCAACGCCACGGCCCGGATTACGGGAGCGGAGTCGCACATTTCTACAGCGGAGGACGACCTCAGCCAACTCAAGATCCAGGTGGCTCAGCTTCAGGGCCTGACTTCCGAACTCCATCGCCGGGCCAAGGACGCCGAAAATAGGTCACGGAGGAACAACCTGCGCCTGGTCGGATTTCCTGAAGGGGCCGAACAGGGCCAAGCGGACACGTTCATGGAGGCCTGGATGCCCAAGGAGCTCCTCTCCCCCTGGTTTGCGGTTGAACACGCCCATCGATCCTTGGCTCCCCGACCTCCGCCTGGGGCCCCGCCGCGGCCCATCATCATGAGGATTTTCAACTTCCGAGATAGAGACGCCATCCTCAAGGCGGCGAGGTTGCAGGGCCCACTGACTTTTCAGAACAACAAAATCATGGCGTTCCCCGACTACACCAGGGAGGTGCAGGCCCAACGGCGCACCTACGATGACGTGAAACAAAAACTTCGTGGCCTGGGTCTCCGATATGGCCGCCTCTTCCCGGCCCGCCTACGGGTCGTCTTCCAGGACAAGACCCTTTTCTTTGATACCCCCCAGGAAGCCTGGACCTGGCTCACGGAGGAGCGCCCTCTTCATGCTCACCCTAACTCCCCTCCTGGCTGCAGTGACCCACGGCGCTCCCACCCACCTCCTCCGAAACCTCAGAGACCCCGCTCCCGCAGGGGGAGGGATCGGCGCGGAGGGGCCTCGCTATCCCCAGGGGTGGTGTCTCGGGGGCCCCCTTCCCCCGCCCCTCCCCGGAGCCTGGGACCCCCTGGCCTCCCCGGATCCTTGGTGGACCTGGGTTCCCTCCCGGACACGTCCGCGGCGCTGCGGCCCTCCGCGTCTGATTCAGACCTGTCCCGGAGCCCCATACTTCATGGGTCCACAGAGGATGCTGCTGCCTGACTCCCAATTCCCGGCGGCGTGGGGTCCACGTCTGATCTGCCCTGTTAACTACAGCTGTTGACCGTGATGTATCCGTCTGTATGGGGGGGGTCCACTTCCGCCATGACTATGCCTGACTCGCTGGCTTGTTGAGTACCTTGAGGATTTTGTGTTTGCTTCTTGGGGCTCTCTTGGACACGCTCACGTTCTCTTAAGCGTTTTAGCTTGATTCCTTGACCTTCTGTACTGTTGTTTTAAAGGGTTTTCCTTTTCCGGGCGACAGATGCTTCACGTTTGGAAGTATAGGGTGGAGGGTGTTGGGGGGCATGGGAGGGTGGGGAGACCGTTGTCTCCCATTGGTTTATTGTTTTCAGCCGCTCACGAGCCGTCATCTTTTGTTCTCATGGATAGCCTTTCCAGCACACATGCCACCTACATTGATCCGAGCTTGGTCAGACCACATTGCCCTCATTCCCAGACCTCACTTGGAGTGGGCCGGTGTTCTCCGTTTTGCCTGCCAACACACTGCGCGCGCCCACCACTGTGCATGCCCCTGGATCGTTCCCAGCTCCCGGATCCAGTCTCTCGGCCCGTGCTTCAGAGGGCTCTTCCCCTTGGGGCATTGGCTCCTTTCACTCGGACACACATGCCCATTGACCAGTGCCCTGATGTCCGCCCTTCCTAGACCCCTCCACGTCCTCTCGTGGAATGTGAATGGCCTCTTAGACCGTATAAAACGAACAGCGGTTCTCCGCAGTGCCCAGCGCCAAACGCCCGACATTCTCTTCTTGCAGGAGACACATCTCATGGGGACTCACTGCGCCTTCCTTGCCCGGTACGGGTTGGACAGGGTCTGGCACTCCGGATATACACGGGGATCCCGGGGGGTGGCCATATTGATGCGCAGAGGCTTTCCCTTTCAACTGACGAGGGTGGAGACTGACGTCCAAGGGTGCTCCGTCGCCATTGTGGGTAGGGTTGAGGGATGTCCTCTCAATCTCCTATGCACATACATCCCTCCCACGATACAACCTACAGTCCTCAAGCGCCTCACGGCGCTGATTTCGACTTTCTCCCAGGGTTTCACGGTCGTCGGGGGCGACTTCAATGCCGCTCTGCTGCCGCTGCGTGACTCAACGGGTACTCCCTCTGCGTTTCGCCTTGCCTCCGCTAAGCGCCTCTCTGACTGGTCCGCTGCACTGGGTCTCTGCGATGTGTGGAGGGTGTGGAATCCCCGCCTGGATCAGTATACCCATACCTCGGCGGCACATCACACCCACTCTCGTATAGACTTGCTTCTGCTGCCTGCCCTTGACTGCCAGCTGGTGACTGGGGTGGCCATTCTTCCTCCCGGTATCTCAGACCACTCTCCTGTCTCTCTCCGTCTCGGGCGGCCTACTGAGGGCACCCGCACGGTCTGGCGGATGAACGCCTGGTTTTTGCAAGATGCTGATTTCGTGGAGAAACTTCAGCAGGAACTTGAGCAATACTTTGCTATCAATACGAGCTCGGTCCCCTCCCTGGGCATAGTCTGGGAGGCCGGTAAGGCTACGATGCGCGGCGTGGCGCGGGGATTGGTCCATGCCAGGCGCGCGGCCCAAAATGCCCGCTTGCTACAGCTGGAGGCCCAGGCGGCTCAGTTGGAGGTGGCTCACCCGACTCCTGATGGTGTAACCCCCTCCCGACATCTCGCTCTTCTCCGCGAGGAGATTTGCCATCTATCCTTAGAATCCGCCAAAACGCTTTGGCGATCCTCTGTGGCGCGCTTTTACAGCTGGGGGGACAAGAATGGGAAGCTCCTCCACAATCTCGTCTCCTACCCCAGGGCTAGTCGCATAATCCCCGAGATCCGGGATGGGGATGGTACCCATCACCTCACTTCCCGGGCCATTGCCCAGGCATTTGCGGACTACTATGCCCACCTCTATGAGGCCCAACCTAAAAGGGCTTCTGTGGCCATGCTGCTTTCCGGGGTCTCCGTTCAGCTGCCCAGTCTCCCCCGGGCTGTCTCGGAGACGTTGGATCTCCCCTTCACCTCGGAAGAGGTGCACAAGGCCATTACTCTCCTACACTCCGGCAAGACCCCCGACCCTGATGGCTACCCCCAGGAATACTACGCGGCATACCGGGACCTGCTGGTCCCGCAATTGGTAGCGCTGTTCTGCCATGTGGTGGATGCGGGATCCTTCCCTGTGGAGACGGACGGGGCCACTATTGTGGTGCTCCCCAAGACACACCCACCTTCCCTCGCCTGTGCGGACTATCGTCCCATCTCCCTCATCAACACGGAGGTGAAGATTTTCGCTACGGTTCTGGCGCAACGCCTCCGCCCTCTTCTGCACGTTCTGGTCCACCCGGACCAATGTGGTTTTATGCCCGCTCGTAGTACCCGCCACTGCATATACCGCCTCCACCTCGCCCTCGCTCACTGCTGGGTACTTACCCCGTATCTGGCTCTGCTTCTCATTGATTTTGAGAAGGCATTTGACACCGTGGACTGGCGCTATCTCGAGGAGGTCCTGGAGTTGATGGGATTTGGTCTCCCCTTCAGGAGCTTCGTCCACGTCTTATACTCCAACCCTACAGCGCGGGTCTTGGTCAACGGCGCGCTCTCCGAGGCATTCCCTATCCGGAGGGGCACCCGTCAGGGGTGCCCGCTCTCGCCGCTTCTGTTTGCCCTGGCGATGGAGCCTCTGGCCGTGCTTGTTCGGGACGATCCTCTCATTCGGGGGTGGGCGTGGGACTCGTCCCGAGTGGACAAAATCGCTCTCTACGCGGATGACGTCCTCCTCTTCCTGGCGGACCCGGAGGTCTCTGGCCCAGAAAGCCTGGATGTTCTCCTAGCCTTTGAGCGGGTCTTGGGCCTGCGCCTTAACTCGGCGAAGTCCACGTTGGTTCCCCTTCACCCGTCCCGGTCTTGCTTCGATTGGCAAACCACCATTCCCCTGCGGAGGCAGTCTTTTAAGTACCTGGGGATCTGGGTGACCTTGCTCCCAGAACTCGAGTTGGCCCTTAACCTTATGCCCCTGGTCAATAAGACCAAGGCGGACCTTAAACGATGGCAGTCCCTCCCTCTTAATCCCCTAGGCCGCAGCGCCCTTTTTAAAATGATGGTTCTCCCCCGCTTTCTCTACATTCTCCAAAACATAACCCTTCACCTCCCGGGGAGCTGGTTCCGGGAGCTTGATGGCCTGCTTACCCGGTTTTTATGGGGGGGCGGACGATCGCGGATGGCGCTGTCTCACTGCCGGATTCCTCCGTATGACGGCGGCATGGGGGTGACTAATCTCCATCTCTACTATCTGGCCACTAGACTTATTGTGGTCCACGATTGGTTTACCGGCGGCTGGTCCGACCCGGCATACCGGGTTGAGCTCCGAACGATGGACTTCCCACAGCTACAGGCGTATTTGCATGGGGCTCCTATACCCCAAGCCCTTCCCCCCCATCACCAGGGCCGTCTTGCTGGCCTGGCGTACAGCCCTGCGCCACACAAAATGGACCCGGAAACTTACCCAACACACGCCGCTATGGCATGGAACTTGGCTACGGGAGACTTCCTCTCTGCGGGACTTCGATCAGTGGGACCGCCTGTGGATTTCACTTCTCGGGGACGTTTGGACAGGGGACCACATAAGGACCTTTACAGATCTGCAACAATGCTACTCCCTCCTCCCCTCCCAGTTTTACCGGTATCTACAGCTCCGGCACGCCCTCCATGTGCACATCCCCTCCCCCACTTCCTTCCCCGAGTTCAGTCCGCTTGAGGCGCAGGTGATGATGGGAGACCTGGGCAGAGGGGGATATCGAGGATTTATCGCTCCCTGGTGAATAACAGCCCCGCATCCCTGGACTCGTTGCGCACCCACTGGGAGGGTTGGCTGGGTCCCTTGGAAGACGAGGACTGGCGCGACGCTCTTATGACCCCTAGGACCCTCAGGACCTCCTCCAAATTGCGTCTGGTGCAACTATACTACCTGCACATGGCATATCTCACCCCCGAGCGGCTGTACAAGGCACGATTGCGGCCTACTCCGAATTGCGCACGCTGCGGCCACTCCCCCGCTGACTTCTACCACATGATCTGGCAATGTCCTGCCCTTGCAGCATTCTGGACGGGAGTGGAACTGGAGCTCACTTTGGCCCTGGGGTGGGAGGTTCCCCATGACCCGTTGCACCTGCTTCTAGGAGTTTTTGATGGCCTGGATGGCTCACGAGCTGATAAGCGTCTCCTTGGAACTGCAGTGGCGGTGGCCAAGAGGGACATTGCAGCGCTCTGGTCTCAGACCAAGCCCCCCACAGTGCGGAGATGGAGACGGGGGGTGGATTGGTGCGGGTCTCAAGAGGAACTTCTCTTTGAGGCCCGAGGATGTCCTGACCTATTTCAGAAAATTTGGGGCAAATGGTTCAACCTCATATCATAGCCGCTGCGGAGGTCTCGGGTGTGGGGACAAGCTTGTATGGGCCCCCGGGGCTGCGGGTGGCGGTCTGGGTCGGTGGCATTTCTCTCTTGTTATGCTTTCATGAGATCCTGTGCTGACATTGGCTATCATTGTAATGTTGTTGTGGTTTCTCTTAAATGTCAATAAAATTGATTATAAAAAAAAGAGAAAAAAAAAAGAGCGCTAAGTAAAGCGCTTTAGCTTTGTCAGGGGTTTAAAGCGCTATACAAATTCTGCTACAACATGCAATACAATGGAGATTACAACATCAATTAAAGCCTGCACACAATACTTCTCAGCTGTCTCCCTCCTCCACCCCGCACGCCTTTCCCTACCCTCCTCCACTCACTTCCCCGGATAGTTGGCTTAAACATTTCTACTCCACTCCGCTCCTTCAAGCGCTTCTCCGTTTACACTACAAACAGAGCGCCCTCTTGGGCCGGCAGACACCCTGCTCCTTATCAGCCCGCACCGTGCCCAGCCCCGATTCTTGGCCTCAGAGGGCACCTGGGTGTAACGCTGAACGGGTGAATGGTCACCAGGGTTGGAGGGCGGACCCAAAACAACAGTTTCACGAGCAGCTGATGTGTGCACTTGTGACACCCAGAGGGTGTTTACAGGGGAGTGTGAGAAAGTGCTTGGTTTTATAAATAAATAATGTATGTAATAAACAAGCCCTGGCCATGCCAATGGGCCTGGCTCATAAGTGAAATGCCTTTCCAGTCACTTGGACTTTAGGCGCGCAGTATTTTAGCATGCATGCACTGTATCATTCAACCTTGCACTTGTACATCCGTCTACCGACTCACTGACTTTTTTGCAATAATCCACTCACATATCCACAATAAAAAGCACAGTCTCGTCATCGGCTAAACAACCTGTGATTCTGGGCAAATCACTTCATCTCCCTGTGCCTACCAAAAATGAATGTATCCTTCTGTAACCTAACTGGTGCTCATGTAAAGTGCTCCAATACCTTTGACTCGAGTTAGCGCTATATAAATCTGCTAAAAATAAAAAAATAAAAATGCAGCATGGGGTAAGCCCGTTTTCACCAAAACATGGATCTATTTGTAAAATGTATCTTATTCAAGGGAGTCAGTAAACAAACAATCTTCCCATCTGCCCAAACGAGGCGGTAATACACATACCCAACCATTGGATTTCATACAATCTTATATTGTCTCAAAGTAGTTAATTTCACTTGAGAAAAACCTAACATGAAAAAGGTGCTCCGTGCGCCATGTGCAAAGGTGCTCGTGCAATAAAGTGCGCGTGAAATATAAATGCAAACAGTGACCAGCTTCTGATGACATATCTTGAGTCTGTTCTCTGAATGCTTCAGTCACATGCACAGTCTTTCAATGCTGGCCCATGCACATGGTACACACAATTAAGACTGTCACAGTTTTGCCCCAATAAAATAGTGTGACAATTATTTATCAACAAGCATTGGCATAGCCAATAGGTCTCACCTTTGGGACCTTATAAGTGTTTAGTTATCCAGCACAATATCCTTGGTGCAACAACATCAAGTGTTGCATGGCTGAACACTTATAAGGTCCCAAAAGCGAAACCTATTGGCTATGCCAATGCTTGTTTACTTTCTGTTACAGATTTATTTTTCTTATTAACAGCTACTCTTCACATGTGCGAACACTTGTTGTTTCTGCTCTCTCCTCACTGGTCCCCCTGTGTTACTGCTTTCCCCTCCCACTGTGTGCTGTCCCTTTGGCCCCCCCGTTCCCTGTCCTTGTTTTATCCTCCCGCTCCATTAGTTCCACCCCCTCCCCAGCCTTTTTTCCGCCCTGCCTGTCGCTTCACTTTTCCACCCGTAACTTTCTTCCCTCCTTGCTCTGAGAAAGCGAAAGTAAGTGCTGGTGCGTCAATTGAACAAAGCGCTGCACCCCATGGTACTGTGGTCCGGGCGGCGGCTGACCCAAAGCACGCACGCAAAGATGTGAAAAACCACACTCGTGTGTGGCAAGCACAGTGAAATAAGTGAGTTTATCGCAGTGCTTGCATGACGTAGTTCAAGCAGCGAGCAGAGCTTTCTTGTTCGGTTGTTTATTTTGGAAACATAAATGCGTAAATGCGTTAAATGCCTGCTGTTTTACCATAAAGCGCGTCCCTGCCTCAGGCAAGCAGAACAATGGAGGCGACATGGAGGCGCGCACTCCCTGCCTCCGCGGCAAGGTTTTATTGCAGCAGCTGCCGGACTGCGAGGCTCACAGATACAAGTTTCCTCTTTCACTTCTCGTGCTTGCCACCTCTCCTTGCTCAACCACCTGATAAAAAGTTACAGTTGCAGCTTCTAATGCGGCAGAAACAGAGCATTTAGAGCTGTTTACTACTCATGTTGCTTTGTTGCTAGCTGGAACTCCGTGTCGGGGCCATAGCCAAGGGGGGGGCATTTGAGTTTCGGGCCAGCCCATTGCCCCCCCCTCCCAAATGACTGAGGCACTTGGCACAGTATAGAGGTGCGGGAGTTCGGAAGGTGAATGAGTTTTGGTTTTATCTCATTACAATTGATACGTGTTACAAGACAGTTAAATAAATGTCAGGCTGTCTTCTGCCAAATTGATGCTTAAACTTAAAGTAAGTAATTTCAGATCATTCAGCCCCGAAACCCCTCTATTGTACTGCTTGCATGTTTTAAAAATACTTTTTTTAACCATTGTTTTTTGCATTTTGAAAAAATGTTTTATGTCTTTTCTCAACTTATGTGGCAAGAAAACACAAATTGTTCCATTTAATGCAGTACAATTCCTAATAGTATCACTTCATTATTTTCTAATTTTTGCACATGTTAGCACTGTTTGGGCAAAGGTTTCACTTTATTAGTACCAGTTCCCCATCAAACTACCACTCGCAGTAAGTAAATGAAAGCTGACCAGTCAACCTTTGCGAAGGACTTTCCACTGCACAGCAGCACGAGTTGCAGCATTTTTAGCAACTTGTGATCTGTTTGAGTTAGAATCAATATGCTTTTTTTGTTCAAATCTGCAGATTATGCAGCAGATGATGGCTTTTGTGGCAAATTAGGTAAATTCATAATTACGCGGTAAAGACCGCATAATTCTTGTGGTTTTGTGTACAGGGAGTGCGAAACAAATACTGTAGGATGTCAATTTGTTTCTAATTCACAAACAATGTTAATACCTGTAAATTAACTGTGCAAATATTTCAACATATGCCAGCAGTTACAAACGCACAAATAAAACACATTTTGTTTTGGAATTCTGAAGTAATGGAAACAAAGACTTTAATAGGATCAAAACAAATGTTGTTTATGCACACGTGAACATTTTGTATTGTATTGTGCATTTGTATAACACTTACTACCTATATGTGTGGCACTGAAGCGCTTACTCACATGGGCAGCAAGCTATGCCAGAAACGGTGGTATGTGGTTAGAAGAGTGTTGTCTTTCTTTTGTGATCCAATGTGAGAAGTGTTTCCACGTCGTGTGTGACGACCACCGAGGTGCGGTAATCATGTTATGAGACGAAGCGCATAGCAGTGTGGTGGCTCATGAGGTGTGAGAAAGACGCGCAATTTATGGATTGTCAGTACGCTGGCAGCTTTGAACAGCTCTGTTGGTCCCATTATAGTATTTCTTATGATTATAGTCTGCTTAGGGGTTTACTGCACTGGGTTGTCTAATCAGAAATCTTGGTGCAGATTTGCAACAGAACGCAGTGAAACCGCTTGTTGCACTACTCTGCATGAAAGGCAGATAGCAGAAATGCTCCATTTTCACAAAGATATGGTACATTTCAGCTGTCTCCGAACATTGATGCACTGTGTTCTGCCTAGCGCCAACAGAGGCACTCTTGTCCTATGGTTCAAGGGTGCCTGCATTGTTGTTTTTGTGCAGGAAGGAACAATCTCCTGCACAAACACAATACATAGAGGCATATTCTTCTTTCTATGTGTGCTGCACAATGCAGCACACATAGAATGAGGAAGTAACATGAAGGAATAAATAAATTTTTCCCATTTTAACACATTCCCAAGTTTACTAGCTTTAGTAAATCTGGGAATGCACCAAAATCCATAGGTGGATGTGTGAGAACTCCCAAGCTACACCCATGGAGCGTCTTCACAGTGCAAGGTAACTTAAGGCAGCAATATGAACTTCCTTGCATTACTTTGTATATACTAAACTACACAAAGCCACACAATGTGGCTTTGCATTGCTTAGTAAATACTTTCTGATTTTTGCATAATGTAATTTAAGATCTGTGTAATATGAATCTGCTTTTTAAATTTTATTCACTCCTCTGAAATTCTGCTTTATCATTAACTAATTTATGGTCATGCCAGATAAATTGCTGTTATGAGATCCAATGTAATTAATGTACTAAATGCAAAATATAAGGAACATTTGGGGTACTGTTTTTATTGGGAGAAGTGTGGGAACGCTGGGTGGTAGGAATTTTATGAATACTCACAGATTCTGCAATTTTCCTTCACAGAAATATCAGGAAAATCTGGGATTTAGCTAATGTTTGCAATTTGCAGGCCATTCTGGGTAAGACAAAGTATTGGAATCCACACAAACTACACCACTCCAGACTTCCCTAGGTACCTTGTTTTAAAAAGTTTTGGGCCTGGAATGTTTCTTTGGGTGCAGACCGAGTACTGGCCTAAATACCACAGCTACCCACATCGCCTGATTTGGTCCATTTGCAAGTCAAAATCTTTATCTTTCTTTGTGTCTTAGGGGCCTTAGGTAGAATTTAATTTCATGAACTATAGCTCAGTCACACAAATGGGTTTCTACTGTTATTGGGAGAAGTGTAGGAACACTGAGTGGTTGGACACTTTTGGATCCCCACAGATTCCATTAGCGTGATCTGCTTTCACTTTCGTTTTGCTGTGTAACATCAGAGTGCACATTGTACTGCGCAATACAACAAAACAAAAATCAAACTTTGGACTCGTGGGAAGTATTTCCCTTGCTTACTGACTTTGATTATGGATGAGAAAATGTTTTTGGTGTTTTTTCCAGAAACATTTTCTTTTCTAGTACTGTGGATGACTCATTCAAGTTCACCACACTGTGAAAGTAGTGTGGTGGATGACAACAGGTCATCTGCCCTAAAGCAGTTAAAACCAACCAAATTCATGCAGTCTGATTTCCTGTCCAACAAGAATTGGCGACAGCTTTGGGGATATTATGATCACATTGTATTAACTTCTTTGTTCCATGATCATAGGGGACTTCTCCAGTTCCAGGAAGCCCACAGTATGGTAGGCTTTTGGGAATGGGGAACAGCCAAAAGCACAGTGGTCAAAGAAAGTGGCAGGTGCTGCTAACAGGCATGCACAGCCAAGAGAAAGTCGTGGTTGTCATACATGCTCTATGGAGAAAAGGGCTAGAGAGAGAATAAAAAATATTGAGAAGTACAAAGAAGATAGAAGATAAGATAGGGAGGAGGCGTTCTAGAAAAGGAGAGACGATTAAGAGAAAGAACAGAGAGTGAATCGAAAAAGCAGGAGAGACAGGAATGGGAAGATAGAGGCAGCAGCAAACAGAAAGGGATAGCGGGGCAAAGGTTGAGAGAGGTTCGGAGATTGGGAGTAAATATCGAAAGTAAGTGAGAACCTAAAGGAGCAAAAGGAAAGTTAGGTACATGTAGACAAATGGTGATTGGTAATTTTAAGTGGAATGTATAAGCTTATCATGTTTTGGCAGATACACCGGGTCAAATATGATTTCAAAGGACAATTTTGCACTTTATTTTCTAAAAGTGATTTTAGTTTAAGATCCACAAATCACCTTGCATATTGATCTTTATGATCACAATAAGGTCTAAGCATGGTTACTTGAGGCACATTGCTTTTTGCAAATTGCATAATAATGGCACCCTCTTGATATGTGTTAGTTTGTGCTCTTTGTGAGAAGTGCTTACACCTTCTATTTTAATCCATATCAGCCATGTCTATATTTGCTGGTATAGTCACTGAAAAGTACAAACTACTTGCTGAGAAGTTAAAGTTCTGTTAAGGAGGTATTTTGGCTTTCTAGTGTACATTTAAATATGACAGTCTCTTAACTGTTTCATAACATGAAGCTTGACTTTTATCTTCACCTGGAGTAATGGCAAACAATCCCTCTGCAAGTAAATATTTTCCATTTCTAGTACACATGGAAGGCATACATGCTTAAAGTATGAAAAGGTGCCAGTCAGGATACTTTACCGTTTAATTGATAGGATTTAACGTTAGATTGTGAAAAGCTGATTGAGTGTGCTTTAATATGTACCTAAAAAATCCCCATATTCCTTCACATAGAATTTCAATGTGTGCAACCTGAACATTAAAACCAGAATATCAAAACCAGAATATCTGACAGATATCGATTTGAAAATATCGACAGGTAAGTATAGTTTTTCTATTCCTTATGCTACATTTATGTACCTACGCAATATATTTATATCTTCCAGGTATGTAGATGTGAGATTAGGAATAGTAAATTTATACGTCCCTATATGCACTTACCTCTTAATATTCTGTCCTCGATATTCTTGTATCACAATATTATGGGGGTCGTTATTTAGTAGTATTATCAGTATTTGCAAAAGAATGCACCGATAGAGCACAGCTTTAATGTTTGGTCATAGCTGAGGGCCATGCCCCCCTAAAAAAATACTTCTGTCTACGGGCCTGCTCAGTGTGCATGTACAGCCTCTTGGTGCTTGAATATAAGACTAATAAAATGATCATTATGTTAATTCAAAATGGCTCAGTACCTGGTTCCTGAACTGGCATTTGGACTACTCTGCAATGTGAAGCTGTCTGTTAGACTAGAGTACGTGAGTCTTTCAAAATTCGTTTTTAATATATCCTTGATTAGGTTGGTGTTTTATAAAAAGTCACAGCTTTTTAGCCCGGGAAATAGTTGATGCCAACAAGTAAAATACTGTATACAACTAAACGGTTCTCTTCCCTCTTTTTCTGACTATTCCACGCAGACCCATCTGTAACCAAGCAGGAAACAAAACCCCTTTGGGGTGTCTGAGGTTTGGTGGAATGTTTGTTGCAAGTGCAATTTCTTGTTACAGAATTTTAGCATCTTGCAGAATGTAAGCTTCTAATCCAACTTTTTTTTAGCTTTAGCTAAGTGATCCACAAACTGTTTTTCAAACTGTGCTGAATGGGGCGCCAGCACTTGCATGGTGGGGTCATTCTTATTTACGTCTAGATACTTGCTCCCTGACAGAATATTTAATGGTTCTCATGAAAAACAAGCATTTACAGTGCAATAGGTCTCGCATTACTGGAAGTTTGAGCTATTGGCGTTGCTAATAAGATTGCAATGCCAATGGCTCAAACATTCAGTAATGTGAGACCTATTGCATTGCAAATGCTTGTTTCGTTTTCCCTCTATACCCTCTTTGTCCTTTCTATTCTTTTAGGGTCTGGGTTTTGGTGAACACGCTTAGCAATTTAAGGATTCTTATCTTGATCATGTTTACATATGGACATCTACTAGAGGAAGACGAGCCACTGAAAGCTCGACCAAGGCTCAAGCCAGATGTCTAACTCTGGCTCAGCTGTAGGTTCTCTTGGGCCTTCGCGCTCAAAACGAGCCGAACTTTAATGTGGCTTCTGCCTGCTATGCATAATCTAACCTAATGCACCAAGAATGAAAGAAAAACATTTGGGGGCCGATTCCGATTCGGGCCGGAAATCTCTCCGACCGAGCCTGACTCGGAGAGATTTCCGACCGAATCGGACTCTGGCAGCCCGACCGAACGAGTACGATGCGCACGTATGCCATCGGACTCGAGTCGGTCGGACTCCCATTGAAGTCAATGGGAGCCGGTCGTACAACGCGTACGCGGGCTCCCATTGACTCAATGGGTGCGAGGCGGACAAGGGCGCCCCCTACAGCGAGTACGCGGCGAAGCGATTCGTGCCGTACACGCACAGGTAGGGGGGGACCCATGGGTCCCCCCTGTGTGCAACTCGCGCAGCTACGCGTACAGGGGGGTCCGACACGGACCCCCAAAGTACGGCTCTGACTGCTCTTTCAAGCCGGAGTGCACGGCTCGGTCAAACTGCTCGCGGCGCGCATCGTACTTACCCGGCCGGGGAACGTCTCCATTGCGCGGTGCGAGTCGAGTCCAAGCGAGTCGGTCGGTGCGGTTCGAGCCGGGAACGAGTCGGTCGGAGCGGTCGGGACGCCCGGACAAGTCGGTCGGCGAATTCGCATCGTACTCGCTCGCCCGGACGCGCGTACGAATCGGTCGGGAAATAGGGCTCCGAATCGGATCCGGTTAAGCCGAATCCGATTCGGAGCCCTACCGGCCGAGATCGGAATCGGCCCTTAAGCTTTGATGTAAAACAGGAGTGGGAAATAGATACCCATCTAGTGGCTGAATATCACAATACCAAATAAGAAAACCTAGGAATTTTCCTGGCTGCTCTGCTTGACCAAACTATGTGATCGTAGGCAAATATTTTATTTCACTCTGAACTTTGAAATACGTGAGTTTAGGGTGTGTGCTATTCAAGTACCTGTGTGCTATACAAGTACCTCTCTTGTATCTGACTTAAATACACTAAAATGTTGCTCACTGTAAGAATCTGGGCCACATTCATGATGGAAATGACAACTGACTTGCCTCTCAATTCACTATAGCATAGGGGAGGTGAAGGGAATGAATATTTTTAGGTTCATGTTTAAAAACTGTCTGTTTTAACAAATGATTCTGAATGCACTAATACTATCTGATGTATTAAGTTGAAACGTTTCAGCATGTTCAAGAAATGAACCTTTCTCATTTTAAAGAGTCTTTATCATATCTGTATATGGTTTTTGTTGCACAGTTTAAGTGCCAAACATTTTCAGGGCTAGGCTCGATCATGGTCTCTTGGTGCCCAGCCAGACCATCGGCTCAGCTCTGGCAAGGTTGTTCCTGTTAATTTGTTGGCTCACCCACCTCTAACATCTATTGCATATGTGTGATTGCCCTATGGTTCAGGCGCCACCCCAAGAAATATGCTAGACATGCTTTCGACATAGGCAAAATTTGTCAATTCTTTCAGCTTGCAGAGTGGAACTGGGGCAGATGCCCTGCCATGTGGGCAGGAAATATGACAACATTTCAGTAGTTTTAGAGGTACAGTAAACTTAACTTAGTGGTAACTACTTTAAGGTAAATACATTGCTCGGACCCCTGGCAGTGCACTTCAAAGCAACTTCCTCAGCCGAATAATGTGTATGCCACGGCCTGCTGGTCTAGCAGGCGCCACATAAAACTCCCCACTAAGGGTAGAATGTTCTAAATTAAAAATGGAGAAACAAAAAGACAAACATTGGAATGTTGGAGCGCTGGGCTTATACCAGCCATTATAAGCCCAGAGCAACTCCATTGTCTTCAATGGAGCTCCCAACATTCCAATGTTCTAATGTGGATTAAAAAAAAGAAAGAAAAGTTTTACCTCTGGTTGTTTGTAATCTATTGTTTGCATGTACCTTTTTATTTAATGTTTGCCATGTAAGATTTAGCCCCCTTGTTACCATATAACACAGAAGGTGGGATACCTGTAAAGGTATCTGTGATGCACGCCATAAAGCCAACCAAACTTGCTTTTATCCGACTGTTGTAATTGACTTCTCTGACGCTGACTCGAGCCTGGTTAGGACTTTGCAAAATAGCAAATGAACAAAGACATTCAGTTGATTGAAATATAACCGTAAAAGGATTGTAGTTTATTTTTTCACAAGAAAGCCTTTTATCGCCTGAACAAATTCTGCATCTCAGCACCTAGGCCTCCATTACCCATATATTCACTAGAACTGATAATGAGCCCATCAGAATTATATGTTTTGGGTTTTCACATGGAGATGTCAGCTGCTGAAAGCAGCCAAGATTGCTGTGTGAAACTCTCCGTAGAAACATGCAGGATTCAGCATGAACACAGTGATTCCCACATATTATGCCAGTAAAACTTGTAATCCCTCCCACACAAAATTACCAGGTCTCCTGTTAACGGTAATTATGGGGAAAAAATGAAAAGGATTTTAATGGGCCACTCGAGATGAGGATCTTATGGGGTCATTTAGAGTTGGGAGGTGTCAAAGGAATTCCCGGACGCTCTGAGAGTCTCTCTGAGAGCCTGCCACTGCAGTGTTGTCGCTCTGACTAGGCGCGGGCGGAGAACTCCGCTCCACCAGCGGAGTGTGCGCAGATTTCCCTACTCCGCACTCCGCTGAGAACGCGGAGTAGGGAAAAAACTCCGACTCCGCAGCGGAGTGGAGTTAGCCAGCCCCCGCTAAATTGGCCTCCCGCCTCCACCCCCTAATAAAATAATAGTGACAATCTACTTTAAAAGAAATAGTCACTTACCTGTATTGCGGCGTCCCCGGTCTGCCCTCCTCCTCCTCGCCGTACATCTTGCATGAACATTTCTTTGTGAGAAATGTGCATGCACGCGCTTGCGCGCATGCACAGTTCGTGCAAGATGTACAGAGAGGAGGAGGAGGGCAGCCCGGGGACGCCTCAATACAGGTAAGTGACTTTTTATTTCTTTTATATTATGTTGTCACTATTTTTTTATTAGGGGGTGTGGAGGCGGGTGGCGGAGCGGAGCTCCACTGAGTTTTCCCCCAACTCCGTGGACCTCCGCGTAGTCTCCGCCAGCTCCACCCGGGGTTACTGTAGACAGAGAACACAGCTTTAAAAGGGGAAGGGTGGGTCAGTGAGGCACAGGGCTGATTGGGTGGGTGTAAGGACAACATGTATTTGTTTCTTTTCATTTGGGCCAGGGAGTTGAGGTCATGTTTCCTATTCCTCTGTGACTGCGTAGCAGCTGAAAGCAGGGGCAGATGATTTTTGTCGCCATGCATGACATAAACATATAGGGGCCTATTACGATGGCGGTCGGATGGCCACCGCCGGGCCAGCGGTGGTGCCCGCCGGACCGGCGGTGGACATCCGCCCGCAATCGCAAGCCAGAAAACCGCCGGTCAAATTAGGATGGCGGTGGTGACTGCGGCGGTGGGAAATTCCGACCGCCGCTTTTCCGCTGGTTGCCATCCGCACTCCTGCCTGGCGAACGGAGCAGGACCGGGATAATGGTGGCGGTGCAGAGCAGGCTCCGCCGGAACGATTATGATGCCGGCGGTAGCCAGCCTTTCCTCAGCGGTCAGACCGCCATTGAAAGGCATGCGGTCATTGTCTTCCGGGGGCCTGTTGCGGCCCCCCGATGTTTTGGGGGGTGTGGGTGCACTGGGGGGGGCAATGGGCCCCCCCTACATTTCCCTGTACTAGGTGGCAGGCACTGTGCAGTGCCTGCCACGCAGTGCAGGGAAATGCAGGACATGCTCCTTTCGGCATCGCGGCGGTGCTGCGGGCAGCAGCAACCGCCGCAATGTTGATGCCCGCGATCCGACCGCCGCGGTCGGATTTCGACCGCTGGCATCGTAATTCGACCGGCTGTTCTCCCGCGGTCCATGCGGGCGGTCTTTTCCCGCTACCATAGCGGTCAGGGAGGTTTTCCGACCGCCATCGTAATGACCCCGATAGTTGGGTAATAAGTGGATAACGGGGATATATTTTACCTTGGGGATCTGGATGACATTAGACTATGCAAGCTTCGCTGTCATTGTCTAGTTGATGTCACTTTGAACCCCTCAATGAAAAACACACACCTCGTAAATGAGTAATAACTCACAAGTATTTAATAATATATTAAACACTGAATAAATCCTTATTTTTTTTATTTCAGAACGTTTGTATTGAATATTTTGATAGGGGTAGCAAATCTAAACAGAAATGCAGAATAAATAAATAGTACTATATGTGTATACATCCGATCATATTGTGGAGTATAGAAACAGTCACCTAGCTCAAAGATGTAATACATATATCTTACCTATCATATATATTAGTTTCTTTAACAAAGTGTGATAAGATATACAAATGAAATGTCTGGAATATAAGGAGAAATATATTACAGTAAACTTCATAATGTGATAATGGTGGTGTGTGAGATGTGAATTCAAATATATATGTCGGCACATTCTGTATAAATAATACTATAGAATATATGTTTATATATGAAGATAAGAGAGAGATAAGGTGGCTAGAAGAGTAGCTAAGAGAAGTGAGAACTTAGATATTGGGGAGGTAGGGAGTGTGTAGTGGACAGGAGGGTAGGGGGTTGTATACAATTTTGATTTGTGTGGTTGAGATCTAGTGATTTTAGATTGACTTCTCAAAGGTCTTGGTGAACGTAAGGGTGTATTGTGGAGTCTTGTATAGTAAGGGGCTTTGCATTTGCGATGTATGCGTCTATTTTTTCCCAAATATTATTTGGATGAGCTTTTGGGTAGGAAGGTGATCAGATTGTTGTCAGCTCCGCTTATAAATTTAGCCCATGCCCACTATGTACGAACGGAAAGTTGTGTGAAATCCTTCCAAACGGAAAAAAATACTTTTTGTTCCAATTCTTAGAAGGCCGTCTAGAAGTAAACTCTCTATTGGATTTAGGGTCCCAGGAGTTAAAAATTCCTTATCTACAAAACAAACCTCCTCATGAACCAGATCTCACATCCAATTCTAGAAAAATAACGAGGCCACTGTGCATTGAAAATCTATGCCTTACTTTGCCCTAAAAAATCTAAGCGAACTGAAAATCTCAAATTCAAATGGGAATCCATCCTTAATAAATCTAAACCATGTACTTCCCCACCTCTAGAATGGGAAATTATTTGGACAAATCTCAAGAGGTCAAAATTGCACCCTCACTTTTTCAAAGCTGGTATGGGATTGCCCATATGTCTCTCTGGACCTTCATGAACTATGTAAATTATGCCTAACCGACACAAATACATTTTTGGAGTTTTAAAAAGCAATAAGGCACTCTGCAACACATGCTACTTCAATGGTAATTTACCTTTTCTTTGGGAACGACATCAGCTCTTATATCTTGAGCATACTTGACTCCTGACTTGGCATCCATAACCTTAGGAACCAATCACTAAGGGCCTGATTCTGATTCTGGCGGTCCATGGACTGCCAGACTTGTGGGGGCGCGGCGGTCTTCTGAATACCCTATTAAAACTAGGGTGGTCAGACTGCCATTGCACAGCCGCAACTGCCCGGGATCAGAGATCCCTGATGGTGGCGTGGCAGTCTTGAGGCCGCAATGCTTGGCCGGACAGTCGCAGTCCCGCCAAGCATATTATGAGTTTCCTCTCCGCCACGGTTTTCATGGCGGTTCCACCACCATGAAAACAGTGGTAGAGAGGAAACAAAGGGGGCCCTACAGGGCCCCCTGTTTTGTTTCTGGGCCATGGGTTGCATGCAGGGGGGCACATGTTGTGACCCCCTGTGTGCATGCACCCCAGTCCCTCCACAGCATGGACTGCACCAGTCCATGCCGTGCAGGTACTACCTTTGACGTTCCCATTGCGGTGCCTATATTATAGGCACCTCCATGGGAACACCAAAGAACCGCCCACCAGTGACTAAAAAAGTCATAATATGGTGGGCGATACCTACACAGGTTTGGCGACGGGGCGGACCCACTCCCACACCGCCAAACTCTTAATCAGGACCTAAATATTAACAATAATCCCACAATCATCACTATTGGGTTTTATTAATTTGGATTTAGCTCCTAATAATCTTTATGCAGAGCATACCAGTATTTTCGCACAAAATATTTCTCTACAATCACTAACATAAACAAGGATTGACTTTTTGGTTTTTCATGCGAGCAAGAGCTTATTAATGTGTACAAACACAAAAATAGACATCCAGTGGATTGAAGCTGTGGCTTTAAACCTCCTTGAAGAATTGCACAAAGGCAGATAGTTAAGACTTCTGGTCCTGATGGAGTGGCATTTGATATTGAAAACTACTGCCCCAAACTTTAGGATCTCTTGTTACAAGTGAAGTACAATCTGTTAAAAAGACTGACATAGTGCCTCAAACCTGCAGGTAGCAGTTAACCAGTTAACATTTATATAAGTACCCAGCCATCTGACGCATCTCTGCTGATTTCTTCTTGCTTGTTTTACCCCAATCTTGTTCTTGCATTCAATGTCCACGATCTCTCACCACCATCAACCCTCTGGAACCCCCGGTATGTAACAGAGACCGGTACTCCAGCAGAAAAAGAAAAAAAAAGCAATACCAAAAACCAGCCAAGCAGGCCAGACTAGAGCACTTATTTCCGTTAATAGTAAAATATTGCAATATTTGGTTTTAGAGGGGTTCCTAGAGCTTTGGGCCCGGTGTCACTAGACCTGCTGCACCATTCAAATCATGACCCTAGTGTCTGCAAGATAACTACACTTGTCACTGCTTATTTAGTAGTTAAATATGGCAATAATTGGTGTTTAGAGGAGTTCTGACAACCTTTGGCCCCCGTGCCACTGCACCTGCGAAATCATATCCCTACTGCCTTCTATATAACTGCACTTGTGACTGCCTGTTTAGTGGTAAAGTTTAGCAATATTCTGCGTTTAGTGGGGTCCCTAGAGTTTTTGGCCCCGGTGCCACTGCACCTGCTGCACCATTCAAATCAAGCACCTTTTAACTGCAAGATAACTGCAATTGTGTGTACCTGTAAAGTAGTAAAATATAGTAATATTAGGTGTTTAGAGGAGTTCTGACAAATTTTGGGCCTGATGGCACTGCACTATTCAGATTATGACCCTGTTGTCTGCAAGGTAACTGCACTTGTGACTGCATGTTTAGGAGTAAAATATAACAAAATTAGGTGTTTAGTAGGGTGCCTGGAGCTTTTGGTCCTGGTGCTACTGCACCTGCTGCACCATTCAGTTCATGACCCTAATGCCTCTTAAATAAATGCACTTATGACTGTCTTGTTTAGTAGTAAAATTTAGCAAAAATATGGTCCCTAGAACTTTTGCCCCAGTGCCACTGCACCTCCTGCAACATTCAAATCACGTCCCTTTTAACTGCAAGGTAAATGCAATTGTTACTGTTTGTTTAGTAGTCAAATATAGCAATATTATGTGTTTAGAGGAGTTCTCACAACTTTTGGTCCCACTGCTACTGCACCTGACCCTGTTGTCTGCAAGGTAACTGCACTTCTGGTTGCCTGTTTAGTAGTAAAATATAGCATAGCTCTTGTATATTAACTTTATTTTTAACGTGCAATGTTTATTGCAACATTTAGAATTTCATCATTAGGACCAAATAGATTAAGTTGAAAAAACCAAGCCCATAATGCCTACAAAGTGCAAAGAAAGGTACTGAGGCATGAATAGGAAATACCACAAACGTCCTAAGGCTAAAACATCTGCTTTACACAACTAAGGGGCCGATTCCGATGTCGTTAGGAAACTGTTCCGAACGAATCGGTTCCGGACTAGTTTCCAAACGAATCGGGTCCTGTGAGTCTGGACGACCAATTACGATGCCTCCCAGCATCGTCTGGTCGGACTCGCATTGACTTCAATAGGAGCCTGTGTCCCAAAAGCGAACACAGGCTCCCATTGAAAAAATGGTGGTTGGGGAAAACCTTGCACCCTGTGGCGAGCACCCCAAGGTGCCTACCACATTGTGCATGGTTGGGAAGAGGTGTTCCTTGGGTACCCCCACGGGCCACATTCGGACGCCTCTGGGTGAAGGGGGCCCGCAACGGGCCCCCAAAGACAGATTCCAGCAGCCGTTTTGTCTCGGACAAACCGAATCGGAACGGCTGTCCGAATCAGTCATCTGAATCGCTCATCCGGAAACTGTGTCCACAGTGCTCTACGAATCGGCTCTGAAAGACTCGGGCTGTCCAGATGCCTTTTGGAACCGATTCGGTCTGCTCGAACGGTTTCCGAGCATCGTAATCGGTCGTTGGGAACACTGTACGATTCGGTGGGAAGCAAGGGTTTTGAATCGGATTCGACGATACCGAATCCCATCCGGAGCCCTTCCTAACGACATTGGAATCGGCCCCTAAGTGATAAAAAGCAAGCATTCCAGCATAATGTTAGAAGCTGTCTGCCTTTTCCGTGGGAAGAGATCTTATTGTGACAGTGAATGGGGCTTAAAGAGTGTGAACAGCTTTAGTAGAAGTATCGTAAATGCGTGTAGTTAAAAAAAAAAAAAGTTCCTCACAAAAGCGAATGAACCCAGTATTTCGGCGTTGGGAACTGTTAAGAATATTAAATACAAGAGTTTTCACAAGCGCAATCACTGAGTAGGCAAAACCTAAAAAATAATGGATCAGGTTCACAAAGTTGTTGCTGCCATGATGCCGAGAAATGTGAAGAATTGGGCGTTACAAGGAGTGGTTAGTCTTTTAAGTTTGGGAATGGCCATAAATTCCTACGTTTGTGGGCATTCCGAAACTTCAAACCTACCTTTTCCCACCCTGTAAATGCAAGTGTTGTTTTTTAAAATTGTCCTCAAAGAAAATTATTGTTTGTAGCCCCGCTAAAAATGCATTCAAACATAAAGTCTATTTTCATGATAAGTAAATATACACACACATGTATAAAGGCATATATATGTATATACATGAAAAAACTGCAAAAACGGACAGTAGCCCTTCTTTTTATTTAAAAGATAATAAAGGAAAAGTATTTCGCATGTTTTCTTTTCTATTATAAATTCATTCCTTTTTCTGTTGCCTTGTGTATTTTTTCGCAGGATGTCAATGAGCAGAATAGCCTGCGCTACACCAACCTGTACGAACCGGGACAACTAAATTTGCTCTTTAACAAAGGCACTTTCTTCATCTGCGCAGCACAGGGTCTCTACACGTCCTTTATCCTCTTGTTTATCTCGTATGGAGCATTTCACGACGCAGTTGGTGAAGACGGGAAACACATTTTAGACTATCAGTCATTTGCTGTTACTGTTGCCACATCTCTAATTATTGTCGTTAGCGTTCAGGTACAGTAAATGTTTCTTTCCTAATAGCTATTCAAGAAGAGAAAATGTAAGAAAGGAAAAACAAAAAACTGGGGTCACATACTTTTGCTAGGAATATAAATCGAGAATTTTACTTCAAGTACAAAAACCTACATTAAAAAATGTCCAGACCAAATGTAATTTTCTCTAGTTAATGCTAGTTAATATTACTGTTACATTTTCCTGTGCTAGAAATGGAAGCGTATTTTTATGCAAAGCACAAGTAGGGGGTGATAGCGTCTGAAAGTGGGTGCAGAGTCATAGTGGCGAAGTAAAGATGAGCAATGACATCCAGCCTAGTGTGACAGTAAATATATATTATTTTTAGACTCTGCTCCTAAGAAATTGACGGGAAGGAAAATGCTATAGTAAAGCTATTCTGGGTTACTGCACTGGTCATAAACAGACTGCATTTTCTGACACCTTAGGAAACTAAAGCATCTGATGTCGGCATCCATATGTATCCAGTCATTCTCAGTGTATAATACTAGTAAGAAAGTTCAGGTGGTTAATGCACTTACTGCAGCGATCTTTATGGTATCTCTAGTCACATGTGGGAATCATCATAAATTGGCCTATGATGCTGATTTGTCTAATAAAGAACATTGTGTGTAGCCTGCAGCTCACGGGCGTGTATCGTAATAATTAACCTTTGTGCCCGCATGCGTCATCATCAAAACCAGCGGTATCATTAGCAAAGCCATCACAACAGGCATGCTGCCTATTTGACTTACAAACTAATCATCTACATTGGCTCTTAGCACACCATCAGACTAGAGGCTATGGAGCGTAAAAAAAGAAAACAAACATGGTTCCAGGCATTCTTCATTTAAACTTATGCTCCCATGATTTGGAACAACACCCCTGTATACATCAGGACCCCACTTCAATTTAGGAAGGAGCTGAAGACACACTGCTTTAAGAAACAGTACATCATGATTCAGGAACAGTGAACTCACTACCCCTTACATCATTATCTTCTTGTAAAACGCTCAACTACTGTTTGGCTAGGTTTATCCTAAAATACCACATACATACATTGGTTCACTTATTGTGTTCTACAAATCTCTAGATTCCATATCTATTTCACAATGTCCAATCCTAGTAAAATAGCATGAATGGGGTATGTTTCTAATGCAAACATCTACATGTAATATTCAAGGCAAATTTTTTAATCATTGCATGGTTTATTTCAAACATTCATCCTAACAGTATTTAAATCAGTAATATTAGGTTTATCAAAACTTTCATCTTTTATTAAACTTAAAAACAACACAATTGAGTTTGCATTGTTAGCTAGATATGTGGTCAGTATTAATTCAGTTTCAAGCAAAGACCAACAAGTTTTACGTCCATACAGAGAAAAAAATATATATTTCATATCTCCGTTTATCATCTCGGCCATTTGAGTTGGGATATATTAGCACATATAATTCTAACGTTGGAAAACTATTTTGTTTGTGGTGTGTAATGTCTAAATGAGCAATGATATGAATATGTCATGGCCAATCATATCCCAGACAACACATATACTTTTACAACGCATGCCTTTACTATGAGATTGATAGTCTATTTATGGTAAGTATTAATAAGGTAAGTGTGTGTGTATGTGTATATATATATATATATATATATATATATATATATATATATATATATATATATATATATATTATCTACTGGCGGTCGCCAGTAGATAGTTATAGTTAGGACCTTTATCCATAGGAAATCCGCAACATTCTATTTGAAATAACTCTTGCGCCGGTTGACGAATATTCGCAAAAGCTTCCAACTTGTTGGGGCGCTCCGCTCCTACCGTGAAAGTCTCGGGTTGATTCGTCAAGCGGGGGCTGAGAAAAAAGGGGGGTCCCAAAACGCGTTTTCTCCATGTTAATTCCCATAGGAAATTTTATCCACGGCTACAGCCCGAACTGCTGAATGGAATTACACCAAATTTTGCAAAAAGGTAGCGCTTGGTTCAGAAAGCGACCTTTTTTTTAAATGGTGTAAATCCGTTCAGTAGTTGCGGAGAAATTCAAAAAATAAGAGTGAAAAAGTCGATTTCCCATAGGAAACTTTATGCAAGGCTACAGCAAAAACTGCTGAACGGAATTACACCAAATTTGGCGAAAAGGTAGTGCTTGGTTCAGAAAGCACCCTTTTTAAAAATGGTGTAAATCCGTTCAGTAGTTGCTGAGAGAATCCAAAATAAAAGTTTCGATATTTAGAGGCACGGAGGATCCGCGCACCCTCCCGACCACGAGCTGCATGCTAATTGGCTGTCAACACTCCAAACCAGGAAGTGTTGGCAGCCATCTTGTTCCTCGGTAGAACCGAGGGACAAGAAAAGACAAAAACAAGGGCGCAAAACGCAAAAAGGGGGCAGGGTAGAAACACCCTGACCCCCTAGCCCTGCTCAGGGGGTCCTACAAGGACCCCCAGGGCCCCAACATTATTTTATTTTTTTTAAAAATCGCAGAAAACGCGCTGGGTGCGCGGATCCTGCCGATAAGATAAAAAAAAAAACGAAGCGCGGTCTCCCGCGCTTTGTGGTTAATTGGCCCCCGGGTGGGCCAAGTCCCGGGGGCATGCGGGGCTTTATTATTAATTATATGGGGGGCCTCTAAGGCCCCCCCAAGCCCCGGGGACCACCACCCCCGGGGCTTTAAACAAAATGGTGCGGGAGGGCTCTGAGCCCTCCCGCAGCCCCGGGACCGCTACCCCCGGGGCTTCTTTTTTAAATTAAATCACCTGTGTGGGGGCTCCAGCCCCCACACGCCCGGGACCGCCACCTCCCCGGGGCACGAACAAATTTAAAATGGGGGTCCGTTTTGGACCCCGAAGCCCTGGGGACCACCACCTCCCCGGGGCTTTGCAGATGTGGGGAGGGGGCCGCACGGCCCCCTCCTGGAGCCATTGATGGCCCTGGGGACCGCCACCCCCAGGGCTGGCTCCTGCAGTGTCCCGGGGTGCTCACCCCCGGGACACTGTAGTTTGCAATGACAGGACGGGAGCCTCGCGGCTCCCGTCCTGTCATTGCAAACTGCTTTGCTTCATTGAAGCGAGAGCAGGAAACCTGCTTTCGCTTCAATGAAGCAAAGCAGATTGCTTTCCACATGGGGAGCTGCATGTCAGCAGCTCCCCATGTGGAAAAGCAATGCCGGCTCCCGAGGGACGCGGGGAGCCGGCTGGGACCGTGGGGGATTGGGGACCCCCACGGTCCCCAACGGAGAGGGTCAGCCCCGGGGGATGGGGTTCCCGGGGCAAGTAGTGGCCCGGGAGGGGGGCCACGCGGCCCCCCTCCCACAAAATAAAAAATAAAAAATTAATAAATAAAGGCCTGCCCCGGGGATGGGGTCCCCGGGGCAAAAGGAGGCCTGAGGAGGGGTGCCACGCAGCCCCCTCCTTAAAAAAAATGATAAAAAGAGTGGCCATGCCCCGGGGGATGGGGTCCCCGGGGCCGGAATCGGCCACGGGAGGGGGCCACGCGGCCCCCTTCCCGTTTAAAAAAATAAAAAAAGGGGTAAGGCCCTTGGGGGATGGGGTCCCCAGGGCCCAAAAAAGGAAAAGGAAGGGGGCCACACAGCCCCCCTTCGAAAAAAAAAAAACGATCGGGCCGCAGGCCCCGCCCTTCCTTTACCACTCTGCAAACGCGCCCTGGCGCGTTTGCAGAGGGGAACGAATTCCCCTTGAATACTGGGGGTCCCTGGGGGCCAACTAGCCCACCAGGAACCTCCAGTATGCGCCAGGGGGCTGCGTTGCAGAGAGGTGTACAGAGGCCACACCCCTTTTTACACCTCTCTGCAACGCAGCTCTGTGGCGCTTACTGGAGGTACCTGGTGGGATAGTTGGACCCCAGGGACCCTCAGGATTCAAGGGGACTTAATCCCCAACTTAAAACGCGCCACGGGGCGCGTTTGCACAGTGGTGAAGGGAGGGGGCGGGGCTTCAGGTGACATGTGTGCAAACAGGCCCCGTGGTGCGTTTTAAGATGGGGAATTAAATCCCCTTCAATCCTGAGGGTCCCTGGAGGCCAACTAGCCCACCAGGTACCTCCAGTAAGCGCCACGGAGCTGCGTTGCAGAGTGTTGTAAAAAGGGGCGTGGCCTCTGAACACCTCTCTGCAACGCAGCTCTCTGGCGCATACTGGTGGTATCTGGTGGGCCAGTTGGCCCCTAGGGACCCTCGGGATTGAGGAGGAATTAATTCTCCAACTTAAAACGCGCCGCAGGGCTTGTTTGCAGACATGTCACCTCAGGCCCCACCCCCTTCCTTCACCATTGTGCAAATATTCCTCTAAAATCAGCCGAACTACGAATTCCGATTTACTCACCTGTTATCAGGAGATACCTCAGTGCTGCATCTTTGAGCCCAGTACTGATCATGAAAAGTAATTTTAACCGTACTTACCAGTAACTTGAATTTCCTTCCATAGGATATCATTGCCTGCTTTTTGCTGAAAAAGTTTCTAAGTGTCGATTTTTGAAACATACAAATATTCCTCTAAAATCAGCAGAACTACGAATTCCGATTTACTCACCTGTTATCAGGAGAGACCTCAGTGCTGCATCTTTCAGCCCAGTCCAGATCCTGAAAAGTAATTCTAACCGTACTTACCAGTAACTTGAATTTCCTTCCATAGGCTAACATTGACTGGTTTCACTTGGAAATTCTTCTAAGTGTTGAGTTTTGGAACTTTATAATATTCCTCTAAAATCAGCTGAACTACGAATTCCGATTTACTCACCTGTTATCAGGAGAGAACCCAGTGCTGCATCTTTTAGCCCAGCACTGACCCTGATAAGTAATTCTAACCGTACTTACCAGTAACTTGTATTTCCTTCCATTGGAATCCATTGTCTGGTTTTCCGCAGAAAAGTTTCAAAGTGCCGTTTTCACAAACTACAAATATTCCTTAAAAATCACCTGTATGACTTAAACGCATTCTTTCAACTGTTTACAGGAGATGCACCAGTGCTGGATCCAGGATCCACCACTGAGTAAGAAAAAGTAACGATAACACTACTTACCTGCTAAGTGAATTTCCTCCCATAGGATAACATTGGTGATTCTATGTGAAAAAGTTTCTAAGTGTCAACTTTTAAAATACAATAATATTCCTTAAAAATCACTACTGTAACCAAAACGCTTTTACTCAACTGTTTACAGGAGATGTCCCAGGACTGAATCTAGGATCCAGTCCTGTGGTTAGAAAAGTAATCCATAAAGTAACTAATTGCATTTAACTACAAATTCACATTGAGCTCAATGTTGCATTGTGTTTGAAATTGTGTTGCCCATTGCAACAACTGTAACTACTGTACTTAAAAGTCTATTGCCTATTTGCAAAGTATTTAAACTAAAATAATTCATTCTGAGAAAGTATATTTTGTAATGTAATGTATAATGTAATTACAATGTAATTTAAAAAATAAAATATCTAAAAATAAATAGTTTAAAAAAATGTAGTAAATCAGTATCAAAAAAATAAATATAACAATTAATACATTTAAAAATTGTCATTTACAAAACCTTTGAAATTCACTGGAAAGAACCATAGGTTTCAGACATGTTATAGTTAGGAATTAGCATTTAAAAAACCTTTGAAATTCACTGAAAAAACCATAGGTTTCAGGCACGTTATAGTTAGAAATTAGCATTTAAAAAACCTTTGAAATTCACTGAAAAAACCATAGGTTTCAGACACGTTAAAGTTAGAAATTAGCATTTAAAAAACCTTTGAAATTCACTGAAAAAACCATAAATTTCAGACACGTTATAGTTAGAAATTTGCATTTAAAAAACCTTACAAATTCACTGAAAAAACCATAGGTTTTAGGGACAGTTATAGTTAATTGGACATTGCACTCGTACAAAACCCGTGAAATTCCCCCGTTATAGTTAGTTCAGCTAACTATAACTCGCGCCCCATAATGCACTGCTGATGACGTCACATATTACATCACTCATGACATGGTCAGTGACATCACTGATGACATCACTGATGACATCTCAAATGACATCACTGATGACATCACTGATGACATCATCCACGTGATAATCTGATGCACCTCCTCACACCCTAATATAACCTTTGATACACCCACTTTAAATTACAGACTGCCATTCGCAAAACCATAGACACTCCATCACCAATAACTACATACCCACTCATTGATTCTTAGGTCTACACACACATCCACTCACTCACCTGTACAGTCACTCATACTTACGGTCACTCAGTACAGGACTATCATATGCACTCATACTCCTATATAGACACTCAAACACCACCACTCATCCATAGAGGTACTCACACACCTAGTCAGTCATGCAAATAATTAAACACACTGCCATTTACTCACCTATACAGTTATACACACACCAGCTCACTTACTCATACAAATACTAGCACATTCTTACGCTCTTATACAATCACTGATGCAAGCACACACTCATCCATACAGTCACTCTCACAATCACACACTCTCGCTTATAGCTATTTATATACTCCAACACACATATATACTGCCTTTCACATATGTAGTTACTCACACATGTACCACTGGGACATACATTCACTCACTAATACACTCTTACACACACTTACCCACCCAGACAGTCTATCACAGATGCACTCTTGAAACCATCCACCCAGTGAATCACCCACTCACACATCTATGCACAGAGTCGCACCCACCCCACCCACACAAACACTCAGGCACCCATACAGATACTCAGACAACCAATCAATAACTCATATAGACACTCATGTAGCTATTCACAAACCCATGCAGCCACTTACACAGCAATAGACAGACGGATACAGACATTCACCCAGTTTAGTCACTAACCCATGCATTCAGTAAGATACGTTTAATCACTCACTTATAGAGTTAGTCACACACCTACTAAATCATCCATAGAGACACTTATACACCCACTCATTCTTCAATACGCCTTTCCCTACATATATTAAAAATATTTAAACTTTACAGAAACACACAGTCACTGGATGATGTCATCAGTGATGTCATTTGAGATGTCATCAGTGATGTCATCAGTGATGTCACTGACCATGTCATGAGTGATGTAATATGTGACGTCATCAGCAGTGCATTGCGGGGCGCGAGTTATAGTTAGCTGGACTAACTATAACGGGGAATTTCACGGGTTTTGTACGAGTGCAATGTCCAACTAACTATAACTGTCCCTAAAACCTATGGTTTTTTCAGTGAATATATATATATATATATATATATATATATATTTTGGGGAAACCCTCCCAATCCCCCTTTTGGATTACACTTACAAATCCAATACCCCTACCCACCCCTAAACCCTAAAAACACCTTTACTACTCAATAACTTTACCCATCACTAAACCCTGTATATACCCTTACCACCCAATAACCTTACCCACACAAAATCCATAAAATACACCCTCACCACCCAACACCATTACCCACTCCTAAACCCTAAACACTCTTAAACAGTCCTTTACCACCCTATAGCCCTACCCACCCATAACCCTCAAAATACCCTTACCACCCTATACCCCCACCCACCTCTAAGCCCTAAAATACCTTTACCATCCTATACCCCTACCCATTCCTAAACCCCTATCCAACCCAATATATATATTACCTACTGACGGTTGCCGGTAGGTTGTTATAGTTAAGACCTAGTTTCCACAGTAAAAGCACTTTTTGACTTGCCTATAACTTTGGCCTCGTTTGACAAATCTTCATTACATTTTCCAAACAAGTGTCAAAGTGGATTTTGTGTATCATGGAAAGTTTGGGGGTGATGCGTACAGTGGAGATGGAGAAATAGGGATGCAAAAAAAAAGGCATTTGTAATGTTAATTCCTATAGGAACACGTTGTCGAACCTACAGCCCGATCATCTGGATGGAATTACACCAAATTTTGCAGAAAGGTAGATGTTGTTATGCAGATTGTGCTTTTTGTTATTTTGTTTAAATCTGTTCAGTAGTTTTTGAGAAATGTAAGCCGAATATTATAGCTATATCTTGCAGGTTTTGCGATGAATCGCGAATGCACGCGCCAGCGGAGAATGCTCTGATTGGCGAGACACAACCTGAACAGAAAGTTGCGGTTGCCATTTTATTGTCCGAGAAAAGTTCCTGGGCAGAAAATTCATGTGAAAGCTAACAAAAGGGGTCAGGGTGCAGGTACTCTGACCCCATGTTTAAGAAATGTGTGTAAGTGACACAAGTTATGTGTCCAAAATGGATTTTTTAAATATTGCGCGATATTCGCGATGACGCCGCAACCGCCAGCACAACTCCGCATGTACCGTCATGGGGGCGTCACGGCTAACGTGAAATCATTGCAAATATTGGTGGAAATATAAAAAAAAACAGTGAATTATTAATAAGCATTGTTATAGCGATATTGAGATTCTTATAAATGTTTTTGTAGAATTATTTAGATAGTGAGGTATCTAGTGTGATGGTTAGAATTTTTTATATAGTTATATTTTTGGAATGTGGTGGTGGCTATTGAATTCCTGCTTTTCCTTTCCGTTTACGCGCTGTAACCACTGGGATCGCGATTACTGACGTCATTGCGATCTCCGGCCTCACAGCGAAAACAGAAAATAGGTTTCAGAGATGGTTGTTCGAGAAGTACAGTAGTAAACCCCTTGTGTGTAAAATACTGTAATATGTGTGCATATATGTGTTTTTCACTTTATGGTACAGGTGCGATCGTCACGGTTAATGGCGTCATCGCAACTGTCTGAATAACCACAAAAATGAAAAATAGGTCTCAAAGATGGACTTTAAAGAAGCTTAGTACAAACACATGAGTTTAAACATTTTTTTTAAAAAGCATGTATATAGTAATATGTGTAGCGTAATGTTTAGAATGGATTTTTTTAGGTAATATTTTTGGATGTGTGGATGGCCGTTGAATGTCTGCTTTTGTTTTGCGATTTCGCGACGTATTCTCGACCATCGTGACATTGGCGTGAAGATTCCCAAAAATAAAAAAAAAGGATCTTTAAAAAGAAAATTAACAATATTTCGGGCACTAGGGTGGCTCTGACAAGAGCCTTTGTGTTGATTGTGTGTATATGACAGCTACACATAAGCCTTGATGCAGAGTTTCAGGTTACTTAAAAAACACCCTATTGCCTTCGTCTGTAAAGTGCACTCCATCATTTCTATAAATTCCATGCATCTCAAACGCAGATTGTTATAGATACAGCTCATGCAATGGTCTCTGAGGAATGCAGAAACAGTTTTATTAACATGTTTCCTGGCTTTGTCAATCTTTGGACAGAATTGATTCGACCACTTCCATTTCTGTCTAAGGCATATATTAGAGTACACCAAGACAGTGTGAGGAAAAAGCGACATCAGTTCTGCAAAGGTTTCTTTCATTAGGATTTCCAGCCCTACCCCTGTCAATGTGCCTAGGTCATTGCCACCACAGTGCACAATCATAAGATGAGGAGCTCGGGTATCCACAATGGATTTAACCAAAGCCAGCAACTGGCCAAACCAAGGGCCCCATTAGGATGGCGGGCGGACTTCAGTCCGCCCGCCACCCTAGCGGTCCTGGGACCGGCCGCCAGGGGTGCGGCGGTCCCGCACCACCAATTAGGATGCGACTGCCACCCTGGCGGTCGCATCTTCAACATTGCGGCGGGTGCTGCTGTAAGAAGCACCCACCGCAATGCCAAAGAGGCATGTTGTGCATTGCCATGCACAACGTGACAGGCACCGCGCAGTGCCTGCCACCTTGAGCATGGCAATGACCCCCAAGTGCAGCCCACCACCCCCCCGGGGGCCCGCAATGGGCCCCCAAAGCAATTCCCACCAGCCCTTCCATGGCGGCATCGCCGCCATGGAAAGGCCAGAACCGCCAGGCATCATAATATGGATGGCGGTGCCTTCCAGGCACCGCCACCATATTATGTCCGAGTTCCGCCCGGCCGGCAATCGTGACGATTTCCGACCGGCGGAAAACCAGCGGACAGACTTTCTGTCCGCCACGGTACCCCCCGCCATGGTAATATGGCGGGGGTAAATGTGGTTGTGATGGCGTTCGGATCGCCACCACCGGCCGGGCGGTGGCGATCCGCCCGCCATCATAATCAACCCCCAAGTAATCTCCACATTTGGCAAACCCAAGTCCTTGTCAATACCACTCTTTTTTGCAACCTCTTTAGCCCAATAGATATAGCTGTGGCCCACAATCCACAGTCTAAGTGTTTTGAAGTGAAGAAGCAATAGCAGTCAGGAGAAGGCTTGAGCCGAATGAGGTAGTTTTCCAAGTGAAAAGCAGTTAAAATGGAGACGTTAAAAAATATATATATTTTTTATTGGATGCTGTCAGCATGAAAGTGAATAAAATTAGGTAGTGTGTTGGATGCCTTAGCAAGAAGTCCTATTATTGGCTGTTTAAAAAAGAAATGTAATATAGATATGGATATGCTTTTGAATCTGTGGAGTAAACCACACCTGCTGTATCTCATTTGGAAGTAGCATGTTCCTTCTAGAATGTGCTGTGAACTTGTGACCTACTGGTTCCACTGGGTTGCTAGGTACACTGAGCTAAGAGTGTATTTGGGGGGAAGGGTTTTAACGAGACAGAACATTTTTTTAAAAGTTGAGGAGTTATGACACAATTTAAGTAATGACAAACTTTAATTTCCAACTCAGGACTATGTAAGAAACCATCGTGAATAGGCAGAGACAGGAACCTCATTTTGGGAAAGGGTTAACAGATGCTAACCATTCACAAGTGGAGATACAGCAGTCTAAAATGAAAGACAGGATTTCATTTGCTGACTTTCTCATGATCATAGATTGGGAAGTTGAAGAGGTTGCCATTTTATAGTTGCTTTCTATGATAGTGGTGTACCATTCTTGTGTTTAGTTTTTACAAATATTTACAGTGTCAAAAATATCCAGAAAGAGCTAATGTAATCTACAAACTCAATTCACTGGTATGTATATAGCTTTTTAATTATTTAAAAAAAATGTACATTTGAAATGAAGATGTGTATGGGAGTTTCACAGTGATGTGAAAAAAAATATCAGATGAATTGTATTTGGCAGAGGGTATGTGTTTAAGATGTTAGTACTGTTGAAAGTTAACATGAGTAACGCCTTTAAAAATTACAATGTTTTAAATGTCTAAGCATCATGTGCAGAACAGACAGATCTATTTTATTTGCATTCTGGGAACTGTACTACTTTTAGTCACATTATTAAATAGGAGTAGTGTAGTCATGAATAAAACATAAGAAAATGTGCTGTGCCTGTATATAAACTATAAAGTAGTAATACTTGTTAGGTATGCATTAGGAAGTGTTTGTCAATGTGGTTTATAACTTATATGACCCGTTTGCATATGTTTAGATGGTGAGATATGGTTTTTCTGGTTGCAGATCGTTATATGTATGATGAGACTCTTGAGTTTACTTAAAGATGCAGAGAACTATATATGTTTGGAATGATGGCCTGGAGGTGAATATCTATTATGAAATCGCATATATGTTTACATGATGATATATGTTCTTTAAGGCTATTGAAAATTTCATGTATATGGTGAGGGTGGTGTATTTCTTTAAACATGATATGTTTAAAATTGAGGAGGGCTAATAGTGCAGAATGTCTCTTGAGAGTTCTTGTGCTAGATTCACTTAGTGTGTAACTTTTCTTTGAGAAATGCTGAATATATGTTTTAAAGACACAAGAAATATTTGCAAAATGATGTAAGTATGCCATCAAGAAAAGGTCTTGTGCTTTGAAAAAGTGAGAATTGTTGTTTTCAGTTTTAGAAACGTACTGATGCATGCATGTGCACGCTGAATAAAGGAGCAATGTATGCTCTTAGAGAGCCATGTATGCAATTATATGTCATGTGTGATATCTAGACTTATTCAATCACCCAGGCACTACACATGCACTCTTCCAATCATCCAGGCACTAATTATGTACTCATTGAACTAAGCAGGCAACACCCATGTGTTCATCCAATCACCCAGATAGTAGCACAATAGTCATGTGAATACACAGGCACTAACTGTGCAGATATGGAACCACTGATATCCAGGGAGTATTGTTGTACTCAACCAGAAACACATGTATTTACAAGTTTTAGTGAGGAATATGTACTCTTTTAGAACAATCTGGTGAATTATATATGTTACCTGTCGCACACTGTTTGCATGTACTCTGAGTAATTAGTGAGCTAAATGCTGTGCTACAGATTATTGTGTAGATTAATATATGCAGTGTTTCGCAAAATTTACATCTGACACATCTAAGTAGAAAAGTATTGAAACACTTAGGGGCTTATTACGATGTCGGTCGGAAAGCCTTTGACCCACACCGTCTCGGACTCGGGACCGACCGACTTGCGGTCGGCCGTTCCGACCGCCGATTACAATGCTTCCACAAACTGTTTGGTCGGATTCCTTTTGTTCTCCATGGTAGCTTGTGTTACGGCCGTAAATTGGCCATAACACAAGCTCCTATGGGAAAAGGGGGGTGGGGTGTAAAACCCTGCACCCTGTCGCAGGCACCCCATGATGCCTGCCACACGGTGCAGGGTGTCCCTCGGCCACCAACCGTAGGCCGCGGGGGCAAGTGGACCCTGCAAGCGGCCCCCAAAGTCACTATCCGACAGCCGTTTCATGTCGGAAAGGCCGGCACGGAAAGGCTGTCGAAATCCGACATCGTAAACCTGACGGCGCAGATGCCGTCCATAGGGGGTTACGGTGCGGTTCTGACCGACAGGAATACTCAGAGAGCCAGTTGGAACCGAGTTGGAATGACCGGCCGGTTTACGTTCCAACCGCGAACATTGTAATCGGGTCGTCGAACTGTATACCGACCGAATTGGTCGGAAGGGCTCCGACGCGGTCGGAAAGCTTCTGACTGTCGGTCAGTGGCTTTCCGACCGACATCGTAATGAGCCCCTAAATGTACCAGTGACACAGTGGTAGAGAGGCACATAAATAGCTTTTTTGTTGTGTTTTTGGATTTACAGTATTGAGACACTGTATGTACTTTTACACTTTGGTTGATGTTTATTTTAAAATTGAGTACATAAGGTCTTTTTGCGTGTAAGTGAGAACTGAGATATGGTGCAGGTGTGTTGTAGGAGAGAGTGCTATAATATTAAAAGCTAACTAATAAATTAAGTTTTGTGCTGTGGTTTGGGTTTGGTACATTGAAGTAAGAGCTTGTAGTTATATAGTTAGGTTCATTTGTAGTTTTAAAACTGCAGCATAACATAAAAACAGTTTTCGTATTATGTGTAAGCCAGTAGTAAAGTAGTTAGTTCATTGGCTAGAAAAAAATTGAAATATATAAATATTTTTTTTTTACAGAACAAAATCTGCATAATTACAAACAGAATGCCTATAAAAACTTG
The DNA here is from genome assembly GCA_963921515.1 of Calotriton arnoldi. NCBI lineage: Eukaryota > Metazoa > Chordata > Amphibia > Caudata > Salamandridae > Calotriton > Calotriton arnoldi. Next base: position 465,467 of record CAWUFW010007441.1, on the reverse strand, counting down.
GAGGAAAAAGGAACAAAGGCAACTACAGTATCTATGCAGAACTGAGACTCAAAAGGGGCAAAATGAAGAAAAAATGGTGAACGAAAAAAGAGCTATTGGTAAGAGGACAAAGTCATCTCTTACAAATATACTTTTGCATGGTACTGTGGCAGACATAGAAAAGGTTTGTGATGATGTGCAGTTTCGTTTCTTTGGTTCTGAGCAGAATTCTAGGGTAAATGAAGAGTTAAGAGAAAGAGCTGCAGTACAGGACACAGATATTACAGTTGATAGTTTTGAAAAAGAGATTACAAAATTTAACATAGTGTGGTCTCAAAAACCAGAGTATGGGGCCCATTACGATGGCGGGCGGACTTTGTAAGCCCGCCACCGCAACGGAGCCAGGGACCGCCCGCTGACGTCGCGGCGGTCCCGCCCGGCACATTATGATGCGCCCGCCACACTGGCAGGCGCATCCCGCATAGTCTACATTGTGGCGTGCGGTGCTGCTAGCAGCACCCGCCGCAAGGTACAAAATGCATGCTGTGCTTTTGCATGCACAACGTGACAGGCACTGCGCGGTGCATGCCACCTTGTGCATGCAAATGCAGGGGGGTACCATAGGTACCCCCCATGTGCACCCCCCACCCCCCAACATCCTGGGGGCCCGCAACGGGCCCCCAAATGCGAATACCGGCAGCCTTTTTATGGCGGTAATGCCGCCATGAAAAGGCACCTCTCCACCTACATCCTAATATGGATGGCGGTGTCTCACAGACCCCGCCACCATATTAAGGCCGTTTACCGCACGGTCGACAAATCGACAAGCGGTAACGCGGCGGGCGGTATTTACATCCGCCGCTGACCCCCCAGCCATGCTAATATGGCGGGGGGTAAATGGGTGGCGGGCGGAGGGAAATGGAGGGCGGATCGCCACCGCCATGCGGGCGGTGGCGATCTGCCCTCCATCGTAATGACCCCCTATGTTTGTATATGTTGTCGACGCATTCACTAGAAGATTCAAACACAGACTGTTGACTTGTATTTAAAAAGTGAAAAAGTAAATATTGATAACTGGAAAAAGTTAGCTGTGTATTTATTTGTAGAGGAATGCTTTGACTTGTCCATACGGCAAGTTATATGTAAGTAGTGTTACCATAAATTCGAAGATAATAAAATGAAGACCACAAAGATATTAGATATCCATTTTGTAAGATAATAAAATGCCTGCTAATGTAGAAAAACTATGAAGGGCCAAAAAAATTTAAAAAATCAACATTTATGTTTCTTTGCAGCATTGCATAGGGCTGTTAACGACTGCTCTCCAGCACTCACTACAACTCCACAATCCAGGCAGTATTATGCCATCCGGTAAAACTGTGGAGCCAAAATTTGAAGTTGAGATTGGACCTCTGAAGGGACTCTCTACCCTGGTGTTGTTGCGGTTGCCACTGAAGTTGATGGTCCTTCTGCCTTGCGTTGCCTTCTTGCTGTTTTTACACTGTTGCTATGGTTTGTTTTTAGGTGGTAAAGCATGGACATAGTCCTGCAAGAATATTTTTTATTTGTATCCCCTTGACGGTACACTGACAAAATATCGACACTCAAAATATCCCCATGCAAAAATATTGTGACCAAAGTATCGATGTCAAAAATATCGACATTCTTTACTTATAATGGAAAGTACAAAAATATTGAGAAAAAAATATCAGTCATTAATATAGTTGTATAAAATATCGATTTTTAAATATATATAAAATAAAATAAATATTAAATAGTAAAATTAATTTTTATAATATGTATCTTAACAAATATAACAAATAACCTCAATTAAAAAAGTTAAACACACACATGCAATAATTAAAATATATATACTGATATCTGCTTACAAAAAAGTTATTAAACTAATAATCTAATTTATATTATAATTAAAAAATAATACAAAAACAAATAAATATATACATATATCATTAACATAAAATCTTTACAAAACAAAGCATTATAATTAAATAAAAAAATAAACAACTTAAAATTCTTTAAATGTAGCACAAATTATTTTACACATTAAAAATATGAATAATTGAAAATTTTATAATTTCAGATAAACAAAAACATAATAATATAAATTATAGCCACATAAAATAAATTATAAAATGTAATACATATACTGTTCCAGTACAATTTATACTAAACTACGCAAACTATTAAAATTATTATATAAAAAATGTACTACTCCCACGTCACAAAACACAAAAATAATAAAACTGGTTAAAATGTACAAATCTCCCTCCAATAAATGCAACAGTAGTAAAAGCGTTGGATTGTGGCTAAGTAATATTTACTGTACCCATTCCAGCCAGTACAACAGTAGCAAAACATTTGGAGTGCGAAGAGATATATTTACTATTTCCACTACAATCACTACAACAGTAGGGAAAGTGCTAGATTGCGGAGGGGTAACATTTACTGTCCCACTCCAATAAGGGCAACAGTAGGTAAAGTGTTGGATAGCACATGGGTAAAATTTACTATTCGCACTCCAGTCAGTACAACAGTAGGGAAAGTGTTGGATTGCGGAGGGGTGACATTTACTATTCCCCCCCAATGGAAAGTGTTGGATTGCAGAGGGGTAACATTTACTATTCCCCCCCAATGGAAAGAGTTGGATTGTGGAGGGGTAACATTTACTATTCCCCCCCCAATGGAAAGTGTTGGATTGCGGAGGGGTAACATTTACTATTCCCCCCAATGAGTGCAACAGTAGGGAAAGTGTTGGATAGCGGAGGGGTGAAATTTACTATTCCCACTCCAATAAGTGCAACAGTTGGGAAAGTGTTGTATAGCAGAGGGGTAAAATTTACTATTCCCACTCCAGTCTGTTCAACATTAAAAACAAACAATATATCGTCAACAAAATAAAATTATTTTAAAAACAAAGGGGTCTATTACGATGGCGGGCGGACCGCCATCGCAACGGCAAAAGGGACCGCCCGCCATAGGTGCGGCGGTCCCGCCATTTAAATTAGGATGTACCCGCCACACTGGAGGGCGCATCCCGCATTGTTTACATTGCGGCGGGCGGTGCTGTAAGCAGCACCCGGCGCAATGTAAACAATGCATGTTGTGCATTTGCATGCACATCTGACAGGCACCGCACGGTGCCTGCCACCTTGTGCATGCAAATGCAGGGGGATACCATAGGTACCCCCCATGTGCACCCCCCACCCCCACAACATCCTGGGGGCCCGCAACAGGCCCCCAACAGCAAAAACCGCATGCCTTTCCATGGCGGCAACGCCGCCATGGAAAGGCTGCTCTCCGCCTGCATGTTAATATGGATGGCGGTGTCTTGCAGACACCGCCACCATATTAAGCCCCTTTTCCGCCCGGTCAACTCGTCGACGGGCGGAAAAGCGGCGGACGGTTTTCCCGTCCGCCGCAGACCCCCCAGCCATCCTAATGTGGCGGGGGGTCATTCAGGCGTGGATGGCGGGCGGATCGCCCCCGCCGGGCCGGCAGTGGCTATCGCCGGCCCGGCGGGGCAATCCGCCCGCCATCCTAATAGGACCCAAAGTTAATAAAAAATATATACATATTTTGAAAAATAAAATAAAAATATATTTAATATTTAAAATTTTAAATAAGAAAAACATATCACAATCTCAAATACATATCACAAATACCTACAAATATCATTATACATTAAATACAAAAATAATTTTCATACAAATAAATATTTTTACTTAGAAATTATTCATTAACAAAAACATTACATTTATTTAGTTTTACTTCCCCCATAACACACAAAGCTCACATCCTGTACCTAAAAATTATTTACACTATTAATATAAATATTCCTCAACAAACTAATTTTCATTAATTAAATATTAATTTTTAATAATTATAATTATTATACTTCCCACAACAAATCTTCACAAAGCACACAACACACTCCTAACATTTAGCAAACATTTATTTACACAATTAACATAATTAATTAATAATTAATATTAATTAAAAAATAATTATTAATTGCTTTAAATTAATTTACCTCCCACCCCATATCCCTGCAAAACCCACAACCCACATCTAAAAAAAATGTATTTGCACAACTAACATAATTATCAATTAAACAAATATTATTAATTACAAAAAGAAATTATGATCATTAAACGTAATTAACTTTCCACCCTTTACCCCTATAATCCCCACAACCCACACCTAAAATGAAACATTAAAAAAATGTATTACACAATTAAGGGGCCGATTCCGATTTGGGCCGGAAATCTCACCGACCGAGTCGGATTCGGAGATATATCCGACCGAACCGGACTCGAGCAGTCCGACCGAACGAGTACGATGCGGACGCATGCTATCGGACTCGATTCGGTCGGACTCCCATTGAAGTCAATGGGAGCCGGTCGTACGATGCATACACGGGCTCCCATTGACTCAATGGGTGCGTCGCGAACAAGGGCCCCCCCTACAGTGGGTACGCGTCGGTGCAACTCGTGCCGTACATGCATGTGGAGGGGGGACCCATGGGTCCCCCCTGTGTGCGACTCGCACGGCTACGCGTACAGGGGAGTCCGACACGGACCCCCGAAGTCCGGCTCCGACTGCTCTTTCGAGCCGGATGGCGCGAGTCGGTCGGACTGATCGAGGCGCGCATCGTACTTGCCCGGTCGGGGAACGTCTCCATTGCGTGGTGCGAGTCGAGTCCGTACGAGTCGGTTGGAGCGGTTCAGAGCCGGGAACGAGTCAGTCGGGGATTTCGCGTATGCTCGCATCGTACTTGCTCGCACGGACGGTTGTTCGAATTGGTCAGAAACAGGGCGTCCGAATCGGATCTGGTAAAGCCGAATCCGATTCGGTGCCCTACCGGCCGAGATCGGAATCGGCCCCTAAAATTAATTTTCAATTTAAGAGCTAATAGTATTTAACAACTAATTATAGGGTAATTAAAAATTATTTACTCCCGACCCTTTACCCATATAAACCCCATACCCGCACCTAAAAAAAGTAATTAAACACTTAACTTAATTAATTATTTATTAATTCAAATTATCATTTAATTATTAATTAATTAAAAATAAATTACTTCCCACCCATTATCCCTATAACCTCACAACATGCACCTAATTGTTTTTACACAATTATCATAATTATCAATTAATTAATATTAATTAACAACTAATTATTAATTAAAAACAAATTACTTCCCACCCATTACCCCTATAACCTCACAACCCACACCTAAAAAAATTACACAATTAACATTATTTATCAATCAATTAATATAAATTATCAATTAATTATTAATTAAAAATAAATTACTTCCCACACTTTACCCCTAATACCAACACACAACTAAAAAATTACACAATTAAAGTAATTAATTATCAATTAATTCATTAATATTAATTAATAACTAATTATTAATTTATAAAATATATATTACTTCCCACCATTTACGCCTTTAAACCCCACAACCCACACAAAAATTTACCCCAAAAAAATTAAAACCACAATTAACACAATTAAATATCAATTAAATAAATATTATTTTAAAAAATCATTAATTTATTATAATTAAATTACTTCCCACCCTATTTCCCTATAAACTCACAACCCATTACGGAACTAAAAAACACAAACTTTATTTAAATTAAATTTAATAACTACTAAAAATGTACACATTTATTAAAAAACATGAACAACACTTATACAAACAAATTACATCACATAAATTTAAAATAAATACTAAAATACATAACAATTAAAAAACGATATTTTTAAATAACTATTTTTGCAAACGATAATGACTTCTATATTTAAAAAATCGATATTACTTACCTTCAAATCGATATTCTTGACATTGATATTTCCATGTCACCATATTTTATACCCGATATTCTTGTACATCGATATTTGCAACTCAATATTTTGTCTAAACACCCCCCTTGACAATGTCTTGTGACGTATTGTGCATTGCGCAAATTTTCTCACTATGAACTCCTCTAAAAGAATGTTCAAGATAGGTAAATGGGCGTGTTCTTCTTATTTTTTTAGTTGAAATTTGTATTATCCAATTATATTCCTTTATTTCCGGTGACATGATTTTCTGTTTTGTTTTTAAATTTATTTATTTTTTAGTGCTTTTGTAAAATTTTACATTTGTTTTGTTCTTTTTTATGGTAACAAAAACGACAACTAGGACAGGAGGAATTCGAAAAATGCGCACTGAGAAATATGCAAAAAATATAAAAGAGCATGAATGATTTTTTGCAGCATTGCGAATAGCTGTAACACACTGCTCACCAGCACTTATAACAATACTACAGTCAATGCAAAACGTGGCCATTCTTGAAAACTCTAGAGCCATATCTGTTATAGTAGTCTGCACCTCTGAAGAGACTTTCTGGGTGGGTATTGTTGCTGCTGCCACTGATGTAGATGGTCCTCCAGCTTCCCTCTAGTAGATCACCAGTTGGAGACGTTTTCTATGATAGGTTTTAAGATAATATGAGATGGACGTCATCCCACATGAATATATTTTTTGTTCATCCCTCTAGAGAGTGTCTTGTCATACATTGTGCATTGCACTAGTTATGCAGCAGTTTTTGATTCCCCATGAGTTTGAGCAACAATGGATAGTTTGATGTTTGTTTGGAAGCTTTGTTGTGTTCGTGAGTTCAGATGTTCAAAGTTATTTTTTGAAACTGTTGTTTTTTAGAGATGTGTTGTTATAATAGTTAAATCAATACGTTACTAAACAGCTAGACTCAAACTATGTGTAACATATGTCTATTTATCTATTTTACACTTTGTCATTTGTATTTGTGACTACTGTTGTCATTGTGACCTCCGGTGTTGCTGTGAAGAAGCAAAATGCATTTTTGATGTAGTTATTTCAACAAATGAATACAAAGGGGAAAGTTAAATTAGTATCTTACTAAGTAGCTAAAATTCAGCAGTTATAGTTAGCTGAGCTAGCTATAACTCGCGCCCCCGCAATGCACTTCTTATGACCACACATATTACATCACTTATGACATGGTCAGAGACATCACTGATGACATCTCAAATGACATCATCCACAGAATCTCTGACGCACCCACTCTCACCCCATATAACCTTTCATGCACTCACTCCAACTTTCACTCTACACTTCTCAAACACATTCACACAACTGTACCAGTACTTACACAGCTAGTCACTGATTCATAGATCAACACACACATCCACTCACTCACCAATACACTCACACACCCACTAATACAGTCTCTGACATATCCACTCATGCAGCCACTCACTCAGAGTCAGTCACCCATAGAGTTCGTCACACACCTACTCACCAATACAGTCAATCACACAGCCACTTACTCACCCAAGCAGTTACACACACACACACTCACTTACTCATACAGATATTAACACATACTCACTCACCTATACAGTCACTGAAACAAGCACACACTCGCGTATACAGCCACTCTCGCATTCACTCACTCACCCATACAGTCACTCACATATCCCATTAATCACCTATACTGCCTTTCACATACCCAGTTACTCACCCATATACCACTGACACATGCACTCACTCACCAACACAGCCATATATACACTCACTCACCCATTCAGCCCTTCACACACACACTCACTAACCCATAGAGCCACTGACTTACTCACTCATCCATACATGCAGTCACACACACCCTCACCCACCCACACAGACACTCATACACTCATACAGGTACTCAGAGAACCAATCACTCACCCATACAGAAACTCACGTACCCACTCACACACCTCTGCAGCCACTTAGACACCAACTGGCAGACTGATACAGATATTCACACAACCTAGTTGCTCACACATACATTCACTGAAACATCTAATCACTCACTTATACAGTCAGTCACCCACCCACTGAATCATCCATATAGACACTCATACACACACTGATTAACCAATACACCTAGGTATATATATTTAACACACAAACGTTTTAAAAACACAGTCACTGGATGATGTCATCAATTATGTCATTTGAGATGTCATCAGTGATGTCACTGATCATGTCATGAGTGATGTAATATGTTAGGTCATAAGCGGTGCATTGCGGGGTACTGAGTTATAGTTAGCTCAGCTAACTAAAACTGCTAAATTTCTCTGGTGAAACTAACTATAGCATTCCTGTAACCTTTGGTTTTTCCAGTGAATATTTATATATATATATATATATATATATATATATATATATATATATATATATATATATATATATATATGTACACATATACACACATACCCTATATACACACAGACACACATAAACACACAAACATATACTTACCTTATATGCGTGGTAAAGGCATGCGTGGTAAAGGCATATGCATTGTAAAACATTTCGTGGTAAAAAGTGCGTGGTGGTAAACTCGTTGTGAAGGCTGTTTCCCAAACAGAACACATTAAATCTAAGTCATCAGCCGCAAACTCTCAATATAAAAAAAACATATCAGTCACTGGGTTGCCTATCAAACTGAAACTAAATTTTAATATTTATGTAAATTGTTCAGTGTGGGAGCGCGGGCCAGATGAACAAACGCGGAGGCTGTATATATCTCTTAATGGTGACGGTTATTTTATTTTTGTAGCAGTTTTGAAAGTCCAAACATAAAAGTTGTTGCTGGCTTCTGTATTCCTCAAGGGTTCTACTTCTGGTTCTTCTGTTATGGTGTTCTCGGTCTCTTCCTCACTTCCCTTCTTCGGTGGTTTCCCACGGAGGCTCAAGTTTGAGAGGGGAAAAAGAGGGAGCAATTAGTAAGTGTACTTGGTGAGGCTCAAGAAGACGCGCACCCTTCACCACACCCAGTCGGTGCCAATGATCAAAAGAGAAAACGAAAAGAAAACTGTGAAGACAAAAAGGGGGGGGTTTTGCTAAGGTGAACGATAACCTAGAACAAAGGGGGAAAAAAACAAGAAGATAGGGCCTGGAATGCTTCTTCACAGGTTGCCTGTTGTGAGGTATAGAAACCCGGCTTCGCTTAATCAGCCAGTCTCTTTTCCGTAAAGACAGTTAGTGGGCAATTAAATCCCTTGGTTCAGGATCTCTATATTGCCGCATAGGATCAGAAAGGTAGAAAAGTGCTCAGCGGGTAGTGGTATCTCATGCACGCGTTACACCCAGTGCCCGTTTTCCCTTCCTTCTCCCTCGGTCCCTCTTCCCAGTTCACCCTTCCCGTTGTCACTCACCGGCTCTGCCGCAACTCTCCTGAGTTGTGGCCAATCTCCAGCAACTCTCCTGAGTTGCGGCCGCTCTCCAGCGTCCTCCTGTGGATACCACCACTCCTCACTCCACCACTCGTTGTCCTCTTCGGATTCGGAGTCTCCGTCTCCGGTTCTTTTTCCGACTCTTCCTCTCGTTCCGCTTCTTCCACGTCTCCTCCGTCCGTCCAACTCGCTCTCCCGTCCTTGCTGAGGCAGTCCCTTTTCACTTGCCATTCGCTGCTCCTTCCGGGGTCAGCCCCGCCTTCTTCTGCTGCGTTAGACCAGTGCCTCTTTCCCTGTGTGGATACACGATACGGGGGTGTGGTTATCCTCCCGTTTTGCCGGATGTCTTTGGTTTGTTTCCGGATTTCCCTGTACCGGGAGGAGGTGGTTGGACCAGTGTCGGTAGGGGTACACGGTGAGACCCTCTTACATCCCCCTTCCCTTGCTGTCTTACTAGTAATGCTTGGATCCTGGGGATATCGGGACAGAAAGTCTACATTGACCTGGTCTACCCCTCTTCGATGTTGGGTTTGAAACCTATATGGCTGAAGGGACAGGAACCACCTTAATACTCTTTCGTTATTGCCTTTATTTTGGGCTAACCACTCTAGTGGGGCGTGATCTGTATATAATATCAATTCGTGTCCCTCCAAATAGTACCGTAGGGTGTCAATGGCCCATTTGATGGCAAGGGCTTCCTTCTCTATTACGGCATAGTTCTTCTCCCTAGGGAACAATTTGCGGCTTATGAATAGGATGGGTCTTTCTTCTCCCTGGGATGTACGTTGTGATAGCACTGCCCCAAAACCCCTATCTGAGGCGTCTGTCTGCAGAATAAAGGGGCGAGTATAATCCGGGCTCGCTAAGACGGTTCTGGAGGTAAGGGTGGTTTTTAGGGTTTCGAATGCCTAGAGTAGTTCTGGGTTTGGCTGTCGTAGTATGGCTTCTGTTTTTGCGGTCTTCTGCAATAGGTCTGTTAGAGGGGCAGCGGTTTGAGAAAAGTTAGGGATAAACCTCCGGTAGTAGCCCAGGAGTCCCAGGTAGGCTCGTAGGTCAAGTTTGGTTTTGGGAAATGGGACCTGGGAAATGGCTTTTAGTTTATTGTCTTGTGGTTTTATAACACCTTCTCCTAACACATACCCCAGGTATTGTACTGATTGAGCTGCCAGGTGACTTTTGGTAGGGGTTGATTTTCAAACCATGGTACCCCAAGGCCTGTATTACTGCACCAAGGTGTTCTAAATGGTGTTCCCATGTGTTACTATAGATGATGATGTCATCTATATAAGCCGCTGAGTAGCTTCCATGTGGCTGTAAAATGACGTTCATAGCCCTTTGAAAAGTGGCGGGGGCCCCGTGTAACCCAAAAGGAAACACCTTAAGTTGGTACAGCCCGTCTGGGGTGGAAAAGGCCGTCTTTTCTTTATCCTGTTCTCTTAATGGTATTTGCCAATACCCCTTGCACAAGTCCAGGGTGCTGATGTACTTGGCATTACCCATCCGCTCGATCATTTCGTCCACTCTAGGTAGTGGATATGAATCAAACTCGGATATCTTGTTGACTTCCCTGAAGTCAATGCAAAATCTTACTGAACCGTCCGGCTTTGGCACCAGGACGATAGGTGAACTCCATTCGCTTACTGACGGTTCAATAACACCCATACGTAACATTTGCTGAACCTCATCTTTGATAGTGTTTCTACGTGCCTCAGGTAACCTGTAAGGTCTGAGGCGTACTTTCTTTCCAGGAAGGGTTCTTATGGAGTGTTCCAACAAGGTCGTCCTTCCTGGAGTGAGGGAAAATGTCTTTCAGTGGGTTAAGGGTGTAGACCAGGGGTATTCAAACTGTGGGGCGCGACCCCCAGGGGGGCCGTGGAGTGATAGGAAGGGGGTCGCGCATTCCCGGTCACACTTCTGCCCAAATTACTTCTGTCGTCTTCATTCTCCCCGAAGCAGGAACGTGCTTCAGATTTAGAAGGTGACAGGTGTGCGGGATCAAAGAAGCTGATTGCGCGTCCTGTATATGCCTAACTTTCAGTGATAAAATGAATAACCGGCAATGACTTATTACCATCAATATTATATATCCATAATACCGAAGAGCTTTAACGTTATCAATCATCTCACATTATGCTACTAATTAGATACTTCCTCCAGGAAATGCCTTTCATTAATTGAAAAAATGAGTTTCACTGCCACACAAAGTGCAAGTGAAACATCACTCTTGGGTGCACAATTCACATTGTCGGAAGGTAACATATTCAATTCCTTTTAGTGAAACCAAAAATACGATCGCCCAATAAGGTTAGTGTGAGGCTGCAACTTATGACGATTAACAATAGAGAGTATGGTACGAAAACGTACAAGATAATCTGCGAACACAGGATTCATTAAAATAGTTATTTGTGGCCTTAGGGATGAAAGAGAAGTGCAATGGACTACAAGGGCTTCGGCCCCCCTCCTCCCCCATCGTGTGTTTCAGCCGGGCTGCTGCAGTGCAGCTGCAGCTGGAGCTGCTGTGGGCTTGGCTGGGCAGTGTCTGGAGTCTTATCTCTGGCACGCCCGGGTTTTTCACAGGTCTTTAAAGACCATTTGCATATTTAGATACCTTTTGTAAACTGGTTACCAAGGCTTAGTTTTTTTCTAGTTTCAGTACCCCCTGGGCCCCCACTCTGCCTACTCCTTACATTTGTATTTTACATTTACTAGTGTGATAATGCATTTCATGAAAAGGAATATAAAGTAGGGTTGCCAAAAGAAAAATGCCAGCCCTGTGTTGTTTAAAGAGCCTGCAAAGACCTCCTCTTGACAAAAAATAGTTATAAATAAAAAAATATGTATTCATTTGTTATGTGACTTTTCTGTCTTTGTTCCCTTTATTTATCAGTCATGGATCATTGAGGCAGACCCTAGAACACAATTAAAAGTGCTTTCTATTTATATTTGCTGTACTGGGGTGGGTGCTGAGCAGTGATTAATTTGTAATAAAACATGTGCCAGGGCCCTCACCAGTAGGCCACTGCAACTTTAACCACCCACCCATTGCCTTGCCTGCACGGCCAATGACAATACCTATGCAACTACCAACCATAACACTTGTACAAGTGTTATGGGAGAGGAGTTGGCCTAACGGCTACAGCGTTCGTCCTCGTATCTGGGCAATGACGCTGAACATCCTGTGATTCTGGGCAAATCACTTAATCTCCCCGTGCCTAACCCAAAAAAAATGAATGTGTCCTCATGTAATGCAACTGGTGCTATGTAAAGCGCTCTGATACCCGATTCGGGTCAAGTTCGCGCTATGTAAAACTCTGTAAAAAAAAAAAAAAAAAAGTGTGACTATTCAGACTATTTCAAGCCCCCAAAGCTATAAGAATGGCATGGGTGTCAGGAGTTTATCGTTTTTAATGTATATTGAATTAATAAACAGCTGTTCTGCTCATCTCTAAATTACACAGACAGAGCCACCATGTGGTAGACTGTCAAAGTGCCAGTGTGCACAATTAGGTGCCAGTGCGGAGCACCGGAAACCACTTGCTCAAATTAAGCACTGGTGCTGAGGTAACAGGGGAGAGGGACGTTGGTTCAAGAAGGTGTGGAGGAACAAAGGGGAGATGTGAAAGATGAATGGGGGGACTGGATAGGTGTAAGATACAAATAGACACAAATTTGATTGGAGAGACTTGAGGTGAATGAGAAGTGCTGAGGGGCACAGGAGGTGACGGGCCATAGAGGCCATGAGATAAATGCGAGAGACTGTTAGAGATGAGGGCAGTGAAAAGACAGAATGGCAGAAGGTGATTAAAGGTGAAGTGAGAGGTTGAATGGGGAGAGTTCAGAAATTGTAAAAAGGGGTGAAAGAAATGGCCTGCAAAGTGAGAGAGGGATCCGGGATTAGGAGAGGAGAGAGGGATGGAAGGGAGGGGATGAGAGGAAAGCGGCATGGGTAAACTGCTTAACTCTGCACAAGACCGCAAGGGTTTTAAGTGACCTCTGCTGCTCCCTGCCAGGGCCAGGTGAGCTTCTGTGGCAGCACGTATTCCTGCGGAGTTGAAGGCCCATCTAGAAGGTTAACTAGACATCTTTCGGATGTTAATTGCTGTATTTTGGTTATAAACTGGTACTGATGGGGTGAAATCTTTCCTCAGTGTTACTGTGTGTACAAAATGTCAAAATAATGAAGCAATGCTATCCCAAAATACGCTGCATCATATAACATTATTTACATTTTCTTCTCACACAATTTGGTCAAGCCTGTCACGTAATTTGGTCCTCACCTGCCTCATAATTCCAGTAGCCCTGCCTACAGGTTTAGAAATTTTTGTCAGGAGGGGGTCCTTATGCCTGAAAATGTTGACAGGGGGGTCTCGGCATCCTAAAGTTTGAAGACCTCTGGTGTAGACCAAACCCTGTTTCAAGTCGGCAGACAACTCCTTATCTATACACTGGTCGTATAAAGGTATTGGACTCAAAGCCACCCAAACTACCGCAGAAACAGCCCCCTCCCATTTTTTAAGCAGATTTATATGGTAAATTTGCGACGTTCTCTTGTTAGCATCGATTTCTAAGCGGTAGGTTACGCGGGTCACTTTTTCAAGTACGGTGTAGGGCCCTTGCCATTGGCCTAATAACTTATGATCCGAGGATGGTATCATCAGTAACACGGAGTCTCCCACACTGAATGTCCTCTCTTTAGCTTTTCTATCGTATTGTATTTTCTGGTCCATCTGGGCCTCTTCCATGTTGTTCCGGACAATGGCCCGGATCTGACCTAGATGGGTTTTAAGATTGGACACATATTCAACCAAGGGTCTGGTTACATTCTCCTCATTCTCCGAAGTTTCGTGGGCCATGTCTAATAAAGAACGTGGTTGGCGGCCATACAGTAATTCAAAGGGAGAATATCCCGTACTTTTTTGTACTTTGCCACGGATGGCAAATAATGTTAGGGGCAGCATATCCTCCCACCTCCTGGTTTCTAAATCATGAAGTTTCTTTAGGGTACTCTTGAGGGTGGCATTGTTCCACTCCACTAGACCGTCAGTTTGTGGGTGGTACGTTGCCGTGCGAATCTGCTTAATGCTAAGCTGGGTACATACTTGTTTCATCAGTTTTGAGACGAAGGGGGTGCCTTGGTCGGTTAATATCTCCTTCGGGAACCCCACCCGGGAAAAGATATTCACCATGGCTTTGGCAATACAAGAAGCATTGGGATGGCGCAATGCCACTGCCTCCGGGAATCGGGTGGCGTAGTCGACTAAGACCAACACATACCTGCACCCGCTTCGGGAGGGCAACAAGGGACCTATGATGTCCATTCCTACTCTAATATAGGGTTCATCTATGATAGGGAGGGGATGGAGAGGCGCCCGGGGAGGCCTATACCTGCTGTTCTTCTGGCAAATTGAACACTCAAGGGAATACCATTTTACCTGCTGATATATGCCTGGCCAATAAAGATTTTCTAGTATGGCTTTTTCGTTTTTTTTGTTACTGAAATGACCACCCAAAAGGTGGCTATGTGCTAGATAGAGGACTTTGTCACGGAATGGTCCTGGCACTAATAGCTGGGGGGATTGGGTGGGGCCTCCCTTTCTATACAACAACCCATTCTTTGTAAAAAAAAGTAGGGACATACTTGGAGGGAGTCTTCCTGCTCTATTGCTTTGTCCCATGCTCCCTGTAGTATTGGATCCTCCCTTTGGGCGGCATGGAAATTCCTGTCTGTTTCCCATGGATTCTCTCCCTGTAGAACAGGAAAGACAGGGACCGGCTTTTTCTTTTCTTCTCTTCTCTGTTTTCGGCTTTTCCTAGCCTTTGAGGGAGGCCATTCTGGGTTGTCGTCCTGTGAGAAGGGCACTGTTTTCCACCATTTTTCTCCCTCATCCTGTGTTTCTTTAAGCAACCTGGATAGGTCGGGATAATCATTTCTTGTTCTGGGAGATTGAGGATGAGCCCGACTCTCATGGGGCGGAGACGGGGTCATCACGATGTTGTATGTGTACTTTAGTGGTAGGGTATTGCTTCTTGTCCCCATGTACACATTGTATTGTCACCATTCCGTCGGTGTAGCTAAATCCCTGTTGTAGCTCTTGGGGCCGAAGTATGCTCTGAAGGCACCCTGTGTCTACCAAAGCAGAGACCGGTTGTCCATTGACTGTAAGCCTACAGTGATAAGGGGTTGTTCTCTTTTCGGGGGGTTTACAGTAGTAATTCCGCACTAGTCCAACCTCCATTGGTTCTTCCTTTTGGGGACAGAACCTGGCTATATGTCCTATACCACCGCAGTTGAAACACTGAGGACCTGTTACAGGGGGCCTGAAGATGGACGGACCGGGTATCAGTGATCGGTTCGGGTTTCCGTACTGAAGGGGGTCAAGGAGGACGATGACTCCCACTGCCTCCGGATCTCCAGGGTGGATCTTCACGTCCCCTTTGTGTTTCCTGGGCCCTACTGCAGGCACTGGCGATCTCGACCACTGATTCTAAGGTGAGACGTGCATGCTGCCGGACCCACTTTTGGATAGGTGGATGCAGGGACAAAAGATATTGTTCCAAATAGATTTTTGCCATTATGTCTTCTTTGGTGGCCGCAGCAGGTTTCAGCCAGCGGTCGGTCATGTCTTTCACCCTAAAATATAACGCTCTGGGGGTCTCTTGTGCCCCTTCCTTTATCTGCCGGAGCCTTATTCGGTATGTCTCATCATCGACTCCTAACCGCTCTAGAATGCATTGCTTGATGTCTGCGTACGGGGTTAGCCCTTGTACGTTTGCCGCTTGATAAGCTGCTTGCAGGTCACCAGACAACAAAGGACCTAAATATTGACCCCATTTGTCTGCGGGCCATGCGGCTGCCATGGCCATTAGTTCAAAATTATTAAAGAAATAGTCTGGATCCTCTCCGCTGACGTATCTCTGCATCACCACTGAGGGTAGAGATGAAGGCCCACGTTGCTGTCCTATGGCCTCAGTAAGCTTTTCCATGGTTGCCTCTTGGGTTTGATTCTGACCGGTTATGGCTTGTTGTAGTTTGCCCCTGTACTCTTCGACCACGGTCAGGAAACGCTCCATCACTTTACCTAGGTGTTCTTGGCTTTCCGCCATCTTGGTGATCACGGCCTCCATGTTTCCGGATGATCCCACTTCTGACACCACTTGTGGGAGCGCGGGCCGGATAAACAAACGCGGAGGCTGTATATATCTCTTAATGGTGACGGTTATTTTATTTTTGTAGCGGTTTTGAAAGTCCAAACATAAAACAGTTGTTGCTGACTTCTGTATTCCTCAAGGGTTCTACTTCTGGTTCTTCTGTTATGGTGTTCTCGGTCTCTTCCTCACTTCCCTTCTTCGGTGGTTTCCCACGGAGGCTCAAGTTTGAGAGGGGAAAAAGAGGGAGCAATCAGTAAGTGTACTTGGTGAGGCTCAAGAAGACACGCACCCTTCACCACACCCGGTCAGTGCCAATGATCAAAAGAGAAAACGAAAAGAAAACTGTGAAGACAAAAAGGGGGGGGGGGTTTGCTAAGGTGAACGATAACCTAGAACAAAGGGGAAAAAAACCAAGAAGATAGGGCCTGGAATGCTTCTTCACAGGTTGCCTGTTGTGAGGTATAGAAACCCGGCTTCGCTTAATCAGCCGGTCTCTTTTCCGTAAAGACAGTTAGTGGGCAATTAAATCCCTTGGTTCAGGATCTCTATATTGCCGCATCGGATCAGAAGGGTAGAAAAGTGCTCAGCGGGTAGTGGTATCTCATGCACGCGTTACACACAGTACCCGTTTCCCTTCCTTCTCCCTCGGTCCCTCTTCCCAGTTCACCCTTCCCGTTGTCACTCACCGGCTCCGCCGCAACTCTCCTGAGTTGCGGCCGCCCTCCAGCGTCCTCCTGTGGATACCACCACTCCTCTCTCCACTGCTCGTCGTCCTCTTCAGATTCGGCGTCTCTGTCTCTGGTTCTATTTCCCGACTCTTCCTCTCGTTCCGCTTCTTCCACGTCTCCTCCGTCCGTCCAACTCGCTCTCCCGTCCTCGCTGAGGCAGTCCCTTTTCACTTGCCATTCGCTGCTCCTTCCGGGGTCAGCCCCGCCTTCTTCTGCTGCGTCAGACCAGTGCCTATTTCCCTGTGTGGATACACGATACGGGGGTGTGGTTATCCTCCCGTTTTGCCGGATGTCTTTGGTTTGTTTACGGATTTCCCTGTATCGGGAGGAGGTGGTTGGACCAGTGTCGGTAGGGGTACGCACACCCCGGTTATACGGTGAGACCCTCTTACATTCAGAAATGCAGTGTTTATCTCAAGAGTCTTCCACCAAATATAAACATTTAGTTAACGAACCCACCACTCTTAAATCTACCCCACTGCAGCAGTACTGGCTCTTTTTAGGAGCGAGCACCCCTTTCTTTCAATAATCGCCCAAGCCAAAAAAGGAAAGAACAGACACACAATACATGTGTCAGTTTCTCTACCACATACCCTTAAATCCACAGGGTGTGGGATGACCATTTCCACCAATTCAACTGCTTCTAAATCCGATTGGCAACAAGAGAAATTTTAATTGGGCACATTTCTGTTGAATCCCTATTGGGCGAGCTTCTTTTACATAACCTCTAGTTATACCTATGGCACAGGAACCCCGTAGGTTCTCCTTTTTATAGCAAATTCTTCAATATCCTGGTTGACGCTCCTGTGGATAAACTATCTTTTTACAATGGTCTTTATCATAGGGGGGTTTTATTGAATTTTTAGGAAAAGTAACATGTCTGCCTGAACCTCTGGTAGGTTATTTAGCATTAGCCTGCCAGCAGATGGCCCCTGCCAGTGCTTCCCCTTAATGAGGTGTGAAAACTGTTCTCAGAGCGAAGACTATGTCCTAGGCCTTTAGGCAAGAAGACCTGGTATGAGCTGTGTGACTCCTCTCAGCTCAAGGGCAGCTCAAGAAGGTTCCGGAACTTCATTAGCTTGAAAGGGGCCAGAGTTAGGCCTGCCCATTCATAGTTAAGGGTAAAAGGAGGAAAATGTTTGGCCCCTGGGCCATCTGTAGCCAGCTCTGTACCAACTCACTCAGTGGGAGAGGGATCTGATCTTAAAACTCGTTTGGTTTCCCTAAACACACCCCTAGCTGGCACATCAGAAATCTTCAAGGGCAGAATGGTGCTGCCATATTCGAGTTTCATAAGGATAGTGCGCTGGAGGATAGTTTGCAATAAGGCAAATAGAATGTGCTGCAAAGGAGTAAAGGGTTGCCCCTGGAAACCTTTTTTCTCATTCGCTCAGGGCTGTCCTTGAGTCACTCTCACGCATTGGCTAGTAAATCCTACAAAAGTGGTTCCTCACCCACAAATCATCAGAAAACATCTGGACCTGAGGAAGAATGAAACCTGCTGTCTGTGATCTCTGTGGAGACCTGAGGAGCTGGACCTGCTCCTACCTGTACCGAGACCTGAAAAGTGACTCTGAGAGTCAGTTGGATGACCTCCTGTGCTTCTTCAGGGACACAACAAGCTGCAAGAGGCCTTTTTCCTGGAGTTTCCAGGAGGCCAGAAGCTAGCTTGAATCCAGTGGCAAAGTGAGCAAGGGACCCACGTCTGGGCATACCCTGCCAGCTTAGGGCGGACAAAGCAAACACAAGGAGATGATGGACGGAGCACTGAAACTTTTCAGACACTCACCCCCAGTCACAGATCTGGGTTGAATCCATCATCGTTCTTAAGCTCACTTCGCCACCCCAGTTCAGACAGAGCTATATGCAAATCAGTCTTGACCCTGTGCCTCATGGGAACAGTCCAGACCGAACTGCCAAGCCATGTCTTCCCTGGACTGGAAACAAGCATCCTGGGACCGGTTTCGGGCTAACAGCCCTCATCAGCCATTAGCTTGAATCCAGTGGCAAAGTGAGCAAGGGACCCACGTCTGGGCATACCCTGCCAACTTAGGGCAGACAAAGCAAAAACAAGGAGATGATGGACGGAGCACTGAAACTTTTCAGACACTCACCCCCAGTCACAGATCTGGGTTGAATCCATCATCGTTCTTGAGCTCGCTTCGCCACCCCAGTTCAGACACAGCTATATGCAAATCAGTCTTGACCCTGTGCCTCATGGGAACAGTCCAGACCGAACTGCCAAGCCATGTCTTCCCTGGACTGGAAACAAGCATCCTGGGACCGGTTTCGGGCTAACAGCCCTCATCAGCCAGGCTAGCTTGAATCCAGTGGCAAAGTGAGCAAGGGACCCACGTCTGGGCATACCCTGCCAACTTAGGGCAGACAAAGCAAAAACAAGGAGATGATGGACGGAGCGCTGAAACTTTTCAGACACTCACCCCCAGTCACAGATCTGGGTTGAATCCATCATCGTTCTTGAGCTCGCTTCGCCACCCCAGTTCAGACACAGCTATATGCAAATCAGTCTTGACCCTGTGCCTCATGGGAACAGTCCAGACCGAACTGCCAAGCCATGTCTTCCCTGGACCGGAAACAAGCATCCTGGGACCGGTTTCGGATATTTTGTAAAGTCATATATCGGGTCCTCCTTACTGGATTTGTTCTTTAAATACTTTAATCCATTTTTAAACTCCTTACTTCCTTTCCCGCTTCACTTAATTATTTTACAAACTCTTTACTCGCACTACTGCTTTACTCCCTCTTTCAAACACCTCGCATGCATTTTATAAATTTATTTATCTCGTCGCCCTTATTGGATTTTAGTTATTTTGGTGTTATTTTGCTTATTAAATGTTTCTCTATTATTAGAAATTGTTGGATTTTTATTGTGTTGTGTTTTGACTTTATATTTGTTTTAGTACTGCTAAATACTTTACACGATTTTCTTAAGTTGAGTCTGATGTACAACAGGATTTTCAATTTATTATTTGGGAAGGACATCCTTCCCAACTAATAACCCATTGTTTTACAGCAAGAGATTGCTTCATGTAAGGTTATAGCATCCTCCCTGGATTTCCATGGATCCTTTCTTAATCTCACTTGATTATCCCACTTTAATCTATTCATCTCAAACAATACTCTCTCATCAGCTACCACTCATACTGACTTAGGGCCTCATTACGATGACGGGTGGAAACTTTCCGCCCGACACCGTCTCGGATTTGGGAACCGACTGACTTGCGGTTCCGCCCGCCCGATTACGATGCGACCATACACTGTTCCATCGGAGGCCCATTGTTCTCTATGGGAAGCCGTGTTCTGCCTGACAACACAAGCTCCTATGGGGAAATGGGGTGTGTGTGTAAAACCATGCACCCTGTCGCAGGCACCCCATGGTGCCTGCCACACAGTGCAATGTTTTACAGGAGGGTCCCTTAGGTACCCCCTCAGCCCCCAACCGGAGGCTGCAGGATGAAGGGGGCCCTGCTAGGGTCCCCCAACGACACTTTCCGACAGCCTTTTCGTGTCACAGGCCTACTCGGAAAGGTTGTTGGAAATCACCATCTTAATCGGTCGGTCTGCAACGCTGTTTGTAGAGGTGCACGATGAGGTTCTGACTGACACGGATACTCCGAGAGCCAGTCGGAACCGATTCGGAACAACCGCGCGGTTTACTTTCTGACCGCGTACATCGTAATCGGTCGGGCGGATTGTAAACCGACTGAGTCGGTCAGAAGAGTTCCATCCCGGTCTAGGAAATTCCAATGATTGGGCGAAGGCTTTCTTCCCAACATCGTAATGAGGTCCTAAGTGTTTGGAATCATTAAATGAGCCCAAATGAACTTAGGCATTATTACTGTCAATTATTAGTTCAATACTAGAATGATAATCCCAGAAAAAGAGGGGAATATACATAAAAGTATTGTCTAGGACTGCTGTACGAGCTGATGAAACATATGTGTATGAAATAGGATTAGCGCTATAAGATCCCCAATGGACCTCTAGAGATAATGGGTGGATTTCGGTAAGAACCAACTTCGCTTTATTAGCTCTTTGCACCAACAAGGCCTTTTGTATGTTGCATATCCCATATCTGTCTTTCCATTCATTATGTCAATTATTAGTCCAATCACTACTAAAATCACTATTAATAATATTCACAATAAAACATATGTCAGATTGGAATCCCTTACTTCAAACCTAGGATTGCTATATACATTTAGATTTAAATGAAGAGGAGTGCATTTATTACATGAGCCCCAGTCAGACATCACAAATAGCACAAATTAATTTAATAAACGTTTAACTGAGTTCATTTCAATTCAGTGCCCATATAGACAATAAGTCGCCCTTGAACGGTGTGTGGGGGCAAGAAGGAGAAGATGACTTAATTTAGATCAATAATCTTCAATACCTATTACTTTTATTAACTTGTAATCCAGCTATTTTGAATAATAGAATTTTCAAGGTATGCACCCTGATTTAACGTAATTTTTCAGTTGTGCACTAGGTGCCATAGGCTTGCTTGGGATATAGTGTGGTAGCGAGCCATGCCCAATCATTGCCTGCCTTTCTTTGGTGATATTACAGCACCAATGCCCCCATTTCTATACTACATTATCTGTAAATTAGAAAGACTATTGTTTGTTCAATCCAATCAAATCAAAATATACTTTATCTAGACAATCAAGTCCATTAACTTGCCAAGTATGAATAAAAACAGCTTCACATTCCACAAATTTAAATGAATTAAGATAAAAATTGAGGACAGATTTCAGCATCTCTGTCATGAAATTTCTATCAATTCTGTAGAGTAAAAACAAATAAGCATAGAACATACAAAGTTCAAAATGCTTCTTGCTGTTGCCATATAAGACAGAAAACTTTGGCTCTCAACAATTAATTTTGACACCTCTTAAAATAAGAGATTTAAAAGCATAACCTGGTAATTAGTGCAGTTTCATAGTAAAACAATATAGTTTGCTCACTGCAGTGATTCTCTAAGAATCGGAAAGGAAAAGTGAAAAAGATGGTGAAAATCCACTTCAGATCTAGTGAAGAGTGCAGTACAAACAGGCAACTATGAGATCCAGTGTAGGCAGGATAGGTAAAGTTTGTCTGGGGTCAGCAAATTCTGATGGCGATTGCAGTTGTACCCATTTAAGAACTCCCTTCACCTTGCAGCCTGCCGTTCTATTTCCACTATGAGATAGGTTTTGCAGGCAGCATCTGCGTGGGAACGAACATTATGCTCAAAGTGACTAATAATCAAGTGGCGTCCCCAAATCCAACAAGGATTCAAGCACTTTCACCACTGACCCGCTCAAAGAGTATACCTGAAAAAAGCCTTTGAAAGTAGAAGACCTCTAGGTGGACCGCTAATTTATGTTGTCTCTGAAATCTTTTTAAATAACTGGCCAGTATATGTGGTCAACTGTGGTCTTAGTAAGGATGGCATTCAATGGCCAACTATGGGACCGCTGTATTTGTTTCTGCGGCTTTGAGACTGGGCCTATGACTCTGTCATTTGAAACAGTGTTTTTTGTCCTTAGTAATTTATCTACCATATCCAGAAATTTTATAAGTCTGGTAATGACTTGGGGATGAGCATCGTTCAATTGAAATTTGATGGCCGCTAGAATTGTCCATGTCCATTCTTTGGTCAAAGGATGTCTGAGGAATCTTCTGCATTCCTCAAGTAAGGCAGAACATATGCAAAGCAAATGTGTTAAAGATTCCTTGAACAGGCCACATAAACGGCACGTTTTGGTAGCTGGTTGACATACCCGAGTGAGCAGTAGATCGAAAGATGAGAAGCAGCCCATTTGAAGTTGACAAAACTTGGCTTTATAGGACGGCGAGAATGGTCCCATAACGTATTTCTGAACCCCTTTTTGAGCATAGCTTTCAAGAACTAAAACAGCATGTTTTCTTTTGCTAAAAGTCTGGTAGTCCAATGCAAAAATTCCATTTGAACCTTTTTATTTAAGGCTGCTTTAAACTGTGGATATTGTAGATTTAGAATCCCCAAGGCTGCACACATGTTAGAAATGGGATTTCTGGTTGGCTAGGGCAAGTGCCTAAGTCAGGCAGAAACCACCACTCTAGTCAGGGCAAGGGAGTTGCACACTGAAGATAACCCCTGCTCACCCCCTTGGTAGCTCGGCACAAGCAGTCAGGCTTATCCCAGAGGCAATGTGTAAAGCGTTTGCGCAGCACACTCACACAGCAGCGACATAGTAGGTACACCACAAAAGAAACTCCACACAAGGTTATATAAAAAATAGCCTTTGTATTACTCATAAACACATTAGAATGCAATCACATATATACACTGTGCCACCTGGCACTAGGCATTACTTTACAGGGGATTATATACATGACAGGGCCAATCGGGCCACTGTCAGAACCAGTAGATCTCACTAGTAGGGAAATCAAAACAACCAGTAATTACTGGCAATAGTACACTTAGCATAACCCATATTAGGCATTAGCATCAGCAGGTCATCGTACCCCCTCTCAGAGGGCATATCTTACCAACATAGCATAAGACATTATGCATACCTATAATCATCAGCACAGCAATCAATACTTACTGGCCAGAGTGCACTTAGCACTACACATTAGGTATAAAACCTCACATTATGGCACAGGTACCATAGTAACATCATGCCCAGCAGTGTACCTTAAGCAAAAGCATTAGGCAGCAGTACTCAGCGTAGCACCTTATGCCAGTTCCATAGTCATCCGTGCACCTGAGTAATCACTGGCCATAGTCCACGTATCGTGAGCACCTCCAGCTCACCTAGCCTCGTGCAGACGTATATCCCCCTTAGCATGGGGGACCACGAAGTCTAATCAGGCACCCCCAAATGGCCACCTCTTCCCCCCCTCGTTAGGCGGTAACAGTGCTCTGAGCTCCAAGGCTACTGGGCCATCTGCCCAACTAATACCCTGAATGCACCGCCTCCGATCGGGGCCTCAAGGCTCCTTTTTCAAGCTGAGGAGCAGGGGCCTCCGTGAAGGCAGGGCCAAGAATGCAGCTGGCCGCAACCGTGCGGCTCCGCTGCGGGAGCCCACGAGACTCACCAATGCTGCAGCTCCTCACCGGACCTCGGGGCCCCCAAAGCGTCGACTCCCTCTCTTCGCTGTTACACGGAGCACAGTCTCCGTCATTTTTGCTTTCTCCCTCCGGAAGGCTCAGGCAGTACGTGGGGCTCTCACTGGCACAGGAGTCCTGCCCACCTCCAGGCAGGAGGCTTGCCTGATTTTCCTTCTCTTACGGCGGTCTCCAGTTAGAAATCACGTTGGGCTCTCCTCTCCTCACAGGTAGCCCCGCCCAAACCCAGGCAACAGCCGCCTGGCTTCCGGCGGCCTTCTTCATAGCTGGCCTCGCCCCTCAAGGCGGCAGACGACACCCGCGGGGCTCTCCCCTTCACACGGGAGTTCCGCCCAAAGTCAGGCGTCCTCAGCCTGACTTCCTGTCTGTGGCGATTTTCCTCTACTTTACGCCGCGTTCAGGTTTCAAGCCAACTCCTAGGGCTCAGCATGAGAAACGAGGCAGCGCCCCCCACCACGCCTTTAGCAGGCGGACACCGCAAGGTCCCTATGCCACAGGGACACATGAAAACACCTCCTTAGGGGGTCCTACTGCAAGCAGGCAGCAGCGCTCACCACGCACTACTGCAACACGAACCCCTGCCAGGGGCTCAAGCACCTGGGAGCCCTGGTAGCGCTCCAAGCCTGGGTCCAGGGCAATAAGTAAAACATGCAGCGCTCAGCCTGTCTCCCACTTCCAAATACCAGCAGGGAGCAGGCAGCGCTTTCCTCCAGGAAAGAGGTAAAGGCAGAGGCTGGCACAGGCAGGCCAGCACACTAAGTCCCTAGACAGAGCAGCAGTCCCTTCAGCTGCCCAACAGGGCAGCAGGTCAGTCCTCCAGTGGCGGTTCCTCTTGCCAGTCCAGCAGCCTGCCGGCCGCCGGCTTAAAGTCAGCACCCAGCAGCACTCTCACATGGGGTCACAGCCCCAATACTTATACCCCAAATGTCTTTGTTCTCCCCCTGGTCCAGGGCTCTGCGCCCGGTCCAAACAAGTTCTGGGGGCACTCACACCTTTCTCTAAAGGTGCACCACCACCTCCTTTGACAGCATAGGCTCTGGCCCCAGACACACCACAGGGGGGCGGAGCCAGCATTGTGGAAGGCAGGCACAGTCCCATTCAGTCCCAGGTGCTACTCCTCCCACCACTCAAAATGCAGATGGGCCTATTCAGCCTAGGGCTGGGTCATCCCAGAAGGGCCAGGCACACCTCAACCTCCCCCAGGGGCTGTCTACAGGGAATGCACATCCTCTGTCTCTCTCACACTGAAACCAGACAGTCAATCCACAAACTGGCAGGCACAAAGACACATAGCAAACAGAGATGCCCACTTCTAAAAGTGGCATTTCTAAAATAGTGATAATAAATCTGCGAACACCATTTCGCAGCATTTATTACAACTATTCCAAACATACCAAACTTGACCACTCTACTCCGCTCAGGTCAGGAATTACCACTGTAGCACATATCAGGGAATCCCCAAAGCATTCCTATGAGAGGGCAGCCTCACAGTAGTGAGAAACCAAAATGGCTGTTTGTCACTACCAGGACATCCCACACAGTTAAGGTACATGTCCTACCTTTTACCTACAATGCACCTTGCCCATAGGGCTAGCTAGGGCCTACCTTAGGGGTGACTGATATGTAGTTAAAGGGGAGTCACAGACGTGGTACCCACTTTATGTGCCACGTCACAGCGGCAGTAAACTGCGCGTGCAGGGCCTGCAATGGCAGAGGCCTGAGACAGGTTTGAAAGGCTACTTTGGTGGGTGGCGCAAGTAGCGCTGCAAGCCCACCAGTAGCATTTAATTTACTGGCCCCGGGTACATGAGATACCACATTACTGGGGACTGATAGGTAAATTAAATTACGCCAAACAGGTGTAGACCAATCTTACCATGTTTACCATAGAGAGCACATGCACTTTACACTGGACAGCAGTGATAAAGTGCTCAAAGTCCTAAAACCACCAACACCAGGTCAGAAAAAATACTAGGAGGAAGGCAAAAAGTTCAGGAATGACCCTGCAAAAAAGGCCAAGTCCAACACAACCCCTTTCCAGCCAAGAGCCAGGGTAGACCAATCATTACCTTGATGGGCTTCCCTGCTTGGGGCGATAGAACACAGACGCGGACCTGCAACTGCAGGGGCACACTCCTGTTCGACGCCAATGTGAACCAGTGTGGTTCCCTCTGTCAAAGCTCCCAGGACCAACTAAGTTACCCCACTGGGACTCACTAGCTGTCCGCTGCCAGGACCAGGACATAGGCCATCCAGATGTCTCTGGTCCTTGCCATCTCACAGAGTGGGGGGCAGTAACCCCTGGTACATAGTATCCATTCTCCACTCTACCTCTCATCAGTGCAGTTCTAAACTGCCACTGATCCTCCAACCCAAGGTCTGCACCCTCAGGCTGACCAGAGGTCACGGGTGAGGCTCTCCTCCCCCTACCTCTCCTTCTAGGGTTCCGCACTCTCCTCCTTGGAGAGGCACCCTCAGAACACAACTCTCCCACCAGTTCAGGACCACTCTCCTGCAACTAGTCTCCCAACCTAGGATCTAAACCCTCAGGTTGAACCGGGGTCAGAGGCGAGGACTCCCTCCCTCTGCACACCCTTCCAGAGTTCTGCACCCTCCCACCTGGAGTGGTACCCCCAGAAGACAAAACAGTAGGGACACTGGTTACAGATGTCCTTCCCTCCAGGTCAGGCGGAACCTGAACCTGGCCTCCCAACCCCGGATCTAAACCCTGCGGTTGAACCGGAACCAGAGGCGAGGACTCCCTCCCTCTGCACCCCCTTCCAGAGTTCTGCACCCTCCCACCTGGAGTGGTACCCCCAGAAGGCAAACCGGTCAGGACACTGCTTACAGATGTTCTTCCCTTCAGGTCAGGCAGAACCTGAACCTGGCCTCCCAAACCAGAGACTAAACCCTGCGGCTGAGCACCCGCCTGGCACACCAGGACTTCCTGGGGAGCACGCATGCCCCCCCAAGGGTAACACATACCTCCTGTGTTGCATGACAGTCTGCCTGGCGCTGATCTCCCGACCCCTGTCCATCTGACAGTGCGCGAAGACCCCCAGGACAGTGTCACCATGGTCACTCCTAGGAGGCTCAGCCCTTATGGCTGGCCCCTGTTCCACTGGTTCTCCCACTGGGGGACTCTCTCCCCCTCCATCTGGACTTCTGCGCCCTCCACTTAGGAGTGGCACCGCCAGACACCAGAACCGATGGAGCTCCGCTTACAGATGCTCCACGTTCTCCTGACACTAGGAGATCCCCCTCAACGGATGTCCTACTAGTACAGCCTAGGCTCCCCACCTGGTGTTCCCTTAGGGAACCCTCCAGGCCCTGAGACTGGGTTTCTGGCACCTTGGGACACAGCCCACTCTCACTCCTTCTCCGTGGAGACAGGACGTGAGCCCCCACACCCCTCCCACTACACTGGGGCCTATCTGGGCTACTAAGACCCTTTCCCTGGGCTGGGAAATACCTGAGCCACTCCTCTTAGGGTCACTCCCCAATGCCTCCTCAGACCCTCTGGCACTCACCCAGAGGTCTGCCTCCCGTGCAAGCTCCCTGGGATCAGAGAACCCACACTCCAACAGGTGTTGGCGTAACCCTGGAAAACAACAACGGAACATGTGCTCTCTGACAATCAGATTGAACAGCCCTTCAAAATTGTTTGCCGTGCTACCCATCACCCAACCTTCCAGTGCATCACAACACTCATCCACAAACTCCCCCCAAGACTGGTGAGACAGTTTCCAACTGCCCCTGAACCTCAACCTTTACCCTTCAGGTGTGACACCCTCTTCCTGGGAACTAGGTACAACGATCTGGGAGTGGGACATCCTACACTGGAATCACTTCTGCTGCCACCACTGGACCTCACCCTCACTGGTGAATCCAGACTTCTAAAACTACACTCAGGGGTCATATCCTTAGTTTTTCTCTGGCGAAGGCCCTCTCTGCCTCCGCCATCCTCTCCTGCGCTAAGACCCTCTCAGTCTCTAGCTTTTTCTCTTCAAGGACCAACTCCTTGAGTCTCAACTCCTGAGCCAACAAGGCCTTTTTCTCCTCCACACCCAGCTGCGCTATCTCCTTGGCATGCTCTAACCTGAGCCTTTCCAAAGCCAGCTGGTGCTCCCTTTCTTCCCTCCTATCTACCCACTCCTCTGGGGACAGGGAAAGGGATGGGGCACTGCATCCGGCACTGGACCCAGCAAGGGACTCCCTCTCTATGGGGTCCCCACTATCTACTGGCTTCCCTGCCCTGTCATTTTCTTTCTCCTGTGCAGATTCTTCAGGGCCACCCTCAGACCCTCTTGGTATGCGGACAGGGCACTCTTCCCCTCATAGTACCCACGTCTCCATTCATCCTCTTGTCATTGGAGCAGGACTTTCTGGAAGCTTAGCTGGGTGTCTGACCCACTCACTGCTATGTCTCTCTCCTCACAGAACCCCCTCAACTCCAGCATACTCTATTTGAACAGATCACCTACAATAAAGGCAGATTCTATTTTTGGCAAGGCACTAAGACACAAGTGCAACACAAGAGACCTAGGTGTAAAAAGCTGCAACAGGAGTACACAATAAAAATGACTTTTGCGAGGAGAAATAATAGAATCAGGCGAAATCCCCAAACATGTGATTGTCTAAAATGCAGAGTTTTGTAGTACAACCATGCGTCACTGTGGTACTGCGCAAACGCAAGTCCTATCCTCACCGTTGACAACCAATGTTAGAAATGGGATTTCTGGTTGGCTAGGGCAAGCACCTAAGCCATGCAGAAACCACCACTCTAGTCAGGGCAAGGGAGTTACACACTGAAGATAACCCCTGCTCACCCCCTTGGTAGCTCGGCACGAGCAGTCGGGCTTATCCCAGAGGCAATCTGTAAAGCACTTGCGCAGCACACTCACACAGCAGCGACACACTAGGTACACCACAAAAAAAAAACCCCCACAAGGTTATATAAAAAATAGCCTTTGTATTACTCATAAACACATTAGAATGCAATCACATATATACACTGTGCCACCTGGCACTAGGCATTACTTTACAGGGGATTATATACACGACTGGGCCAATCGGGCCACTGTCAGAACCAGTAGATCTCACTAGTAGGGAAATCAAAACAACCAGTAATTACTGGCAATAGTACACTTAGCATAACCCACATTAGGGTTTACCATCAGCAGGTCACCGTACCCCCTCTCAGAGGGCACACCTTACCAACATAGTAGCATAAGACATTATGCATACCTATAATCATCAGCATAGCACAGCAATCAGTACTTACTGGCCAGAGTATACTTAGCACTACACATTAGGTATAAAACCTCACATTATGGCACAGGTACCATAGTAACATCATGCCCAGCAGTGTACCTTAAGCAAAAGCATTAGGCAGCAGTACTCAGCGTAGCACCTTATGCCAGTTCCATAGTCATCCGTGCACCTGAGTAATCACTGGCCATAGTCCACGTATCGTGAGCACCTCCAGCTCACCTAGCCTCATGCAGACATTTATCCCCCTTAGCGTGGGGGACCACGAAGTCTAATCAGGTACCCCCAAGGGGCTGCCTCTTCCCCCCTCGTTAGGCGGTAACAGTGCTCCGGGCTCCAAGGCTACTGGGCCATCTGCCCAAATAATACCCTGAATGCACCGCCTCCGATCGGGGCCTCAAGGCTCCTTTTTCAAGCTGAGGAGCAGGGGCCTCCGTGAAGGCAGGGCCTCAAATGCAGCTGGCTGCGACCGTGCGGCTCCACTGCAGGAGCCCACGAGACTCACCAATGCTACAGCTCCTCACCGGACCTTGGGCCCCAAAGCGTTGACTCCCTCTCTTCGCCGTTACACGGAGCACAGTCTCCGTCATTTTTGCCTTCTCGCTCCGGCAGGCTCAGGCAGTACGTCGGGCTCTCACCGCCACGGGAGTCCCGCCAACCTCCAGGCAGGAGGCTTGCCTGACTTCCCTTCTCCCGCGGCGGTCTCCAGTTAGAAATCACGCTGGGCTCTCCTCTCCTCACAGGGAGCCCCACCCAAACCCAGGCAACAGCCGCCTGGCTTCCGGCGGCCTTCTTCGTAGCTGGCCTCGCCCCTCAAGGCGGCAGTCGACACCCGCGGGGCTCTCCCTTTCACACGGGAGCCCCGCCCAAAGTCAGGCGTCCTCAGCCTGACTTCCTGTCTGTGTCCGTGGCGATTTTCCTCTGCTTTACGCCGCGTTCAGGTTTCGAGCCAACTCCTTGGGCTCAGCATGAGAAACGATGCAGCTCCCCCCACGACGCCTTTAGCGGGCGCACACCGCAAGGTCCCTACGCCACAGGGACACAGGAAAACACCTCCTTAGGGGGTCCCACTGCAAGCAGGCAGCAGTGCTCACCACACGCTACTGCAACACAAACCCCTGCCAGGGGCTCGAGCACCTGGGAACCCTAGTAGGGCTCCAAGCCTGGGTCCAGGGCAGTCAGTAAAACATGCAGCGCTCAGCCTGTCTCCCCCTTCCAAATACCAGCAGGGAGCGGGCAGCGCTTTCCTCCAGGAAAGAGGCAGAGCCTGGCACAGGCAGGCCAGCACACTGGGTCCCTAGACAGAGCAGCAGTCCCTTCAGCTGCCCAGCAGGGCAGCAGGTCAGTCCTTCAGTGGCGGTTCCTCTTGCTAGTCAAGCAGCCTGCCGGCCGCAGGCTTCAAGTCAGCACCCAGCAGCACTCCCACATGGGGTCACAGCCCCAATACTTATACCCTAAATGACTTTGTTCTCCCCCTGGCCCAGGGCTCTGCGCCCGGTCCAAACCAGTTCTGGGGGCACTCGCACCTTTCTCTAAAGGTGCACCACCACCTCCTTTGTAAGCGTAGGCTCTGGCCCCAGACACACCACAGGGGGGGGCGGAGCCAGCATTGTGGAAGGCAGGCACAGTCCCATTCAGTCCCAGGTGCTACTCTTCCCACCACTCCAAATGCAGATGGGCCTATTCAGCCTAGGGCTGGGTCATCCCGGAAGGGCCAGGCACACCTCAACCTCCCCCAGGGGCTGTCTACAGGGAATGCACATCCTCTGTCTCACACTGAAACCAGACAGTCAATCCACAAACAGGCAGGCACAAAGACACATAGCACGCAGAAATGTCCACTTTTAAAAGTGGCATTTCTAAAATAGTGATGATAAATCTACGAACACCATTATGCAGCATTTATTACCACTATTCCAAACATACCAAACTTGACCACTCTACTCCTCTCAGGTCAGGAATTACCACTGAAGCACATATCAGGGAATCCCCAATGCATTCCTATGAGAGGGCAGCCTCACAGTAGTGAGGAATCAAAATGGCTGTTTGTCATTACCAGGACATGCCACACAGTTAAGGCACATGTCCTACCTTTTACCTACAATGCACCCTGCCCATAGGGCTAGCTAGGGCCTAACTTAGGGGTGACTGATATGTAGTAAAAGGGGAGTCACAGACGTGGCACCCACTTTATGTGCCACGTCACAGCGGCAGTAAACTGCGTGCACAGGCCCTGCAATGGCAGAGGCCTGAGACAGGTTTGAAAGGCTACTTTGGTGGGTGGCGCAAGTAGCGCTGCAAGCCCACCAGTAGCATTTAATTTACTGGCCCCGGGTACATGAGATACATGAGATACCACATTACTGGGGACTGATATGTAAATTAAATTACGCCAAACAGGTGTAGACCAATCTTACCATGTTTACCATAGAGAGCACATGCACTTTACACTGGACAGCAGTGATAAAGTGCTCAAAACCACCAACACCAGGTCAGAAAAAATACTAGGAGGAAGGCAAAAAGTTCAGGGATGACCCTGCAAAAAGGGCCAAGTCCAACAAGACATTTTAGCTCCAGGGCATCGGAAAGGGCCCTCGACCAGGCGTTTGGACGACTCAGGCTATTGTTGGTGAAGTTTCAAGCGAGATCAGATTTTTCAGAGAGCCTTTTTTTTGTGGCACGTGCTGAGTGCATGTACTTTAAGACGCCGGCCTTCTGTATGAGGAGTTGGTCCCTCATCTTAAATTCCATCCTAATCTGGGATGGAGAAGCGTTATGTGGGAGTTTGAACATTGTCCTGAATACGGCACTCTGTGAGTTTAAAAAGGTGCTACGTTTTCCTAGGAATGCTTCTGACCCATATGCCAAGGTCGGAGTAAGTTTGGCAGTAACTATTTTCAACAATGGATCAAAGGTGTGCTGTTTTGTTCTCTTAAAGATAGTTTGAAAGGCAAATTGTAGTGAGGCCAATTTTGGTTTTAATGAATTAAGATGCAATAAGTGACTATCCTTCTCATCCAGCCAGCACCCGAGATATTTGTATTTATTTGATGTGTTCAGGCAATGGTTGTTAAGATGGCAGGAAAAAAACATTTCCTTTTACCTGCCAAAAATCACAATATTTGTTTCTTCATAGTTTTTCATGCCGTTTGAGCTACAATGATTGTGTAAGACATCAAACGGTCTTTGGAGCCCAATCAGTGTTTGGCTTAAAAGAACTATGTCATCCTCGTAGAGAAGTGAGGTGATGTGATGATTCGCCAATTTTGGTGCGTGGCTCATTACTAGGTTTGATGTGGGTACCGGATGACACATAAACATTAAATAGAGCAGAAGCTAATA
This sequence comes from Calotriton arnoldi, assembly GCA_963921515.1. NCBI lineage: Eukaryota > Metazoa > Chordata > Amphibia > Caudata > Salamandridae > Calotriton > Calotriton arnoldi. The sequence continues at coordinate 432,596 of CAWUFW010007441.1, read as the reverse complement.
CACACCGCTACTTGACGCCGTGTTCAATATTTATTTTGTCAGAGACTGCTGTATTATAACCCAGTTTTTCTCTGGCCCATGTGTCAGAGTAGAGCAGCAAAATGCTGTAGAGTAATGGTTCCAGTATTTTCCAGGCTTAAAACTTAGTCCAAAGCAATTGGCTTTTAACATGGTCAAAAGCCTTGCTCTAGTCTATAAAACAGCAGTAGAGCAGCTCGTTTTTCCTTATCTGTTTTGCTGCAAGCATCCTTATGGCCACAAGATTGCCAATGGTGCCGGAGAATGGTCTAAAGCCAGTTTGATTAAATAGCAGCAAGTTATTTATTGTTGCCCGTTCTTCTAAATTCTCCAGCAGGAGCGACACGAAATATTTGGCCTCAACATCCAGAAGTGCAATATATCAATAACTGTTGGGGAGCGCCACTGGTCCTTTTTTATAGATAGGATATAGGATCAAACCTTGCCAATAAGATTGGATAGATTCAGTAGTTATGCAGAGGGTTAAAGAAAATTCCAGAGACCTGGACCGGAACCCAATGTATGGAGGCTGAAATGCCATTAGGGCCCGGTGCGCTATCAGCTCTGCTTTTCTGAATCAAATTTGCTATTCTTATGGCCATAAAAGTTGTCAGCGTTGTTGCACTTCTGTTGCAACAAATATCTGTTGTCCGAATTTTTGCTTGCTCAGGCTGAGTTGTTGGTTGGACCTTTTCGTTGTGTCTTTGTACAGAGTGGTGACATGTTTTATCCAATTTTCCGAGGCGACATTGCTCCCATTTATATTTGTTGACTCTCATCCCCTGTTTAACACCTTGGCTGCAGCACAAATTCTGCCGCGGTGCTGAACATTCCATTCTTGGGCGTGGTTCGGACGGCCCCCTGCCGTCGTGCGCACATGCCCACCGTGACTCATGACGGCCGGGGGCCGTCATGAGCACCGAAGGGGTTAAACAGTTAATTATTATCCAAAAGTCTCTTGGGTTTTTGTTTCAGCATGTAAGAAAAAGTTTGGTCTGAAGTGCTTCCTCGTATTTTTGTTTAGCTTGCCAAATTTGTTTTTGTAGTGACTGCACAGGGTGTCAACGTCTGCCAACAGGTTGGAATTTGACCATGATTTAAGTGATCATAACTTCTTGATCAAGATTCTTTTCTGGCTCTTTAAGTCTTTTGTGAACCATGATTTTGAAGAATTGAACCTTGTTGGTAAGTTAGCTCATTGGCTGATAACAAGAGCAGAAAGTAACCTTTGCACGAGGAGTTCACAATCATTGATTGTGTATATTGGAGTGCTATCTTGATTGAATGACAATTGTTTCCAGTTATTGTACTTTATGGCAACTTCCGAGCTCCATTTGAGCCGTTTCCAGTTATGGTGAGAGTCCTTTGAGCCAATAAGTCTTAGGGTGGTATGAGCACAGAATTTGTTTTATAAACAGAATGTTGCTTATGGTCACTTTCACACTGTGGGAGGAGGGAGTGTGAGGTGATGGCATTGAACAGAGTGACTGAGCAGAATGTATAATCCAACACAGCTGATCTTATTGGGCAAAGATGAGGGGGGTGTGAAAGTTGATCTTCCAGAAAGCGCCTGTTCAGGCTCACAGGGACAATGCCTCTAGAGTAGCTAAAAGAGTGCGTGTAGTGAGTCTGCTCTTAGTGGCCTTGTGACCTGCAATGGAATCAGTCTCCAGGTCTCTGCTGTTTTATGTGCGATGCTACGAAAGGGATTATATGGCAATTTTAAGTTGAGGTCTCAAGTCAGGAGAAGGTGGGCATTAGCATAATTATGCCTGATATCAGAAATCAACTGCTCCCGTTTCTTCTCCCTCTGGTGTTTCCCTGAGAATGCTGGATGTATATACATGTTAAACAGGAATAAGTGGCACTTTTTTTGATTATGTGTGAATATCAAGGACCCCCTGTATATATGGATATACTATTCCTAGGACAGGGTAAACAGCCAAGAGAAAATATCGTTCCTAGGTAATAGAAGAACAAAATCACAATGAGTGTGATAAACAATGAAAAGACAATGAGGACAGAAAGTGGCAAAATATAGATAAAAACTGTAATTATTTATTTAATTAATATTCATATATATGAGACAAAATCAACAAAAATAAAAAACAAATTATAAATGACATATACACTCATGTACTCTGATACATTCATGAAAATATAAATCAAGTTTGATAAAATACAAAGTACATATAAAAATTCGAAGTGGCAACAGATAAATCTTCGACGCGCGTTTCGGCGCACGTAGCGCCTTCGTCAGGAAAAGCCACAACAACCTAAAATTAATAAAAACATAACTGAACCTTCATTGTCATAATTTCAATAATATTTACAATAGTAGTAGTAATGATACATTTATAAAGTGCCTTCAGTTATAACTACAAGAAATTAAAACAGAAACCAGAGTGCCCGTGTTTACAGATTTAATTAAAAGAAAAGAATGGAAAAATAAAGTGCATAAATGAAAATAGAATAAAAATGAATAGAGTGCAGTAAAGCTACTCCCAAAACCGATTTCCAGTAGAAACGGAATGTGAGCTTACTTGAGAACTAATGCGACTTAACAAAGATAGACGAGGCTTGGTCACTCGTTATTTTGTTATGCGATGAAACATCTGCAATAACATATGTAATACAAGGTTATCAGAGTATTCCAAATATACAGGTATTAACGCATCAAGCACATTATATATCGTATTTAGTATCTAGTTCTATTTGGAACTATTTTATAATCGTAAGAGAATGGTGCTTACCGATGAATTAGAACCGATATGAACTCTGAGATGTAAACGTACAAGACGATACTCTTAGGATATTGGTTAGTGATGTAGATAAAAACAATTTTTTTATAAAAAAGAAAAAATAGAGCGGACCTTACTTTATATCAATACTGACAATGGTCACGTCCTAAGGAAAACATAAAAATAATATAGTAAATCTAAATATACAGGCTGCAGACAAAATATGAATCTAACTAGTACCATGATGCAAGGCAGGGGAAAATAAGCCTACTTGTATATACAGCGATCCTATTAATTGCCAGTTCTAAAAAGAAAAAGCAAACGGACAAATGAGTATTCAAAAAAGGGGGCAAGCCTATTACAAAAATGAAGTGAGGTAGATTAAATCTAGAGGAAAGGGCTGCTAGCTAGAGGACGACTTACTTGTATAAGGATGCCGCCGCGTGGAAAACGTCTAGCGTTCTGTCGAGCGAGATTCGCTTCTGAGTGATGCTCGTCAAAAATCGGCAATTTAAACACAGGTGCGGAATGCTAGTTCCGGTCATGTGATGTTGGACTAGCGAATTCGAAGGGCGCTTCCTAATCTCGGTTCATACCTAGAGTTGACCAATAAGAAATGTGATCTCTGTCTAATGCTTAAACAGTGTAGGCAACCGGAGGCAACTAAAACGCTAACCTCTATCATAATCGGAAATTCGCAATGGTAGTCATTGCAGAGTCTCCTAGTCACTGACATATACAGAAAACATATTCCGGTCATGTGGTGTCGAGCTGTCAAATGAGGGGTACTTCCTAATCTCATTTCTTATCGTGGACTATCTATGAGAAATACAATCTTTGTCTAATGTTAAAAGGTATATAACGGTAGCGACAATGGTCGGAAGCAACTAAAAACGCTAACTTGTATCATAGTTGGAAATAGCGATAGTAATATTACAGGATCTCCTCTTCCGATTATATAATGTCAGGCAAACACCAAAGAGTTATAAAACTTAACATGAATGCACTAGGTATTATAAACTAACCCATGCAGAATACCATACATTTTCTGATATTCGGGAAGTGTTACACGGTGGTAACAGCAACTAGAGCACAAACTAACATCTAAATCGATTTCATAACCTGAACTGTAATGTTACAGTTCAAAATAAAGTATACTTAAGGACAAAATTACGTAAAACAGTATGTAATGATTAAACAATGGCATTTTCCCAAGGTATGTCATTGTTTAATCCACATTTGAAAGTATTAAGAGAATAAATCCAGTAAACCTCTCTATTTTTACGGATTGCCAATCCACCCTTCTCGTCTGGTAATCTGATTTTTTCTAAAATGCGCCAACGCATTTAATCCGGTTTGTGATGGAAATCCATATAGTGTTTGACTAAGGGTGCTAAGAGTTTCTTTGTTTTAATGGCTGAAAGATGTTCTGTAAGCCTGGTTTGAATTGCTCTGGAAGTTTCCCCAACATAACCCGGATGACAGGGGCACAAAATCAAATATATGACGTTTTGAGTCTTACAATTCCATAACTGTTGGGCTTGTATGACAAACCCATTGAATTTAAAAATTTCTCCTGTCATCACGGTGGAACATGATTTACAGGTAGAACATTTAATGGTACCTCTAATAGGTGTTGCACCATAAATAGTTTTCTGAATAAAACTCGGAGTAGAGTTCGTAGAGTACAGTACCATAATCAGCAGAGCGACATGTCAGCGATAAAAAAGAGAAAACCAGCAATTGTATAAGAGAGGAGATATGATAGCAAAAGGCAGAGAGAACCAGCAGAACATTTGAAGGAGTGAGAAATTGGTACACGGAAAGGGCCAAGCAGTACAGGAAATTATGCACAGAAACAAAAGGCGGTAAGCGCGATAAAGGAGAGTTATTGGAGGAATTTGCTCATTAGGAAGGTTTTAGCTTCCTTTTTGAAGATTGACAGAGAAGGTATTCTTCTGATGGAGGATGGTAGCGAGTTCCAGATTCTTGGTGCAGCCCCAGAGAATTCTCGGTTATAAGTTTTTTCCTTGCGGAAGCGGGGTGGCTGGAGCACACGGTCGCTGGCGGACCAGGAGTTTCTGAATCCCCCAGATACCACGATTTTCTGGGCGAGATATGCCGGGGAGTTCATGTATAAGGCTTTGTGTGTGATACAGGCCAGCTTGAGCTGGATTCTGGTTTCAAGAGGAAGCCAGTTCAAGGCCTTCAGATGTGGTGAAATATGGTCAAATTTTTTTGAGCCAGATAAGAGTCTAGCTGCTGCGTTGAGGCAAGCTTTTAGAGGGGCCGTGGAGGTCTTTGGTTGGCCAGATAGGGTAGAGCAGCCGTATTCAATTCTGGAGATAACTAACGCCTGAACTGCGTTTTTTAGGTCCACAGTTTCAAGGAAGGGTTTTAGTTTTCTCAAGTAGCTCAGGTGGAACCTGGCAGTTTTGGCCATCGAATTGATGTGTTCACGCATATTCAGGTTGCTGTCCAAGGTTATACCGAGAGATTTAGCAGAATCCACTATGGTCGGTGTGCAGTTAAGTGCTGTGATCGAGTTAGTCCATTCCAGGATGTTATTGGAGTTTTTAGGGGGGGAGATGAGAAGGAACTCCGTTTTTTGGGCATTCAGTTTGAGCTGGTTGTTGGCGAGCCATTGAACAGTCAGTTTCAGGGCGTCAGTCAGATACGGAATCTCCTCTAGAGAAGAGATTTTGATGTAGATCTGAGTGTCATCGGCGTACATGTGGAAGGAGATGTTGGCCCTGCGAAGTATTTCAGCTAACGGTTCAAGGTAGAGATTGAAGAGGGTAGGGGACAGAGTAGAGCCTTGAGGGACACCGATTGATATTGGGGAAGGAGCAGATAGGTTGCTGTTGACTAAGAATCTCTGGGTGCGGTTCTGGAGGAAGGAACCAAACCATTTGATGACGGTACCTCCTAGACCCATCCTGTGTTCGATACGTTCAAGAAGTTTCTCGTGGTTGACTGTGTCGAATGCCGAGGAAAGATCCAGTAGGATCAAGAGACAGGTTTTGCCTTGGTCAAGGGTTTGGAGAGCATCATCTACAATGTGAAGAATAGTAGTTTCAGTGCTATGTCCAGGCCTGAACCCAGATTGGAATTCGTCAAGCAAGTTGAAATTAGCGATATGTTGGCTTAGTTGTAGCTGCACACATTTCTCCAGCACTTTCGCAAGAAGAGGAATATTGGAAATTGGTCTGAAGCTGTCTGGAATTGCCGGATTCAGAGTGGGGTTTTTTTAGGATAGGGATGACTTGCCCGGTTTTCAGGGAGTCAGGTATGGACCCTTGAAGAAGGGAAGCATTGATAATTGTAGTCTAAATGGGAACGATGAATAGGGAGGTCGCTGCCAGGCAGTTGGCAGGGAGAGGGTCGTTGAAGTGGGTATTCGGTTTTAAGGAGGATAGAATTTTCGAGATGGAATGGTCATCATATAGTTCAAAGTTGGACCAGTGAGCTTGATTTTTGGGTGTTGCCTGGGGGGGAAAAGAGGAGAGATGGGTCCCGGTAAGAGGAGGAGGGAAGTTTGAGGTGGCATTAATTTGTTACCTAGAGAGTTAATTTTGGTTGTAAAAAGGAGGAGAACTCATCACAGGTTATTAGGGATTTTGTAGTTTCTTTGGATGACTTAGCTAGTTTGTTTGATTGAAATTTGACTGTTTCAAAGAGCTTGTGGGGTCTGTTCTTGACGTTTTCCAGTTCTGATCTGAAGAACTTTTTTGGGATAGGAGGATGTTCTAGTTGTAAGTATTTCTGGCCTGACGGAGAAGTTTAAGTTGGGAGGCTGAAGGGTGCTGTCTCCAGTTTCTTTCTGTAAGTTGGAGAGCTCTTTTTTTGCTATTGAGGGGTCCGCTGAACCAGGGGTTTTTGTCTTTGATTTGGGACCTTTTGAGCTTTAACGGGGCCAGATCATCCATTATGTTGGACGTAGTCGAGTTGTAATGCTCTGTGAGGTCATTGACCTTAGATAGATTTGGGGGGGGGGTGTAGGTCGTTCTCGCAGTGAGCAGTCAACTTCTCGAGGTCAAGGCTCTTAGTGTCTCTGAACCAGCGTTTCAGTTTCACCGGTTGCCCAGGTCTTTTCATGCGGTAGTCAGGTATTATGAAGGTGATGGCATGGTGGTCTGACCAGTCGCATGGATCTATTGAATTCAGCCTGACCGCCGATGCCTTAGCGATGATCCAATCCAACGTGGCGCCTTTCTAGTGGGTTGGAAGAGTGCAGGCCTGGGTGAGTGATTGGTCAGCGAGGAAAACTTTGACAGTGTTGACCTGGGAGTCATTGGGGTCATTCCAGTGCAGATTAAAGTCACCGAGAAAAATGTCATTGGAGTGGGGGGAGACCCTAGCGGTAATGATTTCCATGAGGAGATCCATGAATGTGTCGTTCTTGCCTGGCGGGGGGTAGAAGATGTGCAATTTGCATAACTGAGTAGTGTTGTTACAAATGGAGAGAGCAAGATATTCGCAGGAGTCCGTGGGGTCTGCATGGAGTTCTGTGACAAGGAGGTCTGAGCTGTAGATGCATGCAATGCCTCCCCCTTTTTTTATTTGTCTATCAAGCCTGACGATGATTAAAATTTGGCGGGACCAGTAAATCAAGGTAAGGAGATGAAGATTCATTGAGCCAAGACTCGGTTAGGATAGCTACATCAGTTTTATGGCTTAGGATGAGGGCGGCGATGTCAGAGGCGTGTCTCGCAGCTGAACGGCAATTTAGGAGGCCAGAGAGTGGAGCATCGGGACAAATGTTGTAAGAAGGGGAGGATAGGGGTACTTGTGTTAAGTACAATGGCATCGAAAAAGACGGCTGTTCCTCGGTTTGGAAAGTTTCCCCTTGCCTGCCACATGTCATTATGTTTAGGTGGCTGCCATATAACAGGCACTGGAAAATGCTTCAAAAGCCAATATGAGTCTGTTCAATACTGTACTCATTTCTACCAACATATGGGAAGTGCCAAAGCCCTCTTTCTATAGTACACATGAAAACTCTTTTTTTAGGTTGATCACATAAGGTTTGGTGACAGCTGCGCCATCAAGCTAGACAAACAAATTAGCGATGGTGGGCCCCTTCTGCAACTACTTACTCAAATTAAACACTGCTTATATCTCCAGCGTTTAGTTGTCTCTGTAAATAGTGCTGACCAATCAAAGAGTGATTAAGCTTTATGGCCCAGCCCTTTCCTTTCAGTCTACACCATCTGACAGAGTAACAGAAACCAGGACAGACTTTACAGTCGTATGTGGTCAAGGACAAACACCAAAGTGCATCTGCCAAAAGGTAACATGTTCATCACACAGTGGCAGCTCCTTATCAGGTTCTTCAGGGCATAGCCCTACATCCTGTGAAGCACCACTGACTGCCCCTCCCTGCTGCTGTTATTGAATTAACTGAGCAGTGTTCATGGAAACACGACTTTCATGTTTTCATGAACTCTGTCAGTGTGCAGGTTAGCCCCCTCAGCCTCCTCTCCAAGACCTGGATGACAGGAAGAGGAGGGGACTGAGAGGTCTGAATGGGCTGAGGCACAATCAAGCTACAGAGTGTTGTTTAAAAGGAAAGCTCCCTCAGTATTGTCATTGTGTCAGAGATGTTATGATGACCTCTGCAATCCTAATTTGATTTATGCCAATGTTGTAGCCCACCCCTGAGAAGGGGTGAACTATCCGCTGTCTCCTTTCCTTCTGAAAACAATAAAAATATTTATTTATTTTTAAAAAGGACAGCATCTTGTAGGTGGATGCCTGGATTGTGCATGTGAGGGGTGTAGTTCAACTATGATCCCCTCGCACAGGCACAATCCATTTTATTTAGCAGATTTACTGCACATGCCTCAGGCAGAACAGTATATCTGCTAAACCATTGTTGTCATGAGTGAGAATCTGAGTTTGAGAAAGTGTATGAATGAAAGTGAGTGTGAGTGAGTGAATGAAGGAGTGCAAGTGCGTTAGAAGGAGTGAGTGAGTGGAGGTTGTGAGAAGGCATGGACATTATGGGTGTAGCTTTCAATGATGCAGCAGGTCCAGTTGCACCAGGGCCCAGATTTAGTCAGTGTAAAAGGTTGTGTGTGTTTGCAAGTGAGAGTGAGAACCAGTAAGTATGAGTACATTTGTGTGTTGAAAACAGTGAGTGGAGGTGAGTATGAGTGAGAATGAGTAAGTGAGAGAGTGTGGCTGAGGGGAAGAGCGTGAATGTGAAAGGGAGTGAGAGAGTGTGAGTTAGTGTGTTTGTTTTCTGATTGTGAGTCTGCCACTGCCAGACTCACTATCAATATATTTCTGGGCTTATGGCGGCACCCAAAGTAACATGCTGCCGCTGGCAGATTGGAGATAATTCTTAGCATAAGGAAGTGCATCCATGGCAAAATGCAGACCTTGGCACATAAGATGTCATTCTTGTCATAGGCGCCCTTGTGGAAAAATGATGGTGCTTGAATACTAGAGGAAATTGTTGGCAATGGGGGCAATAGTGGCAAAATGCTGGAACTGGGACATTTAAGGTAATTCTTGGATAAGGGAGGGCACCCACGGCAAGACAAAGACCCTGAAGTGCTGGAAGTAATATAAGATATAAGAGGACAGATTGCAAAATGCTGGTGCTGGCATACTAGAGGTAATTCTTGGCCTCTGAAAGGGCAGCCATGGCATATTGGTGCTGAGAGGACAGGTTGGGGAACAAAACATGATAAAAGTCTGGCTCCTAAATACTGGAGGTCATTTTTTAACATACGGGCCACCCATGGTATATAGGCAATATCAATGGCAAAATTCAGGTACTAGAATATTGTATTTAATTCTTAGTACAAGGTGTTACCCATAACAAAATGTTGGCAGTGGCACAATGATGCTATTTCTTACCATATGGGGAGCTCTCAAGGAAAATTTTGAAAACAATTGGGTGACTTCCAGGCAAATATTATGCCCTACCACTTCAAAGATCACCAGCTGCTACTGCCACACCACACTGTCTTGACAAACACGCCGCTCCAATGATTAATGTTCCTTGTTAATAGCCATTGACCATTGTTTCACAGTGTGGATCACCATTACAGCTTTTCCCTCTTCTTTTAGTCTTCATGAGCAAAAGCATCAGAAGCTGGGGCACATTTTACATTTGTATGTGACTGACACGTTCAAGAAAGTTAACAATTTCCCTACACACTGTCCTGACACAGGGGTGTAACACTAAACTTAACTGTACTAAGCTTAACTAAACTTTACTGTATGATCACACTGATCTTTTTTTTTTCACAGATTGGCATGGATACCAGTTACTGGACAGCGATAAATCATTATTTCATATGGGGTAGCTTAGCCGTTTATTTTGGTATTTTATATGCAATGCAGAGCGACGGCATTTTTGATGTATTTGCATCTCAGTTTCCATTTGTTGGTAAGTATTTTTGTCCATTTTTGTTTACTTTCATGACGAACATGTAAGTGTGAAATCAGTGTATATGATGTGTGTGTGTTTGTGGGCGTGCAGATGTGTGTGCATGTATTACAAATGAAGCACTGGCATACGTATTATACCTGCCATAACTCACGAGTAGTGGATCCTTGAGTGAGTCACTATGCTTCTCCTCTACTCATCAATAGTAATTTGTTGCACGTTACTCTCAGCAGCCCTGTATGTATGGTTTATGCTATGATGTTTTTTCATGTGTAGAAGTGAAGATTAAAGAACCAGAACACAAGACGCCTTTTGGTGAATGTAAGCTTGAAAAAAAAAAAGGGAAATAAGTGCAGTGGGATAAAATCTCATCAAATTGTCCTTGTTAGTGTGAGCCATTTTTATTTCCTCTGTAAAGTGATTGCAACCTGGAATCAATGAAACAATGAGCAGTGATTTCTCAAACTAGTTAGACTGCACTAAAGTAATGAACCTTTGCACTGTAGTAATAATGTGTGACTTATTAGCATAATTCATCCAGTTCTATAAAGTTTATCACGCATTTGTCTAACCTGTTCAGGGAGTTAGGCAATCGTCCAGTGCACATAACTGCAAGCAGATTTGAACTCTTCATTAATAGTTCAGTAAATGTTTAGGCCACAGACCCATTACTTAGTTAATTAAAATTAAATAGTGCTATTTTCTACCAAATGACCGTGCATGTAACAGGGCCTTCCTGGCAAATAAAAGTAAGCCGACAAGATTTTGTAGCCTAGATATGTGTTGCACTAACTGAGTAAGTGTTGCGAGCATGGCCAATGTTTTGAGGGTGGGTTCTACCCCGACCCAGACATTTTGTAAATATTGATGACAAAAGGTGCAGCTTGCAACATGTCTCAAGTATTTTGGATAAAAAGATATGGATTTTGGAGATAGTTGTAAAACGAAATTATTCCCATACTTCAGAGTCTGCCTCTGTATCAAGGAGCACCATTTTTCAATTGCTTTATTTTGCTTATGTGCTTAAGACCTTTTTTTTTTGTTGTAAAAACAATTTTTATTGTTTACAGTACAAGTGCAACACATTATACAAAAAAATGGATCACTTTGGGCTGGATCCTCCTACTTCGCTATTTCCTATACTACACATCGATTTAGTATAAGTATAATACGAGAAAAAAACAATTTACAGATGGAATGAAAACACATATAAACGGCCCAAATAAAACAATCTCCTCTCCAGCCATCCTTCCTTGAGCACTGGAAATCCAAGACACGAATATCATTATGCCCAAGTGCTGTGTTGAAATTTGCACATCTGAGCCTGAGGTGATATCTTTTCCAAACCGTAGCATTTCTCTCCCCTTTACTGAAATATCCTCAAGGCCTTCAATACGTGAGAGCTTCATACCTCCCAGTTATCCATTTCCATATACTTTAGGACAGGCAGCCATATGGTCATGAAGTCATCCCTTTCTTTATTGAAATGGGCAAACATTCTCTGCAGAGCCATCATCTCCCACTCTGTCCTACACCATGCATGCCACATTGGGCTAGAGTGTTGTTTTCACTGTTGTGCATTGGTCATCTTAGTCACCTGCAGGAGTTGAACAATACATTTCCATACTTTGGTGCCAAACCCGTCTTACCTGGGAATCGCAGCCTCAAAATAGTAATGGCTGGAATAGCCTCTTTTGTGAGACCTACTGTAGACTTCATAAAAGCTAATAAGCAGTGAAAACCACCCATGTGGAGGGGGTGCCTTTTCCCATTGCCCCTTCAACAACTATCTTATGTTTAGAGGACTCCCTGTGTTGAACAGAGAGGGTATGTTTAGAAATACATCCTTTTGTAGGGTTTTCCATTAATTCAAGGACACCTCCCTTCAATGATATTTTCATTTTCACTCATATTTCTACTTCTCTTGTTTCAGATGCAAATTGAATAACTCTGATAGATTAGAAATTCAACTCCTCGTGCCCTAGTACGACATAAGTAGTTTTTCATCATGGATCAGTTGCTTTATTACAGAACTGATGTAATCATGTATTTTATCAATACCCTATCGCACATGTTCAACAAGATGCATATGGTTTGACTTTAATGTTCATGTTTGGGTCTATACCTTATAATGAAAAATACAAATTATATTCCACAATTATCTCCCAGCTACAGCCTGGTCCAAATGAATCCAAAGTGTATCACATTTCATCCTTGACCATTCCCGATTATTGAGATCTGGGCTACCTTGAATTAGTTTGGTATGTTTGATAACCCCAGTCCTATCTTATCCCACAAGCTTTTAAAAGTTTGTCCAAAAACTTAGAGGGGTTTCCCCTGCAACACAAAACTCAGTAACACTTTTTGAAGGTCGTCTAAAATTCTCATTTCTAATCTAACTTGACAAGGATGTGATGTATAAGCCAGCTTGTGTATGACAGACAACTTAATCACAGCTATGCAGACCAGCCAAGGTATATTTAAGTATTTTCACATCTTCAAGTCTGATATCCTTGAGTAAGATTGAGTAACATATTCACATCAAAGGGTCCTCTCTGTCTATAGCCAGTAACCTTCATCTCAAATAATTAATGGTCAGATGTTTTGTTAATTATATAACTAGGATCCTGTATGTACTACACAAGTACTGACCTTACTAGTGAACTGCTCCGTTCCCTGCACATTTCTGCCTGGTAGCTGCTGCTGCCCCCGTTGCTGCTGCTGACCCTCTGGTCAGGAGTTCAAGGCCCTCCTCCACCCGCAGGCTTCTGCCTGCGCCTCATCCCTAGTAGTCTAGTGGTAGATCGTCACTGCTCTGCTGCTGGACTGCCCCTCTGTCTCTCTTTTTTTAGCTATTTTCATCTTTTTCTGCCCTTTTGCCTTTCTTCTGCTGCTGCCTTTTTTTTTTTAGCTTTTCGCCTTTTTCCTTGTCCCATTTTGCATCTTTCCTTGTGCTTCGCTCCCTTGCCGCTGTGATCCTCTGTGGCCCGCCCCCCTCCAGTGACCCTTCATGCTCCCCGCGTTTCCTGCCTCCCAGCTGTCCAGCTCCCCCACACACAACTTAATGGCGGCTGCTGCACGGTAAAGGTGCAGTCCACCGACCTTACTGGTGGACTGCTCCCTTAACGGCACAGCTTTGCCTGGTAGCTGCTGCTCTCGTTGCTGCTGCTGACCATCTGGTCAGGAGTTCGGGGCCCTCCTCCACCCGCAGGCTCCTGCCTGCGCCCCATCCCTGGTGGTCTAGTGGTAGAGCATCACTGCTCTGCTGTTGGACTGCCCTTCTGTCTCTCTTTTCTTTCTGCTTATTTCTGCTCTTTTGCCTTTCTTCTGCTGCTGCCTTTTTTCTGCTTTTTGCCTTTTTCCTTGTCCCTTTTTGCACTTTTCTTTGTGCTTGGCCGCACTTGCTGCTGGAATCCCCCGCGGCTCCGCCCCCCTCCAGTGGCCCGTCCCACTCCCCGTTTTTTCCACCTCCCAACTGTCCAGCCCCCGCACACTACTTAATGGCGGCCGCTGCATGGTGAAGGTGCAGTCCACTGAGCTTACTAGTGGACTGCTCCCTTCACGGCACAGCTCCGCCTGTAAGCTGCTGCCCCCGTTGCTGTTGCTGACCCTCTGGTCAGGAGTTCGAGGTCCTCCTCCACCCACAGGCTCCCACCTGCGCCTCATCCCTGGTGGTCTAGTGGTAGAGCGTCACTGCTCTGCTGCTAGACTGCCCTTCTGTCTCTTTTATTCTGCTTTTTTGTACTTTTTCGGCCCTTTTGTCTTTCTTCTGCTGCTGCCTTTTTTTCAGCTTTTTTCCTTTTTCAAAAGGCGCGCCGAAGGCAAGCCCGTCTGTGCTCGTTCATGCCCAGACCACGGCCAGCGCCACGGACCCTGGTCTCGGACCTTCCACCGATAGGAAGCCAGCACCCTCCTCGCCCTCAACACAGGACGCCAAGCCGCCTGCCACCTCGCATCACCAAAGGATACCCAAGGACCCTTCTCCTACCAATACTGCAGCTACACCCTCACCCACTTCCACACGCCAGCCAGCCGACCAACAGCGCACCCGACTGGCTCAACTGCATCCTCCTCAACACACGCTCCCTCCCCAAACATGCCACAGAAATCTGGGACCTCTTCAATGCCACCTCCCAGGCAACGCCTTCCTCACAGAAACCTGGACTAACCCCAGCTCTGGCCCAGACATTGCCACCGTCATCCCCGACGGCTACAAAATCACCCACAAGGACCGCGCCGACCGACTGGGAGGAGGCATACTTATCGTCCACAAGAAAACCCTCCGCCTGCCCACCCAACAACAACAATGGAACACCTCCACTTCCTGATCCAGACCAAATCAACACTACCCTCCGCTGCACCCTCGTCTACAGGCCTCCCGGCCCCCACCTTTCACTGAGGCATTCGTCAACCTCATCGCACCCCCAGGCTCTCGCATCCACAGATTACATCCTACTCGCGACCTCAGTTTCCACCTAGACAATCCCATTGACCAGAACATCGCATCCATTCTGGAGAATCTCGCCAACATCGGACTCAAGCAGCTAGTCAGCGCTCCAACCTATGCAAAGGGACACATGCTCGACTCCATCTTCTCCGCCAGCGGAAACATCTCCTACAGCCACACCACCAAACTCCTCTGGACCGACCACCACTGCGTGCACTTTGCCTTCAAAATGCCCACCGTACACCACTGCCCCCTGTCGTAGCTGGAAAAAGGCCATTGAAGAACATCTCACCACCTTTCTCAGCACTAGCACACCGCCGACATCAGCAGACGCCAACCTCAGCACGCAACCTCCACCGGTGGATCTCGAACTGCGCCACCACTCTGGCACCCATCAGGAAGGCCCCCGGCAAGCATCACTCCAAGAAAGCCAGCTGGTACACTCCCGCTCTCCACGAGTCCAGACGACTCGAGAAGAGAGGGAGAAACAACAAAACCCCGGAAACCCACGCAACCTTCAAAACTGCCATCAACACACACCACCTCCTCCTCACAACCACAAAGAAAACGGCCCTCCAAGACAGAATTAACGCCAACGCACACATCAGCAAAGAACTCTTCACCATCGTCAAGGAGTTCGCCAAGCCCAACAGCGAGACCACAGATGTCCCCCCCTCTCTAGACCTCGGCAACAAACGCGGCACCTTCTTCCAACACAAGATCAGGCAGATATACGACAGCTTCAAAACCCAAGATCCTCCCACCATGCCCGACACCACCACACGCAACCACACCGCACCCCAACAGATCCTGCTCAACTGGACTACGCTCACCACAGACGACACACTCAAGACCATGAAGAGCATCCATTCCGGTGCCCCCTCGGCCCCTGCCCGTATCACATCTTCCATAGAATGAATGAATGAATGAAATTGGATTTATATAGCGCATTACTACCCTGAGGCCTCGTAGCGCCTGCGTAGAGCAGCCACCTCCATTGCCCGCGAGCTACGGCGCACCATCAACTGCTCCATCGAGACTGCCACCTTCCCCAGCAACTGGAAACACACCGAGATCAACCCCCTGCTGAAGAAGCCATCCGCCGAACCTACAGACCTCAAGAACTTCAGACCCATCTCCCTACTCCCCTTCCCAGCCAAGGTAATTGAGAAGGCCATCAATGCCCAACTCTCTGAGTTCATCGAAGGGAACCATGTCCTGGACATCTTCCAATTCGGATTCTGAAGCAACCACAGCACCGAGACCACACTTCTCGCCGCCACCAATGACATCTGCTCCTTCCTCAACCAAGGTGAAAACGCAGCCCTCATTCTACTGGACCTCTTGGCTGCCTTCGATACCGCCGCCCACCGCACCCTTAACACTCCTTCCTTACCATCCGAACACAGCGAGTCAAACTATCTCCGTTCCTCTCAGAACCTACAGAGATCAGTTGCGGAGTGCCCCAGGGCTCCTCCCTGAACCCTACCCGCTTCAATGTCCACATGGCCCCCCTCACAGCCAACATCAGAAACCACAGACTCAACATCATCTCTTATGCCAACGACACCCAGCTGATCCTGTCACTCATCAATTAACCCACAGCCGCCAGAATCAACTTCCACAGCGGGATGAAAGCCATTGCCACCTGGATGAAAGATAGCTGCCTCAAGCTAAAATCAGACAAGACTGAAGTACTCATATTGGGACCCACCGCCACAGCCTGGGATGACTCCTAGTGCCCCTCCACACTGGGAATCCCTATGGACCATGCATGTAACCTCGGCATCATTGGACTCCTCGCTCACACTGAACCACCAGATCAACGACGTATCCTCAACTTGCTTCCACACGCTCCGCCTGGTTCGAAAGACATTCAGATGGATCCCCAAAGAATCTAGAAAGACGATCAACCAAGCACTCATCCCCAGCAGACTCAACTACAGCAACGCACTCTACGCCAGCGTCACCCAGAAACTCATCAGGAAACTACAGAACGTTCAAAACGCCGCAGCCAGACTGGTCCTCAACATTTCCCGCCGCAGCCACATCACCGAACACCTTCAAGAACTCTACTGGCTTCCAGTCAATAAAAAGAATCACTTTCAACTTCCTCACACATGCCTATAAAGCTCTCCACAACACAGGACCTGCATATCTGAACCACCACCTCTCATTCCACGTACCCACCAGACACCAGCGCTCTGCCCAATTGGCCCTGGCCACCGTACCACAGATCCACAAGACCAAACCCGGAGGAAGATCCTTCTCCCACCTCACCGCCAAGACCTGGAACACCCTGCCCCTCCTCCTCAGACAATACCTGTTGCTTGTTCAGGAAGGATCTCAAGACCTGGCTCTTTGACTGAATCCCTGTGCCCAGATGGATCAGCAGCCCCCACCCCCCCAGCGCCTTGAGACCCTCATGGGTAAGTAGTTGCACTGTATAAACCCCTGATTGATTGATTGATTGAGTATTTTGAGTTGTGGTGGTGGTAGGGCCATTTCCAACATGACGTGATTGCATCTTTGCTATGAAAACATCATGTGGTATGAAAATAAAGTTATTTAATGTTCAGTGTCCCCAAAAGTGATGCCCTTAATGGTTTGATGCAAACAAACCATTGTGGCTAAGGGCTCAATCACAAAACAAACAACAAAAGGCATGTGGCTCTTCAGAGTGTAATAGGAGCTCAATCAACTAAAACACTAGCTTTTGTTTCCTTATAATACACCCAGAACATATCAATAAAGGCTCTTTCTAATCCAGACTGCTTCATTACACCTGCTATAAAGGGGTTTGCAAATATTGCCAAATGTCTGTCTTTGCAGCATGAATCCAGTTTGATTTTTTATGAATGAGAGACCAAAGAAAAATCAATAATCTTTTCACCAGAAACTTCAGATATATTTTTTATGACCACCTTCAACAGTGTAGTGGGCCAGTACACCGAACGCCAAGAGTGTTTTATCCAAATTTTTGAGTTAATTAAAATATGCACCTGTTTGATAGATGGGGTTCTCTACCTGTTCAAGATAACTTTGGAACTATATCTTTCATAATCGGGTCAGCTTTGAGTAAAATATCATATAGGAGTCAGGACTCTAAAGCTCTTTGATTTTTGGTGGCAGTTGCTAGTGCCACCAGCATGCCTTTGATTACCAGTTTCAGGGCATTCTCTCTTTGGGTGTGTTAGATTTCCATGTAGTCAACTATAACTTTGGTATACTGACAGCATCAGGTAGGATATAACCACCTAGCTTCTGTCAGTGAGGGGTTAACCGCTCATCAGTCATATATGTGTGTGTGTATAAGAGAAGCTGAGGTGCATTCTACTTTGAATAAAGGAACCAACTCTGGAAATGGGCCTCTGTTTTCTGTGCTCACCTGTAGTGAATTGACAGGCTTCTCCGTGCCTGTTGTCGAGAGGCCGCCCTGAAGGGTCGGGGGCTCCTTGCTCGGAGGCTCGTAAAGGATTCAATTATGGAGCATGACCCACACACTGCTGTTTTGCCTACCAGGTTATGCTACACAGCGAAAAGAGACAGCAGCGCTGGAAGGAATTCAGTGAGGAGTATTTCCTACACCGATCGTTCCAGAGAAAGATTCCTTTTTTCAAAGATGTCCAAACACTCGAGCATCTTGCTGGTAATTATAAACTGCCATGACTGGGTTCCATCAGGATATCAATTACATTAAAATGCATCGGAGGATGAAAAGAGCAATTTGGGAACTGCGCCTTTTAAATGAGAACTTTCAGTAAAATACCAGCATGTAACTGAAATTCCCGATGCATTGTGGGAGATGTATTTTTTACCAGTCATGTCACCCAAGACTTTATAAAAATGCATGCACGTAAGCACTTGGTTGTGGCTTCTTCCCGTGATCAAGGCAGAGTGCCGAAACATGTAGGGAAAGAGAAGCTGAGGTGCATTCTACTTTGAATAAAGGAACCAACTCTGGAAATGGGCCTCTGTTTTCTGTGCCAGACCTGTAGTGAATTGACAGGCTTCTCCGTGCCTGTTGTCGAGAGGCCGCCCTGAAGGGTCGGGGGCTCCTTGCTCGGAGGCTCGTAAAGGATATATATATATATATATTTTTTTAACCTACTGGCAGTTGCCAGTAGATAGTTATAGTTAGGGCCTAGTTTCCATCGGGAAAGCGTTTTTGGTATGCTTATAACTTTGGCACTGTTTGACAAATCTTCACAACATTTTCACAAAAAAAGTGCCCTCCTGTTTCTAGTTGTACATATAAAGTTTTGGGATGATTCATCAAGCGTGGGCAGAGAAAAGGGGGGTTAAAAAAAGTGCATTTCCAATGTTTAATCCCATAGAGATTTTAGACATGACTACAGCCCGAACTGCTAAACGGAATGACACCAAATTTGGCAGAAAGCTAGATCTTTGTCCAGAAAGATCTCTCTTTGTGAGTTGGCGCAAATACATTTAGTCGTTTTTGAAAGATTAAAGGGAAAAGAAATTTGTATATCTGGAGATGCATTGTGGTGCTCTGCAATTCCAAGCGCAAACAGCAATGCCTTGATTGGCAACCTGAGTAAAAAGTTGTGCCCGCCATTTTATATATCACGGAATGGTCCCAGGGGATAAAAATTCACATAACATGTAATAGAAGGGGTCAGGATAGAGGTACCCTGACCTCATGGGTGCAATAGAGGGGTCTGTGAGGGACCCAGGATTGGCAAGAAATTGCCCCAAAACTATTTTTTGCCCACGTGCGTGGATTCGCGGATCTGCCGCAACGCGTGGCTCCTTGTGTAAAATGGCAGCAGTTCGGCCGTAAATTTAAAAAAACGCAACCACTCATAGACCTACTCATACACTTGCACACCCAGTCCCAAACCTACTCACACACCCACTTACAGACCCACACAGACACTCACACACCCACCCATAGGCCCACTCACACACAAACCCATTTACACACTCACACACCCACTCACAGACCCACCAAGACACTCACAATCCCACTATCAGACCCACTCAGACATTCAAACACCCACTCACAGACCCACCCCAACACTCAATCAATCAGGAGTTTGTATAGTGCGACTACTCATCCTACTCACACACCCACTCACATACCCACCCACTTACAGACCCACACACACTCACACACCCACTCACAGACCCATTCACACACCCACTCAGACACTCACACACCCAATCACATACTCATATAGTCACTCACACCCACTCAACAACACATACAGTCACTCACACACCCATCGTCTAAGGTTACAAAAAATAAGGAAATTCACTAAAAAAACAAAGTTTACAGGGACATTATAGTTAGGAAATAGAATTTAAAGACCTTAGAAATTCACTGGAAAAACCCAAAGGTTACTGGAACGTTATAGGAAGAAAACAGAATAAAACAAACCTAGAAATTCACTAAAGAAAAAAAAGGTCAAGGGACGTCATAGTTAGGCTCAGATTGCACACGCACAAAACCATAGAAATTCAGCAGATATAGTTACCTGAGCTAGCTATAACATACGCCCCCGGAGTGCACTGCTTATGACCTCACATATTACATCACTCATGGCATGATCAGTGACATTACTGATGACATCATGGATGACATCACTAATGACATCATCCACAGAATCACTCACACACCCATAGAACCACTCACACACCCACAGAACCAATCACACATCTACTCACAAACACATACAACCACTAACACACCCACACACACCCCCACAACCACTCACACACCTACTTATAGACCCATACAACCACTCATACACCCATACAACCACTCACACACCCACTTACACACCCATACACCCACCACTGAGACAGTCATTCACACACTCATACAACCACTTACCCACCCGCACAGCTACTCAAACACACAGTCACACACCAATGCAACTAGTTACATACCCACTCACACACTAATATACAACTCATACACCCTTTCTCACTTCCATACAACCACTCACACATCCATACAACACCTCACATATCCACTCACGTACCCATACAAGCACTGCCACAGTCACTCACACACCCAAAAAAACACTCAGCCACCAATTCACAGACATATACAGCCACTCACACACCCACTGACAGACCTATAGAGACCCCCTGACAGACCTGTATAGCCACTCACAAACCCACTTACACATCCATACAGCCACTTGCATACCCACTCACACATCCATACAGCCACTAAGACAACCACTCACACACACACATACAGACAGTGACACAGACTCAGATGACATGTTAGTAGAGAACAATTAATAATTTAACTTATGTTGTAGCTCAATCTATATGTTTAACTGTCAAACATTCATGAAACACACTCATTGGGTGATGTCATTTGAGATGTCATCAGTAATGTCACTGACCGAGTCATCAATGATGTAATATGTGAGGTCAAAAGCAGTGCATTGCAGTGGTATAAGTTATAGCTAACTCAAGCAACTATAACTGCTGAATTTCTATGGTTTTGTGTGTGTGGATTTGAGCCTAACTATAAAGTCCCTGTAACTTTTGTTTTATAGTGAATAAATATATATATATATATGACAATACTAACAAATACTGAAAATAAATTCCTAAGATCATTGTTTAACCTCCCTTGAAGTACTCATCTTGTCCCCCTACGCTATGAACTCGCTCTAAATACAATAGACCAAGTAGTGCTATTAATAACTTTGATCTATTGGGTGCGACTCTAGGCTGTTCCAGAACTAGCACCATACTGGGGCACCCAGGTGGAATGAATTAATATCGGTAAGTCAGCAGGTACTCAGTGGCTGAGTAAAATTTAATTTCTAAGTGAAGCCATTGGGTTAATCAAGTTGTGGTGCTCACCTGCCACCCTAAAGAGAGGAAAATCAAAATTTCCTCACATTTCTATGTGGGATTACTGCTCCGACACAAATTTCCTACCAGCCAGCTTTCCCTTCTGTCTACCGAGTAAAATTATACCTCACTTGTGTGGGTGGGACAATTGCCTACTACAGGGAAGGGCCACAAACGTATACAGATTGAGGTGATATCACAACGGGTTCATAAGGTCCAATTTTTTTATACGTTTTTAGGCTGACTCTGCTTTGGTCACCCTCCAAGGGGAGTGCTGGGTGGTAGAAAATTTGTGCTGGTGCCGTGATCCCAGTCAGAAATTTGACGAAAATATGATTTTTTGGCTAAATTTGAGGTTTAAAGGCGATTGTGGATAAGAAAACATTGGGGGATCCACACAAGCCACACATTCCTGGACTGTACCGGGTGTCTAGTCTTCAGAAAGGTCTGGGTTTGGTAGGTTTCCCTAGATGGCCACCGAGCCCGGGACCAAAAACTCAGGTGAACCCCTTACAAAACTAGGTTGCTTTGTGAAGATAATTTTGATGTCTCCACAATACGTTTTGGGCCCTACCCTGTCGCAGGCACTTGGCCCACCCACCCACATAAGTGAGGTAGCATTTTATTAGGTGACCTGGGGGAATGCTGGGTGGTAGGAAACTTGTGCGGGCCCTGTTATCCCACAATTCTCTCACACAGAAATGTGAGGAGAATGCAATTTTTAGATAAATTTGAGGTTTGCAGGGGATTCTGGCTAAGAAAACATTGGGGGATCCATGCTAGCCACACCTCCCTGGACTCCCCCAGGTGTCTAGTTTTCAGAAATGTCTGGGTTTGGTAGGTTTCCCTAGATGGCCGCCGAGCCCGGACCAAAAACGCAGGTGAACCCCCCCCCCATGCAAAACCAGATTGTTTAGTATGGATAATTTTGATGCATCCACAATAGGTTCTGGGCCCTTTCTTGTCACGGGCACTTGGCCCACCCACACAAGTGAGGTAGCATTTTTATCAGAAGACCTGGGGGAATGCTGGGTGTAGGAAATTTGTGCCGCCTGGTGATCCCACAACCTTCCCACACAGTAATGTGAGGAAAATGTGATTTTTTTTTTAACCTAAATTTGAGGTTTGCAGGCGATACCGGGTAAGAAAATGTTGCAGGATCCACGCAAGCCACACATCCCCAGACTCCCCCGGGTGCCTAGTTTTCAGAACTGTCTTGGTTTGGTAGGTTTCTCCTAATGGATACTGAGCCCAGGACCAAAAACGCAGGTAACTCCCTTGCAAAGGTCATTTTGTGATAGATCATTTTGATGTCTCCACAATACGTTTTGGGCCCTTTCCTGTTGCAGGCACTTGGTCCACCCACACAAGTGAGGTAGCATTTTTATAGGGATACCTGGGGGAACACTGGGAAAATTGTAATTTCTTTCGGATTCTGGAAGAATATGGCACAGTAAAGCAAGGAAAATTTGGGACTTTAGTCAAATTTTGAGGCTCTCAGGGCATTGTGGGTAAGAAAACCTGTAGGGCTCCACGAGCGGCACACCAACCTGTACTCCCCTGGGTGTTTGGTTTACGAAAATGTCTAGAGTTGGTAGATTTTCCCTAGAGACAATGTACACCTTGGCATAGAAAGACAGAAAAGCCAAATATTACTGCCCATCCATCTATTCCTCAAGTACACACACATACTGGTTGGATTTGGCACGAGGGTGAATGAAGGGTTCAATAAATATATTTTATTAACGAGAGATTTCACAAAAATAAAATGCACTGTTAATAATTGAAAGGTCAAAAAACAGAACCAATGATTCACAGCTTGTGAGCTGTAAAGCCGCGTCAAGGCACAAACTGCTTTACAGGCCATTCACACACCTTCCATACGTGACGCACACAAGACAATTCACACTGCCAGCCATGAGTCAAGCACATTACAACACTCACATCAACAGACAATGTGCACCCTGGGATAGAAAGACAGAAAAGACAAATATTACTTCACAACCATCTATTTCTCAAGTACACACACAGATACTGGTTGGATTTGGCACAAGGGTGAATGAAGCTTCAGAACGTAAAATTTTATTAACAAGAGATTTCACAAAAATTAAATGCACTGTTAATTATTGCAAGGTCAAAACCCTGAACCAGTGACTCACAGCTTGTGAGCCGTAAAGCTGCGTCAAGACACCAACCGCTTTACAGGCCATTCACACACCTTTCATACGTGACACACACAAGACCATTCACACCACCAGCCGCGGGCCCAGCATACTACAACACTTGCATCAGCAGACAGCACCATCCAAGGGCCCATCACTTTCATACAGCCACATAGCTGACACAGCAATCACACCGGCTGGCGGTTGATGGAGTGTGTGCACTGGCGTTTGGCTAGCAGTGTGTGTAATGACCAGCAGCAAATCACTACTCACCCACCACCAGCCAAAAACCAGCCCACGCACATGGCCAGCCAAGCACCAGTCCACGCACACTGCCAGCCAAGCACCAGTCCACGCACACTGCCAGCCAAGTGCCAGTCCATGTACACCACCAGCCAAACGCCATTCCATGCACACTGCCAGACAAGTAACAGCAGTCCACGCACACTGCCAGCTAAGTGCCATTCCACACACTCAGCTCCGCGCCGCTCGAGGTCCCGGTTCCGGGAGAGGTCGAGGGGCCGGTCGCGGAGCCGTCGTCATTCGTCGGGGTCAAAGTCTTTGTCCTCAGGTAAGGCGAAGCACAAGAGGTCGAAGAAGCGTCGCTCCAAGACCTCCCCTCGCCAGTCTCACGACTCGGCCGAGGGTCCTGGTGGTACCGCTCCCGCGGCTCCGGGGGTACCCGAGCAGCCGACACCGGACTACCCGCCTGTTCCGGGTCCGACGTCGACTCCGGCCGACATCCAAACTTTCTTGTCGGCCATGGCTCGCATCTTCGGGCCTATGGGTTACCCCGGTGCGCCTTCGGGCCCCGCGGGCCCCAGTGGGGATCCTCCCTCGGCACCACCGGCGGCTCCGGCCCCGGTGTCTACAGCGGCTCCGGCCCCGGTGCCGCAGGACCCCCTCGGATCCAGGCCTGGATCCCGGTCGACGCCGGTTGACCTAACAACACCTCCACCGGCGCCGACCACTCCGGTACCATTCTCGGCGCCGTCCGACGTCCCGGACGACGCCGTCTCCAGGTTCTCCCCGGAACATGACACGGCGCCGATGGGACCTTTCTTCCCTCATGTCCGCCCTCCATACTTTTCACCTGTTTTAGAGGATGAGGATGACTGGGAGGGGTCGGAGGACCCTCTCACAGCACAGTGTGAGCCTTATCAGGACTGGGCAGAGGAACTGGGTGATGCCAGTGGCCTGGACACCTCTCCAGACCTTGGCATGCGGTCTCCTCCTTCCGTGGCTACGGAGGAGGGAGCAAGTTATGCAACGGGGTTGCGTAGGGCAGCCGCGGCCTTGCGCCTCGAGCTCCCTACAGTGGCTGTCAGGACTAACCTCCTGACGGAAGTGCTTCAGCCGGCGGCTACCTCTTCGGAGCCACTGCTGCCGTTCAACGACGCACTTTCTTACGTTCTTTTGGGCACCTGGTCCAGGCCCACCACAGGGGCTCCTGTGGACTGGAACGTAGCCTGACGCCATCACCCGGTACCGGGCGACCCCTTGTTCCTCTCCCAACACCCCACCCCCGAGAGCTTGGTTGTCCAACCCTCTACCTCCCAGAGCGCCTTCCCTACGGCTCCGCCGGACAGGGAATCCAAAAAACTGGAGCAATTTGGGAAGAAGATGTTTTCTTCCTCCAGTGCTGGCTTGCGGTCCGTGAACACCGCTTGCCTTTTGGGCCGTTATTCCCACTCTCTGTGGGATTCGGTGGCTCAAGTGCTGCCTAAGTGTCCTGAGGAGGTCCAAACACTACTCACCCGTGTTATTGCAGACGGAAGAGACGCGGCAAAGTTCACCATCAGATGTGGCCTTGACACCGCTGACTCGCTGGGCAGATCGCTTGCGACGACAGTGGCGCTGCGTCGTCACGCCTGGCTGAGGACCACTGGTTTCTCGGGCGATGTCCAAAACACCCTTATGGACATGCCCTTTGATGGTATCCGCCTTTTTGGCAATAAGGCAGACAGCGCGCTGGAGCGCTTTAAGGACTCGCGGGCTACGGCCAAGTCCTTGGGCCTCTCCGCCTCGCGCCCTCCGCAGCAGTCTGCTTTTTGCTCCTTTCGTGGCCACGGAAGGGGCGCCCAGTCACGTCCATTGCCCAGCCACCGGCCCGTGCAGCAAGCGTCTTCGCGTGGCCGAGGACGTGGCTCCCGCCGAGGCGGGTCGGGTAACCAGCGTGCGGGTCAGGCCACCACCCCCGCCCCGTCCACAGCCTCCAATGCCTCCTAGTCCATCCTTTCAGGTCCACAGCTCGCCAGTGGGGGGCAGGGTCCGCCATCACCTTCCCCACTGGCATACCATCACATTGGACAGGTGGGTCTTGGACATTGTCCGAAGGGGCTACTCCCTCCCCTTCGAGACTTCCCCCCCAGCCATGCCACCTCAATACCACCGCATGTCGGGGGATCACTTGGTGCTTCTTCAGCAGGAAGTTGCGGCCCTCTTGGCCTAGGGGGCCATCGAGCGCGTTCCGACCCCAGAAGTAGGGCGTGGTTGTTACTCCCACTACTTTCTGGTGCCCAAAAAGGACAAGGAGGACATGCGTCCTATCTTGGACCTCCGGAACGTCAATCGCTTCCTCCGGAAGGAGAAGTTCAAGATGCTCACCCTAGCTCGGGTCTTGACTGCCCTCGACCCTGGAGACTGGATGGTAGCGTTGGCCTTCAGGACGCATATTTTCACATCCCCGTCCTGCCGGCCCACCGGCGTTACCTGCGGTTCACGGTAGGCCACGAGCATTTTCAGTTCATCATGCTCCCCTTTGGCCTTACCAGCGCCCCTCGGGTGTTCACGAAAGTGATGGCGGTGGTCGCAGCTCATCTGCGCCGGGCAGGGGTTCCAGTCTTCCCATACCTCAATGACTGGTTGCTGAAGGCGGGCTCGTCCCAGGCAGTCGTCTCCCACCTCCAGACTACGGCCGAACTCCTGCACTCGCTGGGGTTCTCCATCAACATGCCGAAGTCGCACCTGATTCCCTCTCCACAGCTCCTTTTCATCGGAGCAGTTCTGGACACAACGCAGTTTCGGGCCTATCCTCCCGAACGGCGAGTCCAGGATACGATCTTTCAGCCTCTATCCTGGGATTCGGTACGGATGACCCTGAGGCTGCTGGGCCTCATGGCCTCCTGCATCCTGCTGGTCGATCATGCCAGATGGCATATGCGGGCTCTGCAGTGGGACCTGAAGTTCCAGTGGGCGCAGCATATGGGGAACCTGTCCGATTATGTTCAGATCTCGGAGGGGACTGCACGACAGTTGCAGTGGTGGCTTTCGAACCGGCAATGGGTCACGGGCAGATCCCTCTCCCTTCCCCAGCCAGAGCACACAGTTGTGACGGACGCGTCCCTTCTGGGATGGGGTGGTCACATGGGAGAGGCGGAGATCAGAGGCCTCTGGTCTCCGGCGGAGTCCCGGCTCCATATCAACCTTCTGGAGCTCCGGGCGATCCGACTTGCACTGAAGGCATTCCTTCCCTCTGTCAAGGGGAAGGTGGTGCAGGTGTTCACCGACAACACCACCGCCATGTGGTACTGCAACAAACAGGGCGGGTGGGGTCGTGGACCCTATGTCAGGAGGCTCTGCGTCTCTGGACATGGCTGGAACATCAGGGCATGTCCCTGGTGGTTCAACACCTGGCAGGTTCTCTGAACGCCAGGGTGGACGAACTCAGCCGCAGGTGCATGATGGATCACGAATGGCGTCTTCACTCGGAGGTGGCGCAAGGACTCTTTCTACAGTGGGGAGAGCCTTGGTTAGATCTATTCGCCACCGAAGAAAACGCGCAATGTCATCAGTTCTGCGCGTTGGAATTTCCAAGGCGGCACTCGCTCGGCGACGCTTTTCGTCGCGAGTGGAGTTGCGGTCTGTTGTACGCCTTTCCGCCTATACCACTTCTACACAGAGTGTTGAAGAAGATTCGGCATGACCGGGCCCAAGTCATCCTTGTGGCTCCGGACTGGGCTTGAAGAGTTTGGTATCCCGAGCTACTCAGTATGAGCGTCGATCCCCCGATCCGTCTGCCTCTTTGGGAGGATCTTCTGTCGCAGCAGCAGGGGATGGTCCTCCACCCGAACCTGTCCAGTCTCCACCTCCTTGCATGGAGATTGAGCGGCGGCAGTTGATTCCTTTCGACTTGCCTCCCGAAGTTTGTGATGTGATTCTGGCAGCCAGGCGTCCCTCCACTAAGGTGGTATACGCCTGCCGGTGGAACAAGTTTGTGGCATGGTGCACAGCAAAGACTGTGAATCCCCTTTCTGCCCCTCGTTCTGAGGTTCTTCTGTTCCTTCTTTCTCTGGCCCAACAGTGTTCTGCCCTGGGTACCATCAAGGGTTATCTGTGTGCCATTTCGGCCTTCCTCAGTGGGACTTGAACTTGGTTCTTACCTTTTTAATGTGCGCTCCCTTTGAGCCTCTACATAACTGTCCTCTTTGTCTTCTCACTCTGAAGACAGCTTTTCTGGTGGCTATCACCTCCGCTCGGCGGGTGAGTGAGCCCCAGGCTCTTTCTTGCAAGCCCCCCTTTCTGTCTGTCCATCCAGACAAGGTTGTTCTTAGGACGCGTCCGTCCTTCTTGCCAAAGGTGGTTACTGCTTTTCACATTGGGCAGACCATCACTTTGCCCACCTTCTTTCCGCCTCCGCATCCTTCTAGAGAGGAAGAGAGGCTCCACCGTCTGGACCCAAAACGTGCGATTTCTTTTTATCTAAACCGCACACAACAGTTCCGGGTGGACGACCAGCTCTTTGTTGGCTACTTGGGCACCAAAAAAGGTCAGGCAGTACACAAGCGGACCATCTCCCGCTGGGTCGTCTTGTGTATCAAGGCCTGCTATTCTTTGGCTAAGAAGGAGCCCCCTGTTGGGCTGCGTGCCCATTCCACCAGGGCGACAGCCGCCACCACGGCTTTAGGACGTGGTGTCCCATTGCAGGACATTTGTCAGGCAGCTACGTGGGCCTCGCTGCACACGTTTACCAAGCATTACTGCCTTGACAGCCAAGTCCGGAGAGACGGCTTCTTTGGCCGTTCTGTTCTCCGAGTCTTCCTTGTCTGATCTTTGTTCGCAGACCCACCACCGGGGTTGGTATTGCTGGGGTATCTATTCTAAGGTAAGGAATCTGTCACTAACGTGTCTCTTTCAGATGCACAAGTTACTAACTTGTGTAACGATATATCTGTAAGAGACAGTAGTTAGTGACAGATTCTCTACCGCCCACCCATCCTCCCCGTTCTGCGAACTGATTTCTAGGGTTAAGGACATCCCTTTCAGGGCCCTAGTTTTCAGACACCAGTGTCAGTTTCTTGCATGGCTCTGCGTTTCTGGCGCGGAAAGTCGTGTACAGAACTGACGCCAGCGCGCATGGGCGGCGTCTAAGTATTGCCCGCGACGTCATCCCGGCGACCACGACGCCGACGACGGACGCGGAGCCGCACGACGCCACCTACCGACGCGCAGGGGTACTGCTACCCAAAAACATTCCGGATCCAGCGTGACGCCTGGGGATATTCTAAGGTAAGGAATCTGTCACTAACTACTGTCTCTTACAAATATATCGTTATACAAGTTAGTAACTTGTGCATCTAGCCACATTCTCCACCACTGCAACTTTAGGAACTCTTTTCTGTTCCACTACAATGAGGCTGCCTATCAAAGACTGCTGAAACTGAACAAATGTCATCTTTGGCTCTGGAAAACAATCCTTGAATACAACAAAAGCATTGAAGGTTGCTAAATGTAATAAATGGATTGTCAACTTCTTATACCAAACGTAAGCCTTACGAACAGCATTGTAAGGTTCCAAACCTTATCTACTCCACACATGTGCTTATTGTAGCCTAACATGCACACAGGTTTGCACACTTCAGCAACCTGACTCCAAACAGTCACAAGTGAAATACTTTTATCATGGATGGCTGTCAGCATGTAGACATCGCTCCTGTCAGAAAATGGCACAGCTAGAAGCTCATCACTATGCACTGCACTGCACTGTCTCTTCTCAAGTTATTTTTACAAACAAGCCCTTTTTGGTAACCTTTACGGTTTGAGCGAATAGTGCCTCAAACTACATTGTCCACTTTGAACAGTTCCCTGAACAATTGCACACCATTGTAGAAGTTATCTACGCATAAATGGTGACCTTTGTTAAAAAGTCCTTTACCAAGATCCCACACAATTTTCTCACTAACTCCGAAAGTGGATGGACAACCAGGGAGGTCAATACTGGAATCTCTACCGGTGTACACCCTGAAATTATAGACCTATCCAGTTCTACTTTCAGACCGCATATGCATCTTAATTCAATAATGTGCCATCTTGGTAGGAATGTACTGCCTAAAAATTAATCGGCCCTTGAACTAGACCAAACACTCATCCACAGCTATTTCTTTCCCTGGAACCTAGATCTCTGAAAATCAATCTACAAAGTGACATAGGACAAGCCGAATCTTAAAAAGACGGTCACAATCAGGGTGATCTTGTGGCAATGCTAAAGCATTATCAACAAAATGCAGCATTCCAAGAAGAAGCAAATACCAATTTATGACTCATGGTGCAGGAAATATAGCCTTTGCCATCAGTGGATTAGTAGGCCAATATGAAGACAGTGACTGCTTCCTTATCAGGCCCGTTACAAAAGAATTGGTCCAAACGGAATATGAAGACTTATATGTCTACAACACCCAAAAATAAAGCCATTTTCCAAAGAAGTTCTTTTTAGAAATCAGTTTTACAAGTTTGTATCATGTTCACAACAGAATCAATTAATACAATACAATCATGATAGGTGCTCCAAGACAGGTGAGGAGAAACAAGTGCTCGAAGGAGTGCTCGTGAGAGGTTAGGGATAAGGGTAAAAGTTATTACAATATTTACATTCAATAATGAAAGAAACCTGTCTAACAGTTTAATGTATATATATAACTGAAGAAAGCCACAATCAAGCGATACAGTAAATGAATTGCTGTTATCTACATGTGGATAAAATAGTAGTACAGGTTAACGAAAGAAAAAGTCGACGTTTCGACCCCAATGAGGATGGGAGGGACAATGATTCCTTAGAACTGGGTCTTCATCAGGGCAAAAGGAGCAACCTGTAGATTTGTCAAGGAAATGGCACAAATTAATATTTGGGTGACTGTTGGGTGCAAATAAACATGATTGATAAAATAAGTGGCACATCGGCTCACCTCACTCCACTGTAATGGAAACAGTGGGCAACAAAAAGTTGGGCCCATAGGCTCCAATACCAGATAAACCACAACCTCAGATTAATTGTCAAAAGTCCGTAGCCAATATCAGAATCAGTTGTTGTGCTGAAATTAAATAGATGCACATCTACACTAAGAACTATGAATAGCAAGTCTTAAATCCACTGATTAAATCTGGTACTCACAATAAGGGACCACAAGGAAGTAGAGGCCCTCAATTGTAAGAACCTTAGTTGTATAACTCATTCACATAACATTGTGTGCTGCACTGCATATGTAGTCAGAATGAATTTGATGGAAATCTAAAAGTAGGGACAAAGCAAAACAGAGGAGCGTCTTAATCCATAACTGAATGCAGACTTGACTATCAAATGCTTTGGTATGCGGGCCTAGCGGAGCTGGAGTAAAGAAAGTTACCTCTGTATACAGGAAGACCTCCGGAAGCGTCTCTCGAGTCAGCGAGCCTTCCGGAAGAACTGTCTAAAAATAGACAGCGGAAAGGTCAGCATGCATGCTGCTGTGCTCACGTTGAGAGCACAGTCGCTAGCTGCTGACACGATAGACCTCGCATTGCGTGAGGGACATCACGACATTGAATGACCATTATGAATTTTAATGCATGTCGTGATATCTCTACTACAGTATAACATCTATATAGGTGCCGTACCAGCGTCCCCACCCCAGCCCAATAACACTAAGTCCTGTCTGGGAGGTAGTCACACCTCCATGTGACAGGAAACCTATTGTTCTACCTTCCCCTTGGCTCAGCAGCAGGAGGGCAGAATCGTGTCTGTTGTCGGCAGCAGCACTAGCTTGCTTGCAGACCGTGAATGGCTGTTACTGGAAGTACGGGGGGCCCTAAGGAGCCATCCAGTACATGTGATCACTGGAATCGGTGTTGGAGTATGATTCCAAAATGTTTGATACCAAACATGGCCGGGTTCGGTGCAGCCACTATATAGTTAGACATCTCGTAATGACTGATGTCCACTATATGTATTAAAATGGCTGACCGCACTTACAACGCTGGAGAGTCGACTCCAGGGTTTGTAGCGTGTCCTGCTCATGCTGTGGCACCCTCACACTTATAACCAAGCACCGAACCCTCAGGACTGAAGAGCCTGCCATAGGGGAGACTTATAGTTTTAAAGTGTAGTAACCTCAGATATAAGGAAACATATCTATTGTGAGAGGTGCAGGCACCAACTCACACAGGCTGTAATGGCAGGCCTGTAGTCACAGTTTAAGTTGACTCCCACCGTTGGCACAATACATGCGGCAGCCTATGGGAGACCCCTGGTGTACCTATGCACTGGGTACCTTAGTACCATATACTAGGGACTTATAAGGGTACACCAGTAGCCAATTGTGGAGGTACAAAAGTACTTACCATGTACATTTTGGGGAGAAAGCACAGTTGCTGGGGTCCTGATTAGCAGGACCCCAGCAGACTGGGTCAAAAACACAGACACCAAGCAAAAGTGGGGGTAACCATGAAAGCAGATCCTACTTTCCTACAATGATGCTGAATGGTATTTTAAAGTATCGCCAATGAAGATTGCCCAGTCACTCACGATGAGTATGATGGACTCATGCATGAGGATTTTGCTGATTGAAATGAGTTGTATATTGCACAATTGCCTGTATATTGATAACATTGTTATACTGGAAGTGCACGCACATGTGACATTTCTCTTTCTGAATTGTATATACTTTTATGGTTATGACTAACCGAAGTAAAGTATTTATATATATATTTATCTATAAAAATATCTCTGCCTGTCTCCACTGTGTATACCGATCACCAAGATCATAAAAGTACATCACAAATAAATATTTCACATAATGTACATAAAACATGATAAAAATGGATCACAAAGACATATGTGCAAAACACAGGGAGACAACCCTACATGAAATAAAAATCATTTTGCATTATCAACAAAATTATTGGCCTGTTTCCACACTCTCTGCATGCTCCAAAGAATCTTCAGATGGCTCCTCACAAGCAGCAGAAAAATAGCCACTGTAGACCTCATCACCAGCCATCTAGTCTACGGCAACGCACTGTACGCAGGAACCACCATTGAACTCATGAGAAGGAGACGATAGAGAACTTAGGAGCCAGATTGATCCTCAACCTGCCCAAATGGACCCATATCACCCAGCACCTGAGGAACCTCCATTGGCTCCCCGTCCAGAAAAGATGCCAATTCAAACTAGTGACATACGCCTACAAAGACCTCTATGACCAAGGATGAGCATACATAAACTACTGCCTGAACTTACACCAACCATCCAGAAACCTCCACTCCTCCTCCCTCCACCTGGAACAGACACCAAGCATTTGCCGGAGCCACAGCGGAGGGCGCTTTTTCTCCCTCCTTGCTGCCAAGTCCCCTCCACCTCCAAGCATCATCCTCATTGACGGACTTCAGGAAGAAACTCAAGACCTGGCTCTTCAAGCCCAGCAAACCAGTACCTAGATCCCCTCACGGGTCATAGGCAGCGCTCTACAAATACCGACTGAGAGAAATATAATAAAACGCTTTGCCCAGGTCTATTCCTTACATTGATCTAACACATGAGTTAGAAAAGACACACACCTTTCAAACTGTTTGTAGGATCCCTTAGAGACCATAGCAGAATAAATTAAGTCGGCTATATATAATTGACCCATGCAGTTACAGCTTCTTTCAGTCAATGAGTTGGGGAGAAAACCAAAAGGTTTCGCAATCCCCGGTCATTGTTCCATTACGTTTCAGACACTAAAAACAATAAGAACATACATTAAAATGATCTCAGTGTAATGTGCCCATATAATTGCATCATAAATACCTCCAAGACCACAGGAGGAGAGATAATAAGATAGCTCAGGCCCAGAGCAAAACACTTCTTCTCATTAGTTGAAGGACACTTGCCTTGCAAACAAAATTTCTAAAATCCAAGGAGAACAATAGCAGCATAAATTACATTGACTTTATGTAAGGTAGCCCCTATAATTTTAACATAGAACAATTTAAGATCTGGGAAGGATAACTTTTGATTTCAAAGTCCCTAGGCCATTGTCCCACTTCATTTCACCCACTAACCAACGTGTACTACCCGAACATAGCTGTCAAACATGTACATCAATTGATCCCTTTCTTTGAGTACACTTAGATCGCCTAATCTAAAAGGCATTCAAAACTTTAGCAATAGAAAAGACCATTACTATACTTGTGTTGGTACTAGGTTCCTAAAGGCTTCTAAGTGCTGCCTAGTACCCATATTCCTGCAAAGGGGGACTTTCCACTTTGCCAGTAGCCTGAAATAACCTCGTCCAAAAAATACAATATGGGTCAGAGTTTCAGGCACCCTTAGACATACCGGGCAGAGGTCGTGAGCAATTTCACTCACTTGCCAATCGTTACAAAACCTTTTAGTGGGAAGTGTTCTATATCTAAATTGATGATATTGTTTTCGTGCAAGAGCAGGAGTAATTTTGTCGATTGTTGGTTCATACCGTGGGCAGGGTTTGGTATCTTTAAATACTAATGAGAGGGTTCACTTGCTCCTAGTCACTGTTTCCACAGCTATGAACTCCCAATAGATTTCTTTTATCCTGGCTCTGGGGATCAAACACTCTGTTTCATTAATAACTTTGTCATCATTTGATGAATGTGCACAAAACCTTCCAAACAATAGTTTGTCGACTATGGCTCCTTCAGGGAAAGTTTCCTATGGATCCATCAAGAGGGGGCTAAGAAAAAGGTGGGTCCCGCCTGTGTGATTTCCCATATACATGAATAGAATTACACTAAATTGGCTAAAGGTTGGAACTTCACCCAGAAAGTGTGCATTTAGTGATTTAGTGTAAATCCGTTCAGCCATTTTTGAGAAATTATCCTTAGAAGAGGGGTTTGGTTTGGAATGAAGGGATTAATCCTCATAAAAAGTTAAAGATATCTGGACAGTTGATGATCAGATACGCTGTGTTTTCTTATTTGAAGTGGCTAGGTGGATCCTGATTGGCTGGCCTCAATGCAGAGAATATGTTCAGGCCATCTTTGCAGGATGGTTCCAGAATACCGAAATTACAAGGAAAAAAATGAGCTCCTCTCACCCGAGGATCTCCTTTTATTTTAGTGTACCTGGGAACTGCCAACTCCCTGGAGTGAAGAGCAGTGAGCACTGGACCAAGGCGGTGCTCACTCTTCTCCCCAGGGAGGTAGCAGTCCCTGAGGAGAATAAAATCAAAGATCTGCAGAGGTGCTCACTTTTCTCCCAGAGGAGGTGTTGGAACCTGGGGGAATAAAATCACATTTCTTAAAAAAAATACTAATATATAAATGTATTGTTGCGTGAATAAATACCTGAAGTAAAAGGCATGTCCCTGATGGCACTGGGGCCATCTAATTTTCATATTTGTGAGCAGTGCCTAGAACGGCATATAAATATTTCGGGCTTAGGTGGCACAAAGGAGCAGTGATGAGCCCTCCAAGACCTCTTCATGGTCAATTGAAAGTCTTGGGTGGTACCCTGTGTCTCCTAGGGTTTTGTATGAATGACCCTAAAAGGTTTCCTTTCTTGGATTTTGGCTTTTTAGTTTTGTTGCTCTGTTTTATAAGGATCCTTTTTGTGGGGGCTAAGGCTGTTTAGCAGCACCTGTAAAGGTGGAAACAGGACTCATGCATAGAGTATTCAGAATATGAAAAGTTTTATTGACAACTGCTAAAGATAGGAATTATTTATTACTTTAGGAAAATGAATTTATGTTCACACATTTGTATGATGTTTGTATTGATTGCTAAAAATATATTTCTGTTTTTATGATTGTGATGACATCTTGACAAAGTCATTAGGCTTGAATTTAATGTATGTCAGCGACAGTTTTCAAGCACTTGAAGGGGTATTGTAGGGTTTGGGATAAGCCCTTGCAGGAGTATCAACTGCTGCAGTCTGACACCATTGGTATTTCCTCCTGTTGCGTAAACTACGACTCTGGCGTAGCTCTACAAGATTTGCTTTCTCACTCACGGGTGGCACAGGTGAACTTGCTTCAATGCACCAGTTGTGAATGTGGAAAACAGGTTAAGGTAACTTCGCAGAAAACCACCCATTACATTGTGGAAGTTGAATTATAGCTTTTGGGTTACTAACAATTCCTAAACTAGGTTATTGGGCACCTTGGTATTGGAAACAAACCTATTTTGCTCTTCATGATACAGCACACAAATGGTGTTAAGAATAATACACTTTTAACTAAAAGCATTTATTGCAGCAGGGTGAACCTGTTTCTCAGCACATCTAAAATACCTGCATAGCATATCATAAAAACAGCAAGAATGCACGTTGCGAACAACAAGAATAAATTGAACATTTCCAACATAGTTAAAATGTCATTTAAAACCAACCACCCTAAAGCCTACTTCTATGCGCTACGCTAGTAGAGCATGGAAAGTAGAACTTGCAATCTAGACTTTCTTAAGGAGAAGCAACACAGTGCATAGCTTGTTGACAGCAAAAGCTGTGGTTATCAGTTAGACATAAAGGCAGTGTTTTCTGTGAAAGTAAAATACACAATGCATGAGCATCCGTTCTCTTGGCCCCAGCTCGTTATCTGCATCAAGTATCACGTAGCTTCTTCTTTGTGCACTGGCAACAGTCAAGACCATCTCCGGGAGTATCTTGTGCGTTAATCCAGAAGAAGGACCTCTCCTTACAATTTGTCAAGTGGAAACCCTTTTATACTATCTCTTATCCAGCATTTGAATTTCTGACATAAGTTCAGGAATTTCTGACATAGATTATGTGCATCAAGTTGAATTTCCCAGACACATCCTGATGATCATAAAAGGTAAAACAGACTACACTGTTTTGACTATATGTCTGTGTTTCCTCTTATTTGACCTTGACAATAGTGATTCAGGGCCTACTCAAAATAGTCAGCTCTTAGGGGCTATCCATCACACAAGCCAACTTGTACATCTTTGTGAATTAATGTGTTGCATTAAGTTGTGTGTGCGTATAAAGTAGCTTTTCTTTTTGTAAGTAAAATTAGTGGCTGGTCAATGAATTATTGAGTGTTGTTTGTTATGTGCCTAGGGACTGTGATATTCGGCCACGGTGAGAAGGCCCTGCGGCCGACCCCTGCTACACACGGCTAAATGACACCCCAAATGTGGGGTGGGCAGAGACGAGTGATTGGGTACAGGGTCAGGCTTCTGCCGAGGCCCTGTGGTCAGCCCCGCCATGCACATGGGTGATTGGGCGCCCGGCCTAGCCACAGTCCAGACCCTGTGGACAATTCCCGCTGTGCATGATCTTCACATGTGCAGCAGGGATTACAAATTAAATACATCATAAAAAAAAGGAAATTCAGAAAAAGCCCACAGTTAAAACATGAGTTATGGTTCTGACTCAATTTCGTAAACCACTGAAATTCATCAGTTTTGATTAGTAATAGTGCAATCACAGAACATTATCACCATATTACTTCAGTTCCCTTTATTGTCAGAATTCTTGAGAGAATTTGGCCTGACAGATTTCTACCTATTTGTTAACATTTCATGTGTTGAGCCCGTCACAATTGTTTTTTTGTTTTTGTTTTACCAGAAAGGGGCATAGAAGCAACACATGTACTGGCATTTAATGAATTCCAAAATATTGTGGATATTGATGACGGTATTGCCTTTCTTAACAAACCCATCCCATGCAAAAGTCATCTCACCACATCTATAGTCTAGGAATCATTCAAACAGCATCTAACTTGATTTCCTGGAAACTACACTGTTAAAACATCAGTGGATCCAAAATGCTTGCTTAAGGAATGCTGTTGCAAAATGTGACTGTCTTTGGGACTAGCCATAAGCGTCACTTCTGCCTGTAAATCAGACGGCCCACTTTCAGATACTGATAGGTTCAATTTGGTGCAAGGCGAGGGAATTTAGTCGTCTTTGCACCGCCTTTAATGAGGTGGGCCATCTGTAATTATGGCTCTCTGACAGTCATGTCAGAGAATCCTGACGAGAAAGGCATTGCAGGTTCCACCACTG
The DNA here is from genome assembly GCA_963921515.1 of Calotriton arnoldi. Classification (NCBI taxonomy): domain Eukaryota; kingdom Metazoa; phylum Chordata; class Amphibia; order Caudata; family Salamandridae; genus Calotriton; species Calotriton arnoldi. The sequence goes on along the minus strand of CAWUFW010007441.1, from coordinate 394,738 downwards.
GAAACCAAGCAATCCTCCATCTCAAAATGGAGATAGGCACTACACGTCTGACAGGGCAGGAAAACCTGTTATTACAATGGTCTGGCCACTCCATCAGACCCATAATGACCCCCAATGTCTCAGCTGAAGTCCTCTGGCCTCAAGATATATTATTGATGCTGATATCAGTAACAGACTCTTGCAGTGAGTGTCTCAGGTGTTTGGATAAATCTCATAACTCTTCAATGTGTGACCTTAGTGCCCTGGTGCAGCCTAAGGGAATGAGGGAGGGAATGGCTTTTCTTAGCATCTGCCATAACAAACTGAGATCCCCTTCAAGGGGATGATCACTAGAAAAAAGGCACAAGACTCACTGAAATCATAGACAATCTTTTTCACAAGAAGAGAAGGAGAATTACCGGACAGGAGTCTATGTATTTTTCTTTGGAACAGGGGCGGCTCCTCCGCAAAGGCGAGGAGCGTCGCCCCACTGCTTTTCAGCACTGCAAAAAACGAAAAATAAAATATTATCATTTTATATTTCCATGCTAAGGCAGTTTTGCGGGGCGGGGCTGCGTTGGGCAGAGCTGGGGGGAGGAGTGGTGGTACTCTTTAAGTGCACATGATTGTTTGGCCGGCCGTCTTGAGCTGGCCAAACAGTCATGTGGACTTTGCATGTTCTCCACTGGCTGTATTGTACATCCTGGGTGGAGAACATGCCCAGGCTCCTAGTCCCTCTCTGAGCGCCGAACCACGGCACTCAAATCAATCACTGCTCTGCCTTGCAGCATTGTGATTGGCTTAGGGGAGCCTGGGTGCTTCCTGTTCATGCAGGACGAAGGGGACGGGGGAGAGGCAGCAGCCGGTCAGTCGGCCGGCCGGCAAGTAAGTGATCTTTTTTTTTTTAAACCCCTCCCTGCTACACTACTACTTCCACCAGCCGTCACTGCTTTAGAACATATTTTTGTTCACGAGAAGTTGCAGCCAAAGTCAGGGGTGAGGGTTTCTTTCTCTGTGATGCGGTGGATCAGCTACAGGCTTTTAAATTTTAAAGACCCTATAGTTGCTATTTTTGCTAAACAGCAACCTTTTGCATGCCTGCAGCCAGAGGTGTATGCTTAAAGAGCCAGAAGAGGCGGAAGGAAAAAGCGTAAGGGAGAAAAGACAAGCAGCCGTGCACTCCCTACAATATGATGTTGGGCTGATCGATGGGACTGAGCTGGGTGTAGTGCTAAGTAATAGTGATGGCAGGGGAGGGAAAAAGGGGAATGACTCTGAAGTGGCAGACTGTTTCTACTCACTGTCGGACGCTACATGCTCAGCTGATGATTCTATATCGCTGACCGGATCTAGTGGAAGCTGCACCAGTGAGGTGGACTCTGCAGCAACTATGCGTAAAGCACGCAGGAGGTCTAGCAGGGCAGAGAAGGCTGCAAAGAAAAAAGCCGTAGGGCAAGAAGAGCTGAACTGGGACTACTTCCCAACCCCACAACTGGTTAGCACTATAGCTAGGAAACCAGAGCTTCAGGAGAATGCAGTATCAACGCTGGATGTCATACTACAAGCAATTACATCACATCGTGAAGAGACGAGGCAAGACCGTAGACGCTCCCAATCGGCTCTCCGGAAGATGCAAGGATCTATTCGCAAATGTGCTAAAATTTGTAATACCATCGGCGAGCGGCTAACGGAACTGGAGGCGCGAACTAGAGTCCTCGAGGATGATGTATCGGCGGTTCAGACACAATCAGAGGCACATGAAGCTAGATTATCAGACATCCAGTGGAAGCTGGAAGAGCAGGAAAATCACCAGCGGCGCAATAACTTGCGCTTTTTAGGCATCCCAGAAGGGCGTGAAGGCTCTGATGCACGCCTCTATATGATAGATCTGCTTAGTAAGGCATTTCCAGATCTGGAAGGTTGGAACTGGCAGCAGGAAGTCCAGCGTGCCCATAGAGTTCCTTTCAATTAAAAAAATTCAACCGGACCGAACACTAAACCTAGGGCCATCCTGGTATTTTTCGGGAACTTCCTACTACGGCAAAACATTTGGGAGAAGGTCAAACCAGAAGCTAAGTGGAGGGTAAATGATGTTGCCTTCTTTGCAAGACCCAATTTCTGCCATATTACCGTGGAAAGACGCTGGAGACTGCGTCAGATGATCGCCCCTTTTCAGGCTAAGGGGGCGCAGGCTTACTTGATGAACCCTGCCAAACTAAAAATAATCATAGGAGGCCGCACCTACTATTATAACTCTGAGATTAAAGCAAAGGAGGCCTTGGCAGAGTTAAGGGGGTAGAGGGTGGTAAGGGCCTGCTATTTGGATAGGGGGGGGTACATGGAATATATCTAGGAAAATATATGGGAAATGAATTCGCTGTGCCGCATCAGAGGGTATCTGGTGGTAGGGAGGAGTCGGGGGGGAGTTAAGTAATGCTGACAGAGATTGACCTGTGTATTTAATAAGGGGAACAAGAAGGTGTTGGATTAGAACATGAAAAAGAATTGCTTAGGTCTTTTGTTATTCTTTCAGTATAACTTCTGTGGCATCTACTTAGCCAATATCTATATTTCTTTTTTTTTCTCTTTTCTCTCTCTTCTTGTTCTTCGTCTAGGACAGTAATGGTGTGTTGCTGATCATGCTGCTGCACTGCTTCATCACACACACAGACCTAGGTCTGGAAGCTTCCACGGTGGAGGGTGAGCATGGGGCACGGGGACAGTGGGGGAGGGGGAAGGAGGAGCGGGGAGGGCAGGCAGGGGTGGAGGGGCAGAGGGGGGAGATCAGGGGGGTCAGAAAGGTGGAAAAGAAAAGTCAGGTATAAAAATTACAAACTATAAAAACAAATGAGGAAGGTGATAAACAACCGTTAACAAGTAGGATAGTCACAACTCAATATGGGTAATATTAAGATTTGCACATTTAATGTGGGTGGACTAAACGATAAGAGTAAGCGAGGAAGAGCCTATGAGATACTTAGAACTATCAACCCAGATGTAATGTGTTTCCAGGAAACGCATATCCCGTGGAATAATAAAGGCGCTTTGGCAATTAGGGGTTATAATCTGGTGGTCTGCTCCACTCAAACCTCTATGATTAGAGGAGTAGCAATATATACTAAACAATTTATGGGAATGGCCAAGAGGGTTGCAGCCGACAATTGGGGACTCTGGGCAATAGCAAGATTGGCTATGGGGGTAACAGTGGTTACTATATATGGGGCAAACTAAGACGATCCAGAAATTTTGGAAAAACTCGAACTAGAGCTTGCGTCCTGGCCAGAGCCAGTGGTAGTGTGTGGTGATCCGAATATACACTTAGAGACCACTAAAAATCAGACCCAGAAATACGTAGGAAGGAAGCCCAGGGTATACAGAGCGTTGACTAACTTTCAAAATAGCCATGGGCTAACTGATGTATGGGCAGAGAAAAAATCAGGGGACCCTGGATATACGTACTATTCGCACCCCCATAGGAGGTATGTGCGCCTAGACTACTTTCTAGCCTCATGTAAAATTATGGATAAGGTTGAAATTAAGAAGTTGCCTCAATTATTCTCGGACCACAATCCGCTTATGTTGGAGTTAATAGGATTTAGCAATGGAAGGCAGTCGGGCGCCTGGTCTTTCGATAAAAAATTACTTGCTAATGAAGATTTTTGTGCTCATATCAAGTGCTGGTCTATTGAATTTTTTGACATTAATAGGTATAGTGCCTCGCGCAGGATAGTATGGGACTCTTTCAAGGCCGGGTTGAGGGGAGAAGTAATTAGCTACGTGGGACAGTCACAGAAGCAAAGAAAGACTGAGGTTGACTCATTAATGGGAAAACTAGCAGGTTTGGAGGCAGAACATGTGGAAATGATTAATAAGGGGGAACAGGAAGATCAAATCAGGGAGCACATGCTGAAACTAGCTGTAACAAAAGCAGAATTGAATAGCTTCTTTCAGGAAAGGATGGCTCAAATATATCAAGTTCATTGGGGGGAAATGTACGAATATGGGGAGACAGCAGGACGGCTATTAGCACTGCGCGCAAGGCAGAAAAGCGCTAGAAATAATGTACAGAAAATCATGAACAGTAAGGGCCAAATTGTGAACGGCCCGGATAAAATTACGAATGTTTTTGAAGAGTTTTATAGGAAGCTATATCAGGTGGATACGCAAGAAGGAAGTATGTTAGATCAGAATGATAGTTGGCCAACGTTAGCAAGTATAGATGAAGGTACAGTGCAGGAATTGGACAAAGAAGTCACTCTGGAAGAGGTTCAAGAGGCTATTGGTGCTCTCTCCTTGGGGAAAGCAGCAAGCCCAGATAAGATCCTGCTAGAAGTATATAAAATACTGGTACATGAAATAGCTCCAATTCTGCATGATTTATTTCTGGGGGTCCAATATAGTGGGATACCGCCTGTATCATGGCAGGGAACGGATGTGGTGATTTTTCCTAAGAAGGGGAAACCGGCAGAACTACCGGCGTCTTATCGGCCAATTTCTCTTATGAACTATAATGCCAAACTGTATTCGAAAATTATGGCCAAGCGTTTACAAGGGGTTATATTGGCATTGGTATCCCCTCGGCAGCATGGCTTTGTCCCGGGTAGGGGGACCACTGATCACATAAGGCGGGTTATTGCAATACTAGATATAGCAGAAGCAGAATCCAGTAAGGTGGCTGTGGTCCTCCTGGATGCCGAGAAAGCATTCGACAGGGTATCATGGCAATATCAATGGGATACCTTGGTAGAAAGGGGACTAGGTTCACGGATGGTTCGGGCTATTCAAGCGATGTTTTATCAACCCTATGCGCAGCTACAAATAATGGGTAATACCTCAAGGAGGATCAAGATAGCCAGAGGGACGCGACAAGGCTGTCCGTGCTCCCCAATTTTATTTGCCCTATATATGGATCCATTTATAACGCAAATTGTACAAAACCAAGCAATTAAACCTGTAATTACTATGGGATTTGAAACCAAGATCCTAGCATACGCGGATGATGTCGCAATAATAACAACTGAACCAGAGAGTGCGGTTAGGGAGATGGAAAGGATGGCGGAGGGATTCGGTAAGAAGGCGGGTTATTTATTGAAAAAGGGAAAAACTCAGATTGTCTGCTCCTCCCAGTACCAACTACTAGATCCCCGAAAAAGTGAAGAGGCCACATATTTAGGGGTAAACATTACAAGTCAGCTGGATACTCTATGGGCGGCTAATATAGATCCGGTAATAGATAAAATGTATATGGAATTTAAGCGGCTAGATAAATTGCATCTCACAATAATAGGTAGAATTAACGTAATAAAAATGATAATGTTTCCGAAAATATTGTACCTCCTCCGAGCAATACCGCTGGAACTGGCAGAAGACCAGATAAATAAAGTTAATGCCATGTTTATCAACTTCATCTGGGGCTATCAAAAGACACGGCGAGCATTAAAGTTCTTGACTCTGCCAAAAGAGCGGGGGCATGGGGGGTGCCAAATATTTTATTTTATTACTGGGTTTTTGCCTTGCAACAGATGGGTAGTTTAGTCCTACCCGGGAAAGGCAGAGGCGGTTCTGCAGGATTACCCACAATATATCAGCTATCCATTGGAAATTAAGCAGATGGGCTCTTTCTGAGGCAGCTTGAACCGAGCTATTATAAAAAAAACAAGGTTCAAGTGTATCAAGGGTGCTTGGAAGGTTTGGAAGAAGGTCAGTAAGATCCTGAAGATTCCCAGACAAAATAGATATACCCCTTGGTGCCGATCAGCTATTTTGCCGGAAGTAGTCTATGACGGTATGGCTAGGAGTTGGGAGAAGGCTGGTATAATCAGTGTGGCAGATCTACTCCAGAATAATGAATATACTTCATTTGCAGAGCTTGTACAGAAATCTGGAGTCAACAATAATACACAGTATAAATATATACAGGTGCAAAGGTGTTTTAAGAAACTCCTCCAGGAGCCTAACAATCTGGAGAAGATCCCATTGATCGAAATCTCTAAACGGCATGATAGCAGAATAGGGGAATATTATCAGGAGCTAATCAAGACTCTCCCAGATGATATGGACAAAAACAGAAGAAAAGTGGGTAGAAAAACTGGGGGATGGGGATGTTGATTTGGATATGTCAATTGAACTAGGAGCAAAAATCTTTCTCTCAGCCAATCTAAAAGCCCAACAATACAAAACTTTATTTAACTTATATTATACGCCGGCTAAGCTTCATGGATGGGGGAAGAGGGGAGATGACAAATGCCCAAGATGCCAGATAGGCCCTGCTGACATAGTACATATGTTTTATTCCTGCACCAAGCTTTTACTGCTCAGGGAAAGCATAGAGGATTTTTGGGTACAAACACTCAATAAGGAAATAACGATTACTCCAGCCCTAATGTTGTTAGGTTATGATAGTCGGGCGAACCTTGATACATCACAGAGGGATTTTGTGTTTATGACAATAGCTAAAGCACGGCTGTTGATAGCGACATCATGGAAAGATGCAGAGCCACCTACGTATCAATTATGGTTGCATCGAATATTGAGTATCAGTATACAGGATATATCGCTGTATAGATGTAAAGGACAAAAAGCAAAGAAGGGTATGAAATTATGGTAACCTTTATTACTATGGCAGACTAGTAAAGCAACATAAAGTAAGCATGAAATATGTATATATTTAGAGTTTTATGTAAAGTACGGGGCTTTGGCGGAGTTTGTAAACATGATGCAATGTAGTAATGTTTTGTTATTTGGTTTTTCTTCTGTAACTAATGTCATACCTGAACTTTTCAATACATTTAAAAAAAAAAAAAGAGATTTCCTAAGGTGTGGGGTGTCAAATTTATATTTGTATGTATGTGAATAGATAACCAAAAAAGATACATTTATTGCATTGATTATGATCTTCACACATCATGTGATGGATGACATTACGTATGATCTTAACATTGACATGAGTGATATCAATATGTATACAGTAGCATTTCTTTGTTGGGATAAGTGCTATTATTTAATGATGTTAGGTTGTAGATTTCTGTTTTTTATCAGTAAAATATTGTGTGGTCAGAAATTGTGCATAGTGTTTAAAAAAGTTATCCTTTTTTGACACCCAGGGGCCGATTCCGATCTCGGCCGGTAGGGCTCCGAATCGGATTCGGCTTAACCGGATCCGATTCGGAGCCCTATTTCCCGACCGATCCGTACGCGCGTCCGGGCGAGCGAGTACGATGCGTATTCGCCGACCGACTCGTCCGGGCGTCCCGACCGCTCCGACCGACTCGATCCCGGGTCGAACCGCACCGACCGACTCGCACGGACACGACTCGCACCGCGCAATGGAGACGTTCCCCGGCCGGGTAAGTAGGATGCGCGCCGCGAGCAGTCCGACCGAGCCGCGCACTCCGGCTCGAAAGAGCTGTCGGAGCCGTACTTTGGGGGTCCGTGTCGGACCCCCCTGTACGCGTAGCCGCGCGAGTCGCACACAGGGGGGACCCATGGGTCCCCCCTACCTGTGCGTGTACGGCGCGAATCGCTTCGCCGCGTACACGCTGTAGGGGGCGCACTTGTCCGCATCGCACCCATTGAGTCAATGGGAGCCCACGTACGCGTTGTACGACAGGCTCCCATTGACTTCAATGGGAGTCCGACCGACTCGAGTCCGATGACATACGTGCGCATCGTACTCGTTCGGTCGGGCTGCACGGGTCCGATTCGGTCGGAAATCTCTCCGGGTCCGGCTCGGTCGGGGAGATTTCCGGCCCGAATCGGAATCGGCCCCCTAATCGTGGTTCTAAAAAGAACTGTTTTTGCATATTTTGCCTTGACCGTTTTAGTATTTTTAAAACTTTTTATTTTTTTGCTTTTGTGAGGAAACAGCAGTGAAAATGACCTCCTTATATTTAAACCACAAATTGATGCAAAAAAGAAAGATGGAGAAAAAACTAAGGGTGAAATTCCTTGTTTTGGTCCATGAGCGGCTTCTGCTTACTACCAAATGTGCGTTCTGCACTTCTGGATCAACCTCAAGCCTTTCTTCCTGCTCTGTGTCTGCCAAAATGGTGGTAGGACTTTGTTTTTTGTTTTGCGCCTTCCTTTATTACCTTTCCTGTCTTCTCTCCCTCCCTGGATGATCTCAAATTGCATGACAGGGTAGTAGTGCCAACTAAATATGGTCCTTCTTCTCCCTGGCACAGTTCTTTTTTGCAAACCTTGCAGATTTCTTTATTGGCATTAACTTTCTTATTGTTGGGATGAAGAGAAAAATCTGCAGCGGGTCTGCAGCTAGTTTAGGCCACCAATAGAAATTGACATCAAGATGGAACTTAATTATATTTACTGTCTTCAGAGTTTAATGCCAATTAGCACTTGTATTTATATTGTGTTTTTTAAATGACTGATAGTATTAATTTTAAATTAAGTGAATATTATATATATTTTTTTAACTAAAATTAAGTCACTAAAATAAACTCATCTTCTCCCGCATTCCAATCCTTGATAGTGCCTGAGTCAGCAGATGTGGTGAAAGCAGAATGGTATTGATATTCCAAGGAACTGATTTTTTATTTCCCCAACTGGAAATATTTCTTTGAGTGGACAAATATTAATATGACATCTAATAATCTCTTATTTTCTGCAATTTATTGAACTTGCAAGCCCAGAAACTGATGTTTGACATTTAAACACTTGACTTCGTGCCTACAGCTCAGAGGCATCGGCTTCTCAGTCGCAGGCATGTAACATTATAAAGGAGTATGAGTTTATCTTAAGTGCACACTATAAAACACTGTCCCCAGACATTTTTTCTTTTTCTTTTTGGGATTTTTATATAGCGCAATCTCGACCCAAAGCTATCAGATCACTTTATAGGGAGACATCCTTTACCACGCAACTTTTACAACGCGAGGCTTTTACATTGCGGTCATTACAACGCAAGTCGTTACAACGACTTGCGCTGGATGGCGCTCTAACCTAAGGAATAGTATGATTTACTATTCCAACACCTTCCCTACTGTACGTAGACTGGAGTTGGAATAGTAAATCATACTATTCCTAAGTCCAGCTCCCTCCAGCGCAAGTCGTTGTAACGACGTGCGTTGTAACGAACACAATGTAAAATACCGCGTTGTAAATGTATGCGTAGTAACGTCATACATTCCACTTTATATGAGCACCAGTTGCGTTACAGACAGACACATTAATTTTTTTGTTAGGCACGGGGAGATTAAGTGATTTGCCCAGAATCACAATGTTGAGCGTCCCTGCCGAGACTTGATCCCGGTTCCCCAACATCGAGGGTGACCACTCTACCCGTTAGGCCAAAGAATTACATCTACTTAGTAAAATATATATTTTAAAAATGTATCTTTTTGTTTTAGTGACCAAAGCTTGGTCCCGGAAGTAGAAGCTTGCAAGCTCAGAGCAGGATGTCCTGGTTAAGCTGATTACATTTTAAAGTAATGTTAGAAATAATGCATGAATTTTCAGAAATGTAAGCAGCGTTTTTCAGCTGCCTAGGCATGCAAGCTTGTGGATAAACATTCAAATTCAGAAAGAGATGGTTAGCACCTTCCTACATGGAGCTCACAAGCCTGCAGTCAATGAATGGTTGCAGCATATGTGTTTGTGGTTTTCAATAGTTAATTTTTTGCTCTCAATGCAAACCACTGAAGATCATATTAATTCTGACCTAACTCGGCGTAATCAGTCACGATCATTTGATCCACCATTTCTTTCAATTCTCAATTACATTTCGTGACCAGAGACATCAAAGCATCCTCAAAGGTCACAATAGCCAATATCTCAGTGGCCTTTTTTCCTCTTCCCGAGACTCTAACAAGACTTTGAGACTCTGAAACTCCAGGTGGTTTTAAATGACGCGGCAAGGTTGATTTTTAAACTGCCAAGAAGAGCGCACGCTACCCCCCTGCTACAACAGTTACACTGGCTTCCTATCAAGCAGAGGGTCAGGTTGAAGGGCCTGTGCATTGCACATAAAGCACTGTATGGAGTGGCGCCCCATTATATCAAAGATCGTTTGCAGCCCTACGTGCCCGGACGTTGCCTCTGGTCATCCGAGGCTAGCCTGTTGGCCTGCCCGCGCTTTAACAGAGCTAAATTGGTGGGGGGGCGGTGGGCTTTTTCAGTGGTGATTCCCCAGATCTGGAACAAGTTACCGGATAGTATGCGCAGGGAAGCCACCTTACTCCCGTTCAGGAGGAAACTTGAGACCATCCTGTTTACTGAGGCTTTCGGATAATCCATCTCTTTGTGTGCTGAGTATCAGCTGGATTAAGGGATCCCCGGGTTCTTGGTCTATGCTGCTAGTGCCTAGAGACCTTTTGGTGATTTGGCGCTCTACAAATATAAGCTAACAATAACAATTGGTGCTTACTATGGACTCCATTCACATATAATACACATTGGACTCTTACCTCAGAATTTGATTGCATACGAGGCACAGCTTAGTCTGGAACAAGACTGAGTCCCAGGTAGGTTTTGCGCCAGGATTTAGGACCCTTCTCCATAATCTCTAAATTTCTCATAGTGACCTGTTATATATTTTAAACTTGAACCTGTGGCTTTTACCACACCTCACATTTGTCTGCGTTGATTGTTCGCCCATCATTGTTGTTATCATGTGAGTTTGGTGCTACTAAACACCCTGTGGATTTACCACTTCCAAGGGTCTGCATCAGATACCATTTGACTTCATCTAGATTCCCTCACATGGAATTTGTGACCGCCTGTCCATACCAATTTAAGCCTTGAAAAAGTCACTGCGTGACGAAACAAGAGTTGGCTGTTTTCCAAGAAAAGAACTTGTGAAATCTGAATGTACAGAAAAACACATGATCTCTTACATCTACAATAAAGAGAATTTTTTTTCAAAATAAGTCCTTATTGTTTGGACCTTGTACTACTTTAAGATACTGTTTGAGTGCTTTGGTTTCTGTCTATTTTAAATTGTATATAAGCTGGATCCTCTGATCCAAATAGTTAGTCACACCTTGGGTAGTAGGGTGTGGATAACCAGATAGCATACCTACTTTTTTACTGTACTATACCCACAGCAAACATAGGTCTCTTACGAGGTGCAGTAAGTAAACCACTACTATCCTTTTTTGTTTCTGGATATCAGTGGTTACTCCTAGCCCAAAGGAGCATGGCTCAGATGTGGAGGCTATGGGAGAAGAGATTTTGGGAGTAGGAGTTCAGAATACAGACATAATTGCGAGGTCCATGGTGTGGATTTGCTTTTCTATACTAGACAGAACAAAAAAAAGCTAAGCATAAAAGTTTGCATCCATGTTTGAATTGTATCTGGAACTAGGAGTGCCTGCCAGAGCGATCTTAGAAGTTGTACAAAATTTGGATGAGTGCTTTCACAACATTGTAATGTTCTAGATGCAATATAAATGACTGGTTTGTGTGCAGTACAAACCACACGCTCCCAAAAAATCGACATGCACAGCAAGAGTGCAAGGCCGGACTGGCTGTCCGGGCATCAAGTGTTTCCTTGGGAGGCTGGAAGGATGGGGGTCGCTTTTGTTACTGGGGGGGCAGTTTTGTAACAGTGCAGCAGTTTTAAAAGCACTACAGAGTTCCTTGTATATCCAACAGTTTTCAGGCAACATAAAAAGTGTCAAGATAACTCTGGTGATTAATGTACCTGCTGGAGAGAGATGGGAGTTTTGTCTAGTGGCAGTTTTGACGCATCTAAGGTAGCACAGAGGGCCAATACGCCTGCTGCAAAGAGTGTGTACTATGCAGATCACAGACCAGTATTTTATATGGATAGCTCAGTGGGTTACTGTTTTTGCCACAGAGATCCTTTTGTTACTGTGCAGTTCATAAGTTACAATCGTAATCTAGGTCAGAAAGTTATGTTTTTTGGTCCCAGCCTTTCATTATCCTAATTTTGCTAAAAAGGGTTTGTTTGTGTAGAAATAAATTCTTATTAGTAAATTCAACCCTAACCAATGTGTTACATTCTGAATCCTGAGTTTATGCTTCCCCAGACCAAGCATTCTTAAAAGATGTGTACCAGAATGGATGGCATGTGAATCTTACACCTTGTACACCCCTTTGTCTTATGTAACATTTTCTGTACACTGATTTACACATGTATGATTCATTGTCTCTGTATGAATGTGTGATTTAAAATGTTCCAGCACCCTACACTGATTTGAGAGACAAATTAAATACATGCGAGAGAGGGGCTATGGAGAGATGAGAGGCATGTTGGAGGGTGATAGTGAGGGAATCATTGAAGAGCCCCAATAAAGATTGCTGTATCCTGGTGCACTGTAGGTCATCATTTACTATGCTTTAAAAATGACTACAATTGAATGTATAATGAAAAATGTGTTGTAGAATGCACCATTTTTGCATTTTTTTCCCCCAAATTATCTTGGTGGGAGAACCCTTCCCCCAAGCTCCCATGTAGTAGTCAAGCTCGCTCACTCCGCTCAATTGCTACGCACCTTATGTGGGCTGGTCTGACAAAATTTGTCAGGGCTACTTTGGGTTCCCAGTCCGGCCCTGCAAGAGTGCATGTAATAATTTCTACCATTTTAGTTCCCCTCTTTTTATTTGTATACTTCTTTTTTGGGTCTCCTCCTTCCAGTTGGTTACTCCACTCCCAGTTCTTCCATTCTTTATTTTGAAACCCATAAAACAACAAAAAACAACAACAAAAGTGCTTTTTATTCCAATCTTTAATGGTAAAACTATAGAATCATTTCTATTGTGTTTCTTCTCTTTTTTTCCTAAGTATACACAGGTGGCAACCGTAACCAGAGACCACTGGGAATCGCCAAGGCCACATCATCATCAAAGAGCTGATGGGCTGGGTGCTGGGCATAGCCAAATGACTATTCTGAAAGCAGAGCTTACTAGGCACACACAAAGACAATACCTAGAGATTTGAGGTTCTGGCACTGAGCAGGGCCATAGCATGTTCCAGAAAAACATTGCTTACAGCTAAGGATGCTAGTCAGTGGGTTCTGGTAACAGGGTGACTAGATATTGCTTTCAGAGCTCACTGTTTACTGCCAAAGGCTGTTAATACCATCCTTTGGGACAGGTGCAATGGGTGTAGCATGTGGCCAAAGACCACTGCCTGTTCCTAGGAGACTGTGGAGATTAGAGGCTGGATGCAGGGCTTGATCAAAGTTTTCATTTAGTGCTTCTAGAGCCCACTTGGAATGCCTGCGCTACAGCTAATGGCACAGGGGGAATGGTGGCAGAGCCTGAAGTTTTCATATAAGACAACTAACATAACTTTCCTTTCATAACATTTTTACAGTTAATGTCTTTGATTTAAATTTTTGATATTTTAACCCTTATCAAAGGTTTTCTCTGAGTTTTGAGTGTGGTCTTAGACTATACTCTGCATCCATCACTGCTGTCCCCAGAGCTCATTGAACATGGAATTTGGCCTTGCATTGCATACCAATCCCCATTTGGCAAAATCTACATTCACAGTTTTAGGTCTTGCTTTAATGTCAGAGAGTGACTTTCAGCCATGTCCCTTGCTTAGCCACGTATCCCCTGGAGATTATCCATTGGTTTCATGGTGTCGTGTTTCATCAGGGCCCAGCGCCAACTTCCTCTGCCCCAAGCCCTACTGAGCACAACCTTTCTGGCTCTGGCTCCGAATTATTGGAACTCTCTGCCCATGAACCTGCATAAATGGCCCAATCTTTTTCGGTTCAGGAAACTCCTGAAGACTGAATTATTCCGGTACTGATCTTCCTGACCTGTCTTTTGCCTCTTCTGCAGCGCGGAGATAGCCCTTTGGGGGTGATTCTGGCACTTTATAAATCCCATACATACATACATACACATACATACAACCTTATGCCATACCCAGTGGGCTCAGAGCACAGGACCCAGTCTTTGTCCTGGCAATGTACCAGTCCCTCTGCAGCTAGAACCCACATGGCATGCCCATCAACTATGCCAAGTGAGCTCACACCACCTTTCTGTGGTCGTATTCTTTAGTGAATACACCTGCCTCCTTCCCATGGCCAGTGCTACCTGCACCTTGTGGAGGCATCCTAAGATTGACTTATCACAGAGTATTGCCCTTGGCCATGCACCCAGTAGACAGCTCTTTCTGGTCACTGTCTAAAGCCCTGCTCACCATCAGTTATCTTTGAAGCACAGTCTACAAGCATGTCGCCACAGGGTGTTGCCTTCTGGTACACAGCATGCCCAGTATATTTACCCCTACTTTACACTGGCCACACTTGACCATTACCTGTGTTCAGTGCCCCTACCATCACCTGCCGCTGGCCAGTGTCTTCAGTGTTCTCACTTTCCAAGAATTCCCTATGAGAAGGGTAATGACCACACACCTAACAGCTTGCTATATAACTCATCTGATCTGTAAAAATTGCTTAAGTTAAATTTGCTGTTTAATTTTGTTTATTCATTGCATGTAAGTAAAATCTCATTTCCTTTTATTAACAGGAAATGCCAGAAATTCGTTGAGCCTGATAAGCATATGGCTTGTTATTTGCCTCAATACAGTTGTTTGTGTCATGCCAGTGGTAGCATTCAGGCTTCTGATGGTTGATTTAAAGCCAACGTTAAGTGATAAGGTAAGCACACAATATATTTGTATATTGTTCCGTTTTTGTATCTCGAATTTGAGATTGTTCTGTTTTCAGAAACGAATATAGTACTTTACACCAAGGCACTCAAACAAAATGTTACAATATATAAAGAGTAAAGGGTAAAAGATTTATAATAAAACATGTAGATCTGATATTGATCTCGAAGAAGCCCCAGATAGAAAGAAGAAAAAACAGCATGATTTTGACTAGCAGGAATGTAAATTCCACGCTTACATTAACTTCAGGTCTAGAAACACTCAAACCCTCGATTACAGGGAGACAGACTCCAAGGCCTGGTGAAAAAGATGTCCCATTGGCCAATCCCATCGTATCAAGATAGCTTGATATATGAATTTCCATGTTCAAAAGTCTCTCAGCAGATCGAAGAAGCTACAAAGATAGATATTAAAACACCATGCTTGAACGAAAGATAGATATGGCAGCAGAAAAACTGCAGGAAGATTTTTGCGAAAATGCGAGAAACCCTAGCACTTCCAGCCCATCCAGAGCATGGAAATCATAGCACTCCCACCCCATCTCCAAGCTTCACCATTCCTCAACTAGTCATGATAAAACACGGGAAGAAGTAGACAAGTAGTTGGGGGAAGGAGAAGAGGAGATAAAAAACGTATTAGAGTTTGGTGGCAAAAGGATAACCTCTGTAAATTGAAGGTAAATCTTTTCCGCTTAACGTGTTATTCCCCAACACACGTAGCATAGTAGGGTCGCTGATTGACCGCCAGTGGAGCCACCACTGGCTCTGCTAGTGGTGAATTAAAGGCACTGACCTGGCCTTACCTGGGTCACCATCTTTCATGCATCAGAAGATCTGCCCGATACATAATTTGCCTGCACTAGTCTGCCATGTACAGAATCTCACACCCATTCTCAATCCAGTAGAAATGTTCACATGAGTTTCTTATTTTGTCACACACAGTATCACAGATGCATTACATCTCACAAAGGTAATAGGACTCCAGAGACACACAGAGAGAGAACCTCACAAAGAGTTTCAAGCAGATGATGTCTGTAGGAGGCTGGCTTAGTATATGGTACCCACTTATTTAAGTGAAGCACCTTGCACTAATTCAGACCACCCTTTTGGTGATTTTAGTGTTCTTTGATAATCATAGAAAGCTCTCAAAGTGGTAGCTGTGGAGAGCAGCCTTGAGGCTTACTTGAAGGAGTGTTAAGCAGCTTGTTTTACCAGATCTACTCATGTAGTGTAGGTTAAATGAAAAAGAACCACACAGTGTATATATAAAAATAGGTCTATTTATTACACAACACTCACTAATACATTGGTATATCTCCTACCCGGGTATATAAACACAAATACACAATAATACTTCAATTACAAATAAGGTAAGTTGCTCCAAATACAGTGGTCTTCAGGGCGTGACCCACCATATACTAAAAAAGTTGAATGCCAACTGCGTCCAAATCTGGGAGTTGGACCAGGAGACTTAGAGGAGCTAAGGACACAAGGAACCTCCCATGGTAAGCATCGAGGAACCCCACGGAGGCTGTGTGTAGAGTGGAAACACAGCCGCGTGTCCAATAGAAGTCAACGGGGAAGTTGCAGTTGCAGTTTTTTTGAAGAAGGACCTTCCCAGAAGACCCTGAAGAAACCCAGTGGAGGGCAGAAGGTTGGAGAGTCACCCCATCTATGGATACCCCAGGTACCAGGATACCTACACCAGGGAAGCCGGGTGCATTGGTGCGAAGTGATGTCAGAAACCGCTGTAGTCCACAATGGAGTACTTCAGGAAAGATGCCACTGGAGAAGACTGTGCAAGAATCCAGGGGAATCCAAGGGTGGATTCTTGAAGTGAAGAACCTGCAAGCAGAGGGAACAGTGTCTATGCCACTCGGATGTGACCAGGAGGCATGGAAGAGCAATGTCCACCAATGTCGAATGGTTCAGAACAGTTGACGGTGACCTTGTTGCTGCAGCTGTGGAGACCAGGTGATGCTAAGGAAGAGCAGGAGCAGTGCACAAGCTATCCCACGTCGGAAGTCGAGAACCAGGGGGTCGGTGTCCGGGGGGAGCACCAAGAAGCCTTGGCAGCTGCAACAGGCATGGAAAGTGAAGGAGCAACGTTGGGACCAGAAAGGTCCAAGGGCTCACCACAAGCACGAGAGTCAGAGCAGGCCAGAGCAAGCAGGAGAGCCCACTGGAGCAGAAGAAGACCCTGGAGAGGACCCACAGGCCGAAGGCACAGGAGTCGCAAGAGGACCTTGAGCAGCTCACCAAAGATGGAGACCCACGGTGCAGAAGATGCAAGGAGGACACTTTACTTGGCAGGAAGAGATGCTGGAGGCTGGAGCTTCTTGTAGCCCGAAGATCTCTGGAGTGCAGAGCCAACAAGCCTTAGCAACGGCAAGTCAAAGCAGTGCACAGGGGTTCGGTCCCAGTAGTTCCGACGAGGGATACTGGCCACAAAATTGCAGAGAGGACATGTCAGGCCTTGTGAGAGCTGCAGAATCACCACCTATGTTGCTGAGCCTTTCGAAGTCCATGGGACATCAGGAGCAGCAGACCAGTCAGCTTCGTTGTGGTGCCTGCAGATGCAGGGGAGTGACTCCTTCACTCCAAGGGAGATTACTTCGGGTGTCCTTGATGCCCACGGGTGTGTTGATGATCCTGGAAGAAGCACAGACACAGATGACGAAGAAGGCTTGCAGAACAGCAATACCAGGAGCAGCAGGAGTCTTCCGTGATGCGGTCTCGGTTCCAGGCGAAGTGCAAGTGTCCAGACGGTCGAAGAGTGATGTGGTTTCAGGCTTGAGTCTTGTCCCACGACGAATCTGAGGACCCACCCATTGGTAAGCCCTTAAATACCCTAGGAACGGATGCCTCAGGGGTCCCTCCCAGAGGAGAGGCTGGACAGAGGGGAGGATACTCTCATGTCCTTTGTCCAGTTTCATGCCAGTGCAGGAGCCAAGGGCTCCCTGAACTGACTCAAACTAGAGTATGCAAGGAGGGCACCAAATGTGCCCTTCAAAGCAGTCTGGTGGTGCTGGCAAGCGCCCCCATCCCAGCCCAATACACTAAGTCCTGTCTGGGAGGTGGTCACACCTCCCTGTGACAGGAAACCAGCAGGAGGACAGATTTGTGTCTGGGGTCGGCAGCAGCACTAGCTTGCTGGCAGACCCGGAAAGGCTGTTACAGGGAGTACTGGGGGCTTCCCGGAGGAGCCCCCAGTGCATGGAATCATACCCCAACACCAGTAACGGTGTTGGGGTATGATTCCAACCTGTTTGATACCAGGTTCGGCATAGCCACTACATAGTTAGCCATTGCGTAGTGACGGATGGCCACTACATGTATCAAAATGGCACTTACAAAGCCTGTAGAATCGACTCCGGAGTTTGTAGGGGTGTCCTGCTCATGCAGGGGCAACCTCACACTTATAACCCAGCACCCTGCCTTCAGGACTGAAACGTCTGCCTTAGGTGTGGCTTATAGGTTTAAAGTGTAGTAACCTCAGATATAAGAAAACGTTGGCAGGCCTGTAGTCCCAGTTTGAGTGGTCTTTCATGGGTGGCACAATACATGCTGCAGCCCGTGGGAGACCCCTTGTGTTCCTATGCCCTGGGTACCTTAATATCATATACAAGGGACTTACAAGGGTACACCAGTAGCCAATTGTGGATGTACAGAAGTACTTACCATAGTCAATTTTACTGAGAAATCATAGTGACACGGGTCCTGATTAGCAGGATCCCAGTCAGACTAGTCAAAAAAACAGACTGACACCAGCAAAAAGTGGGGGTAACCATGAAAACAGATCCTTCTTTCCTACAATGTCTCAAAGACGCAGAGCTCTCACAAGTAAAATGCTGCAGAAGCGAAACTCTCCATAGGCAAAGAGTCTTACACATACAGATTTGACATGCAGGCAATTAAATATATGCCAAGTCTCACATACTTACGGAGCTTAAGAAAAATGCTGCCCCGAGACAGAGTCTGAGATAGACATAAATGTGTCTTGTGAAGGCATAGTCTCACACACAGTGTCTCTTTCTGTCTAACACACTCTCTCTCTCTCTCTCACACACACACACATATGGTTGCCCTGAGTCTCAAAGACCGACAAAGAGAGTCTCTCAGCAGCATAATTTCAAATAGAATAGGTCTTACATGTTGACACAGGTTGTGAATCTCATACAGGCAGTCTCACACAACCAATACATCTCACACAGTCAGAGGTACTTCCACATGCAGGAAACATGCAAATATTCTCACATAGGTAGCGTTTCACATAGAGAGACTTGCAAGTTCAGGGGCCCACTCACAAACTGCACTTTGTAATCCTTTTAGTGGTACTGCAATAGTACTATTCACATACTATAAAATGGTAGTCACAAACCTAGAAGCAGAGATCTCCGCCTCTGCTTCTCCTATCTTATCTATGCAGAGCATTTCACACAGATAGAAGCGGATTCCGCACACATAGGTATACATTTTAATAGTAAATGTGGGAAGAACCTTAGGAAGTAGCTGAAAGATGGGGAATACTTACTACTAAATGAGAGGGGATTAAGAAGGGTTAAGGCTGGCTTTATGGAGGGACATGCAAATACAAAAACATTCCCCCAAAAGAATAAGCCCATTGCTGTTTACAAACTGCATTTCTAAAGTTACTATACCTAAAAGATCTCAAAAGAATCATAAATGTACTACAGCCCAGCCTTGGAATAAGTCCAGGATCCCACATGACTACTCACAGGAGCTGAAACACACTCTCATAGAAAACAATGGAGGCACAGACTTAAAATAGCCCTTACGAAACAATGTAAAATAAAAAAATTATTTGGAATTTTATATTACACACATGCACACACACAAACATGTAAATACAAACAATTAATGAATAAAACTTTTAAACTTTTAATAAAAAATGCTATAGATTAATAAAATAACTTTTTTTAAATATACTACATAATAACTAAGGCTCCATGTGCACAAAGCTGATACTGAAATGTGCATATTTTCACATAAGTCCATTGATTTATCTTCTTCGGGTGTTCATATCACTGACACCTGGCAGGCATTAAAGCATGACTGCATATTTATTGGTTAAATAAATGTAGAAATATACCAATTTCGGCTTTACTTTTTTCACAAAACGCATAATAAATATGGATAAATACAGATAAAGTTGAAAAAAAAAATATGGATAAATACAGACGGAAATGACAAAAAAATAAATACCATAAAACTGGAAGCCCTAATAATAACTAAATATAAAATTATAGTGAGGATGGGATTTTAAAAATTATTTTAAATAATGATTATAAATTGAATTAATGCATTTTATTTATTTATCAAACATTTTATTTTGCTGAGTTTGGTGATGTAACATTTGCTTTTTAGAAACGTCAGTTTAGTAACAATGTTGCTACAATCATGGTTTCCTTATTTAGAATGGTGGTCAAGAAATATTTCTGAAATATTTAAATATTTTTAATAAAAATCTGTCTACCTAACCCTAGAAAACACAAATATGATGTATTTAATTATATTGTATTTATATATAACATGTTAGCTGCCAGGCAGTTGCTGTTGATAGTATTGTCCATGGAAAGAGTGTTCACCACCACAGTTGAAATTGTCGATCCTTTTTCTAATTTTTTTAAAGGTTGAAAAGGAATGTTGTATACCCCAACAGTTTTAGGACATGAGATTGAGAGGTTGTGTGCCCGATTTAAAATACAAAAAACACTTTACTTTATGTTTTTAGAGAACCTTAATTAGACCGTAAGATGAGTAACTTCAGTGATAAGAATGTTATGGTTCGAACTGCTTGCAGTGCCAAGCGACAAAAAGACATTGTATTAGTAACCACCCGGAAATAACTTTTAATACATCAGCAGCTGATAGGTTACATTAGCATAACGGTTTGTGAGTCATAAGTCCGTGTGTAAATCGGAACTTCATAATAAAAGTAGACGATTTTATGTTTTTAGACAGTTTTTTCTGTGAATATGGTGAAAAGGGTGAAACATTATTTATAGAAAAACCTAAGCTTACGATGACTCGCCACTTCAATATTTCAAAACTTCTGTTACAAAAAATGGGGTTTGTTTTCTAAGATGCTCCATGTGGACGCATTGAAGGAAACTCAGAATCATGCGAGTCTCAGAGCAAATAGCACTATACCTGTTTGCTCTACATTTGACTTTATATCAGAATAGCATTCATATGCACAACAACAACAAATATGTTTCATTAGCTTATTATATTGAAAATTAACACGTAGTCACGGTTGAGTTGAATCAAAGTCTCAGGTCATCATCTTTTAAAATGCAGCAGCGGCTCCTCCGCTATGGTGGAGGAGCGTCGCCCCCCTTTCCAGCCTCAACATTTGAAAAATAAAACGTGTTTATTATCTTTTTATTTTTCTTCCATTGAATGCATCTTGGGGGCAGGGCCATTGCGGAGGCAGTCAGGAGAGAGAGAGTGGTGGGCAGCACTGCTATCATTGCGCATGTGGGTTTGGCCAGCTGTAGAAGCACTTTTTAATGGCTTTTGTTTTTAAGGTGGATTTAAGACCGGCCAGGCAGCACCACAGATAGAACATCAAGGGCGTGGCACTAAATTACTGAGACCCTCCTATCACAATGTCTGCAAGCCACGTTTGCAGCTTTGACTGATTTGCCAGATATTGATGCAGACAATTTTAATAACTGTTTAGCCAATGCTTTAGATAAATTAGTTCCCCATAAAATGCAATTTCCAAAACAGATTAAATCAACGGCTCCTTGGTTTACGCTATTTTTAAAAGAAGAGAAAAGCTTTTGCAAATTATTGGAAAGAAAATAACAAAAAAGTGATAGTATTAAAGACAAGCTTATATATGTCAGCTTTGAGAAATTATCTTGAATCCATTTGCAAAAGGCAATGCGAATATATCTCTACTCAGATTTCAGCAGCTTTTAATTCTTCATGTAAGCTCTCAAAATTGGCCAATCTTTTCTATTACTGAAGGCTTTAGAAAAAAAAGTTACCCCTTCATTGGAATTATGTAATGACTTGTCAAATTTCTTTTATCATAAAAGTCAAACTGTTCATTCAGATTTCACAGAAAAGGTTTTCTCCGCAGTCTCCGTTAATTCAAAGAACGAGCCAGGCCCTATTTTAACAATTTAGAATGATATCCCTCCAGAACAATTAACTAAGGAGTTAAATAAAAGTAAATCTGGTTATCCAGTATTGGGGTATCTTTCATAGATTCACATGCTTGAATCATTCCTTGTTCTCAATGTGGAAGTACCACAGTACCATAACCAAGCAGTATGTTAAAACTATCATAGGCTGTAATGGCCCTAGGCCATCAATTTAATAGCCTATCTATGACCGTTTTTAAAAAAGGACCAAACTTCAACTTTAACCAATCAGCTGCTAGCACCCTCTAGAACACTCTCAAGAGAGGCTGAGTCCCTCAGATTTCACCGCACGTCATGTTTGAATGGAGTCTCCCTGAGTTCTGCTCAGTATTCTAATTTCAAAAGCTTTATTCATCTGGATATTTCTATTATGTCTGACAGTAAAGGACTTTCTGATGGATACATCTGCTAGTGGATTCCTCACCTTTTGAATTACCCCTGCGCCAGCATTCCACAGAAACTTGTTTCTTAGCTCTCCCACGTCGACGAGGACATCACAATGGCACAGCTCCGCTCGCGACTCCGTATGACGTCACCGGAGACATAAGAAGACTGCGTCGGCGTGCTGATGTCAGTTTTCTTTTTTCCGCGGGGTCGACGTGTAACGGTTTTCTGGGAGTCTCCAATTGGTTTCGTTATTACTTTGTATTATTTGTTATTACATGAGATAAACAAGCGCAAGATTTGCTGCACTTTCTCCTCAAAAACTTTGAGGGACAGGGAAGGGAGGCTATTCCGGTGGCTTCAAAAGACCAAGACTCAGAAGACATCATCTGAGGAGGACAGTGGTTCCTCCTCCAGGTCTCACAAGAGGGCTAGATCTCTTGAAGGAGCTTCAGAGAAGTCCAGAAAATCTATCAAGACTTCTTACCAACCTCACAGCTCGAAGAAAAAGGAGATACAAAAACGTTTCTCCTCAGAGACATCTTTACCTGTCCCATCAACGCGTTCTGCCAGGGATAAAGACCGCTCTCATGCCTCCTCTGCTGACCCATCTATGAGGCATAAATCCTCTTCAAAATCCCTCTCAACAATGACCTCTCCGTCGACACCAAGATCGTCGGTGACCACTAGCACTATCATCTCATCATGGATACGGTAGACGGAGAAGACGACAACTGCAGCCATCAGCGCTTCCATCTCATTGGCAAAGATCCAAGCATCTTTGGAGTTCCCGCTGGTGCCCCCATCGACGACAATCCCGCCGACGTCACTACTGTTGACGATGGTTCCAACAACGGCTCAGTCGACGACAATTCTGTCGGTGATTGCTCCGTCGAAGGTGGTCCCATTGACAGTGGTCCCATCGACAGTGGTCCCACCGACGACATCGACCATGATAATACCTCCGATGACGATAACCGTTGGCACCTCCATTGATGACAATAAAAATTTCGAAGATCTCCGGAACCACCCTCCGCCCTGAGGTCACTTCACCTAGCAAGGTATCACCCCTGCCTCGAAGCCATCTACTGGACGTTGAGGAGTCGGATGATGACGGGTGCCACTCTGGCCCAGCTCACAGCCCTTCAGAGCTGAATGTAAAGCTTCAGGAGGAAGATGGAAGTGTATGAAGAGAAAGGGTATTACTTCCAATAGTATTATCCTCCACCTCCAAGGTACTACGAGCCACAAGGATATTATTCCGACCCTCCACCTAAGTGCGACCGTTCACATCTTCCTGCTTCTTTGGTGCAGAATCTCCAGGCCATGCGCTCTGACTGTTGGAGGCGGTTTCCATAGCTCCCTGAAGAGCATTCTGCTGCGCCACCGCCACCGCCACTTGCTAACGCTCTGGCTCCACCACACCTTCACCTGCCAGCTACACCTAGGATGACACCTGCATCCCATGTAACAGTACCACCAAGGGATGATCCATCATCCTCTGACAATGAGAGGGAAGAGGGTGAAAGTCCAGTCATTCAACCACATCTAGATGAATGGGACAACTATGGACTTCCAACTCCATCCCCACCTCCACAACACCTGGCTGATTCACCTCATGAAGATATTGGAGGTTTCCATAACCTCACGGAGAGAGCCACAACCAGGTTTCATCTCCCCATGTCGGTGAAGCAGTCGGACTGCTTCCTCTACGATTTTAAAGAGCAGACCAGAAGATCAGTACGCTCTATACCGATCGTGGACTACATTTGGCAGGAGGGAGTTAAGGTCATGAAAAACCCAGCCACTGTAGAAGCTGTCCTTCCATGCAGCGACAAAAAGTACAGAGCGCCTTAGGACTCCCGATCATGCTTGACAGGACACCCCAAGCCTGACTCAGTGATCTCTCATGTGGAGCAACGGTGGTCTAAAAGCCAGTCTACTCCCA
Organism: Calotriton arnoldi; assembly: GCA_963921515.1. Lineage (NCBI taxonomy): Eukaryota > Metazoa > Chordata > Amphibia > Caudata > Salamandridae > Calotriton > Calotriton arnoldi. The sequence goes on along the minus strand of CAWUFW010007441.1, from coordinate 370,639 downwards.
TTTCCGTGCCACCTGACAATGAGGGGCGCCGTCTGGATAACATCGGGAAGAGATTTTCAACCATGTCTGCAATTATGGTGCATGCAGCCAACTCCCTTGCCATTCTAGGCCACTATCACCACCAGATGTGGTCTGATATCGGTGCCATCATCGATCTCATCCCTGAGGATAGATGGACGGAAACAAGGAAGATCTTGTTGGAGTGTGACCGAACATTGTCAGAAACTATGAACTGCGCCATGGACATCACCTTCACAGGTTTCCTTCAGTTAGCCAGCTGTCTTACAGCACTAAAGGGTGGCTAAAAGTGACATCATTTAGGCCTGAGGTTCAGTCCAAAATATTGGACATGGCTTATGACAGGGATAGGCTATTTGGCAAGCACATCATTGATGCTCTCCTTGCCATTAAGACGGACACTGATACTGCCAAATCTGTAGGCACTCTCTAATACTAGAAGGTGGCTTTTAGAGGAGTGCGTGGGCATGGTTTCTCTACATATTGGAGCGAATACCAATGCTCACAGTAATATTTGTCACACCAGCCACAATAAAGGACAGGATACCAGCAACAATCGTATCGGCAATCTTCTATGGCTGGTTTCTCCAAACAAGGACCTCGCAGAAGACCACCTCCTCAGAGCCGTAACACCGGTGGCAAACAGTGACCTACTCCAGGTACAAGCTATGACATCCTCTCACCTTGTGGGTGGGAAAATATCCCATTACCTCCCTCATTGGCAAACCATCACCTAAGGCAGATGGGTATTTGACCTTGTTATCTATGGCCATACCCTGGAGTTCACAGAAAGACCACCAACTACTCCGCCAAAGGGAGCCCCTCCCCCTCATCTTCACTTATTGTGGAAGGAAGCTCTCCTAATGCTCTCCAAGAGTGCAATAGAGAAGGTCCCAGGGGCTCAGAAGGGAAACGGATTCTACTCCTGTTTTTTCCTCATCCGCAAGAAGGAGAGTGGAGACTGATCTTGGATCTTAGGAAGCTCAACAAATTCCTCCACAAAGATACTTCCTGATGATAACTCTATGCAACATTCTTCATTGCCTCAACAGACTTCATGACATCTCTAGACCTGGAAGACGCTTACTTCCATATCCCCATCCATCCCAAACACCGCAAATATCTTCGTTTCACAGTAGATGATACCCATTCAAGGTCCTTCCCTTCGGTCTCAAGTACACACCTTGATTATTCACAAAGTCCATGGCCCCAGTAGCAGCAGCACTCAGGAAGCAAGGTCATCAGGTATTCCCTTACCTAGACAACTGGCTGCTAAAAGCCTCAATGCCAGGACAAGCTGGGAAGGCAACAAAAGCCTGTCTCTCGCTGTTTCTCAAGCTGGGCCTCACTGTCAATTGGCAAAAGTCCTCCAGCACTCCCAGTCAGACCAGGGCATTTCTCTGGGCCGATCTCGACACCATACAGAACAAAGCCTTTCTTTCCTGAGAAAAACAAACAAAGCTGGCACGCTTGGCTCAAAGCATTGCAGGAAAACAGTGTGTTTCTGTGAGGCTGTCAACTTAGTCCCCTTGGCGAACCTCAAGATGAGGAATTACAGCTCCAGTGGATCTAGTCAGAAGGGTCCTTTGAAAACTTGATTTCCATTACTCCTTGGATGTTACCCACGCTGGTATGGTGGTCTCACATACCTCATCTCTCTCAAGGCCTCACGTTTCTACTGCTAGTGCTGGATTTCATCATCACTACGGATGCCTCCATAGAGGGCTGGGGAGGCCACCTGCAAGACCTTCTGGTACAGGGAAGGTGGTTGTCAAGTGAAAAGTCTCTAAACATCAACAGCTTAGAGCTCAAAGCCATTTTTCTCACCCTGCAGGCTTTGCTGCCAAGAATAAAGAAATCCTCCGTGCTGGTTCTTACCGACAGTGTGACCAGCATGTATTATATCAACAGAGAGGAACCCGATCTCTCACGAAGCCCTAGAGCTTTAGAATTGGCTCACAGCTCATGAAATATCCTTAAAGGCCGAGCATCTGTCCAGAGTCCAAAACTAACCCTGGGCGGAGTTTGAGTAGGCGGTAAAAAAACTGCTGCGCTACGAGGAGTTCTGCGAGCGGACGGAGTTGTTTGTCCCGCCCGTTCGCATGACGTTTCTGCCGTACGCCAATGCGAATTGCATGTTCGGGGGCAAATATCGCACACACTGCACCACGCAGTCGCGCATGGGTGCGGCCATCTTGTTTTCTTCTCTGTATATGGTGCTGTGGCCTACTTTTCAATCCTGCCTTAATCTTTTCAATTCTTCCTTCACAAAACTTTTTTTCTGATCTTTTTTATTTATTCTCTTTCCCTCTGTCTTCTTAAGTGTATATTTTGTGTTGTTTTCTACTTTTTGTGTGTTTTTTAGTGAGTTTTGTACTGTTTTTCTATATTACTTATTTCTAATTTTTTTTAAATTCCTTTCTTCTTTTCCCTTACTTTTTTTTCTTTCTACATTTTCTTTTCCGCCCCGCAGCATCATGGCAGAGAGTGTGACCCATGCAAAGAATAGCCGCCTTCCTTACGGAAGGCAGCATCCGGAAGGGGTGGCAGCCCCGGTCCTTGTTTTCTGAGGTGGAGGTGCTTGTTTTTTTTGTGCAGCGCCACCTCCCCTCCACCCTGGCAGCAGGCGGGAGGCCTGGGTCAGGGTACGGGCCCCGGGAGAGCCACCAGCGGTGGGCGAGGGTGCGCCGGGCAGTGTATCGCTGCTCTGGGGTCCAGCACACCCACAACCAGCTAACGCCACGGTGGTCCGACATCCTGGACCGAGAGCAGCACCTGCTGGACCTGCTAGAGTTGAGGTCGCGGGCTTGGTGAGTAGCTAATTATTATTATCATTGTGTGTTCTTTGTTATTACTAATATCAATCAGTAAATGGAGAGAGTGGCCATGGTCATGTTGGACACCCCTAAGTTGTGTCTTCTTCTTATCTAGGTCTAGTACTATTATCAGCAGTTGATGGTGAGGTGAACTGATTACTGTGCACGATGGCTGGAAAGAAGTATGAGGAGGAGGACGGCATCATTACATTTGCCAACCAAGAAGGCTTTATGTACGTTTGTCCGGCCAGTTGGCCACTCTTATTTCTTTGCAAAAACTCAGATTCACCATTAGCTCTAGCCACTCAGTTCAGTCCTTTACAGGTTGTCTTCTTGAGAGGCTTTTAAAAAATTGCCTCCAACAAAAGCAAAATGCCCAACCGGATATTTTTATAATTTTTGATAGGACGTACTGTGACTGTACCCGAATTGCTAGTGATGTGTGTGGTGTATGTATTTTTACTTTTGCTATGGAAAATAATAAATAGGGGGAGGCGCATATAGCATATAAAAATGTTTAATGTTTTTTCTAGCCGCACTGAACACCAGTGTCGGGGCCAGCGGAGACGGCGGCGCCATCCATGGGGCAGATGCAGCAGCTGCAGGGGGTGAGTTAGCTGCAGTGGCGGGCGGTGGTAAGTCATATTGCTTTCTTATTGGCAATTTATATACTCGCTGCGAGGGTGTGCATTGTACTGTTGAGAGAAAGACTAAGTTGTGAACTGTTGAAGACACCCCTCTTTACTTAGCATTAGCATTTCCAATGATAGTTGAGTAACAAATGGCCTCTTCTATATTCAACTCAGCAGAGAAAGTTTCATGAAGAAGAGTCACACTTTGATGGGTTGATAGGAAAGAAGGATGGAAGGAGGAAGGACAGGTGAAATGTAATATGACTGGCAGAGAAGAATGGATATAGGTGGCTGATAGGATGCATGAATAGGTGGGTTGGTGAAGGATGGGTGAAAGGTCAAAGAAATTATGCCTGCCTGTGTGTGTGTGAAAGTGTATGGGTGAAAGGAATCCTCTGGGCGGATTGATGGCTCAAAGCAAGGATGCATGGGTGGTTAAAATGACAAATGTATGTTGGTGAAAGGCTAGTTGAGAATGATAGCCATGTTTGGATAGATGGATGGTACTAGTATTCATAGTGAAGACTTGATGAAGGGAATGTAAAACTTAAACGAAACTAAGAAGCAAAGCCAAGGGTGAAGAATAAAAGTAATGCTGGAAGAAAAATGCGGTGAAAAATGGAAAAATCCCTGTAGTTTTCAAGCACAACATATGTTATGTACTCCTACCCACCCATCATCATCAATCGCATCCCTCCGAGGCCCACTCCCTACCCATGGTATTTCACCAGTGTCAGCCATGGGTGGCCTATCGGCTGCATGGTTACAATAGTAGTACCTCATGTTGCGCCGTATATCATTCATATATTAGTAACTATTCATCTGCCTTGTTGTAGTCAGGGTGAAAGTGGGCATTTCATTTAACAGAGCATGACCATGATAGGAAAAGAGATAATTGTGTGGTACAGCTGCCCCACCTGCAGACAGTAGCAAAGTATAACGCGACACATGTATATATGTCTAGGGCACAAGCTGAGCTGGCATGCCTATATTAATTTAGCTAAACGAGAGAGAAGAAGAATACTTGTATACTCCATAGTGCTTAATGTCTGGAACTATAATCACATGAAAATCGAATGGGTGGAGGAATCGAGGATACCAGCAAATGTTATGTACTGCTAGTGCTACTGTGCCACTATATCATTTTATGTGTTACTGTTTTGCTAAGATTATTGGTTAAAATGTGTCTTTTTTCTTTCTTGATATAGCTACTCCTGCCAATCCACCATCTGACAGGCAGGAGAGAGTAGTCAGGACCCGGCAAAGGAAGCTGGAGGCCATCCGGGCCGAATATCAGCTGCTGGTAGTCCTGGAAGAGGAGGAGGAGGAGGCGGCAGCAGCTGCACTCTCCAATTCCCCAGGCCCCAGCCAGGCTCCCCCAGTGCCTCCAGTTGTACAGCGCCGTGGTCAGGCAGCCGCCCACCGTTCATCAACCACTGCTGCTACCCCTATAGACTCTATTGAGCCTTTCAGCGCCGCATGCTCCTGAGGATGGCGTGAACGGAAGCCAGGATGGAGGAGCGGTTGGAGCGGCAGCTCTGAGTCCTAGCCCGCTGGTAGGTCCCTCTTGCCCCTTTTTTAATCATTTGTTTGGTGGGTGGGACTCGTTGCGGAGAGGGTGGGAATGTGGGAGTTGGGGAAAACGGATTCTTGGGGTTTTTGGATTGTTTTTAACTGACATTTGTTTGGCCAATTTGGACTTTTGTTGGACAGTGGTTGAGACATTGGTTGGGGTCAGGGAGAGGGGTGGGCCAGGTGTTTTGGGCTTTAGTTTTTTTGTTAGGGAAATACATTTTTATGGCTGTACATATGATTAAATTCTTTTTTGGGGGTTATTCTTTTGCTTCGTACTGTTTCCTTTGCCGCGCAGGCCCGCAGCCATTTTTTAAAATCTGCTGATAGTTTAACACACCAACAGATAGTTATGCGGTACCCTCACTTGTCCTACTACTCTCTCCTACTAGTCTCTGCAGTCTGCAACTATATTAACCCCAAAGGACTCAGAGGGGATGTGAGTGTATGAATTTCCCTAGTATATTCATTATTGTAGCTCAGCAATTCCCCACAGTTCTTCTCATACCTGTGATTTTGGCGAAGCAATGGCTGTATGATTTCCCAAGGTACTATGGTGGTGGTGGTAGACACTGACCGTAGCAGCATGCTGGCATACTAGTCGAATACTAGTGAAAGCACCAGATCCAGAAGCAAGGTTCCACTTCCACTTAGCCAAACTCAAACTGTAGGATGAGGAATATTAATCGCAGTGAACTAATTAAATTGAAATAAAAAGTTACTGCCATTTTATATGTAAGCTTTGCAAATAAAAAAAAATGACAGTCACTTGAGGGAGACTAGAGTACGACTAGTAGCACACAAGAAGAAGACTGCCAAACGAGAAAACATGATAAGCAATGCTAAAGTATAATAAATAATCAGAATGGTGGGCTAGTACAAGTCACAAACTGAAGTTGACTCGAGCTATGAAGTGGGCAAGTGTAACCTTTAGTGCTGGCAATTATGATGGATTATGTTCCTCTGAAAAAATTTGAATATCGAATACTGTGCATGGGTGGGCAATCTATATATAATATTGGCAGTGTGGGCTGTACTTAGAGCATAAGAAGATCCTTGCCCTGCCTTGAGTTGGTGTTGCTTTCACCACATCCGCCACACCAAGTGTGTGATCAATCAATGATGTAAATTTAATTTAGTCACAACTCAATAAATCACACAGCCCGGGGAAGAGGGTTAGGTGTTCGATGAATTGGATGGGAAGGGGGATTTGAGGGAAAGGTTTGACGAAGACAAATACTACACAAGGACAACAACATTCATCTTGGCAGCTGGCCATCATGAATCTGTTATGGGAGGAAAAGGAAATGCATGTATGATGATGAGTACTAGTCAGGTAAACCAAATCAAATTGTCCGTCTGCCCCCAGAGAGACCCAAGTTATAATATGTTCTTGTACCGAGCTGTGAAAGATACTTAGCAAATAAAATTAAAATATTTTTAGGAGTCAAGTAAACAAACATAAACAACACACACAGTTCTAATGATTAAAGGGAAAAAATGATAATGTATTGCCAAATTGGGAGGTGCATCTCTGCATTTATCTTGGACTGTCTGTCGCCAATCTTGGGTGTCTGGCAGATGCGGTTCGGTAAGGTAAGTGTGAGTATGTTGCATTGTTTTTCCAGTATGGCGCAGGGTAAAGGCCAGGGCCTGTAGAATGAAAAGCAAAAAGACGAAAAGTTAAACTGCATAAGGAGGAGTGTGCAACAAGAAGAGAAGACTCAGAGGCAGCATGGCTAAATGTCTGTTTCCAGCAGTTACCTCTTCAACAGGCCCCCCACCCAACCACCACTTAGCTACGGATTTAACAACGCATTGGATGTTTTGTATTTTCTAACATCCCCATCTGAAAAAGGAATGATAGTGGACAGTAATGTATGGTGGATCAAGAATTGTGGCACAGATGTAATGTTTGGAGGCCACAATGTCTGTTTGCACCCTTGTATTAGCAGACAAGCGAAGGATTAAGCTCTCCACCAAGTCATACGCATCTTTTTTTCCTCCACACCTGCTTTAGCTTTTTTTTCCCTGACACCTCCTTGAGCTGTTCCTGTAGCATGTGCAACAATGGGATAGCTTGGCCCATGGTCGTGTCCTCTTTGCTGACTTCCCGTGTGAAAACCTCAAAAGGAAGCAGCATCTGTGTCAGGCATTTGACTAGGTCCCATTGGTCCATCTCAATGGCCATTCCTTTTACAGTTGCATCTCCTCTTTGCATGACATATTCATTAATAGGTCTGTACTGCTCAAACAGGCGTTCAAGCATGTAATAAGTGGAGTTCCAGCGTGTTGGCACCTCCTGTATGAGTGCTTTAACAGGCATTCTATTATCACACTGAATGACCCTCAGCTGTTTCCAGGCTTTAAATGAATGGCTGAAATGAGTGCAGATTCTTCTGCAGGTGGACAGTAAGTTTCTTACTTGGTCTTCTTTTTTGAGAAAGTCCTGTGTAATGATGTTGATGCAGTGCGCCAAACACAGGACCCCGAAATAACCACCATCGGCCATGGCCTTAACTATATTACAGCCATTGTCTGTGGCAACAAATCCATTCTTATGGCCTCTTGGTCACAGCCATTCAAAGACCTTGTTGTTAAAGTCTTCCAAAATGTTTGCAGCTGTATGTGATTTCTCCATTGCGAACATCGCTACTGTGGCATGCTTCTGAGCAGCATTAAAAATCTCAGCAGTGTCAACACATGCAGATATTTTTTCTCTAGCCCTCTCAAAAGAGATCCAGTGTGCAGTGATGCACATGTAATCAGTCGCTTGGCAACTGGTCCACATGTCTGTTGTCAGGTGGATAGTGTGGACAGCACTCTGCTGCAAAGCTTGTCCAAGCATATCAAGCACATCGTGATGTAGCGCTGGAACAGCAACTCTGGCAAAAAAGGACCGGCTGGGAAGCTTCCATTTGGGGCAGATGGCTGCCACAAATTCAAGAAAACCCACCCCTTCAACAAAAGAAAAAGGAAGAAGGTCCAGCGCTAACGTTTTTGTCAACTTTGCATTGTACAAACGTGCCGTTGGGTGGTTGCGTTCATATTGCCCCTCTAACCTAAACATGGCAGAAATAGTAGCCTTAATTTTTTGCTTTTCTGATGCAACTAATGCAGGTGACTTCTTGAGACTAAGCGGTGGTAGGCTCAATCTGCTTTTCAGCGGGGCAGTCACTGTCCTCTGTTGCCTTGGTGTCTCGACCTTAGTCTTGTGCCATTGTTATTTTGCTGATGTGGCCGATACTACTGCACTGCTAGGGAGAGGGCTGCTTTGCGTAATGAAGTTGTCTTCCTCTTCTCCTTCCACCGTGATCGGATCGGTTTCGCTGCTCAGCCAGCTTTCAACCCCTTCTCCATAAACACTTGCAGTTTTTTGGCTTTTAAGGTGTGCCTCCCAACGGAGTGTATGGTGCTTTCTCAAATGAGTCGTTTGGCCCCCGGTATCATAGTTTGTACCAAGCTTACCCTGACTAACACTTGCTCTGCAAAATGGAGCATATGGCAATGTTCGCCTCCTTCTGGCTAACCGAAAAGAAATCCCAACCTGGGGAGCTCACCTTTCTGACGCTGCTGGTGCCACTGCCAATGCCGGATGAACTGGCGGTAAGTGGGCATTTTGATGTTTGACTCACTGGCTCTGCAGTACCTACTTCTACTAAGGTGTTTGTGGGTGTAGGTCGCTGCCGGGACTTGGCAAAAATGACAGCTGGCACTGGTTGGATCTGTGGTGCCACTGCCACATCGCCCCCGGGAAGTTGGGATGGGGCAATGTCGGTCTCCACTGGGGCTGGGCTAACATCCATGATGACTGGCTCATTGTCATCCTCTTCTTCTACATCTGCCTCCATAACACTAAGGCTTTCTGGAACCTTCCTTTTCCCTAGCCTCGTCTGAGTCGTCTCGTGGCATGTCTCACTCTCAGACTGAGGCGGGATCCAAGTAGCGTCTAGATCATCAGAAGGGGGCCTTGAAGAAGAAGATGATGCACCACTAACCCTCCTTTTTCTAGCAGGCGATCTGGAAGACAATGGATCTTCTGAAGCAGATTGGTCTACTTCCTCAGCATGAAGCTCAATATCTTGAACAGCTTCTACCTCGGGAGAAACTACTATTGGCGGTTGTGGCTGTTGTTCTTGTTGTTGTCCACTTCTGAGTTTCCTGCAATGATTAGGTACTTCTTTGCGATAGAGATAAGTCAATGTCAACATCACTGCACGTCGGCGTTGCAGTGATTAGACTGGCTGACTCTGTGACAGACATGGTCTTGGGCCTAGAATGGGGTAGATCCACTGATTTGGGGGTGCTGCTCCCAGCTTGCTCCCCAGAGGCCGGTGTGGCACGCACAGATTTTTGCTTTCCAAAAAACATCTGGGGCGACATACCAGTGGTTGTAACTTCCTTCTTCTCACTGGCTACTTTCTTGGTAGAAGTTTTAGGCTTAGCAGTGGCTACTTTCTTAGGGGCCATCTTGAAGCTGGTAGATAACAGTGGCACTTAGCTTCACAAATTGAAGAGATGTCTGATGTGTGGGTCACTCAAGCGTCACGCCGTGCACAGGCCTTCTTTCTGGCAGTACTGCAAGTGATGGGTTGTTGTCTCTTGTTGTTGTCTTCTTGTTGTGCACCTAAAAAGAAAATAAGCAAGAAGGACGTTAGTGAAACATGGCATTGTTGCTGTTAAATTAGTAACACAAACAAAAAAATATTTATTGCGTGGTCACTGCTGCTGTTACTCCCTTAATTAACAACACAGTGTAAATATATCTACTCATTCGTAAAACAGAAAACCACACCAACATATAATTACTTTCATGGTGACTGACCACTCAGGAAGAATAAGAGAGAGCAAAAACAACAACAACATACAGATGAAACTGTTTGCTTTATGTGCACCATGTGACGTCACGTCACTCACGAGCAACGTGTGACATGGCACTGACTCTGAGGGAGGGGCACCTGACAAATGACAATGAAAGGTTAATAATAATACCTAGACAATTAATGCTGTTGTGCATCTAAATACTAGCAGACATTGGGTTGATTTCATTGAAGCAAGATGTAGTAGGAAATGGTATAAACAAAGAATTTTCTTTTTTAATTCTACACAAATAAATATAAAATTTTTAAAAATAACTTACAAATTAATTAAAACAAAATAAATGTGAAAAATGTAACTAAACATAAGTGAAGTTATCCTCAAAGATATAATAATAAGTTATCAAACTGCTATCTCATTGCTCAACCATCCATGCAGCCTATGGCAAAAAGGGCTGAATTTGTTTGGATGCACAAAATGGCTGCCAACCAGTGCTGCATTGTCATCAACAACAACACTGAACAGGAAAGCATTCATTGGGAACAAGGAGAAGAAGACATGCAGGCCTATGGGGAAAGCACACTGGCTGGTTCCACAAAATGGCCACCAGGCACATGGTCACAAAAAGCTGGAGGCCTAGAACAAAGAACGCATGCAGGCCTATGGCAAAAGCACACTGTCTACCTACACAAAATGGCCACCAGCTACATGGTCACAAGAAGAAGCTAGAGGCCTACAACAAAGAATGCATGCAGGCCTATGGCAAAAGCACACCGGCTGCCTACACAAAATGGCCGCCAGCCACATGGTCAACAAGAGGCAGGAGGCCTGTAAAACAATCAAACAGCACATGCAGGCCTAGGCCAGGATAGTGCACTGACTATACAATATAAATATGGCCACATGGCATCTGGAACAAAGGCAGATGTTGGCCTATGGCAAACACACAAACACACACACTGGCCAGACAAAGGAGGCATGGTAAAACAGAGATAACATCATTAATTCAGCAATGCCAAAAAGGAAGATTATTGGGCTAAAAAAAAATGTTTACAACAAGACACATCCTTCAAAGGCATTACTCCACCTAGTCCTGATTATACACTATTTGCATGGGGAAAACAAACATGAAATACCACAAAAAAGCACATTTTGTATTTCAATCCAAATCCATCCATGGCCTAAATGCTGTAAACACCACAGAAACTGTTGTTCATTACACCCATGACTTGCACAGGGCCTGCTGGCTGGAAGGCCAATTGGCAGATGACTACTAGGCCACATATTTAATCAAAGTTTCAAATGTATTAAAAAACATGTAGAAAATGTAGTAAGCTGTGAAACATTTTTCCTTTACGAGAAGAAGAAAAATTAAATGCAAAGAAATCACTGGGCCCCTACTGAAACAACAGGCCACCCACCACAATAAATTTTAAAAATCGATTAAAAGTACAAATAAATCCAAGTGCATTGCCCCAATCCAACAAACAACACCTTACTTACTTGTGAAATCTGAAATCAAAGTCCTTAAATCCAATGGGATATGCAGCAGGCACAAACAGGGATCCTTCTAGCTCCAAATCCAAATGAAAAGTGACCAGAGATGGACAAAGCACTGGGAGGAACCTGCTGGACAGGAACAGGAAGTTAAAGACTCTGGGGCACTTCCAGTTGGAAAAAAAAAATTATATGAAAAAATCATCAGTTCAGAAAGACTTTGATGCTGCTTGAGAAGAGAATCTTCCCCAGATTGCAGCTGGTAGATCCTGCACGGGAACGCGCCCGAATGACTTGTTGGTGAACGCAAAATCGCGTGGGAGCAGGTGGCCGGTTAGCAAATCTCGTGGCGCCTGTAAACGGCCTTGAAAATCTCATAGGCGATCGCGGGCACCAGGCAAGCTGCTCCCGCGCGTGCGAAATTACACCGCTAACAGAGCGGAGTTTTACGCCCGGGCTTATCCGCAACACACTTGCAGACGCCCTAATCAGGATCTAAGACAGCTGCCATGAGTGGGAACTCGACCAACTGCAGCTGAACAGGATATTCTCATTGTGGGGGAACCCAGCGCTTGATCTCTTCGCTATGGAAACCAATATCAAATGCTGGATCTATGCCAGTCAATTTCCTCTCCCAGGGTCTTGGGGTAATGCCCTTTTGATGCGCTGGTCCATGATCTATGCGTACGCTTTTCCCCCTATCCCACTGATTCCCAGAGTTCTCACCAAGATGAAGATGGAGCACTGTCATAACCATTGTACCGAGTCAGCATTGGTGGCTGCATCTGAAGAGATAAAAGGAGTGATGGATAAGGGCGGCAGAGCTGCACTAATCCTATTAGATCTCTCTGCCGCCTTTGATACGGTTCACCACGAACTTCTTGTCAAGTGACTTCGGTCACTAGGCTTCAGGAACACTGCATTAAAATTGCTAAGTTTGTTCCTTGACAATAGACAACAGTGGATAGAGATGGGAGAAGCAAGGTCGCGACCCTTCTCCCTCCCTTGTGGGGTACCTCAGGGCTCTGTACTTAGTCCCACCTTATTTAATGTGTATGTCACCCCCTTGGTCGATCTGATTCACAGTTGCGGCCTGGCTGTATTTTCCTATGCGGATGACACACAGATAGTGGTATCCATCTCATCACAGGTGGAAAAAGATGCAAACAATTTCTGTAGATGCATGTCACAGGTTGCAGATTGAATGCAAAGAAATTGTCTCAAACTGCTTTCTGGAAAAGACCTCTCCTTCTGGGATGCATCCTGGTGGCCTTTGGAGCTGGGTACACTACCAAAGCCAGTGCAAAAGGCAAAAAACCTGGGAGTTATTTTTGACACCAAATTATGTTTCTCTGTCCAAATCAACGCTGTAACCTCATCAGGTTTTCATACGCAGAGGGTCCTCAAGAAAATTCTTCCATTCATCCCGTTTGAGCTTCAGAAAATGGTGATGATGGCCCTCATCTTCTGCAATGCCCTCTACTTGGGTGCCGCTAAATACGTGATAAAGAAACTTCAGTCCCTACAAAATTTGGCAGCAAGAACGCTATTGAAGGTCCCCAAGTTTAAACCCATTTCTCATTTAATGCATGACCTTCACTGGTTGCCGGTGGAGAAGAGGATCTCTTTTAAGGCTCTGTGTATAATACACAAGGCTCTTTATAGAGCCGGTCCGTCCTCCTTCCCAACCCACCAGGCAGGAGATAGCAGCCAAGACCCGGCAATGGAAGCTGGAGGCCATCAGGGATGATTATGGGTGGCTGGTGTCCCTGGCAGAGAAGGAGAAGGAGGCAGCAGCTGCAGCCTCTAATACCCCGGGCCCCATCCAGGCCCCCCCAGTGTCTCCGGAGGTACGGCGCCATGATCCGGCAGCCGCCCGCCGCAAGTCAACCACTGCTTTCCACCCCTGTTGTTCATGTAAAAACTTTAAGTGCTGCATGCTCCTCTGGAAGGCACGCCTAGAGACCAGGATGGAGAGCACTTCGACCATCTTGAGCGCAAGATCCATCTCCTAGCCTGCCGCTAGATGATCATAGACCTCAGTCTCTTGCCCCTTTTTAAATGTTTTTTTGGTGGTTGGGACTTGTTGGGGAGAGATGGGAATGTGGAAGTTGGGGAAAACGTGTGTTCATTTTTGTTTTTTTATGAACATTTGGATTTATGGACAATTGGACTTTTTACTGGACATTGGTTGGGGCTAGGGAGAGGGCTGAGTCAGGTGTTGTGGGTTTCTTTCATTCTAGTTTATTTGTTAGGGGAATAAATTTATAGTTTTACAAATGAAGTAAATCTTTTTTGGGGGTTACTCTTACTTCGCACTGTTTCCTTTGCGGCAGGGGCGCAGCCTTTTTTTAAAAATCTGCTGATAGTGTAACACACCAACAGACAGATGCGGTACCCTCACTTGTACTACTACTGTCAGTCTCTCCTCCTAGTCTATGCAGTCTGCAACTAAAACCCTTATGGACTCGGAAGGGTGTGGGTGTGTGAATTAATTAATTTCCATAGTATATACATTATTGCATCCCCCACACTTCTTCTCTTACCTGTGATTGATGATTAGGCGAAGCGATGGCTGCATGGTGATGGTTTGGTTTCCCAAGGTGCCATGGTGGTGGTAGTAATAGACACTGCAGTAGCATTTGCACAAAAAGAAAATGAGACAGTCATCTGAGGGAGACTAGAGAATGACTAGTAGAAGCACAGTACACAAGAAGAAGACTTCCAAACGATAAACCATGGTAAGCAATGCTAAAGTAAAAAATAAACAGAATGGTGGGCTAGCCTGGTACAAGTTACAAACTGGAGTCGACTCGAGCTATGAACTTTTGAAGTGGACAAGTGTAACCTTTAGTGCTGGAAGGATGATGATGCTGGCAATTATGATGGATTATGTTCCTCTGAAAAAAAATTGAACGTCGAATACTGTCTGTGGATGGGTGGGCAATCTAATATATATATATTGCCAGTGTGGGCTATAGTTATACTTAGAGCAGAACTTAAGATCCTCTCCCTACCTGCCCTTTAGTTGGTGTTGCTTTCACCACATCCTTCCCACCAAGTGTGTGATCAATTAATGGTGTAAATTTAATTTAGTCACACCAATAAATCACACAGCTCGGGGGAAGAGGGTTAGGGGTTCGATGAATGGATGGGAAGGGAGATTTGAGAGAAAGGTTTGACAAAGACAAACACTACAACACAAGGACAACAACACATTCATCTTGGCGGCCGACCAACATAAATCTGTTATGGGAGGAAAAGAAAATGCATGCATGATGATGAGTACTAGATTAGTACAGGGTAAGTTAATTTTCCGTCTGCCCCCAGAGAGACCCGAGTTACATTTATGTTCTTGTAGCAGGCTTTGAAAGATAGCAAATACAATTAAAATATATATAGGAGTCAAGTAAACTAAACAAACATAAACAACACACACAGTTGTAATGATTGAAGAGAAAAAATGATACTGTATGTATTGCCAAATTGGGAGTTGCATCTCTGCACTGCATTCCTCTTGGACTGTCTGTTAATCTTGGGTGCCTGGCAGATGCGGTTCGGTAAGGTAAGTGCGAGTTGTTTTTCCAGTATGGCGCAGGGTAACGGCCTGTAGATGGGAAAAAAATGATATTTCAGAATCAAGGGGGAAAGTTAAACTGCATAAGGGAGTGCAACAAGAAGAATTTGTTTCAGAGGCAGAATGGCTAAATGTCTGTTTCCAGCAGTTACCTCCTACAACAGGCCCCCCCACCCAACTTCCACTTAGCTTTTAATTTGATCCAGACATCACTGAGCACAGACAAACTCAGCAACATAGCATGCCATTTTCCCAATTAAGTAAAAAATCAATGCATCGCTATAGTATCAGTCAGACAGTCACACCACACTCACCACCACCACCACTACACAGACATGTGTAGGTCTGGTGGTGTTGTTGTTTACCTATAGGCCACATCAAAGTCATCATCATCCAAATCGGTTGGTTTCAGTAAATTTGAAAACTTCCATCTTCTTCTGGTGGCAGTTCTCGAAGTAGTCACACCCATGCCCAGAGTCATTCCATCATCTCTGATCCTCCTGAGTCTGACTACGACTCAGAGTATGGTGTCCAACTCCGTACCAACAGTGTCCCGAGTGAGTCCCGACTCAATGTAATGGATCGGCCTGTAGTAGTACAATTTTGTTATTGAACAACAAAAAGGGAAAGATTGACTTGACGGACTCACTGTAGAGTATACTAGATTTGTATTTGCAAGCTTTGCATTAACTAAGTGGCTGGTCAGGTCTGAGTCATTGAGGAGTGTTAGTAATCATAAAACAATTTTTTAAAAAGCAGTGTTGACAGTGTGGATTGGACCCGGTGAAGGAATCTCGCTATCCGATCTTTCAAAAAGGAAGGAAAAAAAATAACCTTCAGTGGAAAATTATTGATCAGCCGTCGGTTGGCCACCACAATATTGTGAATCTCATTCATCATCATCACTAAAACATTAAGCGTAACAAACAATCACTAAGTCTCACACTGCCTGCTGCCACCACATGAATCATCTTTCTTCTTCTCAAGTCTCAACTCAAGTTGACAGACACATGATTGATGATGACATATCATCATTCACTGGTTGGCATCACAACAAGCAACAATTACTCAGCGTGCAATCCATGCCATCATTTACCTGTTCGTCCGGTGTGCTCCCCGTGATCGATTGGTGGTGGCACATTGCAGTATGCAGATCATCCATTGCTTCGCTGTAAATCGAATTATTAATAATCTCACATGTGGGCGGGGCAGTCCCTCTAGGCTAGGAGGAAAGGGTAGACAGGGCACAGGGTTGGAGGCAGAGGCAGGCACACATTTGTTTGTATTAATTTCTCCATCGAATGTCTTGCTTGAGGGAAATGGCTTTGGGCCAGTCAGGACTTCCTCACTGCACACAGTTGCAACTCCAATCCGGCAATAAAATGTGTCTAAGAGTAAGACGGTGGGGATATATTTGTCAACCAGACACACACACAAATAATAAAGTAAAAAATGTTCCTTCGCTATATCTTTTTTTTGTTTTGGACGTCAAAGAAAGTAAAGCCTAGTTGTCAGGGAAGTAGAGCTCGTTCTCAAACTCTGGTGGTTAAGCCCAGAAGTAGGTTACCTAGCACACTACTTCCATGACCTGAGTCGCGGTCATCATCTTTCTGCTGTGGTACTTCAGGTATGGTGTAAACCGGTGGTATAAAGTGCTGATTCATTTTGACCATGGTTAACCTCTCCATGTTTTGGGGTGAGAGACTGGTCCTTCTCACTGTCAGAACGGCACCTGCAGCACTGAAAGCACGCTCAGCAGAGACACTTGCCACGGAGCAAGCCAGATATTTTATCGCCAGCCTGCTGAGCACTGGCCATTGGCGCCTTTTCTCATTCCAATACGGCAATGGGTTTTGATCAAAGTAGACCTCTGTTGGGTCATCCAGATAGGCCTGGATGATCCGCTCAATGGTCATGGGTGCTCCGCTTTGCTCGGCCTCTTTTGCCTTTGCCTCAGCACTGGACTTAACCCTGCCAGTAGAAACCATTTCTTTGCTGATTTTGGGGCTGATGCTCCAGTTCTTGTTGTTGTTGATGATGTTCTTGCTGTTGTTGATGGTTTTGGCTGCTGTGAGCCAACTGCACTGCCCTCAGGCTCTGAAGCTGAACTTGAAGGCTGCCCTGCAGTACTAGTGGTGCCCTGGAGGAGCGGGCCTCTAATTCCCAGCCGTTATTTTTCTAGCTGACTGGCTTGCACAGCTATCCAAGTATTGTAGTTGGCATCATCCCCTTCTGAAAAAGGAATGAAAGTGTCCAGTAATGGTTTGTACCGTTGATCAAGAATTGTGGCACAAATGTAATGGTTGGATGACACAATGCCTCTTTGCACCGCTGTATTTTCAGATAGGTGAATGATTAAGCTCTCCACCAACTCATATGCTACTTCTTTTTCCTCCACACCTACGTATATTGCAGACACCTCCTTTAGCTGTTCCTGTAGCATGTGCAACAATGGGATAGCTTGGCCCATGGTTCAGTCCTCCTTCCTGACTTCAAGTGTGAAGACCTCAAAAGGAAGCAGCATCTCTGTCAGGCACTTAACTAGGCCCCATTGGTCCATCTCAATGATCATGCCTTTCACAATAGCATCCCCTCTTTGCTTGACATATTCATTGATTGGTCTGTACTGCTCAAACATACGTTCAAGCATGTAATAAGTTGAGTTCCAACGTGTTGGCACCTCCTGGATGAGTGCTTTAACTGGCATTCTATTATCACGTTGAATGATTCTCAGCTGCTTCCGGGTTTTAAAAGAATGTCTGAAATGTGTGCAGATTATTCTGCAGGTGGTCAGTAAGTTGCTGACTTGGTCTTCTTTTTTCAGAAAGTCTTGAACAATGATGTTAATGCAGTGCGCCAAACACAGGACCCTGAAATAGCCACCATCGGCCATGGCCTTAACTATATTACTGCCATTGTCTGTGGCAACAAAACCAATGTTAAGCCCTCTTGGTCGCAGCCTTTCAAAGACCTTAGTGTTAAAGTCTTCCAAAACGTTTGCAGCAGTACGGGATTTCTCCATGGCGAACATGGCTACTGTAGCATGCTTCCAAGCGCCATTAAAAATTGCAGCAGTGTCAACACCTGCAGATATCTTTTCTCTAACACCCGCAAAAGAGATCCATTGTGCAGTGATGCACATGTAAGCAGTGGCTTGGCAACTGGTCCACATATCTGTCATCAGGTGGATAGTGTGAACAGCACTCTGCTGCAAAGCTTGTCCAAGCAATTCCAGCACGTCATGATGTAGTGCTGGAACAGCAACTCTGGCGAAATAGGACCGGCTGGGAACCTTCTATTTTGGGCAGATGGCTGCCACAAATTCTAGAAAAACCCACCCCTTCCATAAAAGAAAAAGGGAGGATGTCCAGTGCTAACATTGTAGCCAGCTTCGCGTTGTACAAATGTGCCGTTGGGTGGTTGCGTTCGTACTGCCCCTCCGGCCTAAACATGCAGAGAATGGTAGTATGGATTTTTTTCTTTTCTGGTGCCACTGATGTAGGTGACTTCTTGAGACAGATATTGTTAGGCTCAATGTGCGTTTTTTCATTGCGGTACTCTCTTGCCTTGGACCCCTTGGTGTCTCGGCCTGAATCTTGTGCCATTGCGATGTTGCTGATGATGGTGTGGGCAGTACCACTGCACTGCTGGGGACAGGGCTGCTTTGTGTACCGTAGAAAATGTCTCCCTCTTGTTCACCTTCCATCGTGATTGGATCTTCTTCATCCCCTCCACCAACAACACTTGCAGTTTTTTGGCCGTTGAGGTGTCTCCCGCTGGATCAAGTGGTATTTTCTCAGATGGGTTGTTTGGCCTCCGGTACCATAGTTTGTACCAAGCTTACCCAAACTAACACCTACTTCACAAATGGAGCATATAGCAATGTTCTCCTCCTTCTGGCTAACCGAAAAGAAGTCCCGAACCGGAGTGGTCAACTTTCTGATGCTGCTGGTGCCACTTGCAATGTCGGATGAACTGGTAGGTGGGTGTGACATTTGACTCTCTGCAGTACCTACTTCTACTGAGGTGGTTGTGGTGGATGTAGGTCACTGCTGGGACTTTGTAAATATGGCAGCTGGAGGTGGTGTTGGTGGTATCTGTGTTGGTGGTATCCGTGCCTCATCCCTCACAGCAATTTGGGATGGGGTAATGTCGGTCTCCACTGGGGCGGGGCTAATGTCCATGATGACTGGCTCATCATCATCCTCCTCTTCTATATCTACCTCCATAACTCTATAACTTTCTGGAACCTTCCTTTTCCCTAGCCTTGTCTCGTGGCATGTCTCACTCTCAGACTTAGGTGGGATCCAAGTGGCATCTAGATCATCAGAAGGGGGTTTTGGAGAAGAAGTTGATGGACTAACCGTCCTTTTCCTTGCTGGGGATCTGGAAGACAATGGATCTTCTGAAAGAGTGGCTTGCTTTTCTTCTTCAGCAGGAATCTCGATCTCCTGAACTGCCCTTTTGTTGCCCACTTATCTGAGTTTCCTGCATTGATTTGGTACTACTTTGCGATAACGATAAGTCAATTTCAGAGTCACTGGTCTTCGGCGTTGCCATGATTAGACTGGCTGCCTCTGAGACAGACATGGGTTTGGGCCTAGGTTGGTGGGGTGGGTCCGCTGATGCTGGAGTGCTGCTCCCAGCTTGCTCCCCGGACACCGCTGCTGCAGGTGCAATATTTGGTTTCCCAAAAAGCTCTTGGCCGACATACTGGTGGTGGTAAGTGGCAGTGCCTTCTTCTTCTCACTGGCAACTTTTACTTTCTTGGTACTGTTACCTTTCTTTGGGGCCATCTTGAAGCTGTCAGTTAGCACGCAGCAGCACTTGTCTTAGATTTACAAGTTGAAGAGATGTCTATGGTCTCACGTCATGTGATGTGCGCAGGGCGCAGGCCTTCTGTCTGGCAGTACAATGGGTGATGTTGTCTCCTCCTCTCTTGTGCACCTATAAAAGCAAAGAAGCAAGAATAACATCAGTGAAATGTGGCATTGTTGTAGTTCAATTACTAGTACAAACAAATGTAATATCATTTAGTGTGTGGTCACACAGAAATTAACAATACAGTGTAACCATTTGTGAGACTATGACAACAACAAGGGCTTTCATGGTGTACTGTAGTGTACAGAATGCTCAGGAAGAAAGAAGAAGAACAACAACAAAAATACAATTGTAACAGTTTGGCAATTGGCAAAGTGCATCACGTGGGATACGGCACACAGGGAGCTGCAGCTGACAAATGACAATTGAACAATCCCTAGACAATGAATATTGTTGTGCAATGTGCACGTCATATAGCAGGCATGCGGTCAATGTGGTTATAATTGATGCCAAGCCGTGTTGCTTTGAAACTGAAAACAAAAAAATTGAGAAAGAACTTGAAATATTTTTTTTCAAAAAAACTTTGAGATTGAAAAAATAAAAGAAATTGTATATAAAAAAGAAAAAAATTAAACAAATTGGAAAAATAAAAAAATAACGGAAATTAAAATAAACAAAAACTAAATATAAAAATAATTAAATAAATAATTAGAATAAGTAAAAAATAAAAATTAGCGTCAAGCATATAAATATTCATTTATTAAGCTGGTAGTATGCCACATGGTCATCCTCAACAACAACAAGCAAGAAGAAGGCATTTGAGAACAAAGAGAAGAGTAAGACATGCAGGCCTATGGCAAAATCATACTGACTGCCTCCACAACATGGCCGTCAGCCACATGGCCAGGCCACCACAACAAGAAGCAATAAGCCAAGATGAACAAAGGGAAGACATGCAGGCCAATGGCAAAAGCACACTGACTGCTGCCACAAAATGGCCACCAGCCACATGGTCACTCACAACAAGCAGGAGGCCTGGAAAACAATGAACACAAGCAGGCCTATGGACACACACTTTACAAAATGGCCCCTGGCCACATGGGGAGCCAAGGCAAATGCTGGCCTACTACTATTACAAACACACTCACACACTGGCCAGACAAAGGAGGCATGTGAAACAACACATCTTTAATGCAACAATGCCAAAACGAAAATCCACAGGGCTAAAAAAAGGTTTCATACACATAGAAAAAAAAGTGAAATACAACAAAAAAAACACATCTTCAATCCAATGCCATCCATGCCCTAAATGATGTTTAAATTCAACAGACACCACAGAAACAGTTGTTTCATGCACCCATGAGTAGCTCTGGGCCTATTGGCTGGAAAACCTATTAGCCGACTAGCCCACATAGTCAATCAATTCAAATCAATATTGCAAATTTATTAAAAAACACATGGAGAAAATGTAGTGAACTGTGCTATATTGTTGCTGAATAAAAGACAAACAAATTGCATGCAAAGCAGCAACCAGCAAGAAGACATGGCCATAACAAAAAAGGCATGCAGGCCTATGGCAGAAGCACACTGGCTGCCTTGACAAAATGGCCACCAGCCATATGGCCAGGCCACAACAAGAAGCAATAACCCTACAAAGGGAAGACAATGCAGGCCTATGGCAAAAGCACACTGGATGCCTTCACAAAATTGCCGCAAGCCATATGGCCAGGCCACCACAACAAGCAGCAATAAGCCAAGAGGAACAAAAGGAAGACATGCAGGCCTATGGCAAAAGCACACTGACTGCCTCCACAAAAAGGCCGCCAGCCACATGGTCACTCACAACAACAAGCAGGAGGCCTGGAAAACAATGAACACAAGCAGGCCTATGGACACAGACTTTACAAAATGGCCCCTGGCCACATGGGGAACCAAGTCAAATGCTCGGGTCTACTATTACAAACACACTCACACACTGGCCAGACAAACGAGGCATGCTAAACAACACATCTCATGAATAAAGTAAAGTGAAATACCACAAAAAAACACATTTTTTATTTCAATCCGATACAATTCATGTCCTAAATGATGTTTTAATTCAACAGACACCACAGAAACAGTTTTTTCATGCACCCATGAGTAGCTCTGGGCCTACTG
The DNA here is from genome assembly GCA_963921515.1 of Calotriton arnoldi. Taxonomy (NCBI): domain Eukaryota; kingdom Metazoa; phylum Chordata; class Amphibia; order Caudata; family Salamandridae; genus Calotriton; species Calotriton arnoldi. The sequence continues at coordinate 348,731 of CAWUFW010007441.1, read as the reverse complement.
GCTGAGAAAAGCCTATTGGCAGACTACAGAGCTGCATAGTGAATTAAATAAATATTGCAAATTAAATTCAAAAGCAAAACATGGAGAAAAAGTAGTGAACTGTGCAACATGTTTCCTTTATAAAAAGATAAATTACTCACAAAGAAACAACTAGGCCCCTACTGAAACTACAGGCCACCCACCACAATAAATTTTAGAAAATCGACGAAAAGTACAAATAAATCGAGGTGCATGGCCCTAATAAAACTAACAACACCAGTTTGACAACTTACTTGTGAAAGCTCTAATTCAAAGTCCTCAAATCCAATGATGTATTATGCAGCAGACACAAAGAGTGATCCTTCCAAATCGAAATGAAAAGTGACCAGGAGATGGACAAAGCACTGGGAGGAACCTGCTGGACAGGAACAGGAAGTTGGAGACTATGGGGCACTTCCTTCCTCTTGAGAAAAAAAAGTAAAAAAAGAAAAAGGACTCCTTGCACAAAAATGTATAGCCAAATGTCAATTTGAGGAGTTTCTTTACTCCAAATCATCATTTCGAGAAGGTTTTTATGCTGCTCGAGGAAAGAACTTTCTCCAGATTGCAGTCATGGTAGATTCTGCGCGTTCGGGATTGCGTTCTTCACAAAACCTCAACCGGACGTCCGATGGTGCGGTCAAATGACGTGTTTGTGACCGCAAACTCTCGCGGGACCATGCGGCCGCCTAGCAAATCTTGTGGCGCTCGCGAACAGCTCAGAAACCTCGTCTGGGATCACGGGCACCCGGTATGTTGCTCCCGCGTGCGCGAAAACGCATTTTGGGCCCACCAACACAAAAAAACTCCGCTCCATTGCGGAGTGCAGTGTTTTTCAGCAACTCCGCGTTTCCACACAGAACGCGGAGTTGCCAAAACTTTGCAAACTCTGCAAGTTTTACGCTTAGGGTTACTTCGGACCCAGCAACTTATTATTATAAGCTTGCACCTACACCTGCAAAGAAAAATATGCTCACTAACACTAAGCTGATTTACTCTGCTTCTTTTATTGCCCAACTGTCTGTACATGGTTTTGACTTTTGGAAAGATGCTATAGACACAATCTGTCTGGGGGACTTAAGATTGGCAAGTTCAGGAAACTGAGGCCTTATTTAGAGCATAACTCATACCACATCAGATAATTTTCCTGAACGATACAGTTCAACAGACTTCCTGTCTTGGACTAGCCAAGATGAAGGACTTGAACAGACCTCGGATTACCTCACTTACACTCTTTGAGGGTTGGCAAAATTATACATCACAAAGTGAGGATACATTGGATGCCATACTACACAATGGTTCGTACAATTCCTCAGTCCCCAATTGGAAGTGATAGTTGGTTTGGCCTATCAACACAAATGGGTGTCAGTCAAGATTCAGGGGTACCGCCAAAGGGTTTAGTACCCATAGGCCTGATCAGCGCTATGTACAAACAGAACACTTGGTGGTGGTGACATCTTACAGTGTTGGGAAGTTATGCCTAGAGTGGCTAAGAACCTCGACACTGTCCCAGGTGAAACAACACTTGTCCCGTCTCTCAGATGACATGGATCTTAGGGATTTTTTGTTAGGTCCCCAGAAACCACGTTGGAAGTGCTTCTTATACGCTATTTATAGCAAATTATGGAAACTCTTTCAACAGGAGGCTGCTGAGAGACTGCATGAGATTGATAGGGCTAACCTAGAAAACGCTTTGGCAGGGGTCGTAAATGGAATGACCACACTATCATCCAGAATTTATTCATTGGGCAACATTGTGTCTTCTGCAATAGATATAATGGAACAGGATTTGTCTATTTTACAACATGGACAATCGCAATTGCGATCCATTCTATTAAGCTGGACGCTACACTCATTGCGTTCTGGTCACGTGCCCTAGTGATATATCAACAGTACGACTCTGTTTTTTGCATACAATCTAACAGAAAAACAGACAACGATGGCACGAACAGAGGCAATATACCATGTTGAACATTTGAAAATTGGACCTGGTACCTTTCACCGTGGCTGAGTCGTCTTCCGCAGAATGGTTAATCAATGGCTTTATTACACTGCCAGTCACGACTTTCCAATTTCAATACTGTCTCCAGTATCATCAGGTAGGCAGGTACGAAGCGTTGGGAGAGGGATACATGCTTGAGTACTGGGAACTATCGTACAGATTTAGTTGCAGGAATGGGGACACTGACGTTTTTCTGAGCGGTTCAGACTGCGAAAGAGCCTTAAGTGGTTCTTTGGTTTGTAAAGACATTTCGCTTTACAGAGCCTGTAATGCTTTGGTTGCAAACTTATCGAGTCACTTGCAGGGTTCCCCAGCTGCCGTGATTCATCCGGTGTTCAAACTGCTCTCGAATGGGAGCTATTTGATGTTGAATGATCAAGGCTGTTGTGGGAATGGTACCAAACATCGTGTATCTAGTCACAGTAAGTTCCAGGGTTACTTGTTGTATGCAAGTATTGTTTCCACCAACCCGCACAGTTAGGGAGGTGACGCTATGGCCTTCATTGAGTATTTCCTTTATACGGTCATCCATGGTGACCATGATTACAAAGTTCGATAAAGGCAGCGTTTTAATTCAAAAGATAAAAAATGTGATTGCAGAAGTCTGATAGTTGATGAACAAAATGGATGCTGGGCCATTGTCCAGAAGTGGAGCAGTTTTGGTAAAGTGTCCTATAGAACGTGTGGTGTTTGTATTGAGGGCTCCAAAAGACAGGCACGTGCTTACCACAAAAAAGTGCTTGCCCATCGCACAGTTGTGCTCATTTTGTTGATTTATTCAGCTGCCTGAGTGTGACTATTCAAGGGCACACACATCACATTGTAATGCTATTAAAGTGTCTTAGATAACCAGTAATTTTCTTCTGGTTTTCCCTGGCAGCAGCAGAGACGGGAGGAGGGCAGTCATTACTCTATAATAAAGCATACATATAGGTATTTTGTTACATGAAATCTCATAGATTATAGTTGTTAAGCCCTGTTGAGCAGAGATGAATATTGTTTTGCAAGCTGTCTTTCCTACATATTTGTAATTTTATAGCTATATGGATGATTGTAGGAAAGTAGGATCTGCTTCTTATGGTTACCCCCACTTTTTGCTTGATGTGATGCTGTTTTTGACTAGTCTGACTGGGATCCTGCTAATCAGGACCCCTGTCTATCTGCTTTCTCCCTAAACTGTTGTGTTCAGTACCTAGGTACATCCCATATTGGATACTGGGGTATCCTTGTCAGTTCCTAGTATATGGTACCCATGTACCCAGGGCATAGGTACACCAGAGGTCTCCCATGGGCTGAAGCATGCATTATGCCACCCATGAGAGACCATTAAATAGGAACTACAGGCCTGCCATTGCAGCCTGTGTAAGTTGGTGCATGCACCACTTACTAAGGATATAGGTTTACCATATCTAAGGGTCACTGCACTTAAAACCTATAAGTCACCCCTATAGCAGACCTTTACAATCCTGAGGGCAGGGTGCTTGGTTCTAAGTGAGAGTGTGCCCCTGCATGAGCAGGACACCCCTGCAGCCTACGGAGTCCATTCTGCCGGGTTGTGAGTGAAGCAGCCATATACTATATAGAGGGGCACTGTGTAATCACTCGATGACCATCTCGAAAACGGCTGCAACGAATTGTATCATTTTTGGTATCAAACATGTTGGAATCATACCCCCACACCACAAACGGTGTGGGAGGTAAGATTCCAAGCTCTGGAAGAGCCCTCAGTTAGGCTCTAAGTGTTCCGGGTACCAGCATTCTAGTCCCGGACAGCACAAAATGGTTTCTGCCAACCAGAGACATATTTCCGCCCTCCTGCTGCTGAGCTAAGCTCAAGCAGGGGAAGGCAGAACAATACGCATCCTGTCACAAGGAGGGGTGACCACCTCCCAGACAGAATTTAGTGTATTAGGGCTGGGTGGGTGCGCTAGCCAGCACCCGAAAGTCTGCATGAGGGACACATTTGGTGTCCCTATGCATAGTCCAGTTCAAACCAGTCCTGGGAGCCATTGGCTCCCGCTCTGGTGCGAAACTGGACAAAGGACATGGGAGTAACCTCCCCACTGTCCAGACCCTCCCCTGGGAGGGTTCCCTGAATCTTTCCAACCCTTTACCTAGGGTACTTAAGGGCTTACCTGGGTGTAGGTCCCTAGATTCGTCCTTGGATAAGATCCAGAACTGAAACCACTGCACTTCTACCATCTGAGCACTCTGGACTTCGTTTGGGCCTGACTTTGTCTCCCTTCCAGTCTGCTGCATTGTCTGTGCCTGTGCATCATACAGGAACCTTCCAAGGCCTGTGAAGCATCAAGGACAACTGAAGTAATCTCCCTTGGAGTGAAGGAGTCACTCCCCTGCATTTGCAGGCACCGCAATGAAGATGACCGGTCTGCAGATCCTGAGCTCCTCCAGACTCCGTGGGCTCTGCAACACAGGTGGTAGTTTTCCTCAGCTCCCGAGGCCTGCTCTACCCTCTTACCAAGTTTGAGGCCAGTAGTCTTTGTGGGGGTTGCAGTAACCGAACCCCTAGGTACTGTGTCCCCTTTGCAGTTGCAAAGGCTTGTTGACATCTTTGCAAGAAGATCTTCAGGCTCCAAGTAGCCCCCACCTCGAGCACCTCCAGTGACCAGAATCTTTGGCCACACCACATCATGTGCATCGTGGCCTGCATCTTTTGGTGAGCTGCTTGAGGGCCTCTTGTGACTCCTGTGCCTTTGGCCTGTGGGTCCATTTGAGAGTCACCTTTGTTTTCCTTGGGCTCCCCTGATTGCTTGGGGCCTGCCCTGACTCCCCTGCTTGTGGTGAGTCTCCTGAACCTTGCTAGTCCCAACCGTGCACCTTCTTGACTTCCTGCATAGGCTGCATTTGCCAAGGCTTGTTGGTGTTCCCGCCGGACACCGAACCCCCCAGCACTCGACATCCATCGTGGGACAGCTCGGATCCAGTTCCTGGTTGTCTTCACCGTCGCCTGGTCCTAGCAGCTGCAGAATCAAGGTCACTGTAATTTTTCCTGAAGCACCCGACATCGGAGGACATTCGTCTTCCAGAGCTCCTGGTCACTCCCAAGTGACATAGACTCTGTCCCCTCTGCTTTCAGATACTCCTCTTCAAGAATCCACGTTTGGATTACTCTGGACACTTTCTCCTCTTCCAGCAGCGGCACTTTCCTGAAGTCCTCCATTGGGTTCGGCGTGCGGTTTCCGACGCCACTTCACACCTATGCAACCGGCTTCCAGGGGATAGGTAACTTGGGTACCATGGTATCCACGGATGGGGTGGCTCTCCAACCTTCTGTCTTCTACGGGGTTTCTTCAGGGTCCACTGGGAAGGGTCCCTAATCTTTATAATTCCAACCGCGACTTACACATTGACTTGTACAGAGCACTCAGTCGTGTTCACACACTGCACACGCTCTCCGTGGGGCCCCTATCTACTTACCTTGGGTGGTTCTGTGGGTCCCCAGCAATTCTACGTCCTCTCGACATTGTCTTGACTCAAGTCGTGGTTCTCATACTACTTTCTTAGTATATGGTTTGGTCCCCCCCTGGGGCCCACTGTGTATTAGTGCTATTTACTGTGATTTATTTGCTAAAGTATTGTGTGCTTTGTGTCTATCTCCATGTAGGAGACCTGGTAACGTACTAGAGAGTGTTATATAATAAATACATATTTTTATAGATACCTTATGTGGTTCTTTTTCATTTAATCTATACTATAAGATTGCATTCTGGTAAACCAAGCAGCTTTACACTCCTTCAAGGCTAAGCCTGAAGGCTGCTCTCCACAGCTAACACTTGGATAGCTTTCTAAGGTTGTCTGAGACCTCCTAAATCACCATAAGGGTTGTCTGGACTGGTGCAAGGTGCCCACTTACATTAGTGGACATCATATACCAGGCCAGCTTCTCACAATGATGGTTACCAGTATATGTGCACTTCAATAGGCTGGTGTTGAGTAAAGTGTAAAGCAAATGTTTGAGGTGTAAGGCTTCCCCAGTTCATTAGGAAGAGCATGCCAGAGTTCATAGGTTTGATCTGCGTTATGACAAAGCCAGTAGGCCTGACCTACTTATTGTGAAAATAATACGTTAAAAACAATAGTCTTTTAAGGACGGATTGTTATTACAATGTGCTAGTGCCTCTAGGCAGGTACTCTGTTACATGGAATTTCACAAGTTTCTGTGGTAGGCAAAGGTTTCGGTGTTGGTGATCTATCCACTCAATCTTTGGGAATAGAAGATAAACACTACAATAATCCTTATTAGACTCCCTTAGGAGAGCCAGTAGTTTTTCTTTGCCAACTGTAATTTTGTGTACAGACTGTATGCCGGATGGTTGCCTTGTGGAAAACTTAAATTCAGTACAAGGTTGGGTATGGTGACAATCCAATGATAAAGCCTGTATGCCGGATTTTTTATTAGCCAATGTTACAATAAAGGCAGTAGGCATGACATATTAATTTTGAAAAGCATATGTAAACGTCAATAGGCGTTTAGGGGTGGTTGTTATTACTCTAATTTAAAGCCATAGATTTTTTGTTACATAGAATCTCATAGATTACCTTAGTAGGCAAGGGATTTAGTGTTGGTTACCCCCTCTGACAATTCAGGAGTATAAAAGATTTGCACAGTGAGAAACCCTTGTTAAGCCCTGCCGGTATTTTGCTTAGGTAACTGTCATTTTGTGAACGTTTGCAATTATATGATTGTATGCCTGATGATTGGCTTGTGGGAAAGTTTAAACTTTGTACAGTAGGCCTTAGTTATGGTGAGAAGCCAATAACAGCTAGTAGGCCTCTAACAGTGGATTGTTGTCACATTATGTTACAGGCCGTTGAAAGGTATTTGGTAGTCTCACAGATTACCATCATAGGAAAGGGTAATGGTGTTGGTCACCCTGGAGTAAACTTTCACTGTGATGATTCTTGTTAGGCCCTACAGAGAGAGCCTGTATATTGGTTTGCCAACTGTAATTGTGTACTTATTTGTAATTTTATAAATGAATGCTTGATGGTTGCCAGATTCTGCGTACTTCCATAGATCTGGGTTTTATATAGTTTCAAGCCACTCGTTAAGGATACAAGCCTTATCAGTTCACTGGAACAAGTTATGTCAGATTCCTTAGGTGTGATCAGTTTATAATGAAAAGTTACAACAAAGCAAGTGGGCCTTGTTTACTTATTGTGAAAAGTATGTGTTAAAGGCAAACAGTTTTTAATGGTGGATTGATATTACACTATTCTGTAAGCAGGCATTTTGTTACATGGAATCTCGCAGATAACTCTAGTAGGCAAGGGTTTTGATGCTGGTAGCCCACCTGAACCAACCACGAGGATAGACGATTGCACTATTCAAATCCTTTTTAGACTCTACTAGGAGGGTCTTGACAACTGATTGTGAAAAGCATCTGTTAAAGTCAATAGCCTTTAAGTGTAGAGTCGACAGATAGGTATTTTATTACATGAAATCTCACAGATTCCCCAGTAGACAAGCGTTTTGGTGCTGTTTATTCCCTGTGACAGACCGTGGGTACAGACGATTGTACTGTCAAAATCTTTGTTAGGCCCTATTAGAAGAGATGGTATATTGCTTTTTAACTGTAATTTTGTATACTGTGTAATTTTATGACTGTAAGCTTGGTGGTTGTCTTGCGGGAAAATTTGTGCTCCGTACACAAGGCCTCAGTTGGTTATTAATAACAGTTATTGGGCTGATTGGTTTACTAGGAAACAATTTTTTCGTTGCCATAGTTCTGTTCTGTTTATAATGAAAAGCTATGATAAACACAATAGGCTTGACATATTGATTGCCATAGGGATATGTTAAAATCAACAGACATTCAAGGGTGAGTTGGTATTTCTCTGTATTAAAGCCTACAGATATTTTGTTGTACATGGATTTTCAAATTACATTTGTAGGGAAGGACTTTGGTGTTGGTTACTGACTCTGACAAAGCCTAGGCAGGAGAATAGTTTCACTGTAAAAATACTTGCTAGAATTTCTTCTTGGGTATCTGCCAGGACGTTGTAATAAGAAGAATCATTAAAAAATGCATTCATTCATATATATAAATATATCTACATATAGATAAATAGAGGGCCTTTGTGTCCACTCTGTCCTGTCATTGGTCTGTGTGAGTGTCGCTAACACTCTGCTTTCAACCGTGACAAATGTACTGCATGAGGTAATGGTTCAGTCTGCATCAGACAATGGCTCTTTTGCCCTCTAAATGATGGCATTTCTTGATCACATGTGTACATCCACCTGTAAGTAAATGTGCTTCAATATCAGGCCTGGTTGGCCAGTCCTTAAGTCTTGAATTATCTCCTTTTGTGTTTCCTCTTTCATTTCTTTGCTTCTCCTCTTTTATTTGAATATTTCTTAAGAAGATACTACAGCTCTCCAGTGAGTGCTAATGGGTGCTTGCTTGCTGCTCATTTCATTTGCAGTGCGGCACGTCTCAAGAGTCCACTTCTGTAAACCATGAAATCATTATGGAATGCCTTTGTTCGAAGTGTTTTATTGGATTACCATTCCAAGATGGCCAACATGTTGATTCCATATGTGGCGGACATGCTTGTGTTGTAGTTTATCAATCAATTAAAATTGTAATGTTAATATTTAGTTTTATGTTAGTTTTCTGCTATGTATGGGTCGCAAGAGGGACATGAGCTGAGTGAGCTTTGTTTAGACTGTTAGTCCCAGTTCGAGATCCCAACATTTGAGAACAATACAGCGGATTGGAAAGGTGTTGGATGCATTGAAATGGGCTGTGGCACATTTGTACTAGATATCAGAAATAAATAAATTCATTGATTGAGTACCAGAAGCATGTTATCAAAGCACTTATAACATATAGTGACAAGCAAAAACAGAAGGTGCTTAAACAAGTGAAATTACCTTACGGAGCTGGAGCCCATTTTATTCTGCATTGCCAGATATGGGCGGCTTGAATTATTTATCCTCGAAAGCTGAAAGCGGACTGCTGCAAGTGCAATTGAGCACTTGTGTATGACGCATGTTTTCCTTGGATGCGGTGCTGATAAAATAATCGAAAGGCTCACTGATACGTAAGTCAGGCAGAGCACGCACAGCACCTTTGTTGTGTTGGTGACAACCTAACGTTACAAGCTTCACGAGGGCAACGTAAAACACTGTAAAGGCGGCTATCTTTGATTTGCATTCTTCCACAAAAATGACAAAGATAATATGGGTTAGGTGGATCAAGGAAGATTGGGAATTATTTGAAGGCCTGGTACTGATACCCCAGTAATTTTGATTGACCAAAAATCAGAGGATATTGAAAATATTTTGGTGAAATATCCTGAAGTGCTTTATAACAAGATTGGTGAAGTGAAAGGATTTGAACATCAATAGTATTGAAAGAGAATGCTGTGGCTCATAAAGTATGAGTTGTACCATTAAGTGTAAGAATTGATTTAAGGAAACACTTGGAAGAGTTATGTGAAGATGAGAATATTGAGCCTTATAAAAGCTGCGGAGTGGGTTAGTGCTATTGTTATAGCTAAGAAGAAAGGAGGTCATATAAGACTGTGTACTGATTTATGTTCCTTAAATAAGAACATTGTAGTAAACTTACACCCACTACCTAAAATTCAGTAACTACTGACAATGATTGGAGGGAGCTAGGTTCTTTAGTAACATCGCTTTGAAGGTAGCATATCGCCAAGTTACTTTAGAAAAAAAATCTCAAATGTTGACTGCATTTCTTACTTTGTTCAGTGCATTTAAGTATTTAAGGCTACAGTTCAGTTTAGCTTTAGTGGCTAGCATTTTTCTGAAGCTCATATTTTGCTTGTTTAAGAATGTAAGCAGTGTGCAAGCCTTCCAGGACGATCTTTTAATTTTTGCATAAACATTAGAAGAACATATTGGGATCTTAAAAAAGGTATAAAGCATTTTGAAAGGACGTGGTATGACTGTGACAAAATATAAATGTAAATTTCTCACTAATTCAGTTGAATATCTTGGTCACAAGATAGCTTCAGAGGGGATCATGCCCATAATGGATCTTCTTAAAGCATTAAGGGAAGTACTTGCACCTAAGGATAGAGATGAATTGAAATCCTTTATGGGACTGTCTGATTATTATTCCAGGTTTGTGGAGTGATAGTCTATTATCCTGGAGCCCGTAAGAAAATGTTGCGAAAAAGAGCAAAATTTGTTGATGATATAAAAACATATTAAATAATGTTCCAGCTTTAACAACGTACGTCGGGTATTGAATGCACCACTTCTGTGGGTGCAAGTGCGATTGGTATAGGTTCTGTTTTTATGTCAAATGGTGGATGGAACTGAATGTACCTTTGAATTCACATCAAGGGCACTTAAAGAAGGTGAAAGAAGATACAGCACGATTGAGCAGGAGGCCTTGATATGTGCATGGGGCCTAAGTGTGGGAACACATTTTATTTTGTGTACAGATTACAAACCGCTAAATTATTTTTGAAGTGACCAAGAAATGTCTGGAGCATCATCTAGACTTGTTCGTATTGTGTCCAAATAGCAGGAGTACAATTTTGAAGTATGCTATATTGCAGTGTCCGCAAATTGTCGTGCAGATTGTTTGTCTCGGCTTCCAGTTGCCAAGGAATTGAAAGATGTGGATATGTTCAATGATGAATGCGTTGTAGATGGTATAGATATTTCAAAACAGTGTCAAGGTATGATTGATGAAAGGAAATTATATAAGGCATGTGTAGAGGATAACGTGTTGAAGAAAGCATATGAGTATGTGGAGAACGGCTGGTCTCACATAAAACCATTGCAAGGTGAACTTAAATTCTTTTTTCAAATTGCTGATGAATTGACATTAGAAAACAGTATTCTGCTCAGAGGGGATACATTTATTTCACCAAATAAGTTAAGAAACAAGGTAGTGTCATTGGCTCACACAGGACATTTAGAAGCCACTTCTACTAAGAATATTCTAAGATGTTCATTCTGGTGGCCAGGAATGGATGGTAATGCGTAGAAGTTTAAGAGATATGACACATGTTTATTGTCTAATAAGCATTGGAAACTGTGTGCTACACTGATGGTACCAGTACCATTGCCAGATGCACCATGGAAAAAACAAGTGTTTGAAGGACCTATTTCTTCCTTAGCATAAGATCAACGTTAGTTGATTGTGTTGGCAGAATATTTTTCCAAATGGGAATATTATGATTTTGTTGGTAGTGTGACTGTTCAAGAGGTGGTAAATGTTCTTGCTAATGGTTTTGCTGTAGAGGGTGCGCCATCAGAACTTGCTACTGATAATGGTGTACAGCTGATATCAGTCAAAATGGAATTGCTTCTTAGAAGTAATGATGTCAAACATTACACAGTATCATTGTATAGTCCTCAATCTAATGGAGCTGTTGAGAGAATTAACAGGTTGCTGAAGGAGGGTGTACAGACAGCTGTGGCTTGTGGTATGGTTGTGATTGAGTTTGTCAGAGAGAAAATGTGGGTTTATCACAACACTCCACATTCTGTAACAGGTGTATCTCCTTTTATGTTGCTTAGAAGATTTCCTCATTCCAATCTCATTCCGAGTTGGTTGAAAGACAAGAAATGTATGTTGGTAGATGATTGTGTGGATGATGCCGAAGTTTATTCCTAGAGTGAGGACGCCTCAAAAGAAAATGAAATCTCGATATGATGGTTATAGGAGACCATTTGAAAACTGGAGCATGGGTGATGTTAAAGAACATGGGGGGAAAAGGCAGTGAAACGGAGTTACATTTCTGCAGACCATACAAAGTAGTTCAAGTAAAAAAATGTTCGGTAAAACTTGCTGATGGGATCTGGTGGGCTGTTAGGAATTTAGGAACACAAATCTAATGAACAAAAAAGTGTGGAATGCAATTCTAATGATTCCCAAAGTGATCTTGTTGGAGTGTCTACATCTTCCAGTGATCATCTGGAATTTCACTGCGTTGTTTCAGTCCCATGTGAATCCAGTGATGTTGTTGCAATGCCATGTGAATCAAGTGGCAATCAGGAAGAGAGATCCATGGGAAATAGTGTTGAGAATAGAACAAATGATTTTGTTGGAGGGACAACTAGGATGGGATGTATTTCTAAGAAGCCTAGTTATTTATAAGATTTTTTACCCTTAAATCAATGTTTATATAGTTCATATATTTATTTTTGTTATAAAGGAAGGAGATGCAGTTTATCAATGAATTAAAATTGTAATGTTTCTATTTCGTTTTATGTTAGCTTTCTGTTATATGTGGGGTGCGAGAGGGGCAAGAACTGACCGAGCTTTGCAAGCTTTATTTAGAATGTTAGATCACGACGGTTGAGAACTGTACGGAGCACTGGAAAGGTGTTGGATGCATCGAGATGGACTCCGCTAGACTAGATATCATAAATAAATTCATAAATTGAATTCCATAAGCGTGTAATCAAAGTACTTATAACAGCTTGCACTTTAAAACAACAATAGACTATTTACAATACCTTTGCAAGACAGACACCTGCTGCTGTATATAGTTTTGTTATTAAAAGTATATGCCCACCATGTTTAGAAGGCAGCATGTTTTTCATTTTTCTTGCATATGTTGTTGAGTTTGTTTGTGTTTTATTGTGGTTGTGTTAGAGAGTGAATGGAAGGATGAGTCCAAGGATTAATGAATGGATGAATGAGTGCAAAGATGAGTGACAGAGTCCATGTATGATAACTTATTGAGTGTCTTCCCCATTATTGACACAAAAGTCATTTTTATTCTTCAGTTGGACCTATTGGCATTGCCAATGTCTGTTAAAGAGAAGAGTCCAATTTCTCAAACTGGGTCAGTTTAGGTCTGATCCCAAAGATGTCATGTGGCGAGTCCTTCAAAATTCAGCATTGACCCCCTTGTATTTAATTTTTTATATGGTCCTTCTGGCACAGTTATTTAAAGGCCCTTGCTCTTCAGTAAATATATCCCGATAACATGCAGCTCCTTGTAGAGCTAAGTGGAAATGTTTGGGGTGTAAAAGCTGTCTCAAAATTTCTGCTAAAAATCAGGATGTGGTTGATGATGAATAACTTACTTCTCATGGCTAGTAAGATAGCATTTTTAGCTCTCAGCTATGGTTTGTCTAAAAAGAAGAATTATGCATAGTTCCATTAGCAGCACAAACTGTTAAGAACTTGGGTGTTATTTTTGACCCTTTTTTATAGTTTGAATCCCAGATATCTGCAATTAGTAAACTTGCTCACTTGCATAACCTCACAAAAGGATCCCCGTTTTTAGGTCTCGGCTCTAGACAGAGCATGTGCTGTCTCGAAGAAACATGTTATATATACTTTGCTGGCTTCAGCCCGCCCATATGGTTCCCCTTTGCTGGCTCTATCGTCGCTCTCCTATTAATTCTCCCTATTTGTCTGTGACATGCCTGCATCATGCCTCTGCCTGTGTTCCCCTCCCCGAGAGCAGGAACCAATTACTCCTATACATCCCATGCTCCTATTTTAGAAAATGTTTTCGGAACTCTTTTTTCATTGTTGAAGAGCACTTCAAACAACGTGTTTTCACTGGCTCTTAACTCCGTTTATCTGAAAGAAACACGTTAGTTATAGATTCCTTACCTTAGAACTACCCCCAGGCGTCAGACTGGATCCGGAAAGTTTTTTCGTCAGCAGTACCTCTGCGCGTCGGAAGGTGGCGTCGGTCGGCTCCGCGTCCGTCGTCGGTGTCGTGGTCGCCGGAATGATGTTGTGGCAGCTACTGAGACGCCGCCCTTGCGCGCTGACATCAGTTATTTCTTTTTCCGCGCCAGCCAGCGCAGATCTGGGAAGAGCGGTACGTCAGTCATTTTTTGACTTCGTTTTTTTCGACTTTTTTCGACTTCTTTTTCGGGTCTTCGACTCCGAAGGTGCACGAGGGATGCCCGGTTTCAAACCCTGCGGTTCCTGTCATCGCATGATGTCGGTGACGGATCCGCACCGCATGTGTCTTTTTTGCCTGGAGCGCAACCACGACCCCAAGTCGTGCTCGGACTGCCGGTCGATGGCGCCGAAGGCTTTGCAGGAGCGGTCCCGAAAGCTGCTTGAGCACCAGCAGTCTGCTCCGCGCCGTTCGAGGTCCCGGTCGAGAGGGAGGTCGAGGGACCGGTCGCGGAGCCACCACCATTCCTGTTCAAAATCTTCGAAGTCTTCGCACTTGGGGTTGGGTAAGTCGAAGCATAAGAAGAAGTCGAAGAAGCATCGTCGCTCTTCGACTTCTCGTCGGTCGGCCGGCCGATCTGACGAGGCACACGGGTGGTGCCCCTCCCGCGGCTCCGCGCGTGGAGCCTGCAGAGTCGACTCTGAGTTTCCGTCCCTTTCCGGGACCCGGAGCTGCTCCCGCCCAGCTTCGTACGTTCTATGAGGCGATGCATACCATCTTTGGGCGGACCGACCCCGCCGGCGCACCTTCGGGCCCCGCGGACTCGGTTGGGGGGCCTAGGTCTTTGCTGCCGGCGGCTCCGGTCCCGGCGCCACAGGCCCCCCTTGGATCCAGGCCTGGATCCGGATCGGCGCCTGTTGACCTTGTTACGCCTTCACCGGCGCCGCTTCCTCCAGCACCACTACCGCGCTCGACGCCGGTTGGCCCCCCGGCCGGCGTCGACCCCGGCCTCCATCTTGAAGTGGACATGGAGCCGGAACGGCGTCGTCTGACGCTGGATCCGGCGCCAGCGCCGAGCGGGGTTTTTGTGCCCCTGTTCACTCCTGGAGCCTCTTTTCAACCTGAGTGGCATCCAGACGAAGAGGAGGAGTGGGAGGGGTCAGGTGACCCTTTAATGGATCAGCTAGGCTCTGACCAGGACTGGAGAGAGGACCTGGGGGATGCCAGTGGTCTTGATACTTCCCCTGACCTTGGCATGTTGTCTCCTCCTACCATGGCTACGGAGGAGGGAGCGTCATACGCAGTGGTGTTGCGTAGGGCGGCCGAGGCTCTCAACCTCGAGCTTCCTATGGTGGCGGTCAGGACTAACCTCTTGACAGAGGTGCTTCAACCGGCGGCGAGCTCTTTGGAGCCCCTGCTGCTGTTTAATGACGCCCTCACCAATGTCCTTTTGGGCACATGGTCCAGGCCCAACACGGGGACTCCCGTGGACAGGATGATTGCCCAACGCCACCGCCCGGCTCCGGGTGACCCCACTTTCCTCTCCCAACACCCCACCCCGGAGAGCTTGGACTACCAAGAGCGCCTTCCCTACCGCTCCACCGGAAAGGGAATCCAAGAAGCTGGACCACCTTGGCAAGAACATTTTCTCTTCCGCCAGCTTAGGACTGCGGTCCGTAAACACCACATGTCTCTTGGGCCGTTATTCCCAATCGGTGTGGGATACGGTGGCGCAGGTGCTGCCTCAGTGTCCGGAGGAGGCCCGGGCAGTGCTCTCCCAGACTGTTGCCGACGGGAGGGATGCAGCAAAGTTTACGATGCGTTGTGGACTGGACACCGCCGACTCTCTGGGCAGACCTATTTCCACGTCGGTAGCGCTTCGTCGCTACGCCTGGATGAGATCCACTGTCTTTTCAGGGGATGACCAGAACAACTTGATGGACATGCCCTTTGATGGCCGTCGCCTTTTTGGCGACAAAGCAGACAACGCTCTAGAGCGTTTCAAGGACTCACGGGCTACGGCCAAGTCTCCAACCACCTTGCGCAGTCTGCTTTTCGCCCCTTTCGTGGCTACGGAAGGGGTGCCACGCTACGTCCCACCCAGAGCCACAGGCTGCAGCAAGTTACCCAACCTTCGTGCGGCCGGGGACGTGGGAACAACCGTCGTGGTTCCGGGGGCCAGCGGGCGGGCCAGTCCACTAACCCCCCCTCTGCAGCAGCCTCCAAACCCTCCTAGTCCGACCTTTCAGGCCCATTAAATGCCAGTGGGCGGCCGGATTCGCCATCACCTCCCCCACTGGCGCACCATCACGTCGGACAGGTGGGTTTTGCAGATAGTCTGAAGGGGCTACTCCCTCCCCTTCGAGACTACCCCTCCAGCCATGCCACCGAGATACCACCGCATGTCGGAGGATCATCTGGCCCTTCTCCAGCAGGAAGTTACGGCTCTCTTGGCCAAGGGAGCCATCGAGTGCGTTCCTGTCTTAGAAGTAGGTCGTGGTTGTTACTCCCACTGCTTTCTGGTCCCCAAGAAGGACATGGGCCTGCATCCTATCTTGGTCCTCAGGGACGTCAATCGCTTCCTCCGGAAGGAGAAGTTCAAAATGTTGACGCTGGCTCAGGTCTTGTCTGCCCTCGACCCGGAAGACTGGATGGTAGCGTTGGACTTGCAGGACGCTTATTTTAACATCCCCGTCCTGCCGGCCCACCGGCGTTCCCTATGGTTCACGGTAGGCCACGAGCATTTTGAATTTACCGTGCTCCCCTTTGGCCTTACCAGCGCCCCTCGGGTGTTCACAAAAGTGATGGCGGTGGTCGCAGCTCATCTGCACAGATCAGGGGTTTCAGTCTTCCCCCTATCTCGACGACTGGCTGTTGAAGGCAGGCTCGCCCAAGGCAGTTGTCACCCACCTCCAGACTACGGCCGACCTCCTGCATTCGCTGGGGTTCTCCATAAATGTGCCGAAGTCACACCTGATTCCCTCTCAGAAGCTCCTCTTCATCGGAGCAGTTCTGGACACGACGCGGTTTCGGGTCTATCCTCCCGAACAGCGAGTCCGGGATATTCAGGCTATGATTCCGATCTTTCAGCCTCTATCCCGAGTTTCGGTCAGAATGACTCTGAGGCTGCTGGGCCTCATGGCCTCCTGCATCCTGCTGGCCGATCATGCCAGGTGGCATATGCGGGCTCTGCAGTGGGACCTGAAGTTCCAGTGGGCGCAGCATCAGGGGAATCTGTCCGATTGCGTCCAGATCTCAGAGGGCACTGCATGACAACTGCAGTGGTGGTTCACGAACCAGGATTGGGTCAATGGCAGATCCCTCTCCCTTCCCCAACCAGACCACACTGTGGTGACGGATGCATCCCTTCTGGGATGGGGCGGCCACATGGGAGAGGCGGAGATCAGAGGCCTCTGGTCTCCGGCGGAGTCCGGGCTTCACATCAACCTTCTGGAGCTCCGGGCGATGCGTCTTGCACTGAAAGCATTCCTTCCCTCTGTCCGGGGAAGAGTAGTGCAGGTGTTCACAGACAACACCACCGCCATGTGGTACTGCAACAAACAGGGCGGGGTGGGGTCGTGGACCCTATGTCAAGAGGCCCTTCACCTCTGGACATGGCTGGAACATCAGGGCATATCCCTGGTGGTTCAACACCTGGCAGGTTCTCTGAACGCCAGGGCGGACGAACTCAGCGGCAGGTGCATGATGGATCACGAATGGCGTCTTCACTCGGAGGTGGCGCAAGGTCTCTTTCGACAGTGGGGAGAGCCTTGGTTAGATCTATTCGCCACCGAAGAGAACGCGCAATGTCAGCAATTCTGCACGTTGGTATTTCCAAGGCGGCACTCACTAGGCGACGCTTTCCGTCGTCAGTGGAGTTGCGGTCTGTTGTACGCTTTTCCGCCTATACCACTTCTGCCCAGAGTGCTGAAGAAGATCAGGCGCGACCGGGCCCAAGTCATTCTTGTGGCCCCGGATTGGGCACGAACAGTCTGGTATCCTGAGCTGCTCAACATGGCCATTGATCCTCCGATCAGACTGCCTCTTCGGGAGGATCTTCTGTCGCAGCAGCAGGGGATGGTCCTCCACCCAAACCTATCCAGTCTCCACCTCCTTGCGTGGAGATTGAGCGGCGGCAGTTGACGTCTTTCGACCTGCCTCCCGAAGTCTGTGACGTAATCTTGGCAGCCAGGCGTCCCTCCACTAAGACGGTATACGCCTGCCGGTGGAACAAGTTTGTGGCCTGGTGCACAGCAAAGGCTGTGGCTCCCCTTTCTGCCCCTCTTTCTGAAGTACTACTGTTCCTCCTTTCTTTAGCCCAGCAGGGCTCTGCTCTGGGCACTATCAAGGGCTATCTTTCAGCCATCTCTGCCTTCCTTCGGCTGCCGGATCAGCCTTCTCTTTTCAAGTACCCGGTAGTTAATCATTTCTTGAAAGGCTTAACGCATCTCTTTCCTCCAATCCCCTTCGTTATGCCTCAGTATTTAATGTGCGCTCCCTTCGAGCCACTACATAACTGTCCTTTAAGACTCTTGACTCTTAAGACTGCTTTCCTGGTAGCCATCACTTCTGCTAGAAGGGTGAGTGAGCTCCAGACCCTTTCTTCCAATCCTCCTTTCCTGTCTGTCCATCCGGACAAGGTGGTTCTCAGGACCCGTCCATCCTTCCTTCCTAAGGTGGTCACTGCCTTTCACATTGGGCAGACCATTACTTTGCCCACTTTCTTTCCGCCTCCTTCGAAGGAGGAAGAGAGGCTCCACCGTCTGAACCCAAAACGTGCGCTCTCTTTCTATCTGGATCACACAAAACAGTTCCTGGTGGATGACCAACTCCTTGTTGGCTACATGGGCGCCAAGAAAGGTCGGGCCGTACACAAACGCACCATTTCTCGATGGGTCGTTTTGTGTATTAAGGCATGCTATTCTCTGGCTAAAAAGGAGCCTCCGGTTGGGCTACGCGCCCATTCCACCAGGGCGACAGCAGCCACTACTGCCTTGGGAAGAGGAGTTCCTCTAAATGACATCTGTCAGGCAGCCACGTGGGCATCGCTGCACACGTTTACGAAACACTACTGCCTGGACAGCCAAGTCAGGAGAGACGGCTTCTTTGGCCGTTCTGTTCTCCAGGACTTTCTGGTGTGATCTTGGTTCGCAGACACACCACCGGAGTTGGTATTGCTGGGGTATCTATTCTAAGGTAAGGAATCTATAACTAATGTGTTTCTTTCAGATGAACAAGTTACTTACCTTCGGTAACTATATATCTGTAAGAAACATTAGTTAGTTATAGATTCCTTACCGCCCCACCCATCCTCCCCGTTCTGCAAACTGATTTCTAGGGTTAAGGACATCCTTTCAGGGCCCTAGTTTTGTGCACCAGTGGTCAGTGTCTTGCATGGCTCTGCGTTTCCGGCGTGGAAAGTCGTGTACAGAACTGACGTCAGCGCGCGAGGGCGGCATCTAAGTAGCTGCTGCGATGTCATCCCGGCGACCACGACGCCGACGAAGGACGCGGAGCCGACCTATGCCACCTTCCGACGCGCAGAGGTACTGCTGACGAAAAAACTTTCCGGATCCAGTCTGACGCCTGGGGGTAATTCTAAGGTAAGGAATCTATAACTAACTAATGTTTCTTACAGATATATCGTTACCGAAGGTAAGTAACTTGTTCAACAGGCCTGTAAATCTGGTTCCTATCTCGTCACGTTTGCGGTGCATTCAAAGCCTTAGATAAAATGTCAGACGATCGAGCACCTTTTCTTTCTCTGACTTCAAAGTGATTGTTTAATTGTTAGTATGACTGGCGCGCTGGGTGTATGGCTGCTTAGTTTACATCCTTCGAGCTGCCCAGAAATCTCCTCCTGCCTCCTTTCTCATCTAAACTTGTCAATGTTTTAGTGTAAGGCTTAGTTCCTGGGTTACCTTCTTCTGAGTGATTTCGGGTTTCTGCGCATTAGAGAGCAGAGGTTCAGAATTGCTAACTTGAAAAACTAACTTTAAAAAAAATCTTTATTCAACTTTCGCTCAGTGTACTTTGGCAATCCCATAATCATCCAGTACAACAGACATAGGTACATAAGATTATCCCACAAATACAATGTTTGGTAACTGTTCGATACAGGATCAAGGCAACGTGTTGGACAGGTTGTATACATTCACATTGCTTATTAAACAATTGAGAGCTATACGTATGTACATTTGCAATTTCTCTAGAGTATATGTTGAATATCCCCTGTGATCCTCCCACAGACCCCAGACTTTTTCCCACTTGCACGGGCAATGCCAACTCTGGTACACCACCTTTTCTGCACTACAGCACCAGTCCAGATCAACTTACTAATCCGATACCCTCAGTAGGCGGCTCACACCCAGGCCTTGGCTATGTTCCTTTTACCCACTATGGCCGCCACCCTGAGCCAATTTTGTGATATTTGGGCCATACTACGTCCCCCATCGCACACAAGATATGCCACCTTGCCTCCACCGGGATGTCCAGGCCCGTGACCTCAGTCATAACCCGTATCACCCCTCGCTACCAGTATTGTTGAATGATGGGGCAAGCCCTTAGAATGTGAAAGAATGACCCCACCTCTCTACATCGCCTGACACACTATCCCTAGTCACATCATCCCAGTCGGTGCATAAGTGTTCTGGAAGAATAGGATCTATGAAAGATCTGTAGTTGTATGAGGTGAATGCGGCTCCGAATTGCTACCTCTCTAGGACTCTGAAGCGCCTCCACCCAATCATCCTCCTCCAGTAGTCCCATGTCAGTTTTCCACGCCTCCCTCAGGGCCCCTAGGGGATCTGGTGAGTTATTCATGAGCTCCCTGTATGTTAGAGAGGTGGCTTTGGCTATTATTGGATCCAAGGGTGTATATGCCAGTATTTATTCTAGTTCAAGCACGTCTGCGCAGTGCATGTCCCAGTTGTAAGTATAGAAACTTGAGTACTTTTTAATAACGGATAACCAACTTTCTTTTCTTTTGATTTGAGGCATCAGTATTGTTATATTAACCCCACCCCTGCAAATGTTGCTTCAATGGACTTGTAAAGAGGTGCATGGTGAGTACTGAAATCCAGAACTGGGGACTTGGTGAGGCAGGCTAATCCCGCCGTGTTTACTGCATAATCTTTTAGCTCACAGCTGACATGTTTGTTATGTTGTGTTATTTTATAACGCGCACAGATACTCAGGAGTGTCCCGGCGCAGAACCATACGAGGGGTGGAGATAGATACTAGACAAAGAGATGTGTTTTCAGAAGCTTTTTAAAAGCCAGTGGATCCTTGATGATCCGAAGAGCAAAGGGAAGGGCGTTCCATGCCACGGCAGCTTTCTGGGCGAGAGAGCTGCCACCTAACCTGTGGCATTTAAAGCGGGGAACCAGAGCCAGAAGTTGAGACGAGGAGCGCAGTTGTCTCAGAGGGGCATAGAAAGAGAAGCGTTTTTGCAGGTAAGTATGGCCTTGGCCATAGAGAGCACGATGGGCAATGACTAATGATTTAAACTTAATCCTTGCAGCCACGGGCAGCCAGTGCAATGAGCGCAGGTGATGGCTCACACTACTTCTGGCGGGTATGTCAAGGAGAAGCCTGGCTGCCGCATTCTGGACCACCTGAAGCTTCTTCAACAGGTAGCCAGGGATGCCCACATAAAGAGCATTGGTGTAGTCCAACCGAGATAGAATAAGGATGCGGATGACTGTCTCCTTCGCAGCCCTAGGCAGAAGGGGGAGAAACTTACTTAGGGTTTTAAGAAGGCTGAAGCAAGTGCCGGCAAGCTTTTTGACCAGAGTGTAGAAGGAAAGGTTCTCTTCAAACCACACCCCCAAATTCTTGACGGGTTTTCCAATTGAGGTAGGCAGGGGGGACTCTGGTGGCCAGAGAGTGTCCCTAAACTTAGGTGGAAATTTCCCGAAGAGGAGAATCTCGGACTTCTCTTCGTTGCATTTGAACTGCGCGGAGGCAAGCCATTTAAAAATGGAGGACAAACAATGCTTCGTAGAGGCGACTGAGTCTGTATTTTTCTCCCATGTAAAAAGAAGCTGGGTATCGTCAGCGTAGGCGATAATCTTCGCCCCCAGTTCTCAGCACATATGCATGTGATACTGTTCCATCGAGTCAATGAAATATTTTGTGGTTTGCGTTTGTTGTTTTCTGTTGCTTTTCAAAAGTACAAACTTAGCGACTGCCTAGAGAGAAGCCGCCTTGCATACAAATAAGCCCCTTAGCCCACCAAGTATCTCTGTCCTCATAGCAAACAGCACCTTTCCTTCCTCTTCAACTAAGTGACATGATGCCTCCTGTTGTTGTTTGCACTTCCCCTCTTCTTTCGTTGTTTCCCTCTCTTCTACCCCCTGCCCCCTCCTATCATTGTTCTCTCCAGGCAGCCTCCTCGTCTCTCCCACACCTAGATGTTAATTTGCATATGCTGCTGTGCATATAGTTCTCCTTTTTGTACAGCTTGCAGTGCTTTTTTTTAAATTTTTAACAGGAGGCTCAATGTATAATGCTGTAATGATTTATGACCCGGAATGAGAAACAAGCTAACCTCCCCTTTCTTTGTCAAACATTGACAAATGCGAGACAATGCTTCTAAATATTTATTTATTCATTGGGAGTTTTTTAATTTATGAAAAGAAGTTCCCCTACTTGCTATAAAAAGACACCCATCCCTGGACGGTTAATTCCAATCATTTCAATGCTTCAGCTAAAGTGTCATTCAGGGAGTCTGCTGTGCTGTGAAACCAAAGCCAGCTAAACAATCCTCCCTGCCAGGGTGCCTGCTTGCCTGAAAGAAATGCAAATGCAAACGAGTTAACCTGCAAATGTGAAGGGCAATCTGCAAACATAAGGAATGCTTGTTAGCCGGTACTGGCTTTAATTGATGGAATCACTTGAAGATTTGTGATGACAAAGATCTATTCTTTTTGTGTGGTAGTGCAAAGAGTTAATTGAGCTGTGAAGTGCGTGCTTTTAATTTTTGTATTTATATAGCGCTTACTACCCCTGAGGCGTTAAAGGGACGGTTATGGAAAAAAAATTCATTCTGTACAGTCTGTGTATTACTAAAAATCTATATTTTGGAAGCAGTATTTTACCTTAAACCTTTATGTGCAATTTTGTACAGCCTATCCCGTACTGTGTATAATGCAAGTTTCAAATATGACTTATATGTTCACAGTGCTTTCTGTCCGAGGCTGTGACGAAGTAGCACTGAAAATAAACAAATCACTATTCTCCACTTCACCAACCAAGATATAATTTGTGGCTCTCTCTTTACACACAGATGTCTAAGGGGCATTAACTAATCGATGTTTTGTAATGTAATATAATGCATTTCCCATAGTAACAACGTTTCCAAATTTAGTTTTCATGCACATTATTTTATATGTGGCTACCTGACAGTAAAACACCCAAAAAAAAACGTAAAGAATATTTTGTTTTTTAGTCACACCTTTGAGCCCACCACCACACTCACTGGCCCCACCCCAATTGCATGCAGCATCACAGTTCCAATACTTTTTTTAATGCACTTTGACCGCTGATTAAGAGTTGGTATGCTGAGGCCTGTAACTGGCCACACAGCCGGAAGTGCGATGTTCCCAAAATAATGGCTACGAAGAGCAGCTTCCAGGGCCAAGTTTATGGCGTCTTTAAATGTTTCTACTTGGAGTGTTTTACTGCTATATTTTCAATGTAGTTTTATTTTTCGCTTAATATTTCATTATTAATTTCGTAACCACGTTTCTCTATTGTCGCAGTAAAAGTTATATATGTCCTGTAGTTCACTATGGCATCATATCATTTTCCAATGACTGATTTTCACCTCAGCACTTCATGTCTGTACTGTACCCCTTTAATCTTGTTTTGTGTTAAAATGTGAATTTCTATCTAATATAAACTACAACATCAAAAATGGATAACTATTTTGTACTTAAATACGGCTTGATTAGCCTACTTCTACTGTTTGTCAACCATTGTCCAATGGTTATTAACAAACTCGAAAGCAGTTTATTAAAACCCACACTATCTTGTACATGTTTAAAATATAAATGCCCTCTGCAGTGTCAAACCTAAACAAACATAAAACACAATTCAGTGCAATGCACATGCATTATTGACTCTGGACCTTATTCCTACCCAGAATCAGGTGTGAAACAGAACGAAGCTGTGCCCCTGATACTTCTGTGACTTCACTGTTATTTTTTGGGCTGCCCCTAATTATAGCGCAGTACACAAACGCATTAACATTGACAAGGCCTATAGCTCTCGGATTGCCGAGACCTATTGGCTTTGCCAGTGCATGTTAAGTGTTGCAAGCTGTGTTCAAAACTATTGTACTGAATGTCACAATACAATATAGAAACATGATAGCTGTTCAGAAAAATGCAATTCATGTGTTTTTTGCTTTAATGAAATCTGATCATATTACAAGCTTCCTATGCATCTGGGATGGTTGCCCGTTAAGGATTAAATTATTTTCCGGATCCACTACATCATTTGGAGCACACTTCAAGGATTGGCTCGAACTTAAATGCAACTTGGTTTTGAATTGCAAAGGTCTAGTAGAACCTTAATGTAATTTGCAGACCCTAAACTGAGATGCTCTATTTGGAAATGCTCAAAGTTAGGTGGCAGAATATTAAGCGTGGCACGCATTACCGTCAGACTGGTGTCATGCTGAATCCTTTTCACAGTTTAAAGAGAAATTGAGATAGAATAGGGGCTCCCAAAAAGACGGTTATATCACGTTCTTTTTGTGCGTGTTTATTCCTGCCTCTCTTATTAATTATGACCTTATTTGTATAGTTGTTTCGTATGTTTTGTATTGTTTTGCGTTTGCCCCGAAGTTGGACTTGTTTTGGCACCCCCCGCATTCAATTTAAACATATGCCCTGGGGAGGTGGCGGTCCTTGGGGCTTGTTGGGGGTCGGAGAGTCCCCCCCCCCATTTAAAATGAAATAAGTCCCGGGTGGTGGTGGTCACCGAGGCATAATAAGCCCCAGGAGGGGAGGCCATGCGCCCCTCCTTCCTTATTAAAACAATGCCCCCGGAACCTGGCCCACCCGGGGGGCGATAATAAATCAAGTGCAGGAGTCCACGCTTTTTTTTTTGGGCTGGATCCGCGGATCCTGCTGAAATGTTTTTAAAAAGATGCTTTTATTTTCCCTGGGGATCCCAGTGGCACCCCCCTCAAGAGGCCTAGGTGGTCCGGGGGTTTCAACTCTGCCCCCTTTTCTTTCCTTTTTTTACATTTTTTTTGTGGGGCTCGGTTCAACCAAGTTCCAAGATGGCTGCAAGCACTTCCTGGTTGAAGTGTTGGCAGCCAATCAAATTTCAGTAGGGTCTCAGTAGGCTGTTGGGCTCGCAGATATCTATATTTTTAAAACTTAAATATCTCTGAAACTACAGAACGGATTTACACCAAATCACAAAAAGCACACTTTCTGGACCAACATCTAGCTTTCTGCTGAATTTGGGGGCTCATTATGATGACGGGCGGAAGCCCATCCGCACTGGTGGCGGTGGCGGAAAAGGTTCATTTCCCCGCTCCGGATGCGGTCATTGCGACCACCGAATTACAATGGTCCAACAGAGGCCGTATTACGTCCGCCGCGGTCTGTCAGGCTCCGCACGTTTCTTGCGTACGCAAGGGTGGTGGATGGAGCCAACAGAGCAAGACCGGCGTGCGGAAACACGTTCCGTCCGCCAACCAGATTACGATGTGGCAAACAGCCCTTCCCACCTCCGCGTAAAAACCACCACATTGCGGATGGTGGAAACACAACAACGGAGAGGAAGAGCCGATACAGAACCCATCCAAACCACCGGAGCCACCATGGATCGATCCTGCGCCACAAGCCTCCCCGCTGCTCTACCTGCTGCACCTCCGGCAGACAAGACGCCGCCGCGCACAACAGCAGAGGTACGTACCAAACATCTCCACGCATGCAACCCCTGAACAACTACAACTCCCAGCAAGCGTGGTGGCACCACGATGAATGTGGCAACCTGCCAAATGCAAAGTGCAAGGCCCACCCAATCCTTATGAGTGACCCTCGGTGCCCCTGAAGGTAATTGGGGCCAATGACGAGCCCCACAGTTGCACAGCACGCACACCGCAATGTCAAGAAATGTACGCCGAAGGGTCCCATTGGCTGATGGCTCATTCGCATAGTGGTTGCCACACCGTGGCGGCCTGGAAGCTGGGACCGCAACCCTGCATCATCCAATTGGGGCCAATGCTTATTATCGTTGCGGATGCCAGCTACCGCGCATGCGAACACATTCTGCATTTGCATTGGCGCCATGCGAATTACATCACACATCACAACTCATGTGCCTAAAGTGATTGGTGCACCCCATGTGTATTGTCGTGGGGCACGAGGCCCCCATGCATAGAAAGTAACCACACAGACACCGTACATGTATTGGATAACTTGCCCAGGGCACGTGCGTCCGGCCCCGTTTGTTGGCAGGGTCACATGTCCAGTGACGCCTGTGCTGGGTGGCTGTGGGGTGGGGGGGTAAGCCAGCCCTCTGGGAGTGGCTGGTGCATCAGAACAACTAGAACAGTGACCAGCTGGTCACTACACTGTGAAGGTATGAGAGAGTGTGACCTTTGAGTCTAGTCCTCGCACACATGGTATGTCCAAGAAAAGGAGAGTGAAATTACAGACATTGTCAGGCCGCGGGGCCAGCATGGACTGAAGTGAGGGAAGGAGTCAAAAAGGACAAAGGTCCCTTGCACTGTACCAATGTTGTGTAATGAAACATCCAACCTGTGAACATCGCTTGTATATCCCTTGACATCTGACTGGCGTCCCTTGGCCAGGGGTCGTCTTGTGAAGGGCCAGTGACGGAGGCAGTCAATCAGAGGTGTCCATTGTCTGCAAATCAGACAGACTTGTAATCCCTAGCACCCCCAACACACGTACTGGTGTGGCGTGCAGTGTGCCTAGCTGCCATTGCCTGCAAATGTTCTCACCCACGTCATAGGAGTGCACACGTGGAACAACCAAACATAGCCCTCACCAACATCATCGGTCATTGTCAGCCATGTGGGCATGTATACACAATCAATGTGCATTTGTGCCTCATTCAGGTGGACATTGCAATGTCTGTTACGCAAATTCCTCACACACTCACACAGGACTGACCCCATAATGTCCACATGTGTCTGTCCACCATGCGGTATATCCATGTTGCGTTGTCCAGATGACACTCGCTGCCCTCATCCCGTAATGATGTTGTGTATTGTGGGACTAAAGCTTGCGGTCGTGCAGTGACAGCAGCTACATGCAACTCAGCACTGATGCTGGGAAACACTAGTGCTGTGCCATCCAACCACAGGGCAGCTCATCCTTGATGTAGCAGTGTACTATATGCCATACACATCGACTTCTTTGGATGTCGTAGTGTCTATATGTCGAGTGAGTGAAGAAA
This sequence comes from Calotriton arnoldi, assembly GCA_963921515.1. Lineage (NCBI taxonomy): Eukaryota > Metazoa > Chordata > Amphibia > Caudata > Salamandridae > Calotriton > Calotriton arnoldi. The sequence goes on along the minus strand of CAWUFW010007441.1, from coordinate 321,658 downwards.
AACAACGTCTGAATGCAGGTCACTTGTGCATTTTACGTGACCATGAGTCCTGTCAATGTTGTGGTTGTGTGAGTCTCTGGGTAAGCTGTTCACCACATCTCATCTATAACTCAGCCCATGCTTGTGTACCCTGACATACATAGGAGGAGACCACCCTTCTTCCGACCTGTCCCCAACCTGGCGACGATGGAGGACAACGAAATCATCAGGAAATTCCGTTTGGATCGCTGCACACTACGAAACCTATGTGCCCAGTTGGAGGCCCATTTGAAGCCCAAAAGAATATATCCGGCTGCATTGTCTGCTACAGTGAAGGTTATGGCTGCACTGCATTTCTTTGCTACTGGGTCTTTCCAGTACACTGTGGCCAGCGCCGGTGGGATGTCACAGCCCATGTTCAGCATGGAGTTGCGTGACGTCCTGTCAGCATCGATGCTTTACAAGGACAGACATGTCCACTTCCCAAGGAGGGATGAATTGGCAGCTGTGAAGGGGGAGTACTATGACCTGGGAGGCATTCCAAATGTTGTGGGAGCCATTGATGGTACCCACATTGCCAACGTTCCACCACAGGCAAGTGAACACATCTATAGGAACCGCAAACACTACAACTCCATCAACGTGCAAATGGTATGCCAGACGGATCAGATAATCCCACACGTGTGTGCAAAGTATCCTGGCTTGGCACATGACTCCTACATCTTGCGGAACAGCACCATACCCCAATTGATGGCCAATCTGCACCCTGAGCGGGCCTGGCTTGTTGATGAGAGGGCTGTGTCAATGACTGTGATGTATGTGTGACATGCTGCTCTCCCCACATATTCAGATCACACTGTTTGCCTGTATGTCTCACAACTAGGTGACCCTGGGTATCCCAATTGTCCATGGTCGCTGTCCCCACTGCGGTATCCAACAACGCCAGGGGAAGTCCTATCCAATGATGCACATGGGAGGACACGTTGTGTGGTGGAGCGCACTTTTGGACAGCTGAACTCAAGATTTATGTGCCTGGACAAGACTGGTGGTGCACCTATGTACTCACCACAGAAGGTATGCCAGATGGTAGTCGCCTACTGCATGCTACACAACCTGGCCTTGCGCAGAAGGATCCCCCTGATTCTGGACGACGATGAACAGCAGCAGCCCCCCGCTCCCAACCCACACATGCCCACTGACGATGACAGTGGTGAGGAAGAAGGCCTTGACCAGCGTCAACAGCTCATCATCAACAACTTCCGTTGAGTGTAAGCTAACAATGAGCAACTATTATTGTGTCTGTGTGCCTTGCTGTTGTCTCACAAACTTTGAGAATTGTTGCTGGCATTTTGTACACATACAGGACTATGCGCAGGATTAGAGGACTTGGGCAGGCAGGGACCGAGCACCCAGAAGCACCCATGAGAACAGGACCCAATCGCTATACAGCCTCACTAGCCCTCCTACTCACTCAGAGGAATTCAAGCGCGTGTACACAAGTAGATAAGTTGAAAACAAGAAACGCTTTGAAATGTGCATTTTTACTACAGTGTCAAAACATGCAACATACATGCCACAACAAGTTGAGAATGCATGAGTACAAAAACAGTAACCATAGTGACACATCCATATCACAAGAAGCAAGATGTCATATCAATAATCACTCTGTACGGAGACCCACGAGCATATTCCCCCACCCCTTGCTGGGAGGAGTTGTATGAGATGTCCCAGGTCTATGGGCTTTGTCAGCAGTCCCCATTCCTCAGCCAATACATGGTGAAATGTACATCCCATGTACTGTGTCGCTCTCATCACTGGATGGATCACTCTCCAAGTGTGGGGCAACTAGCCCGCCTCCCCATGACATCTAAAAGGCACCCGTGACCTCTAGCAGCTGTGACACTTTGTTGAGTCTGGGTGCTAGGGCCTGACCAGAACAGAATGACAACTGACAATGTCCTCCGACCACGGGCGGAATGGGGCAGGCAGTACTCCTGGACTGCGCAGAGAACAAGCTCTGCGGACACTTCCCATGTGACAGACCTATACTAAGGTACTTGCAAAACGACTACGCCATGTAAATTTTGTGCGCTACAGCTGCATGATGGAACCCAGGCTCATGCCAGTCGACAATGTCCATGACGGTCAGATGACAGCCTCCCCTTGCTCAGGTATGTGGTACCTAGCGAAACAGACCGCAGAGGTCAGCAGAGTCAAAGCTAATGCAGACAGGGCAAAAGTCATAGAGTTGAATGACAATTCCTGTCAGTAGGCGTGAAAAAGGAAAAAGGATATTGAATTAGTCACCAACAGTTCCTGTTGCTGTTAAGTAATTACGAATCCAAGAAGGCACAGGCAGCTTCGAAGGCAATCAGTTCCAAAAGACGATCCAAATCATCTTCAGCAAAAAGGACCGCCATCCAATCCAGCAGTATGAAGGAACAGATGTGCTCCTCGCACCACGAGGATGAAAGGAGCATCCCATAGCAACCTGGGAGAGGTTCGATGTAGGCCTGGCACAGGAGCCTTTGCGCAAACGCTCAGGCACAGCTGGCAGCCTGTCCGACACATTGAAAGGCATCCCACAAACGTGTATCACCGGAGCAGTCCTGGTCGTGGACCAACTAAGGACTCACCCACAGCTCATGATCCAGGGTAGCAAGGGATGTGTTGGAAAGGCAGACATCCATGGCCCAGTGAAAGGGGCATCGTCGACAACAGAACACAGGTTGCACGCAGGTGAAATAGGCATAGCGGAAGGTTAGCCTATCAAAACACAGCGAGAAAGGGTATGGGGCAATAGTGACTGCACTTATCCCTTGTGTGGGGTAATGGGTAATTTACGCTAACTGGGTGCCAAGGATCTGAGACTCAATACCCTTAAGTCCCCTAGGATACAAGATCCCACCAAACATTAAAACACAAAAACGATCTAGCACTCCAAAAACAAATTCAAATTGCAACAGTAAATGAGAAAAGTGTTCAAAGAATGATTCAGCAGGTTTGATGTCGTTCCAATTCTTTATTCAAAATCTTCTTAAAAGATAGATTGTAGCCTACGCGTTTCGTCCATCAAGGACTTCTTCAGGGCAAAAAGGTAAGATGTTTCCTCCTCAAGATTCATACAGGGAAATTTCTATATGGAGAATCAGTTTCCAAAGGAAATGTATTAAGTCCTTAAGTGTTTTTAGCACCAATGTGGGAGTCATCCAATGTAAAGAATCCAAGCGGTGTCATGGACCATTATTGTCTATGGCCATGTGTAATGAAGCCATCGCTCTTTGAGAACCGGTGAATGGGCTGCTTGGTGAACGCGAACGGGTTAGCCTATAACTGATGCATAGCACAGCTAATGGGACACATCCAAAGAGAAGCTTCATGCGGTCACGGTACAGTTGCAACTGGCCGGGGTTCGCCTAGACCACAGGACGTGCAGACATGGCGTGAGAGCACTCTTAGAACCAGCGCTCAGCTGCACAGCCACACGTAGTGATATCAAACCGCTAAATGCAGTCTGAAAATTGGAGGAATGACACCCGGTAGTACTCCAAAAATAGCATGAAACGAAGGGACAAGGCCAGAGCCCACAAGTTTGTAAAAAGTGTGCTACGGCCTTCAGTATCAGAGGCTTACGATGATTTCTGTGTCAGTCCCCCGGAAAAAAGTGGGAGTGCCGTGTTCAGCAGTGACTGAACCGCGCGGGACGGTCATGGCACCTGGAATTCGAAGGTCTCAGGGCTGGTGTGTGAGCGACTACTTGTTGAAACAGAAGCCCATTGTGCTTGCACACTTATTTAAGTATGCTTTCGCTGTGGGAATGTGAGGCCACAAATGACTATCCACAATCACATATGGGGGAGTAAGGAGGACATTGCTACAGCAAGGAACACGGCGTGCAACAGTTCTGATATACGCGATGCCTGTCCTGTGACCCCAGCAGTTGTGCTCATTCAGGAGAAGACAACTTCGGTTGTAAAACACATTTAGCGTGGGTATGTTGTCAGCGACTGGTGTTCATGTGGGTAAACATGCCTAGATCGTACATGTCACATGAAAATCCATGGGCAACAGTACTTGAGTGTGTGAATGTGACAATGTCACCATCGTCCACATGACAGGATGTGTTGTGATGCTGGCTCTTGTGGGCACACTGCTAAGGATTTCATTGTTCTGCGCTGTGTGATCTGTGACGTCCGTCATGTCCATGATGATGTCAATAGGGGGATGTGAGCACACTGCTTCACCTCCCAGCACAGTTCACCCCTCGGCATTCTGGAAAATGCAGTTCAGTCATGATGCTTACTTGTCATGTGACTGAGGTGTTTCATCTGTGTTGGGCAGGGAGAGGTGCAGAGACCCGAGTAGATTTTGGCAGCTTCCTCAGCAGACACCGATCACAATGTATCTTACCCCTACTGATGTGGGAGGATAACGCGACACGCGTGTCTAGAGATTCACAGCACTGACCTGCACCAACCTTGGTGACACTCGACAACGGTGACAGAAGTAAGCTTTACAACTGAACTGCCTCTACCAGGATGCTAAGGGCTAAACTGTGTTGGGAGGTGCATTCGTGTGCTCCAGTCCCCCTGCTGTCCATGTTGATGGTGTGTGCTGGTGTTATCTGTAATGCATATTGCACAGTGTTGCCTCGTGGTGTGCTTTTGTGGTTGGTCCATAATATGGCAATGCACTGTTAATTCCTTGGGTCTTTCCATGTACCTCCACTCTCTCAATGGATTTTCGCTTTTACATATTCGGATACATTGCAATGTGAGTCAACATGCTACTTACTGAGATGAAAATGCTCTTGACACAAAGGCATACTGTTGTGAGTTGTGTTTCTTTTGAAATGAGTGACAGGTGAGGGGTGAAGTGGAAAGTGATGGTACATGGATAGTTAGGGTAGAACACACAATGGTAGAGTTCCAAAGTCCAACCGAACACTGCCATCCTTGTGGCAATGTGGATTCGTATTTACAACAAAGTCAATGCTCAGTGTTACAGTGGTGACATCAGCGGTTGCTCCGAGAACTGGTACGGCACAGTGCTTTGCCACGTGATCCTCCCGGGGTCTTTTTCGGACGCCCCCTCTGCCGTTTGGCCAGGGGGGAACCTGCTGCATGCTCAGAGGTGTCTGAGGATTCGCCGTGGTGTGACTCACCCCTCCCTGTGGCCGTTGCTGAGGTGGTGTGACTAGCATCCGGCTGGCCACGGGGGGGGGTTGGCAGCAATTTGAGCCGCATGCATGTCCCTCAGGACACCCACAAACTGGCCCATGTACTCCACATGTTGTCCCAAGCGAGTGTGGAGCTTTGTAGCCGGCGGAGTTCCCGCAGTTCTTCATGGACCTGGCCCATCTGTCCCTGGTTCTACTGGTATGCACCAAGGACAGTTAGCACGGTGTCCAGGGCCGCAGTCTCATTGTCCTCCTGTGGCTGTCCCCCAGTTGTCCTCCCACATGCCCTGCTGCCACGGACCTTTGGCGGCACCTGGCGCTGCCGCCGCACACTGTCCCCAGCACCCCGAGGCTGCCTGGTGGTATTCGCAACTGCTGGCACAGGGACAGTGTTGGAGGCAGCGGTGGTGATGGTGGAGGTGGCTGCCACACAGGTCGTTGCTGCAGGGGTCTGCATTGGTGGTGCAGCTGTTGTGGGAGTCGTGGTGGTGGGGACGGTGAGGGCCAGAGACTGAGCTGGCCTGGGCACGCCGGAGGGGCCAGGTCGGTCCTCCTCATCCGAAAAGATCAGGGAGTTTGCATCCGAGGGTTCACCTTCCAGGAGGGGAAGACTGTCTGGGCTCGCCCATGGCACGGTCGCCGGCTGTTGCTGGCGAGTCACCTGTTGAAGAGAGGTTATATTGTCAGCATGTTCAGTACACAGCATAACTTTGATGTTCATGTTTCGCACATTTCTTTTGAGATGGCCTTACTTTTTAGCTTGGCATTGCTATGCATCCATAACAGTTTGTCAGCAGTCGACCGTGATGTGGAGGTACATACATTGCTCGTTAGCTATGTGTCATGGCTGAAGATACAAAATCATTTGTACAGATATTGTATTTCCAAGGACATGTCCTCTGGTACCACCTTGTTGCTCATCCGATTCAGTTCATGCTTGGACATTTGTGTCTTTTCCATGAGTATCTGACTACTATGCCGCAACTCCATGATTTGTGTTATGCTTTTTGTACTTACCTCCTGTGGTTGTGAGGTTTGACAGAGTTTCCATGCATGTGTTGTGTTGACCGGAGTCTTTCTGCTTTGAGGCAATGGGACTTGGACATTGGCTTTTTGTGATCGCGTTCTTGTATTTAGCTTTGCAGTTACATGTGACTTCATCACTGACACTGTGAATCATGTGGCCTGTCGATGGTATTAGCTGTGTGTGCACTGCCTACAACTTAGGGGGGGTTCCAGAGTTGGCTACCAAGTGCGGGATGTGGGGGTCATTTGGCTCCATGCTGTCTGTGAGGGAAGACAGAGGGCCTTGTGGGAGTTGTGATCTTGCTGTCAGGGCTCAACAACCCCCTCCCTAGTGAGATGGCTACCTACCTTTTAGGAGGCACTGTCGACGGAGTTAGCTGACACATGGCTGTGGGGTGGGGAGGGTGGGCCATGCTGTTTGGGAGCGAGGCCAGGGTGCATAAGCTGACTACCTACCTGTGAGGTGAAGCTGAGTAAGGAAATGCTAGCCTTGTGATCCATTTGTAGAAACTGAAATTAAGAATAAGAAATAATACCAAAATACAATTCTCTGTCAGCACAAATGATGGCACGATTTATTGGAGACCAACAAACAATACAAATACGTGCAGCACGGAGACAGTCAGCATAGATACTGAATGCCCAAAGATGTTACGTTGGTGACAGCTTTTATAGGCCAAAACTAAAAAAGGATGCAGCATCATCACATACGTAGCACAAATTAAGCCCTATCTATTTGACCAATTAGCAAAGGCCTAGATTGTGCTATACCTTTTAAGGTCCGAAATATACTGTTGCTGACCACGTGTCCCAAGTGGGCAGCTTTGGGGACTTTCCACTGTAATGTAATCTATCAGCCTTGGTACCTTCCCAGTTAATTATTGCAACATAATAGAAAGGACCAGACATATTGCGAAATGTGCTATGCTGAAATGTCTGTGTCTACGTGAGCATCTTCCCTGTCACGTATTTTTCTTGAGCAAGCCTTGCGTTACAAAAGCTGTGTCTCTGAAGCAAATGGAAAAGTACAAGCATTTTGTGCAGTGATTTTTATGTCAACTTAACAGGGTCTGAAGCTTCAAGCATTTGGTATCATATAAGAAAGATGGCTTCTACATTGCCCCATCTGATACCAAATCACTACATCTTACTCGCAGGGCCTCCCCAGCATCATGTTGGTACCTCAAAATTACCCCTTAGTAGGCAGGGTGCTGAAACTAGTACAGTTGTACAATATGTTCCCTTTCTGTTGTATTCTTTACAATTTGTGTCCTATAACACCTAGTCAATTCTTAATTATATTATATCAAACCTTTCCTAATGCAATTTCTAAATGTTGTGGTCTGTAACATTGGCAATGGAACTTCCAGGTGAGTCTATCTATTCTATTTATTCATTTTGGTACAATATCTCTGTGTCATTTAAGCAGTATCTCAGGGCCAGTGCTAGGTATAGCAGTGTGAGCACAATACACTATAAAGAGCGTAGTCATTATAACGGCAGCAATGGGGGATAATATTGCTAGTAGCACCCATGGCCATATTCTCTTATTGTTCTGAAAGTCTTGAGGCATTGTTCCAGTCGTTGGTACGTGTGGCTAGTGTGACTAGTTGGAAGAATGTCTTATCTTCTGTTGCACTTTCACTCTCTGCAAAAGTCTGCTGAGGAATAATGCAGAGCCTCAGTGATCATACCTGTAAACAGAAAAGTAACTGTTGGTGCCTGTCTTCAGGTAATTTGAGAGGTTACCAGCACTTCTATTACCCAGGCACTTTCAATATGAAGAAAACAAAGTGATGAAGAAGGTAAAGATGTCTCGTTGTCACAACGTGTAGACTGAGGGGTTGGGGCATTGATGTTCCAGACGTCTGTAGTTGATGTATCATTGGGGCCCGCTTACACACACTTACTTCCTCTGCTGTGTGCAGCACGTGCAACCCTTCAGGATGAGCTTGGGATACTATTCTCATTTGGTACTTTTCGTGGAACACATGTTGTAACGAGGCTGTCCTTGATGTGATGCAGGGGAAGTCACTGGAGACTCCTGTGGTGGCGGCGGAGTTGCTGCTTTCTTTGTATGAGAGCCATGGATCCAGGAAGTCACGCTTGACTGCTGTTGCTGTTGTCAAAAGGACCAGATATGGCCCCTTCCACCGATGTGGAGACAGTGCCATCTGATGTGGGATTTTATCCAAACCCAATCCCCTGGCTGGTGGCCGTGGTCTGCTGGTGTCTCTGCTTCAGGAAGGGCCTAAAGCACCTGATAATGTTAGTCCTTTTTTTTTTTGTATTGAAGAAGCAGATCATTAGATACAGACAGCGGGACAATAGACATGTGGCCTGGAATGTTCTTTGGCCGTCCGAACACTATTTCATGTGGGCTGAGCTTTATCACTCCATCTGAGATACTTCTCATGGACAACAGAGTAAGTGGTAGTGCATCAATCCAGCCCAGTTCAGTGCATGCACAAATCTTCCCTATCTTATTTTTCAACACTCCGTTCTTTCTCTCAACAGCGCCTGCTGCTGGTGGATGATAGGCACAATGCAGTTTCTGTGTAGCTCCTAGCCCCTTGCACAACCCCTCAATCACATGTGAGATGAACGCCTGTCCATTGTCAGAACTCAAAAGCATAGGCACTTAAACGGTGGAATGAACTCTTGCCGGAGGCATGCATTTGGCAACAGTTTGTGCATCACAGTTCTTGGATGGATATGCCTCAGTCCATGTGCTGAAAATGCACACAATAACCGACACGTACTTGTAGTTTTGAGTAGGGAGACATGTTGATGAAGTCTATTTCCTGTTGGGATGGGAGGTGGCCTTGGGCAGTGGAAGTACCCTTTCCAATGTTACCGTTGTACCAGCATTGGGAAAACAGTTTGATCAGTCTATCACGCCCTACATGTGATGGACCATGGGAGCAAAAAGTCGGGCCATGAGAGCAAGCATTATCGTTGGTCAACATAGTTTTCCATTTGGGCCTATCCATATTCCCTCTTCTGTTTGCCTATATCCTCCCCTTTTCCATTCTTCCTTTGCAACCACCCCCTCCCTTTGTGTAATATACTTTCAGTCCTTTGGCTTATGTAACATCTCCTATACACTTATTTACACACGTATTATTGATTGTCTCTGTGTAATGTGTGTGTGATGCAAGGTGCTCTGACACCCTACACTGGTATGAGTGGCGCTATATAACGGATTCAATGCATCTGAGAGACAGTGGCTATGGAGACTCGGTCACTGCTAAAGGGTGCTAGTAAGAGAATCCATGATGGAGGTGGTCATTGGGGGGGCACCAACAAACATTGTTGCACAGGGCGCCACCAGCGCTACAGCCGGCCCTGCTCTGGGAGATGGGGGGCCTGTGGAGGCCATCACTCTGGCCCTTACAATGTCGATTGACAACAGACATACCATGTAAAAAAAAAACATAAAACAGGCACGTACGAGAAACAAACATCTTTTCTCCGACGTTCCTGCATCTAAAAATTAAAATGTTAGGAAACAAAACTTATTAAAGTACATAGACACAAAATAACACTTCTCTTAGTCAAGTATTTGCATTAATTTCCATTCTCCGCTGCAAAGAATACATCATTTTTTTTTTTTTTTTTAAACAAGTTCTGTTCATACCCACAGAAAACTGTTGTAGTGTGTGGTTTGGTCTTGGCGCAATGCCCAGAGTCTGTGGCAAGCCAGTCCAAAAGAGTTTTCTTTAACCCTTCAACATATGTGGACTTAAATTTGGCTACATCCCAACTATAACCTGGAGAGAGGGGTGGCTGTTCCTGTATTCCGTCTTTTCTTAGGGCCTTGGCTTGCAGCTCATACGCACAGTGGGCCTCAGGACCTTTGCCCTTTAATTCTGCACGTGCTAGCGAGAGCACTGTATCCTGGTATAATCTGAAAATCCCAAAGTTCACAAATGTTTGGCCGTTAATGTATCAATATTTGAAACGTTCTTTTGAAAGTTCTATTTCGGTAACTTCCCCATTCATGAGTTTGTGCGCAAGAGATCTGCAAAAGGTCTGCTCATCATGGGACAGCTCGGTGTGTTGTGCCCCTGTGGTAGAGAATGCCAGTGCATACATATGTGTTTGGCACGGGCAGATGTATCCTTTCTAAAAACACATTTACTTTGCACTGTAAGGGTAAACACACTTCAGTGCGCCCCCACTTCCTCACACAGGAGAAGCGTACTCACTCACGTACATTAATCTAACTGAAGGGATGTGTTTATTTTAAGATAACGGGGCTGTTGATACTGTTGACAACCCCTGACGGATGATAGGCGGAGTGGGCCTGCCCGAAATTCGGATCAGTGACCTGCCCAGTTAGGTACAAACTTCTTACCCAAAATCGCAAACCCACGAGCTACCTTAAGTAAAAAAAAAAACGATCCTTTTTATTTAAAATCGCAGGCCTTTTGCATAAAAACAGACAACTGCACGGAAAGGAATGAAACGCTATGTGGCTCCCTCGGTCCACTAACTGGGTGACAATATGCATTTCTATGATATCGGGATCAATATGTGTTTGTCTAAAACAAAACTTTTTTATCAGAATAAATATCAAAAGTACATTACTAGAAATTAAGATGCAACACTGGATATATTTACGTCTACTGGTCGTTCACATCATTAATAATGTTACCATGTACTGGTATATTTATGTTGCACAAACCCAGTAAGGGGACGAGCACCTTGCGCTGCAAATATAGGGAGGCCTGTGAATCACACAAGGGCTAACTGCGGCGCCGGAATTAGAATGCATGTATTTCTGTTCAAAAGGCAGCAAATTAGCCACTCCTTTACATCTGCTCTTTAAAATATGTCACACTGCATCTTTACCCTTGCTTCGTTGCTACTGGGGAGCCTGAACCTCCCCATTCCAACAGTTCCAGTTATACTGGCCATGGAAAAACAACAGGTGGACTGGTAATCAGTCATTTGACATATAATTAGCATATGAAAGGTCAGTCGCAAAATACCAAGAATCTCAATGAATCACAATACATTGTGACAATCAAAGACAGCATAACAAAAAATAAAAGCACTTCAAATAAATGCATACAATACAATAACAGCACTTCAAATGAATGCATTTAATGCAATACCAACCCCTCCTTGTGAGTAGGTGGACACCTATTCACATCTGGAGACCACCCTTGGTGTCCAGCAGGAGGCAGTGCACCAGAGCCGACCGCTCTCTGGCTACCAGCTCCAACACCAGGAATGTCACAAAAAAACGGCAAAAACAATACCTATCAATGCACTGAAACAACCTGATGAACTAGTTCCACACCGTAATCTTCCATGCCCCTCCTTCCAGGAGAATAATCACGGTCACAAGAAAGATATTGAAATCTAAACAAAACACAATATTCAGTCCTTTGTCATATTTTCAAAAGATAGGAAACAGCAATGCAGTTGTGTTACTTGTAAGGCACTCGTACCCCAATTATTACTCTTTGTAAGTGTATGTGGGAAGGAGTCAGCTGTCCCTATTGCAGTAGACAAACTTACAGACACACTGCAGTACAATGACACAGAAGGTAGTCAGCAGACTATTTCTGGCTGCTCAATCCTGAGGTGTGGGGGTATGGATAACGGATAATACAGATCGATAACAGATACTTATCATGCAGCGATCAAACCGCCAGCTGCGCTTTGTTAAATGAAGCAGAGTAAGCGGCGTTCATCAGACAACGTGACATGAAATGGCATTTGCTACAAGTTCAGCGAAACTATTCATAGATAGGAAGAAAAGAGACAGAGGTAGGGTAAGATATTTTGTCCCCTTCCTTTCTCCTTGGGCCACGTTGACCCACAGAGGAGCGGCTGAACGAAATTTGTAGAATTACATAAAAGGTGAGACAAAAACAGGTGAACTCTGCACTTACACAGGCACACACATATAACACAAATAGCCGGGGTCTATCCCTAGGTGGTGCGAATCTACCTGAGCACCTTTTCCTGTGTGTTATTTAATCTCAAAGTAGCATGAGTGTAATCATAAGGAGAGCTGGAATCTGTCATTTCATAAGTAGCAGTGCACAGACATAGGGTAATGTGCAAAATAAAAACAATGTGAAAGTGTCTATTTGAGCAGTCTAGAAGCATTATTGTATTGGTGTCATCGTGTCAAAGTCAGATCAGTCAAAAATGTAGATGTACAGTCAAATCTGATAACTGGTGAACACAGGTATTAACAACAAAAATCATAGAACTCAAGAAACTTATTAATGCAAACCAAGGAAAACAATAAATTACGTATCCCTCCCCTGTGTGAAACAAGGCGTTCACCCCCCTCCTTTTCTCAGCATCCGACACCTTCCACCCCTGGAGCCAGTGAGTGTCCGCAGGCAAAACAGGAAACTGCAGAATTTCACCCTCCTTGAAACATTAGTAGTCTTTGGCTGCCTAGTTTCAGGGAGTTACTGCGTGGTCAAGGAACAAATGCGAATTTTTGCCCTCGCCGGACCCCAGTGGTGAAAGTGACAGTGCAGCAAGTATAATCCAAGTACAAAGCACATCATCAAAGGGCGAGGTGAACCCCGAATCATAGACAGTGAGAGAATACCAGGGGAGTATCTGCACTTACAACCCCTCGCGACGCTGGGTGTGCTCAAACAGCGACCGCACCCATGGGCCCACTTCCGAGAATTCACACTGAATCCTCCTGACCCTGCTCCCACCGAGCAGGGTCCCCAGACCTATCAGTCTGGTTGGAGCGCCACTGGCTGCCTAGAAACAGAAATCTGGAGGGGGTGCTAATCACCCACCCTCCACCAGTCCCTCCAACCAAGGTCCTAAAGGGGTTCGTCAGCCCACTCTTGACTGAGTTCCCTCAGAACTCTGGCTAGCCAATAGGGGTGCTCTAGCTGCGATGGCACCCTAATCTTCCCTTTTCTGTCCCCTCAGGAACAAACAGATGCAGGTCCCCTGTGGACCAGAAAAGAAAGATCGGCAAAAATTGCCCACGCACAGGGCAGTAAAAAGAATACACAGAGCCACTGTGGAGACAAAGGCAGCAGGTGAAGTGAACGGAGAAAAAATATAGACTAGCAGAAAAAGTCTTGCCAAGGAGTTGACCAGCCAGTGCTGAGTGGAGCGTCCACCCCCCCCCGCTATGAGAGTTACCGAAGGCAGGAGGAGCAGCATTTTGCCCACTCTGAACCGTCCTCAGAGTGTCACTGCAGACTGAAACAGGGTCTGGAGGCAGAAACCCGCCCTTTCATAGGGGGGGGGCCTGGAAGCGAAGGTCAGCAGCAGATGGCCAAGGCTCAAGGGACCGCAAAATCAATGGGTCACCCAGTGGCAACAACAGCAGGCGTAAAAAGAGAGGGAATAAAACAGAGGACAGCACAATCAGAGGATACACAAGAGAGGAAACTCAAAACCGAGATCAAAACAAACACTCCTCCCCCTTGGAACTGGCCCACCGCCAGGAACAACGCAAGGGAAATACGCAAGGAGACGGCAACTGTGTCCCTCAGAGGATAGAGGCAACAAGAAGGTGCAACACTGGCCCAGCACCAGAAGTGCACACCAGAGAGAGACACAGCCACCAACAGAGCCGTCAGTGACAGCGGGGCGACAAACCCAAAAAGACACAGACCACTCCATGCCGTAAAAAATCCAACCACAAGGAGGAGAGAGAGGCAGAAGAGAAAGAACACACGACAATAGGCACGCCATCAAAGCTGGTTCACAAAGCCATCAGTATGTGCCGAGAGAACGTGGGGAAACAGGAAGCAAGCCCAGAGATGTGACAACTACTCACGGCCAGCCGCAGCATCCAGCCCAGAGTGGAGGAAGAGAGAGAGACCTCGAAGGCAGGGAAGCGTCGCTGTCGGACCTCAGACCTCCGCTCGAAGGGGAAGGCAGCAGCCACCGCAGCAGAAGACATGCATTCTGGAATCGCATTCTCTCACCAAATGTAGAAACTGAAATTAAGAATAAGAAATAATACCAAAATACAATTCTCTGTCAGCACAAATGATGGCACGATTTATTGGAGACCAACAAACAATACAAATACGTGCAGCACGGAGACAGTCAGCATAGATACTGAATGCCCAAAGATGTGACGTTGGTGACAGCTTTTATAGGTCAAAACTAAAAAGGATGCAGCATCATCACATACGTAGCACAAATTAAGCCCTATCTATTTGACCAATTAGCAAAGGCCTAGATTGTGCTATACCTTTTAAGGTCCGAAATATACTGTTGCTGACCACGTGTCCCAAGTGGGCAGCTTTGGGGACATTCCACTGTAATGTAATCTATCAGCCTTGGTACCTTCCCAGTTAATTATTGCAACATAATAGAAAGGACCAGACATATTGCGAAATGTGCTATGCTGAAATGTCTGTGTCTACGTGAGCATCTTCCCTGTCACGTATTTTTCTTGAGCAAGCCTTGCGTTACAAAAGCTGTGTCTTTGAAGCAAATGGAAAAGTACAAGCATTTTGTGCAGTGATTTTTATGTCAACTTAACAGGGTCTGAAGCTTCAAGCTTTTGGTATCATATAAGAAAGATGGCTTCTACACATTCACATTGAAAGCATGCATTCCACATGAGTTTGATGTGGGCTGGCGATTGAGGCTCACTTGTTGTGCACAACAGTACATTACAGTGGGATGTGATCATTTTGTTTGTACTTACCAGCCTCCACTCCCCCCTCGATTCCTGTGAGACTCTCGGGATGCAGTATGGCAAGCACCTTCTTCTCCTATTCGGTGAAGGTTAGTGGTGGAATGGGAGGGCCGCCACCAGTTCTTTGGGCCGCCTCATGGTTCCTCTGTGCCCGATGCTTGACCTGGCCCTTGAGGTCGCCCCACCGCTTCCTGATGTCACACACAGTGCGTAGGGTGGTCCCTACGGCATTGACTTTGCTGTGGATCCTTGCCCACATCTGATTCTTGCGCGCAAGTGGGGTGTGTTGGACGAGGTGCCCAAACAAATGTGGTTCTACCCTGATAGTCTCGTCTGCCATCACTTTCAACTCTGAGTCGGTGAATTTGGGAATTTTCTTGGGGGCATGGTGCAAATGAATGGGGGTGCAGGGTGCAAGGTAGTGGTGGAGATATGTGAGTGAGGTGTGTGGGTGAAAGTGGTGTTGTGTGGAGATGCGTGGGTGTGATGTTGTGCAGTGTGAGTCAATGGTGTCCTGTGTCTCTGTCTCGGCTTGTGTTGTGCAAAGGATGCTGGTCCAGGAAGGGGTTGGTTTTATACTGTGGTCTGTGGGTGTGTCCACATGAGTGATGGCCTCCAGATGTCTCTTCCATGCTGTGCACGGCTTTCCTTCCCAGGAGCAAGTTGGGGGGTGTCATTGTGGTGTGTGTGTCGTGATTGAGGGCGGCAGGGAGTACAGGCACACTTCGGGCATTGTTGTGAAGTTGGTTCCATCCGCCATTCATTTGGTCTATGTACGTGTGTGGCGGTCGGACGCAGTGCTTGGTCCGCCAGCTCCACATTCTCATCGTAATTAGCCGTGCGGTCATGCCGCGGCGGGAGCGGCCTTTCCAAGCTGTTGGACAGCTTTCCCCATCCGCCGCGGTCGGAATTGCAGCTTTTCCGGCCGTGGTAGATGGTCTTTTGTGACATCCGTCCGCCGCGGTCTGATTTTGCGTACATTGCATCGTAATTTGACCTACAGAAATGCTGCGGCTCATGCGGGGGGATTTTTCCGGGACCATGGCGGTTGGAAGGCTTTTCCGTGCGCCATCATAATTGGGCCCTTGTTGTAATTCCGTTAAGCGTTTCGGGCTGTAGTTGTGTTCATAAAATTAAAAAAATCCCTATAGGCATAACATGGGGAAAATGCATTTTGGGACCCCCATTTTGTTCGGTCCCTGCTTGACGGATCACCCCAAAACGTTCCAACACAGCAGCTGAACCAAAAAGGGAAGTTTTGTGAAAATTTCATGAAGATTCGTCAAGTGACGCCAAAGTTTTTGGCAAAACAAAAAACGCTTTTCCTATGGAAACTTTGGTCCTAACTATAGCTACCTACTGGCGACCGCCAGTAATATAAATAAATAAATAAATATATATATATATATACACACATATATATACATATATATATATATATATACATACTTTATATCACAAACCCCCTTAGAACTATGCTGAGCCTAAAGCAGCACAGGAGATTTGCAATTAAAAACCGGACTTGCTTTCTGAGACCCACTGGAGGGCTGTGAATGTTGAAAAAATTTATTCTGTAGGGACACAGAACCCACTGGAGAAAGAATCGGCACCACACTGACTACAATTCCCAGCATGCATGGTTAGTATAAACTCACCTGAGAGGCCCACAATCACCTATTAGCATGCAGATGGGAGAGTGCGTGTGCTGCTGCATGATTTTAGAAAAGCCTATCATTAAGGGTCTGGGGTTCTGAAACGTGTCAGGCAACTAAAAGGATTGGAATGCAAGTGCTGGCTTTTTTAAAATAAAGATTCGGATGAATCATCTTCTGTCGAGTGCGTCTTCACTTCAGGGCAACATGGGAAATATATATATATATTTTTTATTTCCACTAAAAAAACAAAGGTAACGGGGACGTTATAATTAGGCTCACATTTCACTCATACAAATCATTGAAATTCGACAGTTATAGTTACCTGAGCTGACTATAACTTATGCCCCCACAATGCACTGCTCATGACCCCACATGTTACATCACTCATGACATGGTCAATTACATCACTCATGATATCACTGATGACATCATCAACAGAACCACTCACACCCCTATACAGTCTCTCATACACTCACTTTCACACCCACAGAACGATTCACATACCTATTCAAAGATCCATACAACTTGTCACACACCCACTCACTTATCCATGCAGTCACTCACATACCCACTCACTGACCCATACAGCCAATTACACAACCACTCACTCACTTATACAGCTACTCATACAACCACTTACCCACTCAACAACTTACACAGCTATACAATTACACATACAGCTACTTGCATACCCAGTTAATAAATCATACAGTCACTCAGACATACAGTCACTCACCCATATTGCATCTCAACAGACCCATTGACACGCATATACAACTACTCACACACCTACTCACACACTCTCACAAACACTTACATACCCATTCACTAATCCCTACAAGCACTCAGACGACCACTCACACACCCATACAGCGACTCACACAGCGACTCACACAGAGACTCACTCTCCAATAAAACCACTCCTACACCCACTCAGTCACTAATACAGCCACATACACACCCACTCTGTTAAACCAAACACCCACTCAAACAGCCACTCACTCACCCATACAGCCACTTACATATCCACTCACTCACCAATACAACCACTCACACAGCCACTCACTCACCCATACAGCTACCCAGACTGGCATTTATGCACCCATGCAGCTACTTACACCTCTGCTTATTCACCCATACAGCCACTCATACACCCATTCACACAGCCATACAGCTACTAACACACCCACTCACAAACTGTTACAGACAGTCACACAACCACTCACATAGCATATGTTAGAAATGGTAGCACTCAGTAGTACAGAAAGTATAGAAATTTAACTTATGCAGTAGCTATATATCTTTAAGTCTCAGAAATTTTATGAAGTACTTACACTTGCTGGCGAGTGCGTCTTCACTTCAGGGCAACATGAGAAAAATATATATATATTTTTTTCAAATGAAAAACCAAAGGTTACAGGGATGTTATAGTTAGGCTCACATTTCACTCATACAAAACCATAGAAATTCAACAGTTGTAGTTACCTGAGCTAAATATAACTCACGCCCCCACAATGCGCCTCTTATGACCTCACATATTACATCACTTATGACATGGTCAGTGACATCACCCGACATCACTGACATCATCCTCAAAACCAATCACACACCCACTCACACCCCATACAGTCTCTCATATACTCACGCACACACCCACAGAACCATTCATATGCCTATTCAAAGATCTATACAACTTGTCACACACCCACTCACTTATCCATGCAATCACACACATACCCACTCATTGACCCATACAGCCACTTACACAACCCCTCACTTACTCAAACAGCTAATCATACACACAACAACTTACACAGCCATACAATTACCCATACAGCTACTCACACACCCACTTAATCAATCATACAATCACTCAGTCACCCATGCTGCATCTCAGCAGTCCCATTGACATACCTATACAACTACTCACACACCCACTTACACACTCTTAAAAACACTTACATACCCATTCACTCATCCCTACAAGCACTCAGAAGACTACTCACTCACCCATACAGACCCTCACACAGATACTCAATCTCCAATACAGCCACTCACAACCCCACTCAGTTAACCAAACACCTACTCACTCACCCATACAGCCACTTACATATTCACTCACTCACCCATACAGCTACTCACACAGGCATTTATGCACTCATACAGCTACTTAAACCTCTGCTTATTCACCCAAACAGCCACTCACACATCCATTTCACACAGCCATACATCCACTAACACACCCACTCACACACTGTTGCGGACAGTCACACAACCACTAAGATAACATATGTTAGAAATGGTATCACTCAGTAGTACAGAAAGAATAGAAATTTAACTTGGGCAGTAGCTTAGTATATATCTTTAAGTCTCAGAAACGTTTATGAAGTAATTGCAATCACTGGACAATGTCATCAGTGGAGTCATTTGCGATGTCATCAGTGACGTCACTGACCATGTCATGAGTGATGTCAAATGTGAGGTCATAAGCAGTGCATTGTGGGGGTGTAAGTTTTAGTTAGCTCAGGTAACTATAACTGCAGAATTTCTATGGTTTTGTACGAGTGAAATGTGAGCCTAACTATACCTTCCCTGTAACCTTTGGTTTTTTCACTGAATTTTTAAGATTTTTTAAATTTCTGTTTCCTAACTAGAACATCCCTGTAACCTTTGTTTTTTCAGTGAATTTCTAAGGTTTTTTAATTCTGTTTCCTAACTATAACATCCCTTTAACCTTTGCTTTTTTTAGTGAATTTCTATTGTTTTTTTAATGTTATTTCCTAGCTATAATGTCCCAGAATGAGTGCATGAGTGTCCCAGTGGATGTGTGAGTGGATGTATGAGTGTCTCAGTGGGTCTCGGAGTAGCTGCATAAGTGTCTCACTGGCTGTGTGAGTGGGTGTGTCAGTGTCTAAGTGGTCTGTGAGTGGGTGCATGTGTCTCAGTAGGTGTGTGAGTATGTGAGTGGGTCTGTGATTAGGTGTCAGAGTGGGTTTGCGAGTACCTCCATGAGTATGTGAGTCAGTGAGTGAGTATCTGGGTCTGTGAGTGGGTGTGGGTCTGTGAGTAGGTGCATGAGTCTCTGAGTAGGTCTGTGTGTGAGTGGGTGCATGAGTGTCTGACTGGGCCTGTCAGTGGGTGCATGAGTCTCTGAATGGGTCTGTGAGTGATATGTAAGTTTCTGAGTGAGTTTGAGAGTGGGTGTGTGAGCCTCTGACTGTGAGTGGGTGCGTAAGTGTCTGAGTGGGTCTGTGAGTGGGTACCTGAGTGTCTGACTGGGTCTGTGAGTGTGTGCTTGCCTCTCTGAGTGGGTCTGTGAGTGGCTGCATGAGGGTCTCATTGGGTCTGAGAATGAGTGCATTAATCTCTAAGTGGGTATGTGAGTGAGTCTAAGTGGGTGCATGAGCCTCAGTGGGTCTGTGTATGGATGCATGAGTGTCTGACTAGGTCTGTGACTGGGTGTGTGAGTCTGAGTGGGTGCATTGTTATGTTTCATATAGGTACCCTAATATAGGCCCGGGTAATATCATACACCTTCACCTACATTATCTCCCTTACACTACACAGTAACGAGCCTTTAGGATTGAACCTTTACCTAGTTTTAGTCCTGGGTGCAGAAGGAGGGTTTTCCCTGAACAATAGTGTCCTATAACTCCACCAATGGACTCATACAGTATGAATGAATATTCATGAGGGTTCTTGGAAACCAGGCAGGGGCTACACCACCTGCATAATATCTACGTACAAGGTTCATCCCATACGTCATCCTCAAATCCAACAATGGCTAATACAAGAAACAAGGGACAAAGTAGCCCTAGATACTTTTTGTATAAATACAGCACATCTTGCTAGGGTTAGGAGAGGAGACCGAGACTTCCAGGCCGACACACTGACCAGAGACGCTGAGGCTCCTGCATGCAGACGCTCCAGCTGACAGTGGTCTAACACATCCCTTGCGGGGTGTCCAACTCAAGACCAGGACGGGCTCCCACACTCTCTCACTTCAGGTAATGGGGTTAGACTAAATCCTAGAGGGATTCTTGGCTTCACACCTACTCACATGCTAGGTACACTTAGGTACATCTAGATAGGCATCGTAGGAGTACGCACATTTTATCAGGCATTTTATATTCATGTATGTATTCATGATTATTGCAAGATGGTAGAACTGTACTATCCTTTTATTTTCACTGTACTGCTAATCATATATATCTGCTACTGTCTAACGGTTGTTGCAGCAGATCCATTTTACACTAGAAGAACTACTGTGCAATAAATTCTTATTGTAACACGCCCAACTGTTTCTTCTGTGTAACTCTTTGAGACCGAATAAGTGAGCACGAGTGACTGAGCGAAAAGTAGTATATTGTTTCCACGATCCTGGGGGGATCAGGGTTGTCATGTTCTGAGGTTGCCAGAAACTATTCTCTCCCCAATAATAGGAGATTCTAGTGGCACTGTGAGCTAGCTAAAACAGAAAGGCTAACATTCTCGGTGGGGGTGCTCAGAGCCAGTCTGCCACCAGTCCTACAGTTTATGTTATCCGAACGCGCAGATCCTGTATGGGTAATATAGGAACTACACGACATGGCGCCGCCAACATTGGTTGGGTACTTATTTAACAGTAGAATCTGAATAGTTCAGTCGTGCTAATTCTCAGACACCCCTACTCACAAAACGCCAGAGACGTCTGGAGTGGGTGGGCACAAACTCTGCCACAGCTGAGTAGGCGAAAACATCCTATTTATTAGCTGTTGGTTAATCAAGCTTGAAGGACACAGTGTTCCTAAAATTGTGCAAAACACCTTATCTTAGTTCCTTTGGAAAACTTCTTTGTTACAAAAATGACTGAGGACGAAACTAACCCAGTAGGGGAACTACACCTCTCAGCCGGAGAAGAAGATTTAAACGCAATACAAATTGCACCAAAATTCAGACGTACGATCACCCTGAAACTATTATAAAATGGTTTATCAGCTAGGGGTGGCATAGTAGCTTTTGTGATTGAGGCACACGAATCAAACAAAACAGAGGTATGTTATTCTTGGGTTACATTCCCGGAAGCAGATACGAGAACACAGACATTTCACTACTATACAGAAGGAGATGCACCAGTGGAATATGGTCCGTTCGAGGACATAGAGGTTCCACTCACGTACCAGGAACACTTATACTGGTTTAAAGTAGGCCTGGGCGTAGTTCGCAGAGTTTTGCTACGCGGAACTCCGCGACGTTACAAAAAAACTCTGCGAAGTTCCGTGAGTGGCAGAGTGCAGTGCGAACTGCTGTTTTTGCTGGTATTCCTGCCGCTCGGGTAGAAATTCTACCCGAGCGGCAGCTCGCGCTCGCGAACTTACTGTTTGCGATCGCGAACTTACCGCTCGCAATCGCGAGCAGGGAAAAAACTCTGCTGCACCTCGCGAAGCGGAGTTTTCTGCACTCCGCGAACTGTGCGAAGTGCAGAAAACTCCACGAACGGAGCGAAGTTAACCGGCCAGGCCTAGTTTAAAGGCGCCCTACCTCACACAAGAAGAAGAGAAAGATTAGGCCCGCTCGGAGGCGAGGGGGCAACATGGCCGATATTAGCGGCTTAAGCACCGCATCCTGACATTGACACAATGCCACAGGCAGACTTACTCATACAACACAAAGATTTCATTAAAATCTACAGAAACTTGACGCAATTCGTCATGAGGACTTTCACAGTCCAACCTGCAACAGTTGCAACAAATGGTACTCAATCTAAAGGTATAGCAACTAAAATCACACCACAAACATTACACGCGGTAATGGGCAAAATGCCCACGAAACGTGAACAAATGTCATTCTGGGTAGCTCAGAAAATAACTCAGCTCGAGGCAGTATTCCCGAATACTACCCCGTATGAAAAACACAGAATGCTAACAATCTGCTTGCCCATGGGGATCACACCACAAATAGAAGATTGTACCACTTGGGGTACAGTCTTTGCTGCCATTTATACAAGAACACATGGTATCCCGTCATTAGCAGTAGTACCTTATGTATTGAGACAGATACAAAATGAGTACGGAGCAGAGCCTGCCCTAAACTTAGGGATGAAGTTACTAGGTAACTATGATCAGGTATCAGCCATAATACTAGCTAATATTAAAGGGGAAGCAGCTTCGGTGGCAATCCGCCAACGCCTACGGGAGTTCAGTCCTATTGATCAACAACACGAACTACCCAAAATAATTGAAACTGCATATGCAGAATTAGGCAGAGACAGTTTAGGTGGGAAAGCTTTAAAACCACAACTGATGGGCAGTCCTGAAAAGGACACTTCCCAGCAGACACCAGCTTCTTCTAAAAAGAAGTGGGATAATGCAAAACAACAAAACTTTAAAGGAAACAGATCTGAATCCCGAGGTAGATCTCCTCCACAGGAGCCCTCCGAAAAGAGGTATAATCTCAGGAATAGGGATAACATTAGGAAACCTGACGGGTATCAGGATACTGATACACGTTCCTCTCGTTCCTTTCAGGGTTCATCGAAAAACTCAGAGAGGGAAGGACGGTCAGAAAGACAAGAAGAGCGTACAAAGTCCAGAGACAAACAGCACGCTCAAGACTATACTTCCAAAAAAGAAGAAAAGCCAAAATCAAAACCTCAGTTTGAGAAGAAAAACGTTGCAGGCCTGAAGATCAGACATGCCCAGAATTCTGAGGACACAACTTCTGAACGGGGAATGGGCTCAGACGATGCTAGACAGTGCTGCAGAAGTAACAATAGCTCGCCAGAACCTGAAGGAATTTCTGGTGACAGCGGACTTGAATGATTGCATCACGGTGGAAACACCAGATACGAGGGTAAGCGTCCCACATAAGTTATATGAAATAACACTCCGAATGGAGGGGGACAAGCCCAGGAAAGTTAAAGGACACTTTTGGAAGAATGTCATCTGGTTATGACATCCTATTAGGTGAACAAGATTGGCTGCCAGCATTCGTTATGGAGTGCCCTAGGGGAGAAATGGTAATTTTTCCAGCCTTCTCCGACCTCGTTCCCATTCATTTAAAACACACATATGCACGGGAGTGGGCAGTTGCCCTAGCTCCGGCATTGTACAAAAATCATGCTGGATGGGATGAGGTTTCAACCCACCACGTGATCCCGTTAAAGGTTTCACCAAATGCACAGAGACAATATCCAATAAAGCAAGACGCTAAAAAACAGGTCAGGGAGATCTTAGATCAACTTGAATACCAGGGGGTGATCGTAAATTGCACCTCATCAATGAACAATCCTTTGTTTCCTGTCGTGAAACCTGACAATACGTATCGTCTAGTTTTAGATTACAGACACTTAAACACTTGCACTAAGACATTTGCAGTTCAAAATGCACACAGTGCCGCATTAATGAATAACATTGTGCGGAAAAAATACAAAATGACACTTGATATCTCAAATGGATTTTTCTGCCAAAATATAGCGCCTGAAAGCAGGTTTTTGACCGCATTCTCAGCGTTGGGGTCCAAGCAACAATTTTGTCGTCTCCCCCAAGGATATAAGAATAGCCCGGGGTTATTTTCAGCAAAATTTTGATGAGGAAGCATTGTCCTATGTGGATGATATTTATCTGATGGACGATGACTTAAAGAGGCACTTGACCAGGGTGAGCACCATAATTATGGGATTCGCCTCTGAGGGCTACAAATGTAATTTAAAAAAATCAAAAATCGCCCACCTCAATGTCCTGTTTTTAGGATATGAGCTTTCAAGTGAAGGGAAAAGTCTGGCAGCCAACTTTTTAGAAACGTGTGCGCTGCTCCAACCTCCAAAATCATTAAAAAAAATTACAATCAATACTGGGATTCCTACATTTCGGCAGAACATACATTTTGGATTACGCGGAAAGAGTAAAACCTTTCTACGACTTAATAAAACCTGACTTTTCAGTTAGACAATGGACACAGGAACACACAAACATCCTACGTTCACTACAAGAAGACATGATAGCTTCAAAACACTTACAGACGCGGGTAAACGTAGGCAACTTAGTGATCCATATAATAGCGGGTCAATGCGGGTACACCTACTTAACCTTCAATGAAGGCGAAACAGTACCAATCGCTTACAAATCACACCTGTACACAAACGCAGAAATGCGTTTCACTTCAACAGAAAAAATCCTGACAGCAGTTCAGACCGCTGTAGCAAGAGAAAGAGCACTGGCTCAGGGAAAGCGCATAATTGTCGTAACACCAGTACCAGCTTTAGAAGCTGTTACAAAGGCTAGCATTCCAAATGCAAAAGCCTTACATCCGAGATGGATACAATGGGCTAATTCTCTTACTGCAACGGATGTTGAATACAGATTTGATCCAAGTCTAAAAACACAAGCATTTCTGCAATACGAACAACAATACCCTCTGCCGAATGAAATCTTGCCTCTAGATCAGTATGAATATATTATTTACACTGACCGATCTGCTCAACCGGACATAGGGAGTAAGCAACAATACAGCGCAGCGGGATGGAAAGTTCCATCCAAGTTGCACCAAAACGCAATCTCTAGGAGACTGCACGGCTCAGTTGGCAGAGTTAAAAGCACTGATACTGGCACTGGTAAATACGGATCCGAATTCCCCACACTAATAGTGTGTGATTCCTTTTACTGTGTGCAATCATACAATGAATATTTACATCATTGGGAACTAAACGGGTTGAAAGACGCAAAAGGTGGCACAATTAGGCATAAAATGCTATGGGAACAGGTAGTTGAGTTGAGAAACGAACTACCACGGGCTCACGTGATTCATACACTGAGTCATCAACGTGATGGCGTTCACGTTGAAGGGAATTCATTGGCTGATGAAGCTGTGAAGGGGGCTGTACGCACAGCTTCCGTAGCTGCAATCACTCTTTCAAAAACGAGGGTAGAAGGTGAGATTATGGTTGCTGTCATTGCTTCAGGCAAAGGCAGCTCAGCAGTACCAAAGAAATTTCCACTCAAGTACTCCTACAAGTTAGATGCAAACAACATTCCATATGCTCAGATTCCTGGAGTGGGGGACAGAGTAATACCAAATATGGATCGTAGGCAAGGTTTGAATATTGCAGCACGCGAGGGTTTGGTCTCTGCGCATACAGGCGTTACAGCGACTATTTCATTGTTGAAACAGCACTATTGGTGGCCAGGTCTTACAAAACAAACTAAAGACTACGTCTTGAAATGTGACATCTGCCAGCAGATGAAAGGCTCCACCATAGCACACCCCGCACAGACACCGTTATTAAAATCAGACAGACCTCTCGCTTGTGTATATCTGGACCAATGCGGCCCCTTACAATCAGATGGGGCTTACAAGTATATCATGGTTGCAGTGAATTCATGCTCAAGATTCCTATGGGTTTGGCCTCAGCGCTCGGCTGACGCTCGAACTGTTATCAAAGATTTGCGAGTCTTTATCGGGACATACGCAGTTGTCACGTTACATTCGGACCGTGGCCCGGCGTTTAGCTCTCGGGCTTACAAAGAGGCCATGGAAAGTATGGGTGTAGCATTGCGGTACTCCTCTCCGTACCATCGTGAGGGAAATTTGGTTGTGGAAAGGAAAAACCGGGACCTAAGGCAATCTTTAACAGCTAGGGTATTAGGCAAGGGCGGTAGTTGGGTCAATCATATATATGGAATACAATGAGCTCTCAATAACCAGCCAAGAAGCTCTCTAGGGGGTGTCACTCCTTACGAGGTCCTATTTGGGACAAGAATGTGGATACCTGATCTTGATTGTGAAGGCGCAGTGGCAGATGAGAAACAATTTGATATCCATGATCGTTTGGCTGTTTTACAGGATCTAAATGAATCCAGGACACAACAAAGTAACGTCCACCTGAAACAGACCGCCACTGGGGAAGTCAAGGCAGTCACGGCAAGACCTGTCTGGATCCCAAAAGTCGGGGATCTGGTCGGAGAGAAAATAGCAGATAAAAAAGAATTTGGGCCATCCTACAGAAAACCCGTACCAGTCCTAGCAATTCAAGGAACAAGAACTGTACTTCTACCGCCTCTTGCCGGGAAAAAGGAGAAAAGATTTTTCTCAATTGACATAATCAAACCACACTATGTGGCCGATACTAAGCAGTAGGCCACGTGGACTCCACAGTAGCAGACGCCCTCCTCTCGCTACAATCCAAGAAGTTCAAACGGAAAGACTCATCACGTTCGAAGAACCTCCAACACGGAATGAAGGACTAAGCAACAATGCTATGTAACTCGTTCCCCTTGAACCCGAAGTTCAACTTTAAAATCAAACTCAAAATAACACACAAGTTGCAATAAGACCTAATACAGATGTCTACGTCAACATGCCTTGATGAGAGCAAACTACGATTTCTACAAATCCTGATGCAATTCCAACAATTGATCGAACAGCTTCTGGCAACTTCATGAACTTTGATACGTTTTCCTTGGATCCAAGTGAACCGGAAACTACGCCAGCCCAACAAACACGCAAGCAGCAGATTACCGACTTTCTGAACTTTCTCAAAAAGACTTACCTGGTATCACCTTGGGTAGAACTCTGGGTAATTACTGGGATACTGTTCTTTCTTTTCTGGTTAGGCTTAGTTATAACTTTTAGCATGCTTATTAATGGACGATACCTTCAACAAAGACCTGAAGCCCAAAAAGTAAATTTGATTCTGAAACCACATCAATCTTCTCATCGTGAACAAAGAGACTTGTCATCAGTGAACATTACAGCAGTTCCTATACCGGACGGTATAGTCTGGGACAAGGTTGATTTCGATATATTCGGTCCTACTGAACTTTTAAAAATTTCTCATGTATTTAAAATTTCATTGAGTGATATCATTACCTCCAGAACATTTTCTGATGATTGGGACTCTGAAACTGTTAATGATATGTTGTCTGATTTAGAGAGAACTGCCGCATTTCCGAACACTGAAATGTTAGAAGGTACCTCAGACTATGACACTTTGTACTGTTACCAACATTATGGTCATCATTTCTTGCACAAATCTATATCACCTAGAAATGTTTTTGTGTACCACCAGTGGGAACATTGCCCTACACCACCAAAAAGTAGTTCGAATACATTTGCGCAGAAGTTTTCATATTTTTCAGGGTTCAACACCATTGACCCGACCTCGTATTATTACAAGGTTGCACTGACATCAGCACTGAAAATTATGTTGACAAACACCAAACAAATATACTCTCCTTCCTTTATCACCCAATTGTCTGAACAGGGTTTTGACCTATGGAAGGACACAATAGACTTAAAATCAGTCTGGGGTTCTAGAGACTGGCAATTCCAGGGAACAGAGGCGCTATTTAGAGCGTGCCTCATTCCACAGCAGATGATATTCCTAAATGACACTGTGCAACAGACATCCTGTCGTGGACAAGCCAAGAACAAGGACCTGAACACACCTCGGTTTCCAACACCATCACAGATGGAGGGGTGGCAAAATTCAACTTCACAAGAAGGGGCAACAGTGGATGACATTTTACAGTACAATAGATCAGACCCTAATTGGAAGAAATGGGTGGTTTGGCCCTTAGACACGAACACATGTCAGAAAAGATTCTGGGGTATAACAGAAGGGTTCAGTATCCATAGGGCAGACCCACACTATGTACAAAGAGAACACCCAGGGGGAGTGACATCCTACAGTGTTGGGAAGTTGTGCCTTGATTGGCTAGAGACCTCAACACTCACAGAAGTGAAACAACACTTATCCTTACTCACACATGACATGGATCTTAGGAATTTCTTGCTAGGTCCCAGGAAATCACGTCAGAAACGTTTCATATATGCTGGCATTTATGCTGCCTACAATGCAAATTGGAAAATATCCCAACAAGAGGCCGCAGAGAGAATACGGGAAATAGACCGTATTAACTTAGAGAAGGCATTAGCAGTAGTGGATAATGGGTTAACAACTTTGACCTCCAGGATCTATTCCTTAGGCAACATTGTATCTTCTGCAACAGACATACTGGAACAAGATTTGGCCATATTACAACACGTGCAATCGCAGTTACGTTCTATCATGTTGTTAAGCTGGATAATGCATTCTTTGTGTGAAGGCTATGTGCCTTGGCGTTTTATCAACAGTACGTCTCTGTTTTCTGAATATAATCTAACTGATAAACAGATAGAAATGGCACAAAGGGGAGCAAAATATACAATGTTGCGCTTTGAAAAGCTGGATAGATTACCATTTACAGTAGCAGAATCACCATCAACGGAATGGCTAATCCATGGCCACATAACTCTACCGGTCACTACTTTTCAGTTTCAATATTGTCTTGAGCAAAGGCAGGCAGGCAAATATGAAAAATTGGGTAAGGAATACATTAAGGAATCTTGGGAATTACTGTACAGATTTTGATGCCGGAGTGGGGATCGAGAAGTGTTTCTAAGCGGTACAAACTGCAAGAACGCTTTAAGCGGTTCTCTCATGTGCCAGAATATTTCCCTGCATGGAGCTTGTAATGGTTCAGTAGCGAACTTGTCCTGCCACATGAAAGGGACTCCAGCAGCCGTGATTACTCCGGTATTCAGGCTACTCTCGAATGGGAGTTACTTGATGCTGAACGATCAAGGTTGCTGTGGGATGCTTCCGGGCATTGCCTATCTGATCACTGTGAACTCCAGGGTTACTTGCTGTATGCAAGTATTGTTTCCCCCAGTAAATACAGTCAGGGAGGCGCCGTTATGGCCTTTGTTGAATGTTTCCTTTATACAGTTTGATACTTTGAGCAGACTGAAAGCCATGCTTTTACAGCAAACCGTACCCTTAACCTCCGCTCGAGACCTTTGATCTTCAAATCGCAAGGACCTCGACTGAGATACAGGCTCTTATACATACAAACTGCCCCTTTCATTTCGCAGAAATGGTGGGTCGTATCTTTAATATGTCTGATACGAGTGGTATTGTACACCTATTTAAGACCATAGGGTCAGGATTTCTAAGCACCTTTCAGACAATCCTCGGAGTTATTCCAAATTTTATACACTCCGTATTGGGAAGCGTTTTTGGAGGTCTTCCGCTGATCCTGCTCTCAACAGCAGGTATCCTGATTGTCATATTTTTGCTACGCAATGGACGGCCCAATCACCAACGAGATGGCAAAAGCACTCCTGGAGCGCAAATATCGTGAGCGCATGGTACAACATCTGGGCACACCTCGCCTACGGGAACTGAGCGCCTCTTGGTTCCTATTGTTTAGAACAGTCTGGATAGACTGCATCTTACCTGTTGGTCGATGCCTGTTCTGTGGAGAAGAATGCGTGTTGGATCTCTGTCTGACACTTGCATCGGACACGCCTACGGACTTGAATACCAGGCTGGAACCCGTGAGGTCCCATGCTCGGCAATGTCCCCAGCGTATTCCTATACTGATGGCTGCATTCCTCGAGAACCCGCAGGTACCTTTTACTACAACTGGGTTAAGCATCAGCTCTTCCACTAGCACTCAGGTATCGACTACTGCACCAGCTGCCTCTGCACCAGCTATTGGCAGCTCTGAATATCATCTGTGCTCCATTGACGTACTCTGCGAGGTGTTACAGGGACCGTCCTCTGCAGCGGCAAGCAACAACGATGTTGCGCCTCCCGGCCAGGACACTTAATCTATAATTGGCTCATCGTGTGCTGGGAAAGAATTCGGAATTTTTCTTTTTAAATTTCAAAACTCAACTAAATTTGGAACACTTTCTAACATTGACATTTTCGCTGGAAACGCATGGCCTTCTAACGCTTGTAGTGGTTCGGCTTATATAAACGAACTCAACTAGGACTTTGGCTTAAAGTGACATTTCCAATACTAGCTTTCGGATATATTTTTTTTTCTCCCCTCGATTAGACTATTTTTAACTGGTTTTAATAACAATATTTTATGAAGCTCACTGATAGTTTTATGCGCTGCTACCTAGGAAATACAGTAGTTCGCTAGCATTTTTATCATTGTTGACTGTTCGGAAGAGGAGTGGGTGTTATGTTTCATATAGGTACCCTAATATAGGCCCGGGTAATATCATACAACTTCACCTACATTATCTCCCTTACACTACACAGTAATGAGCCTTTAGGAATGAACCTTTACCTAGTTTTAGTCCTGGGCGGAGAAGGAGGGTTTTCCCTGAACAATAGCGTCCTATAACTCCATCAATGGACTCCTACAGTATGAATGAATATTCATGAGGGCTCTTGGAAACCAGGAAGGGGCTACACCACCTGCATAATATCTATGTACAAGGTTCATCCAATACGTCATCCTCAAATCCAACAATGGCTAGTGCAAGAAACAAGGGACAAAGAAACCCTAGATACTTTTTGTATAAATACAGCACATCTTGCTAGGGTTAGGAGAGGAGACCGAGACTTCCAGGCCGACACACTGACCAGAGACGCTGAGGCTCCTGCATGCAGACGCTCCAGCTGACAGTGGTCTAACACATCCCTCGCGGGGTGTCCAACTCGAAACCAGGACGGGGTCCCACACTCTCTTACTTCAGGTAATGGGGTTAGACTAAATCCTAGAGGGATTCTTGGCTTCACACCTACTCACATGCTAGGTACACTTAGGTACATCTAAATAGGCATCGTAGGAGTACGCGCATTTTATCAGGCATTTTATATTCATGTATGTATTCATGATTATTGCAAGATGGTAGAACTGTACTATCCTTTTATTTTCACTGTACTGCTAATCATATATATCTGCTACTGTCTAACGGTTGTTGCAGCAGATCTATTTTACAGTAGAAGAACTGTGCAATAAATTCTTATTGTAACACGCCCGACTGTTTCTTCTGTGTAACTCTCTGAGACCGAATAAGTGAGCACGAGTGACTGAGCGAAAAGTAGTATATTGTTTCCACGATCCTGGGGGATCAGGGTTGTCATGTTCTGAGGTTGCCAGAAACTATTCTCTCCCCGATAAGAGGAGATTCTAGTGGCACAGTGAGCTAGCTAAAACAGAAAGGCTAACAATATCGGTAGGGGTGCTCAGAGCCAGTCTGCCACCAGTCCTACAGTTTGTTATCCAAACGTACAGATCCTTTATGGGTAATATAGGAACTACACGACAGCATGAGTGTCTAAGTGTGTGTGTAAGTGGGTGCATGAGTGCCTCATGGGGTCCATGAGTGGGTGCGTAAGTGTCTGAAGGAGCCTGTGAGTAGGTGCATGACCCTCTGAGTATCTGAGTGAATCTGTGAGTGTGTAAGCCTGTGAGTAGGAGAGTGAGTGGATGTGTGAGTGTCTGAGTGGGTCTGTGAGTAGGTGTGTGAGTGCCTAAATGGGTCTGTGAGTGCATGCCTTAGTGTGCGAGTGAGTGTGTGAATGTATATATATATATATATTATTTTCAGCAAGGTTTGCGACTCCGCTGTAATGCTACACGGGGGCTGCACTGAGCGTTGTGATAGGTCAGCGACTCCAACCACGTGGAAAAAAAACTATTTGGCCCATTTTCTTACTCATAAGGGTTCCCTCAGAGACCATTACAATGCACCCCTGGGTCAGGGTACCCGTGCTCTGACTCCTTCTATACTTTCCAATCTTTATTTTCATCATCCCCGGAACACAGTCCCAGTTTACAAAATGGTGGCTGCAACTTTGTCCACAGGTTGCGGCCAACAAATCACATCACTTCTCCTGGCACAAGGGTTCGCAAAACTTTACGGAGGATCCATGTCCCTATATGTACAAATTTGGATTTATTTAGATATCTCAGAAACTACTGTATGGATTTTGACCAATTTACAAAAAGTTCGCTTTCTGGACCAGCAGCTACCTTTCTGCCAAATGTGGTGTAATTCCGTTCAGCAGTTTGGGCTGTAATCGTGTCTAAAGAGCCTATTGGAATTAACATGGGAAGGAAATCCCCCCTTTTTCTTGGCACCTGCTTTACAGATCACCCCAAAACTTACCCTACACAATAAGACTCATCTAGACACTATTTTTTGGGAAAATATAGTGAATATTAGTGAAATGCCACCAAAGATATAGGCAAGTCAAAAACGCTTTTCCTATGGAAACTAGGTCTAACTATAACTACATACTTGTGACGGCCAGTAATATGTGTGTATATATATATCCATAGGAAGAGCATTTTTTTGACTTGGCTATAACTTTGGCATCGTTTGACCAATCTTCATGACATTTTACCAAAGTGTCAAGGTAGGTTCTGTGTGTCATGGAAAGTTTGGGGGTGATCTATGGAGTGGGGACTGAGAAATTGGGGCACGAAATAAGGGTGCATTTGTAATGTTAACTCCCATAGGAACCTGTAGCCACACTTACAGCCCGAACTGCTGAACGGACGTACATAAAATTTGGCAGGGAGGTAGATGTTTGCTCAAGGAAGTGCCTTTTTTTCTTATTTGGTGTAAATCCATTCAGTAGTTGTTGAGAAATTTTAGTTGAAAATTATAGTGATATCTCTGGTCGCGAAGCCTTCGTCAAAAAAACAAGCTTGCACAGGGAAATGCACCGCTCTGATTAGCTGCCAACACTTCAACCAGGAAGTGTCGGCTGTCATCTTGGGACTCCGTTTCACTGAGTCCCCCCCAAAAAGTCAAAGTAAATAAATGGGGACAGGGTAGGAATACCCTGACCCCCAAGCCATGGTCTTGGGGTCCCACTGGAACTCCGCCATGGCATAAAAGCATTTTTTTTTTATGTGCTGCAAAATCGTGATATTCTCTGAAACTTTTTTTAAAAAAGCAAGAACGGGCTCCCACACTTGCTTTTCAATAACCCCCTGTGAGCCAGGTCCCAGGGGCATATAATAAATATAGGAGGGAGGTGCCCAAGCCACCCTCCTAGGGCTTATCTAAGCCCCGGGGACCGCCACCTCCCGAGGGCAGTCATATTAATAAATGTGAGGGGGGGCCTCGCCACTCCCCCGCTGTCCGGGGACTGCCACCTCCCCGGGCCACAAATGTAATATAAAAATAATTCAGGGGAGGTTCTATGGCCTCCCCACAGCCCGGGGACCACCACCTCCCCGTGACAGTAACTTAATTATATGCGGGGGAGCTGTGCCGCTCTCCTGCTGCCGTGGAACCGCCACCAACCCGGGGTACTGTTCTATGCAAATGCAGGGGGGACCACCGGCACCCCGGGGCACATGCATTAATAAATATTTTTTTTGCATTAAAACAAAGCGGGGGAGGCCCTTTGTCCTCCCTTGCAGCCCTGGGACTTCTACCTCCCCGGAGCACTGTTCTATGCAAATGCAGCAAGGGCCTGCTTGCCTCCCCCTGCTGTCCCAGGGACCACCACCTCCCCAGGACACTTGCATAATTTTTTTTTCTAAACAATCAGGGGAGCCCCAGGGCTAAAATAAATAATAATGCATGGGGGGGGCTCTGGCCCCCCTACACAGCCCAAGGGACTACCACCTCACCGGGGCACAAATAGAATAATGAAGGGGGTCCGTTGCGGACCCACGGCCCAGGGACCTCCACCTCCCCGGGGCTTGCTTAACAAAGGAGGGGGGTGCTGCTCTCTGTTTGTTTTACAGAATATCAGCACTTCATGTGGGTCTCCATTGAGTGGCTGCTCAATCAACACTATGGTTCCCCATGGGTTTACATCTCAATATAAGATCATTTTAGATGTGGCTTTCAGAAGGTGCCTTGCAGCTGATCTTTTGTCCTATATGAAGTGCCATTGCAGTTAGCAGAATGAAGTCAAGTGGGTTATTGTTCTCAGCTTTGCAGGCAGTATGTGGTCTGTAATTGCAAGCAGGGGTGGCATTAACGCTGGTGGCACTGGCTTTGACAATCTTTTTTGGTGCCCCCCCATAACCTCCTTCTCTATGAACTCCTTCACTACCACTCTCCAACAGTGCTCCTCATCTCTCCATAACCTCTCTCTGACATGCATTCCATTTTTTATAGTGCTACTCATAGTTCACTCACACTCAGTTCATTGATCTGCATAGTACACATGCGATGCAGCAGGCACATTAACCCTCCATGCTGTTTTATGATGAGGAAAAACTGCCACTAAATAAATTCAATTTCTCACCAGTAGGGACATTAGTTAACTTAACATTTCTATAGTTCTATAGTTGTATAGTATACTGCTGGATGAACAAGGAAGTTTACGAGTTTTAAAACCAAAAGTTATTTTTAAATATAGCACCCCCCCACCAAAGTCAGTGCCAGGTGCGGTTGCACCGATCGCACCGCCCTAAAACAAGCCCTGAGTGTAAGCACACGCATATCTCAGTTGCTTCTTATTTATTCAAAGGCAAAATATAATATTAGAAGGTGATGCATCAGTAAGAATGGGGATCATAAGATGTCATGTTAGAACTCGGAGTGAAATATATTATTTGGGCCTTAGTAGGCCGGTGCACGTGAGAAGTCAGTTTTCTCTCACAGAGAGCATTGAAACATTTTACGGAAATATCCAGGCCTCATCCAGCACAAGGTAGGCAGGAAAATTGTCAGTATATTTTGTGAGCTGTCTAAAAAGATAGTGCTTGGAAAGATTCCCACCACTGAGAAACGAGAGTTCAATGTGAACCTGTACATGGGGGGGGCCTCTCTCCACCGAGGAGAGTGAACAATGTGGAGATTGTGTGGGTAGTCTCTCAGCAGCGAGGAGAGAGTGAGAAAGGTGGATGAGTGCCAAGCGATGTCTTGCTATACTGAGGAGAGGGCAGTAGGGGCGAAGGGTGCTGTGCTGTCACTGTGCATAAATGCATGTCAAGACTCCAGTAAGGAAATGTCTGGGTCTGACATACCCCATTAAGTGGCATCAAAAGAACACATTCATCTTAGGTAGGCACGGCACCGGGGAGATTAAGTGATTTGTCCAGAATCACATGATGTGTTGAGCCGACGCTGAGATTCGGGTTCCCCAGTTTCAAGGTTGGCAAATCTGGCCATTACGTCACATGCTCTCGTTCACTGATATGGCATGCTGCAAAGGACCCGGTTTAAGAGAAGGCATGAGATCAAGACAAGAACTTGATTTGGCCAGGCGAAAGGTGCTGAGTATCTGTTATGGTGGTTATTTTTCTCTCGCCCAATGTTAAATCATTACTTACTGCGCCGCTTTAATTAATCTGAGGCCCGCTATTGCGTGCTTCTTCTATGAACTCACTGGCTAGCGGCTGCACAGTATGCTGGGGCGGGCAAAAAGTGGGGACATGAATCTCTACATTGGTCCAACTCGGGGCCAATGAGAGACGGGCTAATAATAATCTATTTGCAAGGCAAGCAGTGAGCAGTCATTGATAACGCACTAGCGCTGCGCTACCTACTACGATTGATGGACCTTGCTGTCACCTGTTACGCTGAGGCAGGGACCCAGCTCAGACAGTTTCTGGCGGTGTGTGTGGCAGTGCCTCATGATAAGGCAGGCGGCGGTGTGGCAGCAAATTTTAAAACGTTTACGCACACAAAGGAGACGGATGACCAAATCCAGCCCAATCAGTGACTCACCAGTGGTGATTTTTCCCGCACAAATGAGAAGAAATGTCACCCATTTGTGTGGGAAATCGCATAACTGGCAGGCTACACTGATTACCCAGGCATGAGTTTACTGTGTGATGATCTCAGCTTTTCTCCAGGAGACAGTGTGAAGTGCCAATATATCACGTGACACACATTGCCACCACACCATATGAGTAAGCAGGTGTGTCACAGATCCGGCCCTGAGAAATAAACCACTGGCTCAAATTAAGCACTGCTGGGAACCGCCACCCACCAGGGCCGGCTCCAGCAATGTCGAGAGGGCTCGAATGTGATTGGACCTGATAAGGTTTTTTAAAGGGAATGAAGCGGGAAGTGCACTGACAGCGGGATTTATCGAGCCGGCTGCAGTGAACGGGTTGTTAAAGCTGAATATGGCTGAATTGGAGGTGAGCAGGAGATAGTATGGCTTGCGGGTTCTACATAAGAACGGTTTCATGCATGGGACCGTGTAGTAATTGTATGTATTTTGTTCTGTTTATCTTTATTTTAGATAATTTTCTGAAAACGAGGAAGGCATACATTGCTGAGGGACTATATTTT
This sequence comes from Calotriton arnoldi, assembly GCA_963921515.1. Classification (NCBI taxonomy): domain Eukaryota; kingdom Metazoa; phylum Chordata; class Amphibia; order Caudata; family Salamandridae; genus Calotriton; species Calotriton arnoldi. The sequence continues at coordinate 285,108 of CAWUFW010007441.1, read as the reverse complement.
TTAAATTAATTGGGATACCGCATTAAGAGGTACGTTGGAGTAGAATTGAGGTCATCATACTAACAATGAACTGATCGTGATGTGTGAGTTGGGACCGATGAAATAATCGCATTTATAATTCTTTTTCTGTTCAGATAAATTTGAATGGATAAATAAGGAATGAATATAATTACACTTGTCTTTGTTAAGTCATTTGAGATTATACTTCGTTTATATGTATGTGGTGATCACTCTTCTTGTCCTAGTATAATGGAAAGATTCAAATGTTGGGGGTATTTTTAGTTTCTAGCATTTAATGCTTTCTTAAATGGATTGGGACAGTGGTTGGAAATATATTTGGGGTGTCAATGAGGTGATATGAATAATCATTTGCTATTTTTTCATTTAAGGATCATGAACTTAGGACTTGGGGGGGGGGGGGTCCGTTTCGCATTTTCTATTTCGTAGACCGATTGGTCCAAGAATTCACCAGTGAATTAATTTTGATTCATTAGATATGCCGACACCAGTTTAGTTTGTTATATAGGCAGGCTTCCTTTTAGAGGGAGAATCAATTGATTAATAATTTGTGCACATTGTGATGGTGATGATAGCAGGAATGTTGAATATAATTTTGTTTTATGTAATCTATGAAAATTTGGGAAACATGAACATTGTTCTTTTTATTTTTCAGCCCTGATGACATTCAACAACGGACGAAACGCGTAGGCTGATCGTGTTTTGAATTTTTGTTGATGAGCTTTTGATATCACTAACTTGATATAACATATAATAAAATACGGATTTGAACAAAGGAAGTTTGTTTGTGGATTGGATCTGTTAAGAATCAACATCCAATTAAAGATACTTATTATTGAACACGACGCTCCTTTCATTGAGGAATATATATATATATACATACACATTCTCACCCACTCCTGCTTCTTAACGGACAAACAGGTACCAACACGGCTGGAATCAAGAATCTTACATTTTTATTGCAGAAGGCTCAGATGCGTTTCGGCAGTTCTCAATGCATTGCACATGTAACATAGACGCCATTTCTTGTTACATTTTAACCTGCTGCGTGTTGCATTCACAGCAGCATGGGCATAGAAAAAACACTGCATACCATTCACCACTTAGAAAAAGTGCTCTCTGTGTGTGACACACAGGCGAGTAAAATATATATATATATATATATTTAAATTTACTCAAACAATTTAAACATATACAATTCAAAATGCATCACAGAAATAAATCATCGAGTCTTGAAATTGTAAATTTTAAAATAAATAGGTGTAACTGTTTTCTTGTGATAATCCATTGACTTAATTCATTGACCTAATTCAGTCCAATGTACTTAAATTGCACCTTAACTTCACAGTATCTTTTTTCCCAAGTGGGTGACAACATGACAGTGAAATAGAACTCTCAAAAACAAAATATCTGAGCAACTTAAGTAGAAGAGAAACATACACATGTATATATTCCCTTATCGGCCCCTAAACTCAACCACCCTTAAGCCCTAAATATTCCCTTACCACCCAGTACTCCTGCCCACTGTTAAACCCTAAATTTATTTTTACCATGCAATACCCTTACCCACCCCTAAACCCTAAAAATACCCTTACCACCCAATACCCTTACAAACCCCTAAACCCTATTAACGCCCTTGCCACTCAATACCCCACCCACTCCTATACCCTAAAAACACCTTTACCATCCAATACCCCTACCGACACGTAGACCCTAAAAACACCCTTTACCACCTGATACCCTTACCCACCCCTAAACCCTAAAAACACCCTTACCACCCAATTTCCTTACCCACCCCTAGACCCTAAAAACACCCTTACCACCCAATACCCTTACTCACCCTAAACCCTAAAAATACCCTTACCAACAAAACCCGTACCCACCCCTAAAGCCTAAAAATACCCTTACCACCCAATACCCTTACCCACCCCTAAACTTTTAAAATGATCTTACCCTATTTCCTAATATATATTGCCTACTGGCGGTCACCAGTAGGTAGTTATAGTTAGGACCTGGTTTCCATAGACAAATCGTTTTAGTTTTGTTAATGACATTTGCACCGTGTGACGAATCTTCACTAAATTTTACAAACATTTGTGTACAACTCACTTAAGCTGATGTCTGGAAAGTTTTGGGGTAGTTAGTCAAGCGGGGGCCGAGAAAACGGGGGTCCCAAAACGTGTTTTCCCCATGCAATTTCCCATAGGGATTTTAGACGTGACTACAGCCCGAACCACGGAACGGAATTAGACCAAATATTGCAGAAAGCTAGCTCTTGGTCTTGGAAGAGCCCATTTTGTAATTTGGTGTAAATCTCTTCAGTAGTTTTGGAGTTCTTAAAAAAGAGACTTATAGATATCTAGGGACGTGAATCCTCCACAGATCTGACAGATCTCTATATGAGATCTGAATGGCTGCCAACACGTCATTCAAGAAGTGTTGGCAGCCATCTTAAGACTCGGACTCAGCCAAGTCCCAAGATTATTTTTTTTAAAAACAGAAGCGGGCAGGGTAGGAATACCCCTACCCCCTAGGCCTGGTGGTGGGGTCCTAGAAGAACCCCGCCGAGGGGCAAACATTTTTTTTATTTTAATTTGCTGTGAAATCACAGTGGATGCGCAAATCCGTAGTAAAAATAATTTAAAACAACAAGTGCCGTCTCCTACGCTTGTTTTTTTAATGGGCTCCCCGGACTTGGTGTATTATTAATATATTTGGAGGAGAAAGGCGCATGCAGCCCACCTCCTGGGCCATTTTTTGGCCCTGGGTATCCCATACCCTGGGGCCCGGCTGATATGCAAAATGGTTAGGGGGCGTGGCTCCCCTCCTGGTCCGAGTTCGGCCCCGGGGACCCCATCTCCCAGGGCCAGGCTCCTGCAATGTCCCGGGGTACCCACCCCTGGGACATAGCGTGTTTGCTCTCACTTGGCGGGAGCAATTTAAAGCTCCCGCCAAACAAAAGCAAACACTGAGTCCACTTCCAGCAGGCTGGACCATTAAAAATGCTCCCACCTGCTGGGAGCGGAATTTTCATCTGTTTCCCTGCCCACTGTGAAGCGGACAGGGAAACAGTTGAAGAAATTGATCCTCCACGCAGGGAGCAGCATTTCTTGCTGCTCCCTGCAGCGGGGCAATGCCATCTCCCGCTGGAGGCAGGAAGCTGGCTGGTACCCAAAAAGCACTGGAGCTCCCCCCGCGGCCCCCAACAACCAGGTACTGGTTGCCCTGGGTGGGACCAGGGCACCCACCATTGACTGACCAAGCACCATGGGATGGGGTCCCCGGGGCCAAAATTGGCCCAGGCAGGGGGCTTTGTGCCCCATGCGGCCCACATTATGCAGGCCTCGAGGGATGGGCTACCCAGAGCCAGTATTGACCCAGGGAGGGGGCTACATGCTCCCCTCCCAATTTAAAAAGGGACAGAGCGCCAGGGGATGGGGTCCCTGTGGCCAAATTGGCCTGAGGAGGGGGCCACATGTCCCCCCTCATTTTGACGGCAAGGCTCCGGGAGATGGGGGTTCTCAAGGCAGAAATTGGCCTTGGGAGGGGGGCTACATGCCCCCATCCCCATTTACTATATATGGATGGGCCCTGTGGTCCCCGAGGACTCGATCAGCCCGGGGAGGGGGGCTGCGTGTCCACCTTTCAGGTTGCCTGCATGTGGGGGGTTGGCCAAAGGCCAGGCTCTGCAGCTGGCGCCCTGCGGGCACAGCCAAAAGCTGTACATGGTGCGGGTTGGTTGACTGTAGGACGTAGCCACAGGCCAGGCCCTGGGGCCAGCCCCCCACCATTCACATCAAAAGTCCTTGCGCGGCGGGGATTGGATTAAGTTTGGTAATTAAATATTACTTAACGTTAAAAAAAAGTAGAAATTCACTGAAAAAACAAAAGGTTACAGGGAAGTTATAGTTAGGAAATAGAATTTTAAAAAACCTTTAGAAATTCACTAAAAAACAAAGGTTACAGGGACATTATAGTTAAGTTCAGATTTTACACACATTAAACCATAGAAATTCAGCAATTATAGCTATACTTATCTGAAGAAACTATAACTCCTGTCCTAAGGTAAACTATAAGTCGCACCCTTGCCATGCACTGCTAATTGCCCCACATATTACCTCAGTCCTGAAATCTTCTATGATCATTGATATCACTGTAACATTTTCAATAAAATTATTGATGAGAAAAGTGTGCATGGTGGGGCGTGAGTCATAGTTACCTTGGGACATGAGTTATAGTTTCTTCAGGTATGCACAACTGCTGAATTTCTATGTTTTTGTGCGTGTTAAATCTGAGCCTAACTATACTGACCCTGTAACCTTTGGTTTTTTAGTGAATATATAAAAAAGGGGTTTCACCTACCTGATATATACTTACATTTTCGTTGTAAAGGCATGCGTGGTAAAGACATATGCGTGGTAAAGACTTGCATGGCAAAGTCGATAGGTGGAAAAGGCATTGCGTGGTAAAGGAGGCGTGGTAAATGACGCATTGTAAAAACTGTATCCCGTTAATGTTTGATTTGTAGAGTGAGGCAGTAAGGTTATAAAGTTGTGACCTCTACTCACATTTCAGACCCCTTTTTGTAAACTCCATTATAATTAGGGATGGGCGGAATTTGCGTAGTCGTGCTACGCAAAGCTCCGCAAAACGGTAAAAAATCTCCGCGAGCACGCAAAAGTTCCGCGAACACGCGGAATTGCTTGTTCCGCCCGTTTGCGATGCTTTTTTCCTGTTCGCGAACGCTGTTTGCGTGCTCAGGGAGAAATATCTCGCGAACACGCATTTTGAAAGCACGAACAAGCAAAAAATTCCGCGAAGCCGCGGATCGCGGAATTTTGGGCAATTTCGCGTTCTCCGCGGAACGCGAAATTACCCAAATTCCGCAAATTCCGCGAGCGGAACGGAATTTACTGCCCAGGCCTAATTATAATACAGCCTTCAAAAAATATGTCGCACAAACGTTTTGTAATTGCCCTGCCTCCCTTTTTAAGTGGGAAGAACTCTCATTTCAAGGGTCCGCTGAACTGTTGCTGTGCCCACCATCGAATAAATGTGAATTTCTGACCGACAAGAATTTGTTCGTATGGATGAATGTACTTAATATTAATGTGAACATTTTATTTTTAAGGTGCGGTATTTGCAGATAACTCGGTCGAAGCAGACCCCATCGAAGATCTACATACGGAAAGTACGCAGAAACAGTTCCAAACGATCCTCTTACGCCTTTGCACATCAAGAGGGCTTTGGAGAGCTTATCACCTCTGGAAAGAACATGCGGTCTGATAATGTGCGCAAGAAAACAGAGAGTGTCAGCAGAGAGAGAACTGTAAAACTTTGAGTCAAGAGGTTTTGGCTAAGATCGCTCGGCATTTTAAACTGCGGTCATCATCACTTTATACTGTGTTTAGAATCTTTGAGAACTCAGTGAAACCAGTGCTGAGGAAGGCGGCTCCCTCACATAACCCAGTTTTCTCAAGAAGCAAGGAACTGAAAGCAAATGCGTATATTTTTATACACATTCAACGGAAACTCTACACCTCTGAGTAATGTGCATCAAAAAATAGCTCAAGTGTTTTACATAGATTGAATCATTGGTTGTCTTTCAACTCAGAACTCCATTCAAGATACAAGTAGACAGCTACTAATGGAAACAAGAGCAGTAACATTTTGGAAGAAATTATTGTTCCCAATTTTGCCTGAATATATGTTTCTAAAGTACTACTAGAGTGTGCTTTCTTTTTATAAAAAGTAAACTCCTTTTAATTCTGATCACTACTCTGTTACCACATCTGTGCTTCATCTTTCTGCATTTATACTGGGTTTTGTGTTTTTTAAAGTATCGAAGAATTTCTAGTATACTGCTCTTGAGTACAACTCTGCCAACGTGTGTGTTTTTCTTACGAGGTAATGAAGGAAGACGATCAAAGTGTAAGATGTCTTTTTCAGCTATAAAACGAATGTAGCACATAGAGAGTTGCAGTTACACCAGACCGGATAGTCTGGAGACTCTTCAGACCTGTTAGAAACAGATAAAGGAAAATGAGATCTTTTCACATTCTTCATAATGCTGTGATCAAGGATAGGCCTAGGTGGAATTTTGTTTACGGCGGAGAAATCTGAGTCATTTCATGTTAGTCTTTTGATGCTAAACTACCAGAAATCACGCAATTACACCAGTTCATGTAATTTTGCATAATCTGGCACAAAAATCCTACCACAGGAACACAGAAACAAAAAACTTAGTGAGTGCAAGCGGCTGCTACTGTTCGTGTTCAGTTGCACTTATCGATACTTCCATAGCGCAAAATGCATCCTCTGGTCCATTTTGAATGCAGAGGTGCATTTCGCGCTACGAAAATAGTACTCAATACTGGGTTGCGCTCTTTGTGTAATTTTGCGTAATCTTGCATAATTTTTCTGTAAATTCACGTAACTATGGAACTACAAATTAAGAGCAAACTAAGCCCAGCCCTAACCAAGTCTATCGCCCATACATACATTAAAAAATAAACCAACATGCGTGAAAACAGAAAACCATGCAACATTTATGAGTTGAAAAAGAATGCTCACATGAGCGTGGAAGGTCGCCTTACCCTAATTCTGAAATGAAGGTCCCCATGGAGAGCACGGCCCTCGTGTCCCGCATGTTAAACTCTGCAGTGAATAATCACACGTTGAAAACAATGTAGCTGCAACTCGGATAAGGCTCAAGCGGCTGGCTGTTCAGTGAGCATAGCAAAGTACCGAAGCTGTGCCAGTGGGCTTAGATGGATTTACAAAGCTAGCACAAATAAGGCAGTGGGAGACACTACTTAGGTAATAGAATGCTTACTCAACATTAAAGAAATGAAAAATATACAAAAACTCTGTAACATAGTAATAAACAAAGAAAAATCAGGTTATATCAATTGTCCATAGGTACCTAACTATAATAGAAAAAAACAACCAATAATTCCAGAAATTATAATTTAGTCAACTCAGAAGAGATATCGGAAAACTTGATAATCAAAACACATGATTACAATGAACAAATTAATCAAATCATCAAAAATAACCCCACAAACAAAATCACCCCAAAAAGTCGTTAAAAGCAAGGTCTTTGTGGTAGAACAAAGGTCTTCAATAAATAGGTGAAAGTATGTCCAAGCATTCCTCCTGTGAAGCCATGCCACTACAGACAATAAAAACACTGATGCACGTTTCAGTGGATAGCCTCAAATTATCCATCCACCTTCATCAGGACTAAAAATAGATTAAGGTCATAGACAATCATTCTCATAATTAGGAATTACTGGGGTCTATCAAAAAGAAAATACACAGAATAACAGATATATTTCAACAACAAATATACCGTAAAAAAATTAAAACTTATACTGTAAGGCATTCCTACATTTTCATTTCAACATAATTCATTAGCACATCAATATTCAATAAGAAAACCCTTTGAAAACTTTTCCAGTACAACCAAGAAGAAAAGCTTTTATAACAATCCATTATACAATATTAACAGAAAACCATTTCTTAGCAACCCATTGCATATTTACTTAATGATATAACACAAATAACAAGGTGATGGATGGAATGGTTGAATTGATCTCAGCCACTGGCAGTCGGTCATGGCCGTATCCCAATCCATCATTTTTTTGCCCACTATGCTACCCCAGTTTGCACCCAGCTATATGCAAATCAGTCTTGACCCTGCTCCCCATGGGAACAGTTCAGCCCGAACTGCCAGGCCAGGTCCTCCCTGGCCCGGAAACAAGTATCCTCAGACTGGTTTCGGGGTATCAGCCAGGCTAGCTTGAATCCAGTGCCACAGAGAGCTTGGGCATGTTTGGGCATAACCGGTACACTTAGGGCGGTAAATGCAAAAACAACAAGGTGATGGATGGAATGCTGGAATTAATCTCAGCCACTGGCAATCCTTCGGGTTCGCATCCCAACCCATAATTTTTTTGCCCACCATGAGACCCCCAGTTTGGTCCCAACCATATGCAAATCATGCTTGACTGTGCTCCCCATGGGATCAGTCCAGCCCAAACTGCCATGCCAGGTCTTCCCTGGACCGGAAACAAGCATCCTGTGACCGGTTTCGGAGTATAACCCCTCACCAGCCAGGCTAACTTAAATCCAGTGGCACAGTGAGCCCGGGACCCACGTCTGGGCATACCTGGCACACTTAGGGCAGCAAATGCAAAAACAACAAGGTGATGGATGAAATGCTTAAATAATCTCAGCCACTGGCAATAACTCGGGCCGCATCCCAATCCATCTTTTTATTGTCCACCATGCCACCCCAGTTTGGACTCCACCATATGCAAGTCAATTTTGACCCTGCTCTCCATAAGAACAGTACAGCCCGAACTACCAAGTAAGGTCTTCCCTGGACCAAAAACAAGCATCCTGGGACCGGTTTTGGGTATCACCCCTCAACTGTGACACAGTGATATGACACGTCAGATCTACAAGAATCGTTGGAGATATGTTACTAATTGCTAGTAGGTATAGTTAGGACCTGGTTTTCATTGGAAGAGCATTTTTTCATTTGCCAGTAGTTTTGGCGCAGTTTGACAAACTTCATGACATTTTCACACTGATATGACGCTCGCTTCAGCTGCTGTCTTGAAAGTTTCAGGGTGATCCGTGAAGCAGGGCCCGAGAACCAGGGAGTGCTTAAAAGCGCGTTTTCCCCATGTTTATTCCCAAAGGATCTTTAGACATGTCCCCTCCTGTTACCTCCACTATGTCCCACACAGCTGGATTGCTAAGAGGTCTTCGGAGCCCAGGCCCCCTTTCTCCACCAGTCTACAAAAATGCCTCCTAGCGCACTACTGGTTGGGGGATGAAATCCACTGTACTCCTGAGGGACCTTGGGGGCCAAGAAGACCTCCTGGTACCTTCAGTAAGTCCTACAAAGCGGGATTCCTGAGAGCTGGTCAGAGGCCAAGCCCCCTTTCTCCATCACTCTGCAAACGTGACTACAACTTAAAAAACTGCAGAAATTCTCCTAAAAAACCAAAGGCTTAAAGGACAATATAGTTAGGAATTGGCATTTCAAAAACCTTAGAAATACACATAAAAAACCAAAGGTTACAGGGACATTATAGTTAGGCTCAGGATTCACTCGTACAAAACCAGTGAAATTCTGCAATTATAATTGTCACTGACCATGTCATGAGTGATGTAATATGTGAGGTCATAAGCAGTGCATTGCGGGGGCGCGAGTTATAGTAAGCTCACTAACTATAACTGCCGAATTTCACTGGTTGTGTACAAGCGAAATCTGAGCCTAGCTAGAACGTCCATTTAACCTTTGGTTTTTCATGTGAATATATATATATATATATATGCTTCACTGTCTTCTTTTTTGCTTCCACAACGAAAACTCACGGCACCATAGACAGCAGGTGTCTTCTTTTTTTCTTTTTATTAGTTACACCATAGTGCAGACACACAGTTGGACGGTCTAGGCGTTTCGGATCCCAGCCTTCTACTGGATCATAGAGTCCCTGTGGCTAGAACGTCTTTTAAAAGTGCTCTTGTGCATTAACCCCTCATTACTTTCCATTGCAATGTATTGCTAGACTGCTAGTCTTCATTCTCACTTATTGGTAACATTTCAGAGCCGTGTTGTATGTAAATGTAAAGTACATTAAAATTCATTTCAACATGTTCCTAGTTTACAACAATAAAAAGTTGGCATAAAGTGCAGGTGCATTTCCTATATATGTATCGAAATATATGCAAGAGTTTGTTGAAACAGTATCCAAACAGATAACTCCATGAGATGAATTATAAATATAATATAAAATCCCAAGAATACAAATATATTAAATTTATAAAGAATGTTTTTCCAAGTAAAACTCGTAATTAGAATTTATATTGAAGTGATAGGTTAAAAGCGGTGAAATAAAAGGGGGGAGATTCGTTTTATATTTTATGGTGATTCTCTATTTCCTCAATCATGATAAAAAAGTGTTATTCATATTTTAAAGCAATTCCTATTAAAACTTTCTCCCTCCCTTTTAGAATTCAAATTATTTGTAAAGTACAATATTTGATTTATTCACCATTACACCACCTTGGTTCTAAGGGAGTTCATCTGGAATTTTGTTCAATTTCCATAAGATTTTCTGTGTTATTTGTTGTAACTGTCAAAAACCCCTATACATATATACATAAAGTGCCAGTGCAAGGGCTTTCTAAGACCGATCTGTTCTGTTATATATACAATATTATGCCATTGGGTAGTTATAGCTAGGTCAGCTGTTCGATAGGAAAAGCGTTTTTTGTGTTGCTAATAATTTTTGCCCCATTTGACAAATCTCCACAAAACTTTCCAAAAAGGTGCAACCTTTTTACTAATTTATGCATGCAAAGTTTCAGGGTGATCCGTCGAGCGAGGGATGGAAAAAGGGGGGTTCCAACTCAAAATCGCCATGCATTTTCCATAGACTTCTTTAAACAGGGCTACAGCAAAAACTGCGGCACAGAATTTCACTAAATTTGGCAGGAAGCTGGATCTTGGTCAGCAGATTGTGCTCTTTGTGATTTGGTGTTAATCCATTCAGTAGTTTTTGGGAAATTAAGGTTATATAGATATCTGGATGGTTTGGTCTGTTAGAGGCTCAAGAGACCCTCACAGGAGCACTAATTTAAAAATGTGGTATTCTGATGTGCCCAGGGAACTTTTTTTTCCCTTGGGCCAATTTGCTGACTCTTGCGGGAGCGAGCGCTCTGATTGGCTGCCAGCAACATCAACATTTTTTTGCTGGCAGCCATTACAGGATTCGGGGACTTAGTCCCCGTCCTAAACTTGTAGAAAGAAAAAAAGATATAAGGGGACAGGGTGGGGATACCATGCCACCCAGGGCCCATTGGAGGGACCCAGATGGACCCGCTACATGGGAGCAAACACAAAGTCTGCTCCCATCCGGGGGGAGCTTTAAAAATGCTCCTGCTGGCTGGGAGCAGACTTTCTATCTGTTTCCCTGCCCCCACTGATGCTGGCAGGGAAACAGATCAAAATATTGCTCCCACCCAGAGGGAGCAATGCGTGCTCCCACTGCATGCCGGTTGCCGGCTGGGGCCGCTGCGGGGTTGGGGCTCCCCCTGCGGCCCCTGCAGTGAGTGTACAGGGTGTCCACCTGGGCACCCACCTTTCAGTAATGTGGGCCCTGGGGGATGGGGTCTCAGGGGCAGATAATGGTTCAAGGAGGGTGGGGGCACGTGGTCCACTCCCCTTTATTTTAAGTAGTGGCCCTAGGCGATGGGGTCCCCAGGGCGCAATAAGGCTCGGGGAGGGGGGCCACATGGCATTCAGCATGCGAACAGGAAAGATTGTCCCTACTTTGAGGAAAGCACAAAGGTACCACACTGCCCATTCACTCCTGATTTCTGTGGAGTTGCTCTTTGATGTACGCCTCAGGTGTTCTCAGTTTTTCAAACCAGTCTTGTTTGTGAGACATAGCCTCCAACTAGGTCAGGTTGCTACACTTGTCCTGGGGAAGAACCTGCTAAATGTTATCTGTGGAGTTGAAACATTGATCAATTCATCTCAACCACATGTTCATTGAAACCCTTTCCTTTAACTATACTGTGATGAGATTTTGAGGATAGTGAAACAGAATGCTTACAATGTTAAGTATGAGCGAACTAAAGTGACAAGGCTTGATGAAGTACTCTTGTACGAGAAACAAAGTAGCAAGGACACGTGATCCTAACAAGAACATGAAGGTAAGTCAAGTGATACAGGACTACAAGTAGATCAAAACAGTTTATAAATCTATTGACCTAAGGATCATCAAAAAATATATTTACCACTGTTTATGAGTGACATAAAGAAGAAAACGCATGATGCATAGATGTGATATTACAAAAAGAATCTGATCTTGTAAATATAGGGCAAAACAACACATTTATCAATATTATGAATAAAGTAAACTAGCCATTAAACCAGAAGTGATAAGACACCAAAAGGAGTATACCTTAACTAATAAACAACCACGCACTCTGCACTCTTGTTCGATAAATAGCAGCGAGTGGAAATCACGGTGAACAGTGTGGCCAAGCAACATAGTTCGGATTCAGTAGGCAGGACAATGAGTCTGGTGGGAAAGATTGTGCTGACAGTAAAATACCCTTATATAGACTAACAATAGTCCAACGGGAATAACCTCTTGGCTATACACTGTCCAGTGTCTGTTTACATCCTGGAAAGAAACTTGGAAAAATTGTGCAACATATATCTTAAGTGTAGAAAAATGAGGTGCCAACTGTATCAAATGCGTGACTGCAAAACTTAAGGTCTGCAAATCGGAAGAATAAAAAATCATGAGACCTCATAAGGGAAACTGAGTTTAGCACCACGCTGCCACCTCAGAATGAACTTACGAGGCATAAGTCTAGACGGCATCGCTCCTAAACATGCGACTCACCACATTAAAATAAAGAATAGATGCTGATATGCAGAAGTGCAAAAATGTATACAAATGTGCAAATATGCCAAAGAGGCGTCTAAAAACCACTACACAGTCAGACTATGGGGGCACAGAAACAAGTAGATTTGTCTGCAGAAAATCCTCATAGGAGTGTTAAAGGCCTGTGGAGGTAAATAACAGGTCCAAATGCTACTCAAAATGCTAAAAAAAAAATGAAGAGATCCTGTTATTTATTTTGGAATAATAGTGTTTCAGGAGATGTTCTCATTTAATCCTGCAATGTGTGCTCTCAGAGTAAAAATCCAGAAAACTTCTGGAGCTAGACATCTGGGCAGCAAATTATTGCATCTAGCATCCCAAATATTCCTTTCAATGATGACCTATTTTAGATCCTATTCATGGTGCATGCATTCTAAGCCATGAACTAAGGGGGCTGTTATTTTCTTATTGCTGATTTATAATCTGAGAACCGAGTCTGCATTTCTCTCCACATTTCTCCAACATAGCCTTTCCCACAGGGATTGATAATCAGATAGACAATATTACTTGAAGGACAATCTGTCATAGTATTTAAGACAATATCCTTTTCATGAAATAGTATTCGCTTAGTCTCTATCACAGCTTGACAAGCTTGACAATTACCGCACTGTAAAATTCCTACAAGAGGACTAGTGTTCATTTTTCACACATTGAAGGCATTAATCAGTTTGTCTTTTAATTCTTTATTACTGTGATATGCAAAAATAGGTTTTTGCAATGGCATTTCTCCTTCTATATTCAGGATATGGTAGTTGGATTTGGCCCCTTCTGTAGGATCATCACCAGACATTTTGCCTTCGTCTTCCTATTTTTTTTGCTGAATTCCTTTTTGTTGACCTTAGGACTCTGTGCACTTTACCACTGCTAACCAGTGCGAACGTGCTTGTGCTCTCTCCTTAAAACATGTTAGAATTGGCTTATACCCAAATGCATTTTTAATTTACTTGTAAGTCCCCAGTAAATTGGCACTACATGCACCCAGGGCCTGTAAATTAAATGCTACTAGTGGGTCTGCAGCACGGATTGTGCCACCCACTTAAGTAGCCCTTTAAAACATGTCTCAGGCCTGCCATTGCAGCCTGTGTGTGCAGTTTCTAACTGCCATGTCGACCTGGCAAAATAAACATTTTGCCAGGCCCAAACCTTCCCTTTTTATACATATGTCACCCCTAGGGTAGGCCCTAGACAGCCCAGATGGCAGGGTGCAGTGTATTTAAAAGGCAGGGCATGTACAATTAAGTTTTACATGTCCTGGTAGTGAAAAACTCTTACATTCATTTATCATTACTGTAAGGCCTACATCTCCCATAGGAAAGCATTGGAGTTACCTTATTAGACTCTATGAATATAATTTCCAAATCAGAGCAGGTAACCAGTTCATGTTTGGTGTCTCTGGAATTGGAATTTAAACCCCAACTAATGGTGATGTCGGATTTTAAATTACGAATTTGAAAAGGCCACTTTTGGCAAGTTGGCATTTTTGTGCCTTAGCCATTTGGCGCCTGCAGCCTGTCTCTGGGTCACATGACTGGGTGTGGGTGACAATTGGGCTTTGTGTATTCCTCCTAGACTGCCACACACAATAGGGAGCTTGGGTGTGACTTGATGGGCCATCACTGGCAGGATTGGAGGGAGGAGCTGGGCACAGCCCCACTTACACCTAAATAAGCTGTGTCCTGCCTCCACACAAATTGCTGAATACCCCCTGTAGTTAGTCTGGAGCCAGGACAAGGGGGGCAGGATGCCTGAGGACTTCAAAGGGAAACCTCTAGAAGCTTCTCGGACACTTCAAAGGCACAACTGGGTATAAATACTGGACCTCAGCCACCACCATTTCAGTACACTTCTGGACCTGTGGATACTCTGCCAGGAAGGATGACTGCTGTGCTGCTGAAAGGACTGCCACTCTGCTGGACTGCTGGTCTGAATGAACTGCCTGCTGCTCTCTTGCATAGGGAAGAAGAACTGGACCTACAACTTCATCTTGAACCCAGGACCACAGAGTGACTCCAAGGGCTAGTCCGCTGGCCTCCTGATCTGAGCCTCAGAGACCTAAAAGGCCCCCCAACATCCTGCACAACCTCTGGACTTAGCTGCAGCAGGTTCCTGACCCCTAAGTGGTGCCTTTCTGGTCCTGGTCCTGGTCACGGCCACTGAATTCAAGCTTTTGGGCTCTTTATGACTGTGAACAGGCCCTCGCACATGGGGCCGCCAACGCAAGCTCCAGTAATGCCTGTCCGCATAGCTGCCCACCTCTTCGCCCTTCACCGACAGCCTCCCACAATGCTTTTCCAGCTCCTCATAGCCCTCTACAATGTGAACTGGACTCTTGGCACGAACTTGAGAAGGTAAAACTTCAGTTTGCCCAACCTGGTGACTTTATCCGATCTGCACTCCAGCGCAGTCAGCCTGAAAGTGTGACTTTGACCCGGTCCCGCGCGACCAAATATCCTAAATTGGCGCTTTTTTTCACTAAATTCTTTAAAAATTCATATATCCAGTTCTACTTGTTGGATTTTGTTGTTTTGGTCTTGTTTTATTTATTAAAGTTTGATCTAGTTTTCTAACCTGTGGGATCCTTTTTTATTTTTTATTTTTATTAAATGCTTTTAATCATGCAATTGCCTGGTGTCAAAACAGACAAATATACATAGCCAATAACTCCATAGTTCTTTAGAGAAATAATCTAAGCAATACTTCATCAATACATTATCAGACATAGCAGCGAAAGCCTTAGTTTCATAATCAAACAAATAACCAAAAAAGAAAAAAATATTACCATGAGCACAAATAAAAATACAGCATGGGTCTGAGTCATCCATCTACATCACTAGCCTAGCTAGAACCCATATTTATGACACATAATAAACAACATAGAGAGAAAAGGCTTCAGATATTATATCCTTACACCTGGGCTGTCCTTGGGTTAACCACATCCCTTCGGACATCTGACCTGAACATGGAGATGGGTCTGCACCACACAACCAGCACCTTAAATACAAATATGCTTAACTTGCGGGCCTGGAATCCCAGCAGACCATGACCCCAAATCTAAAATACCTCCCTAAGCTTTACCCTCCTGACCGCTCCATCCAGGTGTAACCGGGGCCCATATTCTGCATCCCCAACTCTTTTTCCTAGACCCTTTAAGTGCATACAGAGAAACGTCCATGATCTAGATTGCTAGCAGACTTGCTGTCCAGGTTGCAAAGGTGGGAGGTAAGGACATGACCACTGGTTCGTGATGCAAATTGGAGCGACTGACATAGCCACAAATAATAAATATGCCTCATGCCTCACCATTTCATTATTGCCCATATTACCGTTTGCTCCCAAAATCATCAATACAGGAGTAATTTGAATCTGTGCCTCTTTAATTAATCCCCAAAACCTCCCAATCTCCTGCAAAAAATCATGTAATTTGGGACATGAAAAAAGCATATGGAGACTATCTGCCAGCTGAACACCACACCTATTGCATTTCCCCCCAAATCTACCTCCCCATTTCGCAACCTTTGCAGGAGTATGATATAAGTTTAAAACTGTCATAAAGTGCTCGCTTTTCAAACTGGCTGTTAGAAGGACCCTGTTATCTAGCTCCAAGGAATGCTGAACATAGGGTCCCTCCACCCCTAATCTAGTCTCCTATTTGGCGTTTTGTACCTTCACATCATCTAATAGATCCTGTAACAATTACTGATATATTATACCATTTGTGGGATCCTTTTTGTGTGATGGTTTTACTGTGTTACTGTTTGAAGTGTTGCACAAATACTTTATACGTTGCCTCCAAGTTAAGCCTGATTGCTCTGTGCCAAGCTACCAAGGGATTAAGCACACGTTAATTTGGGATTTCCTTGTGCCTTACCCTGACAAGGATTGTGGTTGCTGCTTGACCAGGGCTCACCCCCCAGTAAACCAACAGCCCAATTTCTCACAGACGTGATCAGCTGCTTGGTGCAATTTGAGATATTATAATTAGTGACAAAGTCGATGTCAAAATAGTTTTTAGGTCTGTTCTGTTAAAAAAGACAATTTCTGTCATAAAACCTAGCTTGTTTGAATGAGTGATTCACCAGTCGCTTAGGATAATATCGCTTGCGTAGTTTATTTTTGAGTGTGCCATTGTCAGAATGTTTAACAAAATCATTCATGTTAGAATAATATTCATCCGCAAAAAGAGGAATTGCCCAAAAGGCAATGCTTCTTCCTGGCTATTAGGGTGGAAGTTCAAAAAGTGTGACAGGGTGCTACGTGCTGTAGGTTTCGTGAAGAGTTCTACTGATAGACTACTCTCATGCACAAAGATCCAAATATCAAGGAAGTCTACCTTTGAGCGACTTTTTTTGGAAGTGAATCACAGGTTAACATCACCAATATTAGTCCTCATCCAGAACTTGTTCAACTATTCCTTGGGTCCTTTCCTGACAAAAATGAGATCATCGATATATCTGGACCAATGTAATAGGTTCTTTAAGAATGGAGTTGTTGTATTATACATGTATTCCTCATCAAAGGCTGCCACTTACAAATTCACTATGCTTGGAGCACAGGTGGCTTCCATGCCAGTACATAATGTAGTTGTTCTGTGACACAATATCCACACATTTGGTAACAAAATCAATAGGAAGGGATTCAGATTGCGTAGGGAGTGTATGGTGCATAACCTCTTGCGCTTCTTAATGATGAATATTTGTATACAGCAAATCCATAGCAATTACAAAGCAAGACATAGCTGTCACTGTTAAATGGTAAATTCTCAGTTTTCTTCATCATATCCACGGTACCTTAAATCTAGGATTTTCGTTCGTTTACAGTGGAATGCAGTAAAGTATTGCCTCACAGAATTCATGTTTCTCTAGTGCTGTGGAAGTAATACTTAGGATCTGGGCAGCCAGATCTCTTTGTTTATTAGAGCTTACTTTTTCATAATTGTTCGAGATTTCTAACATTAACGCCATCTTCCGATTATATTCAACGGTGTCTCAAATCACTATACCACAACCTTTGTTTCTTGGTTTAGTAGTTCTCTATCATGTTACAAAGACTGTAATGCCTGATATTCATCAAAAGGAACATTATGCCATATTTTGGGCACATGTTTAGGGCCTGGGTCAGGTCTTTAAAAATGACCTTTTCAGGGATTGCCACTTCAGGTCTAACCATATCAAGAGATGTATTGAATCTATAGAGCGGCTTGAGATGAGACCGGTACATTTCTTGACTTAGTTCAACTGGGTGATTCAATAAAAACTTTTCAGTCTAATAATACTAAACATGCTGACATATATTCACCCCACAAGATAGCACAAAAGAAAGACATCTTTTCAGAATAGATTGCTCTGCTAGGGTAAGCACTCTGCTGAACAAATTAAATATAGTGATTGCTAAAATACCTAGTTTCCAGTATCTTTAATTGTTGATCCGAATTTACTCCTGTTTGTCTTGTTGGCCTCTGAACCATCCCCCTCTCAAGTTCCTGTGCATCCTTCCCCTTGGTTTCCGATGGTGGTAGTATATATAGGGAGCCTAAACAGAGACTGAGGGACCAGGAGTCTGTGCTTGGATAGTGAAGCTTGAGCTTCTCTCTCTGAACTCTGAACAATGTGGAAGGTTGTTCCCACTGGAGAAGCCCTCACCCTTTGCCAACAAAGTTGTGTCAGAAAACATAGCAACTTTACTTGGTCTAATATTGTGATCTGGTGGGAGGGTTATGTTACTTTGCTTTAGTGTATAGAAATTATTCAAGAAGTAGGGCTTAACCTTTTTCTTCAGAGAAATTTCTTAAATCTTTCCTCAGAGTATCCGTTTAAGTAATTAGTCATCAAATCTCTGAAATTCTGTATTAATATCTTCTAGTTTATTTTTACTTTCTTCAAATGAAGATTGGTTCTTTAGATTCTCTTCTAACTCTTGTATCTCTGGTCAACGTAAGTTCTATTTCCCTGGCAGTTCCTATTATTAGTATTCAGTCACAAGAGCAACGATTAGGTATTAATGTCCATTTCTGGGGGGGCCCCAGAGTGCTTGGCTCCCAGATGGCTACACATTTGTGAGAAGTGAGACTCCTCGTGCCGGACCAGTAGTCTCCTTAGACACCTGGCTATCACAAGCCCATTATAGCCCATCTGACTGTCTGCCATGTAGGGAGAAACCCCGAGGAGAGGCTGATGCATGGTATCGAGATCCGTGGCTGATTACAGCAGTTGGGTCCCCTGTTATGTTTCATATAGGTACCCTAACATAGGCCCGGGTAACATCATACCCCTGCACCTACATTACCTCCCCTACACTACACTGTAACAAGCCTTTTTAGGATTGAACCTTTACCTAGTTCTAGTCCTGGGTGCAGAAGGAGGGTTTCTCCTGAACAATAGAGTCCTATAACTCCCTCAATAGACTCACACAGTATGAATAGATATTCATAAGGGTTCTTAGAAACCAGGCTGAGGCTACACCACCTTCCTCTCCACATCTACGTACACGGTTCATCCCATACGTCATCCTCAAATCCAACAATGGCTAATACAAGCAACAAGGGACAAAGGAGCCCTAGATACTTTTTGTATAAACATAGCACCTCTTGCTAGTGTTAGTCAGAGGGAACCGAGACTTCCATGCCGACACACTGACCAGAGACGCTGAGGCTCCTGCATGCAGACGCTCCAGCTGACAGTGGTCTGAACATCCCTCGCGGGGTGTCCAGCTCGAGACCAAGAGGGGCTCCTACATTCTTACTTCAGGTAATGGGGTTCGACTAAATCCTAGAGGGATTCTTGGCTTCACACTTACTCACATGCTAGGTACACTTAGGTACATCTAGATAGGCATCGTAGGAGTATGTGCTTTCTTTTATCACTGCATTTTATATTCATGTATTTATTCATGCGTAGTGCAAGATGGTAGAACTGTACTATCCATTTATATTCATAGTGCTAATCATATATCTCTGCTACTGTCTAATGGTTGTTGCAGCTCATAAATTCTACACGAGAATAACAACTGTTCAATAAACCTTTTATTGAAACGCCCAGGCTGTTTATTCTGTGTATCTCTGAGACGAGATAAGTGAGCACAAGAGACTGAGCAAAAAGTAGTACATTGTTTCCACGATTTTGAGGGATCAGGGTTGTCATGTTCTGAGGTTGCCAGAAACTATTCTCTCCCCGATAAGAGGAGACACTAGTGGCACTGTGAGCTAGCTTATGCAAAGAGGCTAACATTCTCGGTGGGGGTGCTCAGAATAAGTCTGCCACCAAACCCACAGTTTGTTATCCGAACGCACAGGTCCTGTATGGGTAATATAGCAACTACACGACATGGCGCCACCAACGATGGTTGGGCTCTTATTTAACAGTAGAATCTGAATAGTTCAGTCATGCTATTCTCAGAGACCCCTACTCACAAAACACCAGAGACATCTGGAGTGGGTGGGCACAAAACTCCGCCACAGCTGAGTAGGCGAGATATCCTATTTATTGGCTGTTGGTTAATCAAGCTTGAAGGACATTTTGTTCCTAAAATTGTGCATAACACCGTATCATAGTTCCCTTGAACAAAACTTCTCCTTTTACAAAATGACTGAGGAAGATAACCCAGTGGTGGCTAGACACCTCTCAGACGAGGAAGAAGATGGAAATGCAATACAAATTACACAAAAATTCAGACGCACTATCACCCTGAAACTATTGGAATATGGCTTAGCACCTAGGGGTGGCTTAGTAGCGTTCTTGATTGAGGCACACGAATCAAACAAAACAGATATTTTATTTGTGGGTTACATTCCCAACAGCAAATGCAATAACACAGACATTTCACTACTATATAGAAGGAGATGCACCACAGGAATATGGTCCTTGTGAGGACATAGAAATTTTACTTACCAGGAACACCAGTACTGGTTTAAAGGCGCCCTACCCCATATAAGAAACAGAGTAAGATTAGGTCCGCTCGGAGGAGACGGTGCAACATGGCCAATATTAGCGGCCTACACACCACATCCGGACATTGACACAATGCCACAGGCAGACTTACTCTTACAACACAAGGATTTAATTAAAATCTACAGAAACCTGACGCAATACGTCATGAGGACTTTCACAGTCCAACCAACATGAGTTGCAACAAATGGAACTCAAATTCAGGGTACAGCAACTAAAATTACACCACAAACATTACACGCGGTAATGGGCAAAATGCCCACAAAACGTGAACAAATGCCATTCTGGGTAGCTCAGAAAATAACTCGGCTAGAGGCAGTATTTCCGAATACTACCCCATTTGAAAAACACAGAATGCTAACAATCTGCTTGCCCATGGGGATAACACCACAAGTAGAGGACTGCACCTCTTGGGGTACAGTCTTTGCTGCCATATATACCAGAACACATGGTATTCCTTCATTAGCAGCAGTACCTGATGTATTGAGACAAATACAAAACGAGTACGGAGCAGAACCTGCCCTGAACTTGGGGATGAAGTTATTAAATAACTATGACCAGGTATCAGCCATAATACTAGCTAATATTAAAGGGGAAGCAGCTTCGGTGGCAATCCGCCAACGCCTAAGGGAGTTCAGTCCGTTGGATCAGCAACACGAACTACCCAAAATAATTGAAACTGCGTATGCAGAACTAGGCAGAGACAGTTTGGGTGGGAAAGCATTAAAACCACAACTGATGGGCAGGCCTGAAAAAGACACTACCAAGCAGACACCTGCTTCCAGAGGTAGATCTCCTCCACAGGAGCCCTCTGAAAAGAGGTATAACCTCAGGAATAGGGATAATATTAGGAAACCTGACAGGTATCAGGATACTGATACACGTTCCTCTCGTTCCTTTCAGGGCTCGACGAAAAACTCCGAGAGAGAAGGACGGTCAGAACACAAAGAAGAGCGTACGAAGTCCAGAGACAAGCAACACGCTCAAGACTATACTTCCAAAAAAGAAGACAAACCAAAATCAAAACCTCAGTTTAAGAAGAAGAAAGTTGCAGGCATAAAGATCAGACATGCCCAGAATTCTGAGGACGCAGTTTTTGAACAGGGAATGGGCTCTGACGATGCTAGAAAGTGCGGCAGAAGTAACAATAGCTCGCCAGAACCGGAAGGAATTTCTGATGACAGCGGACTTGAATGATTACATCACAGTGGAAACACCAGACACCAGGGTGAGTGTCCCACATAAGTTACACAAAATAACACTCTAAATGGAGGGGGACAAGCCCAGGAAAGTTAAAGGTCTCTTTTGGGAAAATCTGTCATCTGGTTATGACATCCTATTAGCAGAACAAGATTGGCCGCCAACATTCGTTATGGAGTGCCCCAGGGGAGAAACTGTAATTTTTCCATCATTCTCCGACCATGTTCCCATACATTTTAAACATGCATATGCACAGGAGTGGGCGGTTGCCCTAGCACCAGCATTGTACAAAAATCAAGCCGGTTGGGATGAGGATTCAACCCGCCACATGATCCCGTTAAAAGTTTCACCAAATGCTCAGAGGCAATACCCAATAAAGCAAGAAGCTAAAAAACAGGTCAGGGAGATCTTAGATCAACTTGAATACCAAGGGGTGATTGAAACATGCACCTCACCAATGAACAACCCTTTGTTTCCTGTATCAGAACCGGACAACACATATCGTCTAGTCTTAGATTACAGACATTTAAACTCGTGCACAAAGACATTCGCTGTCCAAAATGCACACAGTGCCGCATTAATGAATAACATTGTGCGGAAAAAATACAAAACAATGCTAGACATCTCAAATGGATTTTTCTGCTAAAATATAGCGCCTGAAAGCAGGTATTTGACCGCATTCTCAGCGTTGGGGTCCCAGCGGCAATTTTGTCGTCTCCCCCAGGGGTATAAGAACAGCCCGGGGGTATTCTCAGCAAAAGTAACAGAGTTACTCCAAAATTTTGATGAGGAAGCATTGTCCTATGTGGATGATATTTATCTGACAGACGATGACTTAAAAAAGCACTTGACCAGGGTGAGCACCATTATCATGGGATTCGCCTCTGAGGGCTACAAATTTAATTTTAAGAAATCTAAAATAGCCCACCTCAATGTCCTGTTTTTAGGATATGAGCTTTCAAGTGAAGGGGAAAGCCTGGCAGCTAACTTTTTAGAAAAGTGTGCGTTGCTCCAACCACCAAAATCATTAAAAAATCTACAATCAATACTGGGATTCCTAAATTTCGGCAGAACATACATTTTAGATTACGCAGAAAAAGTAAAACCTTTCTAAGAACTAATAAAACCAGACTTTTCAGTCAAACATTGGACATAGGAACATTCAAATATCCTACGTTCATTATAAGAAGACATGATTGCTTCCAAACACTTACAGACACGCGTAAACGCACACAACTTGGTGATCCGTGTAATAGCGGGTCAATGCGGGTACACCTATTTAACCTTCAATGAAGGCGAAACAGTACCGATCGCATACAAATCACACCTGTACACAAACGCAGAAATGCATTTTACTTCAACAGAAAAAATCCTGACAGCAGTTCAGACTGCTGTAGCAAGAGAAAGAGCACTGGCTCAGGGGAAACACATAATTGTCGTAACCCCGGTACCAGCTTTAGAAGCTGTTACAAAGGCTAGCATTCCGAATGCAAAAGCTTGACATCCGAGGTGGATACAATGGGCTAATTCTCTTACTGCAACGGGCGTTGAATACAGATTTGATCCAAGTCTAAAAACACAAGCATTTCTGCAATATGAACAAGAATATCCTCTACCAAATGAAATTTTGCCTCTAGATCAGTACGAGTATATTATTTACACTGATGGATCTGCTCAACCGGCCATAGGGAGTAAGCAACAATACAGCGCAGCGTGTGCAATCGTTAAAGGTTGCATGCAAGATGGAAAGTTCCATCCTAGTTGCACCAAAACGCAATCTCTAGGAGACTGCACGGCTCAGTTGGCAGAGCTAAAAGCACTGATACTGGCACTTGTGAATACGGATCACGAATTACCCACACTAATTGTGTGTAACTCCTTTTACTGTGTACAGTCATACAATGAGTATTTACATCATTGGGAACTAAACGGGTTTAAAGATGCAAAAGGTGGCACAATTAAGCATAAAATGCTATGGGAACAGGTAGTGGAGTTGAAAAACGACCTACCAAGGGCTCACGTGACACTCACACTGAGTCATCAGCGTGATGGCGTTCACGTTGAAGGGAATTCATTGGCTGACCAAGCCACAAAGGGGGCTGTGCGAACGGCTTCCGTAGCTGCAATCAACCGTTCAAAAACGAGGATAGACTGTGAAATTATGGTCGCTGTCATTGCTTCAAGCAAAAACAGCAGAGCAGTACCAAAGAAATTTCCACTCAAGTACTCCTACAAGTTAGATGTAAACAACATTCCATATGCTCAGATTCCTGGAGTGGGGGACAGAGTAATACCAAATATGGATCGTAGGCAAGGTGTAATACTAGCAGCACACAAGGGTTTGGGCTCTGCACATACAGGCGTTACAGCGACTATTTCATTGTTGAAACAGCGCTATTGGTGGCCCGGTCTAACAAAGCAAACTAAAGACTATGTCTTGAAATGCGACATCTGCCAACAGATGAAAGGCTCCACCAGAACACGCCCGGCGCAGACACCATTACTAATATCTGACAAACCTCTCACATGCGTGTATCTGGACCACTGCGGCCCCTTACAATCTGATGGGGCTTACAAGTATATCATGGTTGCAGTGGATTCCTGCTCAAGATTCCTATGGGTTTGGCATCCACGCTCGGCTGACGCTCGAACTGTTATAAAAGATTTGCGAGTCTTTATCGGGACATACGCAGTTGGCACGTTACATTCTGACCGTGGCCCGGCGTTTAGCTCTCGGGCTTACAAAGAGGCCATGAGAAGTATGGGTGTTGCACTGCGGTACTCCTCTCCGTACCATCCTGAGGGAAATTTGGTTGTGGAGAGGAAAAACCGGGACTTAAAGCAATCTTTAACAGCTAGGGTATTAGGCAAGGGTGGTAGTTGGGTCAGTCACCTTTATGGGGTACAAAGAGCACTTAATAACCAGCCAAGAAATTCTCTAGGGGGTGTCACTCCATATGCGGTCCTATTTGGGACAAGAATGTGGGTAGCTGATCTCGATTATGAGGGCACAGTGACGGATTAGAAACCATTTGATATCCATGATCGTTTGGCTGTTTTACAGGATCTAAATGAATCCAGGACACAACAAAACACCGTTGTCCAGAAACAGACCGCCACTGGGGAAGTCAAGGCAAACACAGCAAGACCTGTCTGGACCACAAAAATCAGGGATCTGGTCAGAGAGAAAATAGTGGACAAAAAAGAATTTGGACCATCATACAGAAAGCCTGTACCTGTCCTAGCAATTCAAGGAACACGAACTGTTCTTTTGCCGCCTCTTGCCGGGAAAAAGGAGAAAAGATTTGTCTCAATCGACTTAATCAAACCACACTATGTGGCCGATACTGAACAGTAGGCCTCGTGGACTCCACAGTAGCAGACGCCCTCCTCTCGCTACAATTCAAGAAGTTCAAACAGAAAGACTCATCGCGTTTGAAGAGCCTCCTGTGAGGAATGAAGGACTAAGCAACAATGCTATGGAACTCATTCCCCTTGAACCTGAAGTTCATCTACAAAATGAAACTCAGAACAACACTCAGGTTGCAATCGGACCAAATACAGACGTCTACGTCAACATGCCTCAACGAGAGCAAAATGAGATTTCAACAAATCCCGATGCAATTCCTACAATTGATCGAACTGCTTCTGGCTACTTCATGAACTTTGATACGTTTTCTTTGGATCCAAGTGAACCGGAAACGACGCCAGCCCAAAAATCTCGTAAACAGCAAGCCAAAGACTTTGAGAACTTTCTTAAAAAGACTTACCTGGTATCGCCTTGGATTAAACTTTGGGTAATTACTGGGATTCTATTTTTTCTTTTCTGGCTAGGCTTGGTAATAACTTTTAGCATGCTTATTAATGGACGATATCTTCAGCAAAGCTCTACAGCCCCGAAGGTTAGTTTGATTTTAAAACCACATCGATCGTCTCATCGTGAACAGAGAGACTTATCATTGAACATCACAGCGGTTCCTATACCGGATGGTATAGTTTGGGACAAGGTTGATTTCAAAATATTCGGTCCAACTGAACTTTTAAAAATTTCTCATTTATTTAAAATTTTATTAAGTGATATCATTACCTCCAGTACATTTTCTGATGATTGGGACTCTGAAACTGTTAATAACATGTTGTCTGGTTTAGAAAAAACTGCTGCATTTCCGAATACTGAAATGTTAGAAAGTAATTCAGACTATGACACTTTGTACTGTTACCAACATTATGGTCATCATTTTCTGCACAAATCTGTTTCATCTAGAAATGTGTTTGAGTACCATCAGTGGGAACATTGCCCAACACCACCAAAAGGTAGTTCGCATACATTTGCACAGAAATGTTCATATTTTTCAGGTTTTAGCACCACTGATCTGGCCTCATATTATAAGGTTACACCAACATCAGCACTGAAAATTATGTTGACAAACACCAAACAGATTTACTCTGCTTCCTTTATGGCCCAACTGTCTGAACAGGGTTTTGACCTGTGGAAGGACACAATAGACTTAAAATCAGTCTGGGGTTCTAGGGACTGGCAAGACCAGGGAACAGAAGCGCTATTTAGAGCATGCCTCATTCCACAGCAGATGATATTTCTAAACGAAACTGTGCAACAGATATTCTGTCTTGGATTAGCCAAGGTCAAGGACCTGAACACACCTCGATTTCCAACACCATCACAGATGGGAGGGTGGCAAAATTCAACTTCACAGGAAGGGGCAACAGTAGATAACATTTTAAAGTACAATAGATCAGACCCAAATTGGGAAAAATGGGTGGTTTGGCCCGTAAACACAAACATATGTCATAAACGATTCTTTTTTTTATAATTCTTTTTATTAAACTTGTTTTCGACATGTAGTACATGAGATAAAGGAGACAAATTACATTGTTGCAGCGTATACACAATAAATGGGTTCATACAGTAGTACACAATGGAAACTGTTCAAGGGGTAGGAGATTCGTCCTGGGTGGTATGCGATGGTGGGGTACAGATATCTCCTCGGTAACCATTCCACAGGCTCCACACTCGGGACCATTTCTTGGGGCAACCTCTGGCCTGGTAAACCGTCTTTTCCCTGAACATACACCAGTCCAGGTCTTTCTTCCAAGCCTCCACCCTGGGTGGTTGCGAGGCTCCCCAAAGCTGTGCGATATTTCTCTTCGCAATCATAAGGCCCAATGTGACCCATTGTCTATTACATGTGGTAAGGTCAGTGGGTTCCCACACGTTAAGGAGACATCTCCTAGCCTCCACGTGTAGGTCTAGTGTTAGCACTTCACTAAGTACCTTGCGTATCTCACGCCAATATGTTTGTATGTGGTCGCACTCCCACAGTATGTGCATAAATGTGCCCTCCCTTCCACATTTTTGCCTACAATCTCCTGTCTCTGCTCTACCCATTCGAACAAAACCGGGCCCCGTGATGTAGATCCTGTCGAGTATCTTGAGTTGAACTAATCTCAGTCTAGCCTGAATAGCTACTTCCCGTGGGGAAGACACCGCCTCCTGCCACTCTTCATCATCCAGTTCAAGCCCATTGTTTGTCCATTTTTCCCTAAGTGACCTTAGCAGGTCCTCCATGTTATTGATTAACTTTTTGTAGGTCAAGGAGATGGCCTTTTCAGGGAGGTGCCCGTCTAGCAATCTGTCCTCTAGTGGTGAGGCGTCTGGGGGCGAGGAACCTTTGGGAGATGAGTCCCACGCATGTGGCGAATCTGCGCGTATCGGAATTGTTCGGAGTCAGCCATGTCATGTTGCTTTTGCAGGGAGGCAAATAAAATCATTTCACCATTAGTCCAGACATCCCTAATGTGCGAGATCCCTATAAGGTCCCACTTGTCGAACCCTTTCGTCCTCCACAGGCTCCCCAACTTTTCAGAATCCCACAATGGGGTTGCTAACGTGAGTTTCCAATCCCAGCCCATGTGTTTATTTACTCTGTGCCAGATATGTACTGAGTGCTTGGTGGGGCCAGTTAGTAGGTATTTCCCAGGTCTCGAGTAGAGTGCTCTACTATAGTTCCCACCCGAGAGGAGCCATCTGTCCATGGCGTAGCCCGGGTCATCTGGGCGCCCGTAGGTGCCCTGGTTAATAGCAGCAAGGTGTGACGCCAAGTAGTATTTTTGAATATCCGGGAGGCTAATCCCTCCATCGTACCAATTCAGTGTCAGTTTGGCTAAGGCTATACGAGGCTTTCCCTCCCACAGTAGCTCCCTCTGTAGGCCTTTAATTTCTTTGAAGTATGACGGTGGGACTGGGTCTAAAGAGTTTTGCAACGCATATAGGAAGCGAGGCAATGCCATCATTTTAAACAGGGCTGCCTTGCCCAGGAGCGAGAGCGGAAGTGCCTTCCAGCTTGCTATGTCACATTTAAGTCGTTGCAGAGTGGGAAGTAGGTTGTTTGTAAACCTGAGTGTATGATCTAGGGTAATAAATATACCTAGATATTTGAACCCCGTCGTGTTGACTTGCATGGGGCAGTCTCGTGGCAGGGTGGGTGGATCCCCGCTCAATACGTAGATGAGGGATTTACCCCAATTAATAGTAAACCCAGAGTATCTGCCAAATATGGCCAGTATGTCCAGTACCGCTATCACTGATGCTCTCTGGGAGGCCAAGTAGAGCAAAATATTGTCTTCATAGAGTGAGATACGGTCCTCCCATCCGGGGGACCACCGCAGACCCCGTATGACCGGATTTCTATGAATCCAAGCCGCCAGAGGCTCCAGGGCTAGGGCAAATAAGAGGGGGGAGAGGGGGCAACCCTGACGGCTCCGTCGACTGAGTGCGAACATCACCGATTTCTTGTTGTTAACTACGACTTGCGCCAAAGGTTCCGAGTAGAGAAGTCGCACCCATTGGATGAAGTTCAACCCGAGCCCTAGTTTAACCAGGACTGCAAAAAGATACGGCCATTCAAGTGTGTCGAATGCCATTTTTGCGTCCAGGCACACTATTATGGCTGCCTCCTGGATCGTAGTAGCCCTTCCCAACACCCCGTGTACCCGCCACAGGTTTAGGGCGGTGTTCCAGTGCGGCATGAATCCAGATTGGTCCGGATGAACCAGGGTGGCAATGACCTTCACCAGGCGATTCGCGAGGAGTTTCGCCAAAATTTTGGGTTCAGCGTTAAGTAGGGAGATAGGCCTGTATGAGGTACACTCATTCTTCGGCTTACCCTCTTTGTGGATGGTGACCAATGTTGCCTCTCTCTGGTCTTTCGGCAAAATTCCCAGTTCCCTGCTTTCCTCGAACATGGCCCGGAGATGTGGGGCCAGTCCGTCGGGTTTGAGCTTGTACAATTCGATAGGGATCCCGTTGGGTCCCAGGGCCTTGCCCGAGCGCAGTGATCTTATAGCCTGTGCTATCTCGTCATTGGATAGGTCAGAGTCTAAAAAGCGGCGATTGTCCGCTGTCAGTGAGGGAAGCGTTATATCTCGTATCAATGACTGGGAGTCTTCCTCCGTGAATGTGTTTCCAGCTTGATAGACCCCCGATAGTGGTCTGCAAATTGATTCGCTATGTCCGGCACTATTCTATTTGCCAATTCCTTCTTATCAAGCCACGCAATGAGCTTCCCTGCCTTATCCCTAAGATCATATAGCCTACCCAGTTTTTCTCGTCCCCTAAGTCTAGCTCTATCAGTGGCCAACGCTCTGTACTCGTCCTGTTTCAACTGCAGCATATGGAGAGTCTCGTTAGTAACCTCTGACTCCAGTCCCTCCTCCATTCTGAGGATCTCGTCCTCAGCTTCTACCATCTTTCTGCCTCTCTTTTTTTGTGCCTGTGATCAGTGATAGTGCCTGCCCTCGTATAACCGATTTGAATGCTTCCCACAGTGTTTGGGCAGAGCCTACTGTTCCTTCGTTTTCCTGAAAGTAATGGTCTATTTCGAGGAGCAGAGCTTTCCGTATGGCAGGGTTACGGAAATACCACGGGTTAATGGGGGCAACTCTTCCCACCCTTACGTAATTCAGGACCACACTGGCCCACATTGGAGAGTGATCAGAAATCCCCCTTGCTAGGTGCCGTATCTCGTGGAGGTGCGTTATTTGGGGTGCTGGAACCATAAGATAGTCTATGCGTGAAAGGCTATGATGAGCCCCAGAGTGGAAGGTTTGCTGGATTTTATCCAGATTATGCGTCCTCCACCCATCCACCAACCCCATCGCCTCCATGAAGTGAGGTAGCCATCTGTGTGCAGGTCCAAGCTCTCGCGGCGGGTGGCGGTCTAGGGTGCCCGACACCACCGTGTTGAAATCGCCTCCCACCACCAGGAGACCCTCGGGAAGTGTTAGAATGATTGTTCCTAAGTCTTTAAAAGTTTCCCTCTGTAGGCCAGGGGGTACATAGACTGACATAACCATTAGGGTCTGTCCCTCCCAGTGTCCCGATATTATTATGTATCGTCCCCTATCATCTATCCACGTGGAATCTATTGAGATGGGGAATGAATTTCTCATCAGTATGCCTACTCCCCTAGAGCTAGTCGTGAATCCAGCGTGTGCTACCAGGTTATAGCCCCATCTGTTAAGTGCCTTGCAGGTGTTTCCCACCAAGTGAGTCTCCTGAAGTAGTGCAATGTCTGGAGACTGTCTCTTGACATACTGTAGGACCACACTACGTTTGAGTTTATCTCCCAGCCCATTGACGTTCCAACTTAGGATTTTGACAGTTAGCCCATTGTCCTGCCATTAGATAGAACGTGTTTTCCTGTCTCCCTCATTTCAAGGCGGAAGTGATTTGTCGAAATGAAACTTACAACAGACAACAACATTGAAACCCCAGTTCAACCCCCCCCTCCCTGTGTCCCTGCTCTCTGGGCTTCGAACTGCCCATATAGAAACTTGCAGAGTGCCTGTCGCCCAACAAGTTAACTAAAAGAAGTAAAGTGAGGTGCGTGGTGCTCCATCTCTTGTTCCCCCCTATTTGTCTACAGTATTGGATTCCTTAAATGAGGTTGTTTTACAACAGTCAACGTTACAGTCTCGGAGGGGTCCCCCTCATAGATCAGTTCTGATGTTAGACCCCGGTACCTGTGCCCTTAGTGGGATATGTCCAGTGTCGCTGCGCGTCCGGCTCAGCGGTTTCATGACAGCGGCATGTTTCTCGCTCCGACTGCTTTCCTGGTTGTCCTACTCGTCGCCAGTTTAGCTCATTTTATGCGGTTCTCAAGCCATTCGACTGCTGCCTCTGGGTGATCGAAAAACCATGCCCGTCCCTCCACCTCTACCCTCAGCCGGGCGGGGAACAGCATGGCATACTTCAGGCCTCTGTCTCTCAGTTTCTTTTTTATTGGTACAAAAGATCTTCTCTGTCTCTGCACCAGCTGAGTAAAGTCCGGAAAAAAGGTTATCTCTGCATTTTCACATCGCAGCGGGGGGGCCACCCTGGCAGTTTGAAGAATAGCGTCCCTGTCCCGAAAGTTAAGGACTCTTGCCAGCATAGGTCGGGGAGGGGTCCCGGGTTTTGGGTGACCCCCAGGCACTCTGTGCGCCCTTTCTATTAGGAAGAACTTACTCAGTCCTTTGGGTTGCCGGCTTTTAAGGATTAGGTCTTCCACGAAGAGGTCAGGTGACTGCCCCTCTGATTTCTCCGGCACTCCGAGAATACGGATGTTGTTTCTCCTGAGGCGGCCTCATAATCATCTAGCTTGGTTTCTGCGAGCTTACGGAAAGTTTGCAGTTCTTGGACCTCTCTTTGTAGT
The DNA here is from genome assembly GCA_963921515.1 of Calotriton arnoldi. Classification (NCBI taxonomy): domain Eukaryota; kingdom Metazoa; phylum Chordata; class Amphibia; order Caudata; family Salamandridae; genus Calotriton; species Calotriton arnoldi. The sequence continues at coordinate 253,755 of CAWUFW010007441.1, read as the reverse complement.
TGCGCTGTGTCGTCCACTAGACTTGCCGTGGTAAGTTCCACTTGCTTGACCTCTTCGTTAATCTTAGTGAGGTCGGCTCGAATGAGGGTTACATCAATAGATATGGAGTCTATTTTATGTTCCAGTGATGTTTTGACTCCAGTTATCGCCTCCATCACGTCCTTTAGAGTGAGTTCTGGGCTTTATTCTCCTAAGTCTCCAGAACGTTTGTCTTTGGCAGCCAGGTCAGGTGGCAGGTCCCTGGGGCACGTGTAGTGGTCAAGTTTGTTTGTACTTGTTTAGACCCTCTTGCGGACGACATCGCAGCCGGGATCGCTATGCACCCGCCGCAGTTCTCCGTCTCCAATGGGTGATTGCAGCCAGTGGTATTTTATCCGTCGGAGTCCGCCGCTCGGGCCACCCAGGGGCGCAGTCCAGCACTCAACGGACAGGGAGCCCGGGGGCAACAATCTTAAAGGCGTTCAGTCCTTAGAACAACAGGCGTGTCTCAGGGGTCTATGAGCCCACCTTCACGGCCCCTCCAGCGGGCAGGAGCTACAACCTCGCCTCAAGCTGGTATTGCTGTCCCCCACCACCTCCGCCTGTGTGCTACAGGGTGCAATATCCACCGCCGTCCTCGGCGGGATTCGCAGCCACGAGGTTGTTTCTGCGCTCGCCTGCTCTGCGCAGTAGAATGTTGGGCTCTCTCTCGCCCCCCTGTCCCCGGTCAGCGAGGCCCGGTAAAGGATAGGCACTGACTCCAGGTCATCTCCACATGGCCTCCACCCATGTGGATGTCACGGCATCCGAGATGGGCTCACGGGGGGGTGGGGAGGAATCAGATGTAGCAGCGCGAGGTCCAGCGAGGATTCTCACTATTTACTCCTGGCAGGTACACCACAGCTATCGCGCTGCCTTGCCTGTGTTGTCGTCAGTGCGCCGCTTACCGCCTCTCAGCCCGGGCTTCTTTGCTGTTACAAGGTAAAGGGTCTCAGTGGAGCAATTTGCCCCGGGTGTTCTTGCAGCACGGTGCAGGTGACGATATTCTTTAGTCAGGCACCACGAGCAACGGATCATGCGCTCAACTTGCCCATCCGTTCCCAGCAGCCGATCGGTGGCGCCTCCTTATGGCAGTCCGCTCCCGGCTCGCGCGACCACGCCAGGCCCCGGCTCAGATTTCAGTTGGAGGCCGCAAATGATGGGCGCCGTAGCTCCGGGTACCGGCGGACGATCAACCTCGTTTTTGATTCCTCGGGGGCAGCACGTCTTGCGATCACGGGAACTGCCTTTCAGCTACGGATTAATGTGCCGGATAGTTAGGGGAGGGTCGATGAAGACTGAGCTAGTTTAAGCAGCGGCCATCTCGCTACGCTGCGTAGCCACACCCCCCATAAACGAATCTTGGGTGTTACCAAAGGGTACAGTATCCACAGGCCAGACCCACTTTATGTACAAAGAGAACATCCAGGGGTAGTGACATCCTACAGTGTTGGGAAGTTGTGCCTTGATTGGCTAGTAACCTCAACACTAACAGAAGTGAAACAACTCTTAGCCTTACTCTCACAAGACATGGATCTTAGGGATTTTTTACAAGGTCCCAGGAAACAACATCAGAAACGTTTCATATATGCTGGCATCTATGCTGCCTATAATGAAGAGTGGAAAATATCACGACAAGAGGCCGCAGAGAGAATACGGGAAATAGACCGTATTAACTTAGAAAAATCGTTGGCTGTGGTAGACAATGGGTTAACAACTTTGTCTTCCAGAATATATTCTTTGGGCAACATTGTGTCTTCTGCGATAGATATCCTAAAACAAGATTTGGCCATACTACAACACGGGCAATCTCAATTACGTTCTATCAAGTCATTGAGCTGGACGCTGCAATCTTTGCGCGCAGGCTTTGTGCCTTGGCTTTTTATAAACAGTTAGTCTCTGTTTTCTGAATATAATCTAACAGATAAACAGGTTGAAATGGCACAAAAGGGGAGCTAAATATACAATGTTGCGTATTGAAAAACTGGACCGACTACCATTTACAGTAGCGGAAGCTCCGTCTACTGAATGGCTAATCCATGGCCACATAACTCTACTGGTCACTACTTTTCAGTTTCAGTATTGCCTTGAACAACGGCAGGCGGGCAAATATGAAAGAATGGGTAAGGAATACATTAAGGAATCCTGGGATTTACCGTATAGATTTCGATGCCGGAGTGGGGATCGAGAAGTGTTTCTAAGTGGTACAAACGGCAAGAGCGCTTTGAGCGGTTCTCTCATGTGCTGGGACTAACCCTGGGCGAAGTGCTACGCTACGCTCGCGTAGTTTGCGAAGTTTGCGCTACTTCGCACAACGCGAATTGCACGTAGCACAGTGCGAACACGCGTAGCGTAGCGTAGCGTAGTGCCGCGGTCATTTTTTGCTTGCTCGCGGTCCTCAACGTCAAGTTGGCGACCGCGAGCAAGCAAAATGACATCCCGGCGAGACTTTTTCCTCGTTCGCGATCAGCAACATCAAGTTGCCGATCGCGAGCGTGGAAAATAAACCTCCCGGCGAGATTCTCAACGCGGGAGGTCAGGTTTCTCATTGCGAGTGGTCGCGTATGCTTGCGACCGCTCGCGATGAGAAACTACCAGTCCGCGTTGAGAAAGCTGCCGCTCGAGTAAAAATCTACTCGAGCGGCAGTAAAGACAGCTCGCACTGTGCAAGTTGCCGTTTTCAATGATTGCACAGTGCGGACAAGCATCCGGCACTGTGCAATCATTGCGAACAGTGCGCTACGCAGTTCGCGTAGTGCTACGCGAAGCTTGCGTAGCGCGAACTGCACTTTGCGTAGCTTCGCGAAGCATTACTTCGCGAACTACGCCCACCCTTAGCTGGGACATTACATTGCACGGAGCATGTAATGGTTCGATGGCAAACTTGTCCTGCCACATGAAAGGGACTCCAGCTGCCGTGATCAAACCAGTATTCGAGCTGCTCTCAAATGGGAGTTACTTGATGCTGAATGATCAAGGTTGCTGTGGTATGCTTCCGGGCATTGCCTATCTGGTCACTGTGAACTCCAGGGTTACTTGCTGTATGCAAGTATTGTTTCCCCCAACAAGTACAGTCAGGGATGCGCCGTTATGGCCTTCATTGAATGTTTCCTTTATACAATTTGATACATTGAGCAGACTGAAAGCCATGCTTTTACAGCAAACTGTACCCTTAACCTCCGCTCGAGAGACCTTTTTTTTTTTTTTTTACTTTTTTTTTTAAACTTTATTTTTTTCCTCCATTTATTATCAACAACAAACACATGGTTCCATCGTTACAGTCGTCCATGATATATATACACCTATGAATTAGAAACACATCCATGTCACATTGTAATGGCCGAAAGTGTCTTGCCAAATTATAAACTCAACATAGTGTGCATCACCATATCCAAATAACAATTCTCAACAACTCGTTCCATAGCATCAAATGACTTTTCAATTTTATCAAAGCGGCAGGTCCCCTCCCTCTATCCGTTATCGTCTCTAGCCCAGAGTGCTCGACGGCGCTGACTTAGCGTGTAGGTGGGGGTATTTAGTACGCAGTGCCATGTCGAGCATGTCCGATCTATCAATGTGTAGTCAGATTGGCCTATCCAATACCCGTGGGTACTATCCCTGAATTAGACTGGGAGGCGGGAGGAATGCTTAGGGTGTCTATATATGCCTTATATGGGCCCCAGATATCTTTGGGGCGCGCTGTGCTGGGGAGCAGGCTAGAGTAGATCTCACTGTTTATATTGCAGTGCGCTAAGCTATTCAGCCATCCTTGTGCCGTAGGGGAAACCTGGTTGCCCCAATATAATGCTACCTCCCGTTTTGCCAAGAGGAGGCCAAGGGATGCCAGCCTCCGGACTGCTTTAGGAAAATTAACCGTGTAGCCCAGCAATGCCACTTCCGGAATAGGAACCAATGTAAGCCCAAGAATGTCCCCTAATGTTTTGTGCACCTGGATCCAATACGGGTGTATGCGGGGGCATGTCCAGGCCAAGTGTACGAAATCGGCTTGCTGTGCGCCGCATTTCCGGCACGTGTGGGGTCGCTCAGGGTCAATTTTATGCAATGTTGCCGGTGTCATATAAGTTCTGCGAAGAAATTTATAATGTAATAGTTTATGGCGACTATTCAGTGAAACATCCTTTGTTACCTTGCAGCAGGTGGACCACTGGTCGTCCGAGATGGGATGACCCAGATCAGACTCCCACTCCGTACGTAGCTTGTCGGCTGCGACCGGTATCTGTGCTACGCATAGTTTATACAGTTTGGAAATGACGTGCGTTCCGCTCTCACTCTCAATGAGTAGAGTCAGTGGCATAAATGAGTCAGGCTCCAGCGGGAAGCCAGGGATCGTGGCTCTTAAGGCTGAGTGCAGTCTCCGAAGAACAAATTTATCCATGAACGTGGCCGCCCGGAAGCGGGCGTCCTCCGTGGCTGAAAATACATGCCCGCCCGGATATAGATCGCCTATTTTAACAATGTCAAATTTAGTCAAAGTGCGTTGCACAATTTTCTCACCTGTGATGGGAAGCCAACGGGCATTCGGAAGCGGAAGGGCCGATGAGTATAAAACTGAATTGCCCGCGTAGCGGAGAGCCTGCTCCACGCCCAGCTGGTCGTCGAGACCGTTTGTATGTCGACTGAACTCCTGGGTTCGCCCCTGGGTAGGACCTCCGCCAGTCGCTCAGGCAGGACAAAGTCCGCCTCCGGGCGCAAAAATGGAATCCGCGCGTCTGGGTGGTACCAGGCATAGGCGTACCTACACTGAGCCACCAAGTAATATAAATAAAAATCCGGCACTCCAAGTCCGCCTCTCTCATATGGTAAGGTAAGTACCTTCCACCGAACACGCGGCCGTCTGCCTCCCCATACCAATCTGATAAGATGGGATCGAAGTGTTGCGAAGAAGCTATGGGTGAGAGGCATGGGGATATTATTAAAAAGATATAAAAATTTGGGTAGGACCATCATCTTAATTATAGCGATTCTTCCTGCCATGGATAGCGGTAGTCGCAGCCATTTCTCCACTTGTGTCTGCAGCTTCTCAACCGCTTGTCCATAATTAAGGGCCATAATCTGGTCCTGGTTCAAGTGTATGTGGATACCCAGATATTTAACCGAATCCGAGCACCATTCCAATGGAAACTCACAGTCCCAAGAAGTCGTATTAGCGGTCAAGGGAAAAATGGTCGATTTGTGCCAGTTAATACCTAATCCAGAGTGCCTCCCAAAGCGGAGGATTTCCCGGATGAGCGGGGCAAGATTCAGATGTGGTTCTCTGACATAGAGGATGGTGTCATCGGCATATAATGAAACTAAAAGGGGGCCCGTATTGAACTGCAGCCCCCTATGGAGATGTCGTTCCTGGAAGTGTCGTATTAAAGGGTCCATGGCAAGGATGAACAAAAGAGGTGATAGAGGGCATCCCTGATGCGTACCTCTGGTTAATGCAAAAGGGGCAGATAGAGTGCCATTTATGCGCAACCGTGCCGTAGGACGACTATATAATAAGCCCGTAGTGGCTATAAAGCCAGCTGGCATGCCCATACGACGCATTATGGCGAGGAGAAAGGGCCACTCAAGTGTGTCGAAGGCCTTTTCAGTGTCCAGAAGAATAGCCGCCGCAGGAGTGCCGGGATCTATTCTATGCAATACTGCGAACAAGGTACGCAGATTTAATGAGGTCGAGCGATGGGGGACAAAACCTGATTGGGCCGGAGCAATAATATACTCCATTAACTGCGACAACCTGTTAGCCACAATTTTAGCGAGTATTTTATAATCTATGTTTAAGAGTGATAGCGGTCTGTATGATCCGCAAAGAGATGGGTCTTTACCAGGCTTTGGGATAAGAATAATTACTGCTTCATTTAACGTAGGAGGTAGGGTTTGTTTGTCCAGGGCCTCAGCATATACCTCAATCAATTTCGGTGCTAGAAGGTCTGCGAAGGTCTTATAAAACTCCCCGGTAAAACCGTCGAGGCCAGGGGCCGACGAGCCACGCATAGCTCTAATAGCCCCACGTACCTCTTCCTCAGTGATGGGTTCTGCCATAAATTCCTGCATGTTTTTCCAGGAACACTAAGGCGATTTCGGACAAATATTCCTCCTGCGCTGTTGTGTCGCTGCTGTGTCTGGATGTGTATAACGTCTCGTAGAACGAGAGGAATTCGTCTCTAATATCCGTGGATGTCGTTAGCAGCGTCCCGTCCTTGTCGCAAATCTCTGTGATATATGCTGTGCTATAGGGTGGCTTGAGGATCTGAGCCAGTGTGCGGCCTGGGCGATCTCCTTCACCGTATCTACGGGCTGTTTGATATTTGCCTAGATAAAGGATCTCACGATCCGCAGTCTCTCTGTATTTGGCAAGGAGGACCAGCCTCCTGCCTTGTAGAGAGTCCGGGGGAACGCGCAACGCCTCGGCGTCCAGCGCAGCTAGCTCTCCCTCTAATCTTGCTAATGTTGTGCGTAGTGCTTTAAGTACCCCAGCATGTTTGGAAATGCATACTCCGCGTATGTAGGCTTTGAATCCCTCCCACAACACGGCCCAGGAATCTACCGAGCCAGTGTTAATGGTGAAGTAGTCCTCAATTGCCTCCCGTATCTCATGACAGAAAAGGTCATCCAGGAGAGCACGACCGGGAAAGCGCCATTGCCTTTCAAACCCCTCGGGGCGCGGGACTCGGAGACATAGTTGGATCGGGGAATGGTCCGAATATGTTCTAGGAAGTGTCTTCAACACCTGATACCAGGAAGACACATCCGGGGAAATCAACCAGTAATCGATTCTGGTCCACGTGTTGTGTTGACCTGAAAAATGTGTGTAATTAGTAGTGGTAGGATTGCGCCTGCGCCAAATGTCTATCAAGGAGAACTGGTCACAGAGGTCTCAGAGTGCGCGCCGCGCTCTAGGCTTGGTATCTGGAGTGGCGGATTTGCTATCCAGGTCTATATTCAAAAGAAGATTGAAATCCCCACCTATTATAAGTATCGCGGGTTCTAGTTTAGAAAGTTGGGTGTGTAGTGCATGAAAAAACTCCGGGGAGTCAGTATTGGGGGCGTAGACGCAAACCAGAGTGATCCTATGACCCATCACGGACCCCACCACAATAGTATACCGACCCTCCTTATCCCTGATGACCAATCTGCAGTGGAAGGGGATTCTCTTATGTATGAGCACTGCCGTGCCTCTCGCATAGTTACTGAAATTAGCAAAGTACCTATGTGCTCCCCAGCTTGCGGAAAAACGTGCTGCATCTGTAACTGGCAAATGTGTTTCTTGCAGAAATGCTATGTCAATATTATGTCTTTGCAAGTAGTGTACCACCTGCCTTCGTTTACGCTGATTGTTAAGACCTCTGACATTCCATGACAACAGGGACAAATTAGAGGGGCCTGCCATTAAACCTGGCAGCGCCATCTGTGAGTTGTAAGACGTCTGGAGAGAACGAATATTATGTTGAGAACACTAACCTCATACCATGGACAACAAAAACCATAATCAATATTGAGAACAATTAGCCCCACCCCATCCCCCTCCCACCACCCAGCCCCACCGCAAAAAGGCAAGGCCTACCCCATCCTGAAAACCAATGGTTGAATACCAAGCAACTGTACAGCAGCAGAATTCCACTATGAACAAATACATTCGAAACAATCAAAACAAACCCAAGGTATCCACCTAGGGGGGTGGCAACGCCACGATAGTCAACCGACTGTGAAAAATATACGCAATCAAACACAATATGTCCCCAAATATTTCAAAATACAAAATAGGAAGGAGGAGACAAATACATATCGGTATCACCCAGCACCGGAGCCAGAGAACAGTTCCAGACTTGCGACGGATCCACTATGTGGGGGGGATGGGCCGCCCCTGTCGTCTCGCGGCTGATCATTGTTATTTTTGTAGGTGCGACAGAATTCTTGGACCTCATTTGGATTATCAAAAAACGCACCCGGCCCCCAGCCTCCACCCTAAGCCGTGCAGGATATAACATGCCGTATTTCAGGCCAAGATTTCGGAGGGTGGCCTTTACCCCCGTAAATTTGCGTCTGGCCTCCTGCACCATCATCGTGAAGTCCGGATAAAGAGCAATCTTGGAGCCCTGCCAGGTAGTGTCCCCACGTTCCCTGGCCAAGCGAAGTGCCGTGTCCCTATCTCGGAAGTTCATGATCCGAGCTATCAGTGGGCGAGGAGGGAGGCCCGGGTTAGGTCTTGGTCCCAGGGTGCGGTGGGCCCTCTCCACCACAAAGCCAGATGTAAAAGATTCCCTTCCAAACATGTCCGCCAGCAGAGTTTCTACGAAGGTATCCAGGCGGCCCGTCGCTGTGGACTCCGGCACCCCTAGGATACGCACATTGTTGCGGCGACTGCGCGCTTCAAGATCTTCATTTTTGCTGACCACTTCCTTCAGGACGCGCTCCATTCTGTCCAGTCGTTTAGTTGCTTGCGCGGTTCCATCTTCAATGTCAGATATCCTCGCCTCCGCCACATCTAGACGCCTGTCATGTGCCTGGATCTTCGTGCCCATGGATTCTAGCGTCTTGTCGAGGGAGTCAAAGCGACTGTCTAAAGATCTGAATCCGGCCCTCATCTCCTGCAGCCACTCCACTGGAGGGGCCAAGGCCGCCGCGTCGCCAGCAGGGCTCACGGTACTCTCCGCCATATCAGGGCCTCTCTCTGTCGTGTTATCCGCGAGCTTTTCAAAGGGGAGTGTCCGTTGTTTCGGGTCCTTGCGACCCATGCCGTCGCGACACGTCCAGATGCCGACCAACCGCCGCTGCTGTTCCTCGACTATTGCTGGCTGCGCTATGAATGTCGAGGTCTAGTGGTAGCTACTGGACATCTATCCAGTCAGAAGCGATGCAGTGTCTCTATATGCCCCAGCAATACTTTCGATACGCAAGCCGTCTCTTCCTAGCCACTGTACCACGATCTGGTCTCGGACGCTAGTCGGCGCGGCGCTGGCATATGGTCGCCGCGTGGTGTGTGGCAGCCCCGTGTTAAGGCCGTGATCTGCAGACACGGCAAGATCGTTTGCGCAGCTCAAAGGCCGGGGCACAGCAAGCACCAGGAGCCGGTGGACGCCGGGGGCAAGAGGCAGCCTCACCACCCGGATGCTCCCAGACTGCCCCAGAGCCCCTGAAGCAGTAGGGCCCGATGTCACTGCCGGCTACTGCTCAGCGTATGCCACTATGGATGCAGCCCTATAGATGGGGGGCCTCGCGGGAGAAACACCGGGCGCCGGGGGCAATCGGCAGCCCCAGGCTCACCTCCACCCCATAAATCCCGCGCCGCCTCCGTCCCAGCCACCTCTGCCTCCGGCACACACCCGCCCGTGGAGGCTATGGGGGTCAGAAGGCAGCGCGGCCGCAACCCCGCATCAGCGCCTGGCCGGCACCGTCATGTCCCTGGAGCGGCGCTGAATATGGAAGTGCGGGGGGGGGGCCGAGACCACCAGACCGGCACCCGGGCACTCACCGCAGTATTAGACCCCGCTCCAGGCAGAAGGCAGCTCCGATGTCTGCGGGAGGAGCACTCGCCCGATCCTGCCTTGTCAGGCCGCCATTTTGTCCTCCGTCTCCCCACGGGTGTATCTCGCCTCGGGGCTTTCCTGCGTCTCTCGCAGCGCTGCTACGGCCCACACCTCATTCCGCGGCTGTTCATAGGTGCACCGACACCTTCGTCCCCCTCATCTCAGCGCTGGAAATTGGGGAAAGCGCATTTGCCGTCGGTCAACCAGCGGAGCTTCAACACCGCGCGGCCATCTTAGCCCGCGGCTTGGCCACGCCCCCCGCTCGAGAGACCTTTGATCTTCAAATCGCAAGGACCTCGACTGAGATACAGGCACTTATACGTACAAACTGCCCCATTCATTTCGCAGAAATGGTGGGTCGTATCTTTAATATGTCTGATACGAGTGGTATTGTACACCTATTTAAGACCATATAGGTCAGGACTTCTTAGCACCTTTCAGACAATCCTCGGAGTTATCCTGAACTTTATACACTCCGTATTTGGAAGCATTTTTGGAGGTCTACCTCTGATCCTGCTATCAATAGCAGGAGTCCTGATTGTCATTTACCTGCTACGCAAATGGACGGCCCAATTACCAACGAGATGGCAAAAGCGCTCCTGGAGCGGAAATACCGTGAACGCATGGTACAACATCTGGGCACACCTCGCCTGATGGAACTAAGCGCCTCTTGGTTCCTATCATTTAGACCAGTCTGGATGGACTGCATCCTACCTGTTCCTCGATGCCTGTTTTGCGGTGAAGAATGCGTGTTGGACCTCTGTCTGACACTTGCGACGGACACGCCTGCGGACTTGAATACCAGGCTGGAACCCTTGAGGGCCCATGCTCGGCAATGTCCCCAGCGTATTCCCATCTTAATGGCTGCATTCCTCGAGAATCCGCAGGTGCCTTTTACAACTGGGGTAAACTTTAGCTCCACCACTAGCACTGAGGTATCGACTACAGCACCGGCTGCCTCTACACCAGCTATCGGCAGTACTGAATATCATCTGTGCTCTATTGACGTACTCTGTGAGGTGTTACAAGGACCGTCCCCTGCAACAGCAAGCAGCGATGATGTTGCGTCTCCCAGCCAGGACATTTAATCTGTAATTGGCTCATCGTCTGCTGAGAAAGAATTCGGATTTTCATTTTCTCTAAAATTAACTAAATTTGGAACACTTCCTAAAAATTGACACTTTCTCGCTGAAAAGCATGGCCTTTTGACAATTGTGGACATTCAACTTATATAAACGAACTCAATTAGGACTGTGGCTTAAGTGACAATTCCAAACAACTAATTTTCGTAGTAAAATGTTTTAATTTTTCCATTTTTTAAGCTGTTTTTAAGATAATTTTAATACAAGATTTTAACGGAGCTTATTGAAAAATGTTCTATGCACTACTATCTAACAAAAAGAATTGTCCATTAGCATTTTTGTCATTGTTGACTGTTCGGAAGAGGAGTGGGTGTTATGTTTCATATAGGTACCCTAACATAGGCCCGGGTAACATCATACCCCTGCACCTACATTACCTCCCCTACACTACACTGTAACAAGCCTTTTTAGGATTGAACCTTTAGCTAGTTCTAGTTCTGGGTGCAGAAGTAGGGTTTCTCCTGAACAATAGAGTCCTATAACTCCATCAATAGACTCACACAGTATGAATGGATATTCATAAGGGTTCTTAGAAACCAGGCTGGGGCTACACCACCTTCCTCCCCACATCTACGTACACGGTTCATCCCATACTTCATCCTCAAATCCAACAATGGCTAATACAAGCAACAAGGGACAAAGGAGCCCTAGATACTTTTTGTATAAATATAGCACCTCTTGCTAGTGTTAGTCAGAGGGAACCGAGACTTCCAGGCCGACACACTGACCAGAGACGCTGAGGCTTCTGCATGCAGACGCTCCAGCTGACAGTGGTCTGAACATCCCTCGCGGGGTGTCCAGCTCGAGACCAAGAGGGGCTCCTACATTCTCACTTCAGGTAATGGGGTTCGACTAAATCCTTGAGGGATTCTTGGCTTCACACCTACTCACATGCTAGGTACACTTAGGTACATCTAGATAGGCATCGTAGGAGTAGGCGCTTTCTTTTATCACTGCATGTTATATTCATGTATTTATTCATGCGTAGTGCAAGATGGTAGAACTGTACTATCCATTTATATTCATAGTACTGCTAATCATATATCTCTGCTACTGTCTAATGGTTGTTGCAGCTCATATATTCTACACGAGAATAACAACTGCTCAATAAACCTTTTATTGAAACGCCCAGCCTGTTTATTCTGTGTATCTCTGAGACGAGATAAGTGAGCACGAGAGACTGAGCGAAAAGTAGTACATTGTTTCCACGATCTTGAAGGATCAGGGTTGTCATGTTCTGAGGTTGCCAGAAACTATTCTCTCCCCGATAAGAGGAGACACTAGTGGCACTGTGAGCTAGCTTATGCAAACAGGCTAACATTCTCTGTGGGGGTGCTCAGAGTAAGTCTGCCACCAAACCCACAGTTTATGTTATCCGAACGCGCAGGTCCTGTATGGGTGGCTTCCCAGTGGAGGTGTTGCAGGAAGATGGAGGTATTGAAGCCCGATGCGACCTGGGCCAGTCCCCCCACCCTGTGCAACAACTGTCAAGGAGTAGGTTCCCAGTGGCTACGGAATTGCTAGGGGTGCCTCCACAGGCTTGATTGGTGAAGTGCAGAGCCGCAAGGATTCTGCAAAGATGAGGCATCCGATCAGAGAGCCCTGGAGGCCCGACAGGCCGAAGTGATGTGCCTCCAATTTGACAACTGTCCAGACTGCGGCGAGGTGGCACCATGGGGGTAGGCTTTCGTCTGACCCAACGTACTTGGTGCTCGTTGGAGAGCAGGACTGCAAAAATCATTGCAGTGCCGATTGGAGGGGCCAGGAGGCAGTGCGAGAAGTGAATGGTAGGCAGTGGGGAGAGATAAGCCATAGCAGAGAGGCATAGCCAGAGGGCTACCATCACGCTGGAGAGGGGGGAAGCCTGAGCAACCAGCCCATTACAGAAATATAGCCCCTCCTTAACCGGACCTAGACATATGTTGATTCAGAGACCAAAAGACTAAACGGCCAAGGAGGTACTGCGCAAGCTGGGGAGCAGAGAAGGAACTAAGGGACACCCTGTGTTCCAAGGTAAGGAAATGTGGGTGGGCCCCAGAGGCCCTGAGTCCAGTGGTGAACAATGGTGAAGACCAGCAAGGAAACAGAGGCCAACCCTGATTACGACCCACAGACCCATACTTGCTAAGGTGACCCGCCAGAAAAGGGGGAGGGGTGATTACCAGCAGCCAAAGCTGTCATTTGACAAAAAGCAGCCTTGGAGTGGAGGGGGCTACTCCCCAGAAAAGAAGGATACCCCATTGACCACCATGGAAGATACGGCAGATCCAGATGTTAAAATTCTATTGCGACTTATACAGGGCAGCCTCAGCACCATCAACAGCAAACTGGACACACTCAGGATGAAAGTGGACAAAATGACGACCACCTTGGCCAAGCACAATAAGCACCTCAGCACAGCAGAGACCCACATTGCAACTCTAGATGACCGCACAGCCAAACACAGCAGATGCCTGGCTGAGATGTCCAAGATCTTGGAAGTTGGGAGTGGAGCCCAATGTTATGTCAAGTTCCATGCTCAGCACTAAGGGAGCAGTTTGGCAGTCACTCCACAATCAAAGCGATGATCCCTTTTCCCCTTGGGTTTGTTTTGCACAGACTGCCACACCTGGACCCTGCAGATACATCTAGATCATGACTGCAATAACCCTATGACATTTATGGGCAAAACCAGATGGCATGGCACCATACCTTGACTAACATGTATGACATGTAATGTGAAAGGATTGAATAGACCCTGTAAGACCAGGCAAAATCTGTCCTACTTTGACAGGCACAATGTCGACGTATTGTTACTCCAAGAGACCCCTTGAGTGCCAAGACTAGCCCAGCTACACTAACCTAATGGAGTGGCTATGTTGCACTGGCCTCGCACTCCACATATGCAAGAGGCACAGGGATCCTGGTGAGGTGAGGGACACCATTTAAGTTGCTAAGTGAGACTCAGGACTCTCAAGTGGGATACAATATACTTCAAGCTATGATCTATGGCAAACACGTAACTTTTATTAATACATATGACCCAACACAGATTATGCAGAGTTCCTTAAACAGGTCTGGACTGCATGTGCACATATATCCTTGAGCACAGTACTGTGGAGGGGTGATTTCAACCCTGTGCTTGACGCACGGTTGGACTGCTCCAATGCTGCTAGAGAAACACACCGAAAAGCAGCCAGTGTGTTACAGAACATTATGCAGATTGAGGGGCTGGTGGATATCTAGCACCTGCAACACCCATATGTACAGAGGGTACTCATATCTCATCAGCACATGGTTCTTGTTCAGGCTTAAATTATTGGTTAGGGACTCGAGACGTGCATGGGTGAAAGGTATTGACCATCTTCCTCGCACATTTTCCGATCATGCCCCAGTCCAATTAATAATAATGATATATGATCTATACAATGATCATACCTATTTCGAGACAAATGAGAAGTCAGTAGAGTTGGTGGGAACAGCATAGGAGACCTTCAAGGCCTATCTAAGCAGCATGTGCATAACCCAACATGGGATCAGTAAGGTGCTGCGGACACGCTTAGATGTGCTGGAGATAAAGTGGCTGGAGACCATGGAATTGAGGCCATGATCCGGGCATTCATTGGCGGAACTCCGTGCAAAACTCGATGAGTTTTATGGAGGTGGTCGACCCAGAAGTTAAGCATCAGCACAAATTGGTGCACGCTAAAGTTTATGGGGAGGTGAAGTGCCCAAGCAGGATCCTGGCCAGAGGTCAGAGGCTGAGGTGAGACTGTACTCCCCAAGAGATCCTTTAAATTGATAAAGATACTAGGCAATCAGTGTACGACGCAGAGGATGTACTGGACGTACTGGATGAACTTGTACAATTTTACTCCCACTTATACTCCTCCCATACGGATCCTGACCCCGCTACCTACACCGCATTGTTGGCCATCATGTGGAAAGAAGGCCCTAAATGTCACTTCTCTGATGCTCAGATCATACTCGAATGGATAGTAATCTCCAGCCTCCACACATGCATAACTCCAGGGAGTGATTTCTACAAAGCCTACTTGGAAATCCTTGTTCTTAAACTACTGCAAGTATATAATAAGGCATACTCGAGGGGGATCTTTTCTACCAGCCTTCAAAGAAATCATGCTCATCACTCGCCAAAAACCAGGTTAACCCCCCACTCAGTGCGACTCCTAGTATCCGCTTTCCCAGTCTTAATGTGAACTCAAAAATATTAGCCAAGGTTCTGGTGAACTGCCTCTTTTTGCCTATCCCAGATCTGGTCCTCCCAGACCAGGTGGGATTTATCCCTGGGAAACCTACGTCCCACATCCTTAAAACCCTCTTTACATCAAATAAATCGTGATTTAAATGTGACAGCAGTTTTCCTCAATGCCACTAAAGCGATTGATTCATTGGAATGAGCCTATTTATTTGCTACACTGGCTAGGATGGGGCTGCCATATAGTTTTATCAAATGGGTCAAATTATTGTATCAAGACCCATCGGCTCAAATCCTATTAAATGGCCTCCTATCAGGGCCCATGCGAATGGAAAGGGGCACGTGCCTGTGATGTCTGTTGTCACCCATACTCTATGCCATAGCTTCTAAACCACTGGTGTGCGCCATTAGACAGCTGCATACTGCCAGAGCTTTAAATTTCACTCTCCAAAACCTGATTGTTTCACTTTATGTGGCTGATATTACCTTATATATCTGTGAGCCGGCCCATAACCTAGGTCCAGTAATAAGGTAATTTTCCCTCTTTAGGGATTTCTCTCTCTGGCATTACGATCAACTGGAACCAATCCACTGCATTTCTGCTCACCTCAAATACCCTGAAGTGTACACTAGAATACCCACTCCCATGGTGCTCGTCGTCGGTCAAGTATTTTGGGTCAGTTGTGATACAGATACTGTGACCTCGGAAAGTTAGCGCTAGGGAAGATAGAGGACCTGATAAACAGTTGGAAAAGTCTGCCCCTGTCATTAATAGGCTGCCTATTAAAGACAGGGGCAGACATGCCTTGATGAAAATGTTCATTCTACCAAAACTGTTGTACCTATTCTATAATGTGCCCAATGCTCAAAATGCTAATGATCCCTTTGGTCTGGGCCGGTAAGCAATCCAGAATTCGCTGGAAGGTGTTGATCTTGCCATATACACAGAAGGGGACTGGGAGCTCAAGATTTGGAACTATACTATAATTGTACGCAAGCACACTTTGCTCAGTACTGGTTGCACCCGCCCCCACACATGACACATGTAGCAGTACAGCTTGACACTGCACACGCTAAAGCACTTCACTAGCTGCTGGGACAGACTCCCAAGATGGGCTGTACTGAATTTAACACAGAACTTACACACATTGGGCATGGGAGAGGATCCGGAAGCAGATGGCACATAACATTTTGTACTCTCCATAGCAATCGTTAGCCTAATACACGTTCACGTACCTAACAACTGATACAACAGTTGGCCAGTGACTACAAGCATGGGGGGTACATAGGGTGGGCAACATCTTTGTGGGAGGGCAGTTCCGGGATCGTCCAGGAATGGAAAATGATGAACACTTCTCTCCAATGGACACCTTTGTCTTTCTTAGGCTTCAGGCATTGCACAGTGTTTGTAGTGTTTGGCAGAACTATGTATGTATTTCAAACTAGCTGCATGCTAGCCAACCTCCTGTCTCTATGCTTAATGCTTGCAGGACAGACCTCTAATGGAGTATTTGTGTTTTGAAGTAGTCAATTATGTCATTGTTATTCCTTTTGTTGACCTCCCTTTTTCTGAAAATGGCTAATAAATAAAATAATTTTTTTTAAACAGTCAATTTCCTAGTTCCATAAATAAACTAGGTATATTTCCAACCTTGAGACCCAGGGGGATAACCACAACTCATAAGTATTCTAAACACAACTGAGCATGAGATTCAGTTTTTATAGCCTTCTTTTGAGGCTAAGTAGTTTGGCCCATTTATCACTTTAAATGCTAGATAAAGTAGGAGGTCTGTCTATTGAAGACAGTGGTCCTATCAATTTATTAAAATCTTCTTAGATGGATTTTCAACCAAGAAATGTTTTGATAATTAAACAAAATGCAGTGCTTAAAATGTTATTTTGTTATTTGAATGTGAGGCCTTGCCATGGGGTCTGGGCTGTCTGGGGTTACTGGGCCTGACTCTTTGTGGGTAGAGTCGTTTACTGTTGGTGACCCAGGGCCACAATACTGTTGGACTTCAATTGAATGACCAAGTATGAACTTTTAGCACTTCACTCTTTTAGGATAATGGAGTTGAACTGTCAAGGCTTACTGTAGGAGGTGGAGGGCTTTAGAGACTCTGAGGCACAAATTTACTAAAAAGTTATGCAACGCAGCAAGACAGCTTTCTGCACTGAATAACAGGCAGTGCGCACAAATGCGCCACATCGACTAAGATATGATGTATTCTTGCTGTCTCCCTGTGCTGGCGCACTGAGTGCCTACCTACAATGCAGGCACCCTTGCACTATGGTGCAAGGGTGTCTGCGATACAAGCAGGATTGTTTTTGTGCAGGAAGGGCCAGCTTACTGCACAAAAACAATCCTCAAAGGCATTTTTCTCTGTGTGCTGCAGAATGCACTATGCATAGAAAGAGGTAATAACGTAGAGAAATAAACATATTTCTCATCGTTAGGCCTCTTTTCCGAAGGCATACCATTTTGAGGCATTCCCTGGTTTACTATTGCACCAAAATCCATGGGGGGGATGTGTGGGAACGCCGACTCTCCACCCATGGAACGCCTCCCCAACGCAGAGTAATGCAAGGCAGTGACTTGTGCTGCCTTGCGTTACTCTAGATTTACTAAGCCGGGCAGAGCCAACCAACGTGGCTTTGCGTAGTTTATTAAATGTGACTGAAGGGCTTGCATTGCCTTGCATAACCTTGCGTGATGCAAGGGGGATGCAAGCCCTTAGTAAATCTGGGCCAGAATGTGTTGTGAGAAAGTAGATAACAGTAATTAATTAGAATTTCCACTCAGTGCTTAGTAATAAGAAATTGATTTAATAGCAGCAAACTAACAACAGTACACTTAAAATAAGATCTACAAAGAAAACTAGACTGTACTAGGATCTTTTGGGCCTATGTTACCATTATAAAAGTATTTTCACCTCCCGCTGGTATGCATTAGATAACTAGTTAACACTGAGTTATGTTGCCAAAGATCACTAATTGGTGATGCTTCAGGTAAACTTGTGTTTGTTCAGAATCATTCTGGCTTAGGGGCACAGTCAGTGGAGCATAAGATATAATGCAGCAGCATTACAACTATATGTCTGGCCCTCTGAATTAATGGTAGTGATTTGAGGATGTGGAATTTCCCAAAAAGTAAGTTGTACATAACACACACAGCAACACGGTAAAAACACTAGAAATAGACACATCAGTTTAGAAAAATAGTGAATCTTTATCTAAACCAAAGAAGACCAAAACAACCAAAGCCCAGCTCAAAATATGACTTTTAAAAGGTTTCAAGCAATTCTGCCCATTGAAATCTATGGATGCGTGATTTTTACACAAAGTACCTCAAATGCATCAAAAGGCAAAACAGGAGGGAAGTGTTGGAAAACACAGCAATGCGTCAGTTCCTGAGTTCTCGGGTGGGCAATGCAACAGTTCTGCTGCATGCAGGAGAAGTAATGCGTTGAATCCGGACTGTAGTAGGAAGTGATGCGTCGATTTCCCAGTGATTCTGGTCTGCGGGTGCTGCGTCAGAAAAACTTGGCGCACAGGTGAGATGCATGAGAAAATTCAGCCGCTACGGGTTGATGCGGTGGCGATCTAGGTGCTGCATCAATTTCCGTAGCCGCTGACAGGCGATTCATCGTTTCTTTTAGCCGCAGAGCAGGGTTTGTGTCAGCGTCAGAGTGCGGGTGTCGGTCTTTGGAGACACGGGGCGCTGACTCAGTGTGCGGTGGTTTCTTGGGCCGCGGGCAGGTAGTACGTTGATTTCTTCAGCTGCACCGGGCTGTGGATCGAGATTTTCTCCCACACATTGGTGCTGCACTGAAATAAATAGCCGCTGGCATAGGGAAGCCTCGATTTTGGTTATTTCTTCAGTTCTTTACAGCAGTAACAACCTCCAAGTGGACCAGAACTAGATTTGGCACCCAGTGCAGGTCAGAACTCCCAGCAGTGAAGTTCAGGGATGCTGCAGGTGACGTTTTTGCTGACCCTGAGACTTCAGAACAGGAGGCAAGCATACACAAGCCCTTGGAGAAACATCACAAGCAGGAAAACAGCAACATGTCATCCTTTCCCTCACCTTGGCAGAAGCAGCAACTGCAAGCTAGCTGAGCAAAGCAACACACAGCAAATGGCAGTCCACCTCCTTAAAGCTCTTCAGCTCTTCTCCTTGGCAGAGGTTCCTCTTGATTCCAGAAGTATTCTAAAGTTCTGGGGTTTTAGGTCTATTACTTATACCCCTTTTTCCCTTTGAAGTATTTGTTCAGAAAGTCCCTCTTGCGTAGTCAAAACCAGTTCTGTCCTCCCTGGTCCTGCCACACTACAATGGGTGGAGACAGCATTGTGCAGGGCAGCCACAGCTAAGGCAGGTGCTAGTGTCAACTCCTCCCACCATTCAAGCCCAGGATGACTCATCAGCATATTCAGGGCACACCTCATCTCCCTTTGTGTGAGTGTCTGGAGTGAATACCCAAACAGCCAGCGGCACACAGGATGGTTAAACAAGAAAATGCCCACTTTCTAAAAGATGCATTTTCAAACACATAATTTAAAAACCACCTTCACTAAAATGTGTTTCTGAGTTCAGAGAGCTCAAACTCCAAATCTCTATTTGTTCCCAATTGAAAGTTACACTTATAAAAGCTACAAGGCAGGTCCAATGATAACCTATGGGAGAGCTAGTCCTTGCAATAGTGAAAAAACAAAATGCACAGTATTTCACTTTCAGGACATGTAAAACACACCAGTACATGTCCTACCTTTAACATACACTGTACCCTGCCTATGGGATTACCTTGGTCCTACCTTAGGGGTGACTTACATGTAAGAAAAGTGAAGGTTAGGGCCTGACAAGTGGATGCACTTCCGAGGTCGACATAGTAGTTAAAAACAGTGGGAACAGACACTGCAGTGGCAGATCAGAGACACATTTGAAAGGCTGCTAGTGTGGGTGGCACAATCAGTGCTGCAGGCCCACTAGTAGCATTTGATTTACAGGCTGTGGGCACACACAGTGCACTTTATTAGGGACTTACCAGTAAATCAAATATGCCAATCACAGATAACAAATCAGAATTGCAATTTATACAGGGAGCACTTGCACTTTGCACTGATCAGCAGTGACAAAGTGCCCAGATATACCTAAACCAGCAAAAACAAAATCCAGAACACAGTAAAAAAAAAACAGGAGGTAAAGGCAAACAGACAGGGTAAACCACGCCAAGGATGCCAGGTCTAACAGTAAGTAAACTGTCTCTATAACCCTGCACCCAAAAAGCCTGATTCCACCGTGATGAAATAGTTTCTGGGTGATCCTAGGGATTCTTTGGGTGGTGTCTCTTATTGGCATGATGTCCAGTCAGCATTGTCTGGGAGTACACACCCCATTCCACTGAAGTCACATTTTAGTTCCCCAACTGCATTGTGTGTTGGAGACAGTGACCAGCATATCAGATAGTTCATACTAATGCGCCTTTAGGTCGTGATGCAAGGATAGGGGCCACATATTGCTCTTAGGATTTCATGGTGGGATTGGTATCCATGGCTTGAGTGCATATACAATTAGTTACTGTTTGATTTGGCCCTTCCTACATGGTCATCGCCAAACTTATTGCCTTCATCGTCCTGTTTCTCCTTTTTTTAACCGGTTTTTGTTACCTTATAGGACTTTGTGCACTTTATCACTGCTGACCAGTGCATTAGTGCTTGTGCTTCCTCCTGTAAACATGGTGATATTGGCTTACACCTAATTGCCATCTTTAATTTACTTGTAAGTCCCTAGTAAAGGGGTACTACATGTAGCCAGGGCCTGTAAATTAAATGCTACTAGTGGGACTGCGATACCAAAGGGGATGATGGACGGAGCGTTTGAGCCAATCAAACACTCACCCCCAGTCAACTGATCTGAGTTTAATCCATCATCATTCTTTAGCTCACTCCACCACCCCAGTTCAGACATGGCCATATGCAAATCAGTCTGACCCTGTGCCTCATGGGAACAGTCCAGCCCGAACTGCCAGGGACTGCAGCACTGATTGTGCCACCCAATTAAGTAGCTGTTAGACCTGGCATCCTTGGCGTGGTTTTCCTTGACTTTTTGCCTCTACCTCCTGCGTTTTTGCTGCTGTGCTGGATTTTGTTTTTGCTGGCTTAGATGCTCTGGGCACTTTACCACTGCTGATCAGTATCAAAGTGCAAGTGCTCCCTGTATACAGTGGTATTGTGATTGGTTCTCCCTGATTGGCATATTTGTTTTACCAGTAGGTCCCTTGTAAAGTGCACTGAGTGTGCCAGGGCTGGTAAATCAAATGCTACTAGTGGGCCTGCAGCACTGATTGTGCCACCCACATGAGTAGCCCCGAAAAGATGTCTCAGGCCTGCCACAGCGGTGTCTGTGCGCAGTTTGTTAACTGCCATGTCGACTTGGCAAGTGCACTCTCTTGCCAGGCCCTAACCTTCCCTTTTCTTACATATAGGGCACCCTTATAGTAGGCCCAAGGTACCCCCCTGGGCACTCTGCAGTGTATGTGAAAGGTAGGACATGTACTTGTGTGTGTAGCATGTCCTGATAGTGAAATACTGCCAATTTTGTTTTTCTCTATTTAAAGGCTATCTTGCCCCATTGAACAGGATGGGGAATGCTCTGTAACATTTTACAAGCATATCTTCCCATAGGGATAAGATAGAAAAATGGAGTTTGGTATCCTTGAAGTAAGGATTTAATAACACATCTTTTAGTAAAGATGGTTTTTAAATTGTGTGTTTGAAAATACCACTTTTAGAAAGTGGCTATTTTCTTGTTCAACCATCCTGTGTGCCTCTGCCTGTTTGTGGATTGACTGTCTGGCTTTGGAATGACAGGGGCTGGGGAGGTGCAGTGGCTCCAGGAGTCTGGATGAGTCAGCACTAGGCTGAATAGGCCTGATCTGCATTTGGAGTGGTGGGACGAGTAGCACCTGTACCTGAATAGGGCTGTGCCTGCCTTCCACAATGCTGGCTCCGCCCCCCTGTGGTGTGTCTGGGGCCAAGGCTCACACTGACAATGGAAGTTGTTTTGCACTTGCAGAGTGCCCCCCAGAACTGGTTTGAACTGGGCTCAGAGCCCCTTGCACAAAGAGAAAGATATTTTGGGGTATAAGTATTAGACCTAAAACCCCTGAACTTTAGATCATTCCGGGAATTCAAGAGGAATCTTTGCCAAGGAGAAGAGCTGGAGAGACTGAGAAGAAGTACTGCCCTTGCTGTGTGTCTGGGGTTGGCCTGCAGTCGCTGTTTTTGCCAAGGAAAGGAGAAGGACTTTGCTGTGTGCTGTGTCCCCTGCTTGAAGGAGATCGCCAAGGGCCTGAAGTGAGCTGGCCTCCTGTTCTGAATTTTCAGGGACACAAAGACTTCACCCCCAGCTCCCCTGAACTCTGCTGCTGTGAGTTCTAGCCTGCCAAGAGGTGCCTCTGCCAGTTTTGGGCCTCTGGAGGTTGTTGCTGCTGTTTGGGAGCTGGAAGAAAGAAGAAACATGAAGAACTGCTAAAACCAACGCATCGCTCTTCTTGCAGCTGTTTTCCCGATGCATTTCGGCGGTGAGAGAAAAATTTCCACGCATCACCGCGCCGCCTCGGAAACCGCCACAGCGCCTTGCGTCACTGCAAAAATCGACGCATCGAGGGATCACGGCTGAAGAGGACCGATGCCGCCGCATCGATCGCTGACGCATCCCGGATTTCCACGCATTGTACCTGTGCGGCAAGTTCTTCGACGCATCACCCACGGACCGGAACTGTCACGAAGAATCGACGCATCACCCCCCATACAGACCGGATTCGACGCAACTCGTTCTCTGCGTGTCGCAGAACTGTTGCATCGCCTCCCCAAGGTCTCCGGAGTGTTGCATCTCGCTGTTTTCTGACTCTGCGGCTGTTTGGCTTTTGGAACTTTGACGCATCTACAGGTACTTTGGTGAAAAGTCACGCATCCATAGTTTTCTATAGTACAAGTTCTTGAAACCTTTTGAAAGTCATATTTTTAACTGTGTACGTTGGATTTTTGTCGTTTTGGTCGTTTAGTTTAGATAAAGATATTTTATTTTTCTAAACTGGTGTGGTGTCCATTTGTGGGGTTTTCACTGTGTTACTGTGAGTGTCGGTACAAATACTTTACACATTGCCTTTGGGCTAAGCCTGTCTGCTCGTGCCAAGCTACCAAGGGGGTGAGCACGGGTTATCTAGAGTGTGTATCCCCCTTACCCTGACTAGAAGCAAGGGTCCCTATTTGGACAAAGGTACCTACCTCTGCCAACTAGAGACCCCCATTTCTAACAGTAGCCCTTTAAACCTGTCTCAGGCCTGCCATTACAGCGTGTATGTTCAGTTGAAAACAACTGCAAGGCCTACTTCACCCATAGGATATCAATCAATCAATCAATCAGGGATTTGTAAAGCACACTATTCACCCGTGAGGGTCTCAAGGCGCTGGGGGGAAATTCAGGCAGCTCCGATTCATCCAAAGAGCCAGGCCTTGAGGCTCTTCCTGAATGCTTGCAGTGTGGGGGTTCGCCTGAGGCTGAGGGGGAGTTCGTTCCAGGTCTTGGCCGTGATGTAGGAGAAGGCTCTTCCTCTTGTTCTGGCTCTGCGAATGCGAGGGATTTTGGCCAGGGCAAGGTCGGCGGAGCGGAGGTTTCTCTTGGGGCGTAGAAGGAGATTCTTTTGTTGAGGTATTGGGGTCCGGTGTTGTGGAGGGATTTGTAGGCATGAGTGAGCAGCTTGAAAGTCACTCTCTTTTTGACGGGGAGCCAGTGGAGGTCTTGTAAGTGCTGGGTGATGTGGTCTTGTCGTGGGATGCTGAAGACGAGTCTGGCTGCTGCATTCTGGATTGTCTGGAGTTTGTGGAGCAGAGATTTGTTGATTCCGGCATAGAGGGCGTTCCTGTAGTCCTGTCTGCTGGTTATGAGTGCGTGGATGACGGTCTTTCTGGATTTGGGGGATCCATTTGAAGGTCTTGCGGAGTATTCGGAGGGTGTTGAAGCACGTGGAAGATACGGGGTTGATCTGTCGGTTCATGGTGAGGGAGGAGTCGAGTATGATGCCGAGGTTGCAGGCATAATCCGTGGGTGTGGGAGGGTTGCCGAGGGCGGAGGGGCCACCAGGTGTCGTCCCACGTGGAGGGGTTGGATCCGAGGACGAGGACTTCCGTTTTCTCCGAGTTGAGCTTCAGGCAGCTGCTGCTCACCCAGGATGCGACGTCCTTCATTCCTTCCTGGAAACTGTGTCTGGTGATGCCGGGTTTCTTGGTGAGGGAGAGGATGAGCTAGGTGTCGTCGGCATAGGATACTATGCTGAGTCTGTGTTTTCTGACGACGGTTGCAAGAGGGGCCATGTAGATGTTGAAGAGCATGGAGCTGAGTGAGGATCCCTGGGGTACTCCGCATCTGATCTCTGTGGGTTCGGAGAGGAAGGGCGGGTGTCTAATTCTTTGAGTTTGGCCGGCGAGGAAGGAGCGTTTCCAGTCTATGGCAGTTCCTTGTATGCTGGCGTCATGGAGTCTGGTGGCTAGAGTGCGATGGGAGACAATGTCGAAGGCTGCTGAGAGGTCTAGTAGAATGAGGGCTGCTGTGTGGCCTTGGTCGAGAGTGCAGATGTCATCCGTGGCGGCTAGGAGGGCGGTCTCGGTGCTGTGGTTGCTGTGGAATCGGATTGAGAAGTGTCGAGGATCACGTTGGATTCTTTGAAGCTCGGGAGCTGATTGTTGACGTTCATTGGGTTACCTTATTATATTTAATCAATTAATTATATTTAATATGTGCTAACTTTCAATTGGGATCAAGATGGAATGTCGAGTTTGGTATCTAAGAACTTGTAATTAAAAAGCCTCTTTAATGGGAATGTTGGATTTTAAGTTATAATATTGAAAATGCCACATTTAGAAAGTTGTCATTTTCTTGCCCTAACTATTTGGAGCCTATAGCCTGTTCCTGGGTCACATGACTGGGTGTAGTTGGCAGTTGAACTTTGTTTCTGTCTCCCAGACATTCAAACAATAGAGGGATTAGGTGTGCCTGGATGGACCATCAACTGGCAGGATGGGGGCAGAGCTGGTCACAGCCCCACTTGCAAAACAATAGGCAGTGCCCTGCACACAAAAGGCTTGTCACCACTGCATTGCTCGTGCAGTCAGCTTGGAGCGAGTGCAGGGGAGGCAGGAAACTTCAAGGACTTCAAAGGGAATTCTCTAGAACCTTCTCCTACTTCAAAGTGGGCATCAGATACAAACATTGGACCCTCAGTCCCAACTCTTCAGGGCAGTCCTGGACCGGTGGATGCTACAGAAGAAGGACTGCTGTGCTGCTTTGCTGCCAGAAGAACTGCCACCCTGCTGCCATGCTACTCCGTTGCTCTGTGGCCTGCTGTCCTGGTTGCTGAGAAAGAGGACTGGGTCTGAACCCTTACTCCCTGGCTGAAGTGACTCCAAGGGTCAACAGACTGACCTCCTGTGTTGAACTAAAGGGACATAACAAGCTCTGGGGGCTCCCGGCAACTGCCCAGCTGACCTGCAACTGAACCTGCCAAGGGACCTGCCTGAGCACTGCTGGCCTCTGCTGGAATGTGTTCCTGACCCCCAAGAGGGGCCTCTCAGGTCCTGTATCCTTGGTGTTACTCCAGTTTATCTCCTTTCCAGAGAAATAGAGAAATCCTGAAGTTTTGGATTGTTGGCAAATGCGAATGGGCGCATTCGCCACCAGAATTTTATGCCCGCCAATGCGACTTTTTGCACCACAGCGACAGCCAGTGATGCCCAGCAGCAGAAGATCTGCACTTCGCGTAACAGCATCGACAGCTTTCGGTGTCCACTAATGCAAAGCTCCAGCAACGACCATCTGCAATGCTGGACAGGATCTTCGCGCTACAGTGACAATCATCCACGATGCTGGGCCTGCACTTCAGTCTACATCGACAACCGTACGTGATACTCTCCCTGCTCCTCACTGCCCCTTCCACCGCAAACAGAACTTTTTGCACTGATATTTGGAGGTCAGTCTGTCTGCCGGACTAACCTGGTTCCTGTATCTGGCCCGTGATCCATTGCAGTCGGCCTTAACTTGTGACTTTCACCCGGTCTCGCACGACCTGATAACCGCAAGTTGCACTTTGTGCTTTTAGGCATTTTACTTGCCTGAAATCTTTACAGTGGTATGTCTCCGGTTCTACTGATTGGATTTTTGCTGCTTGGTGTCAAATAATTTATGACATTTTACTCTATTGTTCTAAACTGGTGTGCGATTTTTCTTCTGTTGTGTTTTCAGTTAATTACTGTTTGAAGTAATGACTGTAAGTTAAATCTGACTGCTTTGTGCCTAGCTACCAGAGGGTTAAGCACAGGTTAATTTGGGGTTTGCATGTGACTTTACCCTGATAGGAGTTGTTTTGCTTTTTGAGTAGGGTTTCACCCCCCTTAACCAATAACCCAATATCCATCAGATACCACACAAGAGGTTGAAGACCAGCTGTCACTAGTTTCTACTGAGTGTCATAGGAAGTAGGAGAAAGCATCATGTGGGTATGGTGAAGGACAGGATGATGCGGGCTCACAATTATTAGTTTTTTAAAGGGGTGGATCAGCTCTATGATCTCAATTTTCACCCTACTTCTCTTGCTTTGCAGGGCTGGAATGACCACATGGCTCCAGCGCAGTTTCTATCCATCAAGATGTTCTCAGTCAGGTCCTTCCAGTCAGCTTCACCATAGGCTCTAATCCTGTGGATCAGGTTACTCCTACTACCATGTGCAGTCTGACATCTCTTCCAAGTCAAGCAGTAAAGCCACTCCAGAGGTTTTTCTAGACTTAGTGCCAGTCTGGAGATAAAATGGCAAATTGGCCTGGCTCATTTTCTTTGTACTGTTAAGGTAGTTTGTTATGTGTTAGGTGTCCAGTTGAAAGTTGCTAACCCAGAACTGTCTGTCTGGAACAGTACTAATCCTCCTCTAGGGAGCTACAAAGTTCTGATGTGCCAAGGCTCCTCCAGTTCAAACATTTTTTTTGCTGTTGTGTGCTAAATCTGTAGGCTCCCTGCCCTGTTTTCCACACCGGGAACAGTGTCTACTGTTTCAAGAGGGTAATCCAAACATATTACATATGCATTTCGGGCATTTTCCGGACACGATGAAGACAAAGATCCTTAGATATGGGAAGTGACATAAACCTTTATTAGGGGAAGACTTAGGAACACCCCCTCCCGGAATACCTTCAAATGTTTGGTGCCACTGCAACTCTGTCACCACTGTCAGTAACTATGTAGTATCCGTAAGAGTGCCCCTTCACTGAAGAGACCAACTATGATGTCATAAAATCATTATATAGGAGGACTTGCAGGACTGTTGGGCATACTTTTTTAAAATTACACAAGGCTGTCTGGAAAATGTGGAAGAGTACACCTTCACAAACCCATTCAGAGGCTTCTCAGCTCGAATAGATATGTTGCTATATCACGAGAAAGTGTCATGTTTTTTAATTTTAGATTAATATTATTAGTGTTCAATGCCTGAGATCAGAGGGCGGTACCAAATACACAT
The DNA here is from genome assembly GCA_963921515.1 of Calotriton arnoldi. Classification (NCBI taxonomy): domain Eukaryota; kingdom Metazoa; phylum Chordata; class Amphibia; order Caudata; family Salamandridae; genus Calotriton; species Calotriton arnoldi. The sequence goes on along the minus strand of CAWUFW010007441.1, from coordinate 226,298 downwards.
CTTGCTCATATAATGGTTGGCTTGTTCATTGATAGAGGACAAGTTGTATTTCCGCAGGCCATGATATAAAATCTTGCAAAATTAGTATGTAGGTCTAGCATGGCCATAAAATCAGGTCTGGGCGTAGTTCACGGAGTATTGCAACGCGGAACTCCACGAAGTGACAAAAAAACTCCTCGAAGTTCCTCAAGGTGCGGAGTGCAATGCGAACTGCAGTTCGCACTGGTCTTCCTGCCGCTCAGGTAGACATTCTACCCGAGCGGCAGCTCGCGCTCGCAAACTTACCGTTCGTGAGCAGGGAAAAACTCTGCTGCACTACGCGAAGCGGAGTTTTCTGCACTACGCGAGCTCTGCGGAGTGCAGAGCGCAAAAAACTCAGCAAACTTCGTGACCGGAGCGGAGTTCACCGCCCAGGCCTACATAAAATCCACAAATCCTTGGGCACACTGCTGTCCTTTAAACCACACCCATTGATAGATAGGCTGGCCACTCGCTCACTCTGCACAAGGCAAACACTGCCTACAATGTTTCTGAGCTATGCCATCTGAAAATCAAACAGGAACTTAAAAAGTATTAGGTTAAATTAATTCATTTTTCAACCTGCAGGATCAAGAAATAGGCACTGGTTCATCTCTGCTCCAGAAATGCCCATCATGATACAGCCCCGCGTGCCAAGAGAGGCAAAGGTGCTGCTGGGCTTTATGTTACTCACCCACCAAACCTATCCTGCAATGTTTACCATGACGCCCGAAAAAACATCCACTGTATTTGTAGTAGGTAACATTACATCCCACGCAATAATCTACACAACGTTCTACAGCCGTCTAATGTGAGGACGTCATTTTTCTGTCCAGTACATATAATGTTACAACCTTGTATACCCTGTAGGATTGCAACTTTACTTTATGTTGTGAGGACACCACGTTGCCAGTCCTGGCCTATTTTGTTGCATGTTTTTGTCAGGTGGGAGATTTCAAGTAGTTTAATGGAACCACCCCATGGCTTCAGCTCCCAGAGAATATTAAGCTTTCAAATGAAATACTAGTACTAGCAACTTGGTATTGCTACGACATGGAATAAGGATACAATCATAAAACATCACAATATTAACCAGGCCAGTTATGTTTTATACTAGCCTATTAGTAAAAAATAGCAATCCTTCCTTTTCAAATGAAATGTTTGCACTCCAAATATGACACTCCTCCATACATATGACCACAGGTCGAGTGGATATTCTGATTTCAGGACTTTTCCTTGGAAGAATGTGGGAAATTGGGTTGTTGTTTGACTGGGGTGTGATCCCTGTCAAGCAACAGCCACAATCCTTGCAGGGTGAACCAAAAAGGTCACCAAATTAACCTGTGTTTAACACAGGGTAGATTGGCACACAAAGCATTAGTTATACAGTTGGTGGTCAGCAATAGGCAAAATTGGCGCTACAAGTACAAATCAGTAATGGCAGGTAATCTGGCACGGTGCATAAGGTAGGGAAAAACCACCAGATCCCCACGTGTCTGGTCAGCAGACCACTATGCTATATATACAAATCCTCTGCACACATTCAAAAGTACATAAATAAAGTTACATAAAATATCACAATGATGCTTGTCTTTATATTTTCAGATGTCTTTAATTCAAGATCTTTAAGCCTTCTTAGCCAACACGTGTTTCGTTGCTGTTACAGAGGATTACCCCGCGACTTCTTCAGGGCTAAGGGAATATATAAACAGGTACTTGTTCGTGTATGCAATGGTAGTAAGAACACTTTACTTTTCAAATTGTTGACAAGGTGACTTGTGTGAATTTCAAAAAAGTGAATAGAACTGTGTGGAAATCCATGTGAACTGGTGTTGTACACGCTTCTCGTGCAACTTCTTTGTGCATCCATATATCAATGGGGGAAAGACAGAACAAACAAAGCCCCCAATCGTTAGGTTATCGCTATAAAACATACTGGTACAGTTGGTGTTTGCGACTCCCTTATAGGAGTAATCCTGTGGTTGGCAAGGTGCGGGCATGCAATCATCCTGTTTAGGAATTAAAATCTATTTTGTTATATTCGTGGTGAAGTAGTGCTCCCTCATGCTGTCACTAAATAGTAAATACATGCTGACTATATTGTGTAATCAAACATGTATAAAAGAACATATTTTGTTATAATACGATACCTGAGGTCAGTTTCAAGTAGTCTCTAAGTAACAGAAAAGGGCACATCAGCTAAAGAGTAGCAGTCGGTACATTCTAATAAGGTGTACTAGGTACCATGAAGGATCCCCCTACCTTAATTCCGGTGATAATTCCAACCCGGAAGGGGTTCATATAAGTTCTGCTCCTGGAGAGGTAGGCCAATTAGTCTTGTGTCCGGAAAGCTAAAATTGCTTCCAAATGTAAGGGAGTTTCTTTTAGAAGAGCTGCCCCATCCTAAGGTAAAGTTAACATTATAATAGCATTTTTATCCCTTATTCCTCTGTCCTGTATTGAGACTCTAGTAAATCCGTTTTATTATTCCTTACTGGCAGTATTACGTAGAGCCCTTCGGATCTCCAGGCCATGGCGTGTTCGCCGTGCAAATCAGCAGTCAGCAGCCGGCCACCCCAGCGTTGTCTTAAATAATGAAGCATGAGGGCGGACTAAGCCGGTACTGAACCCATTTTGGGCGCCATCTTGGAGTGGTGTATCGGGACCCCCAGGGCACTGGAATCCCAGAACCCATTTTGGGCACCATCTTGGAGTGGTGTATCGGGACCCCTGGGGCACTGGAATCAATATTGTTGTGAACTGGCGTAATGTCGGTGGCAACGGGCTGGTGGAAAGCCCATAAGATTAAACGCTATCTGCTAGTAATCTGTATCTGCAGGGGCACATGACAGCATTGCGGTGCACTACCAAACAAGTGTGACATTTGTGGTAACGTGCATGCGGTGTTATACATAAGTACATCCTTGTAAGAAATTTCTCTTGCTATCCAAGTGCTTTGTCGTACTGACCCAAACTAATCAACATGATAGTGTGTTTTGTGACATGTGATGTGTGACAAAGTGATAGTGAATATCGTGACATAACTGGGGGAACCTCATATTTAACTATAAATTCCTAGACTTGTTACGGCCAGTGGCAGTCGGTCTCAATTCTCGCTAGTATCAGATCCAAAGCATTTTAGGAGCCGTATTGCAATGTGAAAGTGAATTCTGTGACATAGCTAGGTGGGGACAGTAGCATTTAGTCTCAGTTCCATATTGTACATAGTCTACAACAGGTTAAGTATGGAGGTCTCAATTTCTCACTGTACATAGTCTACAACATGTTAAGTATCGAGTGCAAGTAAATCTCTTCATTAATACGGAAACAGTCATATATTCCAGCAGTATGAAGTCTACCAAAATAAATAGGGATGATGATGGGAGTACTCTATAAACTGTGATGGTGTACATAGTCTACAACATGTTAAGTCTCGAGGTCTCAATTCCTCACAGTATATAGTCTATAGTAAGTTAAGTATCCAGTGCGAGTAAATCACTTCATTAATACAGAAACTGTCATGTATTGCAACAGTACGTAGTCTACCAAGAAAAGTAGGTGTGGTTGCTGGAATCTATGATGTAGCTGTGATGCGGTAGAACAGCATCACAGCTAGGATTCCAATATTGACCAGTAGTCTCTGTAATGCTGGAGGTTGTAGACATTTATTTCTACTCTTCAATAAACTTCATGAAGAAACTGAAATTGAAGCTGTGTGGATTACTACAAATTTTGGCGACGAGTTGGTCCTGCGCAGAGGACATATGTAAAGATTTCCCCCAACTGGATGTTCTCGTTTCTGCTTAACACTGGAATAAGCTTCAAGCTAGAGCAAAAGCTTCATCGTGACCTGAAGGACCATGAGTTAAGGAGATTAAGGGACTCACAACTCCTGCATTCAAACAATCAAGAGACTAGAGCTGAATTCGTGATTTATTTTAGCTAATTGTTTTAATTAATTATATTAGTTAATTATTTTAGTTAATTATTTTAATTGGTTATTTTAATTAATTATTTTAATTGGTTATTTTAATCAGTTATTTTAATTAATTATTTTGGATTCTTATTTCAGCTTATTGTATTAAATTGTTATATTATTCTCTGGTTTTAGTTTGTTATATAAACTTTATTGCAGGTATGACAGAACAAAGTATGTCCGCACCTCCAAGTTTTTTACCAGTTCCTGGGGAACCATCTATTCCCTGGAAGCGATGGAAAAATATTTTTTTACTTACCTCTTAGCAATTGGAGGAGACAAATATGGTCCCTTAAGGAAACAAGCCATACTCTTACATCATCTTGGAATAGAAGGGAGGAGAATATATGATGATTTGCCTGAAATATCGTTAGGCATGGGAAATGGTCAACCAATGAATCTCTACGATATGTCTTTACAGATGTTAGAGAAACATTTTACACCTAAAGTGAACATCGTTTTTGAAAGACATAATTTTTTTTGTAGAGTACAGAACCATGATGAAGATATAATGACATATGTGGCTTCTTTGCGTGGCTTAGCCGTTACATGTGAATTTCAGGGTCTATTTGACTCTTTGATAAGGGACCAAATTGTGAGATGTACAAATAATAAAAAGGTGAAAGAAAAGTTACTCTCGAAGGATCCTACTTTAGAAGAAGCTATTCAGATTGCTCGTAGTATGGAAAACACTGCTGTATGGATGAAAGAAATTGACAAAGGAAAGAGTCCAAGTTCAAGTGCGGTAATAACTATGGGAAAAGAAATTGTTAAGAAGCAAGTTAATAGAAACAATGATTATGTGCCTGTAAAAAGTGGAGAGAGACGACCTATACTTTGTTATAGGTGTGGGTGTCCAGGGCATGTAAGTTCTAGTCTTGCATGTGGAGCAAAGAATTCTACATGCAGGTTGTGTGGAAAAAGGGACATTTGGCAAAGCGTGTAGATCGAAAGGGAGTGTGCAAATTACCAGCGTCAAGGAAGTTGAAGATAAAACTGAGGATCGTGAGGAACTATTCTTGTATGTAGAAGGTGCGGAATTGGTTTCATCTCAAGTTATTGAATCTGTGGAAAAGTTCAATCTTGACTCAGTTATGACTTTACATGAGAATGATTTAAATTTGAAGAAAGAAAGTACAGAGAAACTGGAAAAACCTCATTGTGAAATCACTTTAGATAAAGGATCGGTAAAATTATTGGCTGATTCTGGTAGCTTATTTACTTTAATCTCCAAAGAGACTTTCGAAAAGAACTTGGGTGGACAGATCAACAATTTATTACAGGCAGATGTGAAGGCAGTTGGATATGGCGGAACAAAAATTTACATTTTGGGAATGCAATGGATGAACATTGTCTTCAATAAGAATGGTGTTCATGGAAGAGTTTATATCACACATGAAGGATCCGATCTTCTGGGTTGGCGACATCAGAAGGACTTAAACATTACACTTAATCCAAATGCTGCAGAACCGGTTATGGCTGTTGAGCCAGTAATTGGGAATATATCATCTAAAGTTGACGTGGAGGATGAGTGGGGAAAAGTATTTATGAAAAAGTATTCTCAGGTTTTTACTGATGATTTAGGTGTGTTAAAGGGATTTTCTCATCGAATAATTCTTAACAAAAATGCTAAGCCAATTGTACATAAGGTTAGAACAATACCCTATATGATGAGGGAACCACTTCAGGGTGAATTAGATAAGTTGTTAAAGGCCAATGTCATTGAACCCATAGAGTCATCTGAATGGTTATCTCCGATTGTCGTTGCTCCTTAGGATGGTAACAAAAATTCGTTTATGTATAGATTTGAGAGATTTAAATAAAAATATATGGGTAGATAGACAACCTTTACCAAATATTGGAGAAATGTTAAGCATGCTGGGGGAGGCAGTGTCTTCAGTGTTCTGGACATGTCATCAGCTTACCATCAGGTAAACCTACACTCTGATTCGCGTCCTTTGACATCTTTCGTAACGCCTTTAGGGGCTTTTCGATATTGTAGGATGCCATTTGGATTGGCGTCTGCCGTTTTTCAACGAATCATGCAAAATATTTTTAAAGGAATGGGAAGAGTGTTATGTTTTCAGGACGATATCATGGTTGTGGGGAGGTCATTTGAAGAACATGATGGATTAATGGAAGAAGTTTTGCAAAGAATTGCTAAGCATGGATTGACTATCAAAAGGGAAAAATGTCAATTAAGACTAAGACAAGTCAATTATTTAGGTCATCAGATATCTGCTGGTGGTATTAGACCAAAAAGTAGCATTGTAAAGGCTATAAGAGATGCTCCCTGTCCAATTAACAAAGAACAGTTAAAATTATTCTTAGGACTTGCTGAGTATTGTTCTAAATATGTACCAAATTTTGCAGATCTTGTAGAACTCATGAGACTTCTTCTTAAAAAGGAAGTGTGTTTGAATGGGATTCTATGTGTGATGATTCATTTGTTAATCTAAAAAAAATTCTTTCCTGTGCTCCATCTTTGGGACATTTTGAACCTAATAGAAAATCTGTGTTGATCACTGACGCAAGTAATGTTGGGCTTGGGGCAGTTCTAATGCAGGTGTCTGAAGAAGGTGAGAGAATTATTGGTTTTGCTTCACGCAGATTACAAGGAGCGGAAAGATCTTATTCAACTATTGAAAAAGAGGCATTAGCTTGTTGTTGGGGGATGGCACATTTTAGGTATTACTTATGGGGTTTGCCTTTCGTTGTGAAGACTGATCACAAGCCACTTGTACATATTTTTAAAGGTGGTCGAGGTCTAGATGGAAGCGTAACTCCTCGTATTTCAAGGTGGCTTTTATCCGTATTAGATTACAATTTTGTTGTGGAGTACGTTCGTGGTAATAAAAATGTTATTGCGGATTGTCTTTCTAGGATGCCTGTGGACGATAATTCTTGTATGGAAATTATGAAGGACCAAGTGGTTAATGTGGATGATGAGTTTGCAGTTGGACAGGAAGAATGGAAAGAAGCAGTGCAAAATGATAAGGAGTATAAGGTGTTGATGGAGCTCATTATGAGTTGTTGGAAGGATTTTGATGGTTGTGAGGAAGTGGCAAAGCAATTTTTGACAGTGAAAGATGAGCTTAGTGTGCAAGGTGATAACATTTTAAGGAGGAGTCGTATAGTTCCCCTAGTTTGTTGAGATCGAGATTGTTAAGCATTGTCCATGAAGGACATTTGGGAAGGAGTTTAACGAAGAGAAGATTGAGACAGTGTTTTTGGTGGCCAAAAATGGACAGGAATGTAGAAGATTTAGTGAAAAATTGTCATGCAATGCAGTAATAGTGACAAGGTGAAAGTAGTCAGAGAACCTCCTTTGAGATGTGTAGATTTGCCTATGAGGCCATGGGATAAAGTGGCTTTGGATGTGTTAGGTCCTATTGACAAATTGGGTACCAGTAATCGTTTTTTAGTTGTGTTGGTGGACTACCATAGTAAATGGTTTACATGCAAATCCATGGGTCAAGTTACTACTGCTAGTGTGATAAAATTTCTCGAGGAAGTATTTCTTGAAGAGGGTGTACCTAGAGTTTTGGTGACTGATAACGGTGTTCAGTTGGTTTCTTCTGAAATGGGAAATTTCCTTGCTAGACTTGGAATCAGACATGACAAGGTAGCTTTGTTTCGTCCACAGGCAAATGGACTTGTTGAGAGGGTAAATCGTATTGTGATGGAGTGTATTCAGCTTTCTCTTGCAAATGGTTTATCATGGAAAGAGGAGTTAAGGAAGATGATGTGGGCTCACAGAATCACACCTCATTCTGTGACAGGGGTTTCTCCTTTTATAGCATTGAAGGGAAGAGAGCCTGGTACTAAGGAGTCTCCTATGTGGCTCCATGAGAAGAATCAAGTATGGGTTGATAGAGAAGAGATGAGGTCAAGGGTTTCTGATTGTCAGTGGCGTAATAAAATTCACTTTGACAGTAGGAAACATGTTAAGGAGTTGGACATTGATAAGGGCGATTGGGTAGTTGTGAGGAAAACTGGTTTTGTGAAGAAGGGTGAGAGTAAGTTTTCACAACCCCATAAAGTCATTCTAGTCATGGGATCAGTGGCTCAACTGGACGATGGTAAGAAATGGAGCTTTGGGGATTTGTGTAAAATATCCCATTCCAGTAGTGTATAATAATATTGTAATGCATCTTATCTTAGAATGTATATTATTATTATTATGTTGTTAGTTTATTGCTTTATTTGGTAGTAATGTACTAATTTTATGTATTGTTATTCTCTGCAAGTTAAAATTTTTTCTCTTCTTTAAGATAATGTTGGGGGGAAGATATGTGGTAGCTGGAATCTATGATGTAGCTGTGATGCAGTAGAACAGCATCACAGCTAGGATTCCAATATTGACCAGTATTCTCTGTAATGCTGGAGGTTGTAGACATTTATTTCTACTCTTCAATAAACTTCATGAAGAAACTGAAATTGAAGCTGTGTGGATTACTACAGTAGGGATGATAATGGGCGTACTCCATAAACTGTGATGATGGCATGGCGTAAGCCAGCCACTGTTTCAGTTCATTTGGACCTGGGTATGGGCTAATCCCCAAGGAAGTATTGAAGCTCATGGTCCGTGTTCAAGCCCTGTTCGACACTTTTAAGTCTCATAATCCATAGCGCCTCTTTCCTCCTGAGTGTTAATTCCCTATTACCTCCCCTTGTGTCTTTGGGTGTGACATCAAAACCATAAAAGGAGAACGTTCTATGTGTGCTCTGAGAATTACATTCAGCTATGTGTGTGGCTATCGGATATCTGCTGTCCCCTTGCTTTACAGCCCTCATGTGTTCCCCAATGCGCTCTTTGAGGCTCCTGATGGTACTTCCAATGTATCTTAGACCACATTTACACTCAATAGCATATACTACATATTTTGTGTAACAGGTGATGTTGTTGTCAATTTTGTACACCCTGTTGTTAGGTCCCCTAAATTCTTTCTTTCTGTCAGTGGCCCATCTGCATTGATATATGGATGTACAAAGAAGTTGCACCAGAAGCGTGTACAACACCAGTTCACATGGATTTCCACACAGTTCTATTCACTTTTTTGAAACTCACACAAGTCACCGAAGTCACCTTGTCAATAATTTGAAAAGTAAAGTGTTCTTACTACCATTGCATACACGAACAAGTACCTGTTTATATATTCCCTTAGCCCTGAAAAAGTCGGGAAATCCCCTGTAACAGCGACGAAACACGTGTCGGCTAAGAAGGCTTAAAGATCTTGAATTAAAGACATCTGAAAATATAAAGACAAGCATCATTGTGATATTTTATGTAACTTTTGTATGTACTTTTGAACGTGTGCAGAGGATTTGTATATATAGCTTGGCACACAAAGCAGTTAGAAGCTTAACTTAAAGGCAATGTGTAAAGTATTTAGGTTGCACACAAACAGTAATAAAGTGAAAATACAACACCAGAAAAATCCCACACTAAGTTAGAAAAATAGAGTAAATGTAAAAACATTTTTTGACACCAAAACAACAAAAATCCTATTAGGAGAATTGGAGTTATGAATTTTTAAATTTGTTAGTAAAAACTAGTGCCTAAAAGATCCAAGCGCCAACTGAGGACATCTAGTCACACAAGATTGGGTCAAAGTAAAAAAATATGGCCGACCGCCATGAAGCGTGGTTTGGATACAAGAAGTGGATTGGGCCAGGTTAGCGCTTACCTTCGGACTTAGAGGAAATTTTTAGAACAATGTTCTGAGAAGGTAAAGTTAGGCAGGGCAAGGCTGCAGCAGGGGGTGTCCGAGGAGGGAGCTCCATCGTTGGGGAGCCTTGGTTCGAAGCTGCAGTGAAGATTTTCTACATTCAGACATACTCTCTTTTTGGTAGTTGAAATTCTCCAGCAGGATCGAAGCAAGAGGCTGTAGCCAAAGACAGTTCCATGGGCTCCGCTGCCCCTTTGGCGAAGGACTGCTGAACAGGATTTGTTCCTACAAAGAAGAAAGTAGTAGGAAAAGCCGCAAAGTCAATCCGACCAGTGTTGCATCTTGGGCAGATTGGTGAGCTGGCAGGTCCCAGTCTCCTCACGGGTTTCAGAGTAGTTTTTGGCAAAAAAAAAGTCCCCAGTTTTGGATTGTGGCCATCTGGGTACCTTTAGCACCACAACCAAAGGTCCAGGACTGGTGGGACACCGCTCGGGGGTTCAGAACTCACTCAGGCTGGGTTTAGGTGCATGTTTAAAATGGTGGGAGCCTTTTATGACCCTGTGGCTCTGAACAGGAGGCCATCAAATTAGCCCTTGGAGTCACTCTGGCAATTCTGGGTGCAGGTGAAGTTGCAGGGCTCAACAGCTGGGCTGACCACTGAGAGTGGAAGGCAGGCTTCAGTCAGCAAAGCAGTTCTTCCAGGTACAGCAAAGAAGTTTTGTAGAGTGCACAGCAGATCACAGCAGGCAGTCCTCTGAAAGTCCTTCCACAGGTCCAGCAGTGAACTGAAGAGTGGGTCTAAGGGTCCTATTTGTATACCTGTAACCTTCCTCTGGAAGGTGGAGAATTTTCTAGAAGGTTACTTCGAGGTGCATTGAATTTCCTGACCCCCTGCCCTGGCTCCAAACTCACTGCACTGACAATGTGGAGGTGATAAGTCCTTTGTGTGAAGGCAGAGCACAACCTATTCAGTTTCAAGTGAGGCTGTGCTCAGCTCTGCCCCCCATCCTACCAGCAAATGGCACATTCAGGCATACCTATTCCCTCTATTGTATGACTGTCTGGGGGGAATTCACAAAGTCTAACCATCAGTTACACCCACTCATGTGACCCAAGACAGGCTGCAGGCACAAAAGGCCTAAGGGCAGGAAAATGCCAACTTTCAAAAAGTGACATTTTCAAAATTGCAATAAAAAATCTGGCTTTACCATTAAAGAAGATTTTTCATTACAATTTCATAGATATTAAACATGAATGGGCTACCTGGTCCCAATCAGAATGTAGCACCTATTAACCCCTTTGATGCTTATGACGAGCTGGACTCGTCATGGCACACAGTGGTCGTGTGCTCATGACGAGTCCAGCTCGTCATAAGACCACCCACGGGGAAGCGCTGGCGCTCCCCGTGGGAATCCGATCGTTAGTTTTTTGGGGGAGGCAGGGAAGGGCTTCCCTGCCTCCCCGCCTCCCCATCAATGACGTCAGCGCGCGAGCGCGCTGGCGTCATTGAGGGTTTCCTTTCTTCCCGACGCGCTGGAAGCCATTTGCTTCCAGCGCGTTGGAAAATCAGGTGAGTTTTGGCTCGGGGAGGGGGTTTGAATCAAAAGAGGCATCGAGGAAAGGAAAGGGTTTTCCTTTCCCCGATGCCTCTTTATGCATTCCTGCTGCACGATCATGCAGCAGGAATGCCCATTAGGGGTGTGGGGGGTGTGTGTGTGTGTGTGTGTGTGTGTGTGTGTGTGTGTGTGTGTGTGTGTGTGTGTGTGTGTAATGTAAATTATTCAGTACCAGATATTTGATAGAGAAGAATAACTTAGCCATGTTTTGATGCATCATTTTGCATGAGGCATGTTCTCATTGAAGGTCTCATAGCTGAAAGTACGGGTTATTAGGCTCCACAATAATCAAGACTTGCTGTGGCACTTAAGTTGCGATTGGGGTGGATCCCAAGGATGGCAGCTTACTGTGCCTCTGTCATTTCTAGAGTGTGAAAATCTTCTTTGAAATATTATTAATATGCTTGCTCTTCAACACTCATAAATTGAAATGTGTTAATTATGCTCATGACGCAGATTAGTTTAGGGAGGAGGATATTAGTATTTCAACATGAACGCCATATCATATATATTCGAAGAGCAGGTCTGAGGATTCAAGTAGAAACATTCACCTGGCTATGAGGTAGGGTGTTCTCTTTATCAGGTAAACATACCTTGGTGGACTAAAACAAAAGCTTCCAATGCTTCTCTGCTACCCAATACCAGTGTAGTGCAGCAGCCAGTGCTGCATTATATATTGCAGTGCCTGCTGCAGAGGACAGGCACGCATTCTCGCTGCAAGCACTGCCTCTGTAGCATCTAATGCACCCTGATCAAAAGTGGTCAACCTCCCACTGTAATATGTTCCTATGAGGGCCCGATCTTTAATGAGCTACTAATGTAATCTGAGCAACAAATCTGTTGTCAGGTACCTGAGCCAATAAGCAGTCTGCACTGAAGGACAGCTGTGCAAGAATAAGTCTGAACCTATAAAATGTTTCTGATGAGGCATAACATCAGGATGAGACACTGGGGACTGTGAGGTATGTGAAACTGAAGTTTTGGTGTACAAAGTCTATACTGAAATCTGTGTATAGTTCTTTGTTATGAGATTTTAGCCTGTTAAATCCATGTAACTTGAGTGGCTGACTTAGTAGAATAGCAAGGGTGATGGCTGAAGAATTGTAACCTGAGCCTGTAGTATTGTGTAACCTTGGAGGCAGCTTTCCTGTTCGAAGCCTGAGCCGGTCCTATCGGTGTCACATTGTTGTATCCTTGCTGTCTGAAATATGAGTCTGTATAATCTCTGCAGCCAGAGACAAAGCTCTGAGGCATAAGCCTACTAGACCCCTTTAGTCTGAAGAATGATTGCCTGAGCATGAAAGATATGTGAAAGCAAAGAGTAGCTTTCCTGCATGAGCCTTGAGCATTATTAAAATCTGTGTAAAGCTTACACCTGTATGATTTGTGTAACCTGGTGATAGCTCTGTTTTCTGTTAGAGCTTACGGATCTCTGGCTACCCCAAGTAATTCAAACTATGCAGTCTATTGACATATCTTCCACTGTTTGCCTTACAAGCACTGTTTTCATTGTAATGTTGAAAAATGCATTCATTTTTAGCCAAGATGCTACTCTTGCTGTAGTGCCAAAAACTCTTCTACTGTAGCACCATGAATAAATATGCTTTACATTGTTCAAATAGATGAAAAACCTTGTTAAAAGAAATTAGAGTTTTCAGTGTGTGTGTGTGTGTGTGATGTACAGGAAAAAGTACAATCGAAAGTACAGTGTTGCAGAGCTCAATAAAATATTCAACGGCAAAATATATATATTTTTTAAAACATCTATCCACTGGGCCCCTCGCGTAAACTCCAGAAATACAATGGAGTCTTTTTATAGGCCCTTCCAAGCTGCTATGCCAACGGGGGCTGGCTGCCCACACACGATTACAGGGCTGTGGTGTTTTATACACCAGAAACGCTAGGGCAGCAGGATTCAAGGGCACTATTTTAAATAAAATGGCACTGCAGGCGCACTGCGTCATTCAAGCTTTTCAATAGGTTTTATGGATGTGCAGGGAGGGAGGGAGGGAAGGAGAGAGAGAGAGGGAGGGAGGGAGAGAGGGAGGGAGAGGGGGAGAGAGGGAGAGAGGGAGAGAGGGAGAACACGTACATACATACATAAACTCCAGCACGCAAGGGTGAGGAATGTACAGGAAAAAGTAAAAATTTACAATGAAGAGCGAACTTCCTAGAGGGGGCTGAGAGTGAAAGTATTAGTTCTGAAAGTGTCTTGAGAAGAGATTTGAGGTCAGCTTTGAAGATCCGGGTAGAGGAGGTGGCATGCAGCAATGGGAAGCGAGTTCCAGATTCTCACCGCATTTCCTGAGAAGGATTGCGCCATCGATCTTTCCCTTTTTGAAGACGGGGGGCTCAAGCAGAAGCTTTTCCGCATTGCGAGAAGGGCGAGAGCCACCGGACAATTTCAATTTATTTGCCAGGTAACGAGGAGGAGGTGTGTAAGGCTTTGTGTGTGATGCAGGCAGTTTTGTAAATCGATCTTGCCTCGATCGGAAGCCATCGAAGAGAGGATAGGAGTGACGTGGTCAGCTTCGTTTAGACCCTGAAATGAGGCGAGCTGCTGAATGGAGGATGGATTTGAGAGGAGAGGTGGGATTTGGGTAGGCCCGTCAGAAGAGAATTGCAATAATCCAGTCTTGAGAGAACCAGAGATTGTACCAAGGTTTTTAAGTCTTTCTCCGGGAAGAACCGACGGATCCCCGTAGAAGGCGCAACTGGTAACGTGCGTTCTTAGCAATAGAGTTGATGTGGGAGATTAGGTTGAGTCTTTTGTCAAGAATGACACCTAGGGATTTAGCGCTGTCGACAATGATGGGTTTGTTGTTGAGTAGGTTCAGCTGATCCATCCAAGATTGAACAGGAGGAGGTGAGAGAGAGGTAGAGAGGAGGAGGAATTCAGTTTTGGCGGGATTCAGAATGAGTTGGTGAGCTAACATCCAGTTGTGAATAGAGTTGAGAGTAGAGTTGAGTAGTGAGAGATCGTGTGCGGAAGATAAAGGTATCTTCCCACTAGTCCACCAGGCATTTATTTGTGGAGAGTGACCCCTTGGGTGGCAGAAGAGCAGTATGTTTTTAGGCCCATCTGCCCCCAAGGAGGGCAGAAGCCACTAGACACCAGGGTTTTTAAATTTTTGTGTTGGGGAGTGGCCAAAGGGCAAGGGTTGCTCCCTTTTACGGGAGTGAATATTTTATTTATACTCTTTGGCCCACCTACCCCTTAGCTTGGCTGGTGGATTGTGTGTGGACTGGTGCATTATTTGCATATGTGATTGTAATGGTTTTTTTCTCCTTTTTATTCTAGTGTAAAGCTTTTGATTCCTGTTTGCGGTTTCGGCAGTGGTTGTTCTGCAGTTTTGCGTAATTGCATTTATTTGGTAAGAAAAATATTTTTGTTGTGTGTACTCCAAATGAGTATTATTGTCATGCATGAATGAATTTTTTGTAAGTGGTGTCATAATGGCAGCATATTTGTTAGTGTTCAGAGCATGAAATTCTTTGCGATGTTTTGCATTGTCTTATGTGTAATTTTTTTCTTCTTCTTTTTAGTGGGATATTGTTGATCCTTACTGTGTCTGTGCAGAGTAGGTGGTGGTGAGTCTAGCTGCTTCTGTCACGTGAGTGGTATAGTGTTGGAGTATATAGGTCTTTGTGATAAAGCTACATTTTGTTTATTTCTTTTTTTTTACAAAGGGTTTGTTGTTGTTGACTTGTTTGACAAGTAACCTTTATTAGTAAGCATTATGGCTAGCCGTAGAATTACTGCTCAGCAGGTGGTTGGTTTGCTTCTTGAATCTTCCTCTGAGCAGGATTATGAGACTGACAGTGCGTCTGAGGGAGAGGAGGGAGGGAAGATTCAGGCAGTGAGTTTTCTCTCCACATGGAATCATCGGATGATGAAGGTACTCTCAGTGCAGATGAAGTGCCTGATTTAGAGGAGGATACTACTGTGCCGATGGTGCAAGAGGCATCTGGATTGCAGCCTGGGGCTGCTAGGCTTCCTACTGGAAGTGCTGGACTCTGGGTTGATCCAAACATGGTGCAGCCGGTGTTGCCTGCCTTTAGTGGTTATGCAGGGTGTAGAGTGGATTGTGAACATTATTTGCCTATACAGTATTTTCAGTTGTTTATGGATGATGTATTTTTGGGTGAGATTGTTGAGCAGACTAATTTGTATGCTGAACAGTTTTGAGGACAACAGTGCCAGACTTAGGCCCCATTCTAGAGCTACCCGGTGGAGTCCCACAAATCTGGAAGAGATGAAGAAGTTTTTGGGTTTGACTTTTTTGATGGGTTTGATAAGGAAGCCGTCCATGGGTTCATATTGGTCTACCAGTCCCTTGATGGCAACGGCCATATTTCCTGCAGTTATGACTCGTGATCGGTATTTACTTTTGCTTCGGATGCTGCATTTTGTTGATAATGGTTTGGCGTTGCCACGAGATCACCCTGAATGTGACCGTCTTTTTAAGATTCGGCCTGTTCTTGATCACTTTGTAGATCGATTTTCAGAGATCTATACTCCAGGGAAAGAAATATCTATTGATGAGTCTTTGGTCCTGTTCAAGGGCCGTTTGGTTTTAGGCAGTACATTCCTAGCAAGAGGGCACGCTATGGAATTAAGCTGTATATGTTGTCTGAGAGTAGGACAGGATATGTTTTTAATTTGCGTGTGTACACTGGTAGGGATTCCACTATTGACCCCCTGGTTGTCCGTCCACTTTTGGAGTTTCAGAGAAAATTGTGTGGGATCTTGCTAGAGGACTGTTTAACAGAGGCCACCATTTGTACCTTGATAACTTCTACACTGCTGTGCAATTGTTTAAGGAATTGTTCAAAGTGGACACTTTTGCTTGTGGCACAATCCGCTCTAACCGTAAAGGTTATCCAAAGAGCTTGTTTGCAAAAAACTTCAGAGGGGACAGTGCAGTGCCTTGCGTAGTGAGGAACTGCTAGCTGTGAAATTTGTGGACAGGAGGGATGTGTACATTCTGACTACCATCCATGATGAGAGTACTTCACCTGTGGCTGTTTGGGGTCAGATTGCTGAAGTGCGCAAACCTGTGTGCATTTTAGACTACAATAAGCACATGGGTGGTGTTGATAGAGTAGATCAGAGGTTGGAACCTTACACTGCTATTCGTAAGTCTTACATTTGGTATAAGAAGTTGGCCATCCATCTCTTCAATTTAGCAACTTTAAATGCTTTTGTTGTGTTCAAGGAGTGTTCTCCTGCGTCAAAGTTGACTTTTGTTCAGTTTCAGGAGTCTGTCATAGGCAGCCTTGTTGTTGTGGAACAGGCAAGTGTTCCTAGAGTTGGAGTGGTGGAGGATGTGGCTCGATTGAAAGATCGCCACTTTCCTGATCACATTCCTCCTACACCCTCAAAAGACTTTCCCACTAGGAGATGTAGAGTCTGTTGGCGAAGAGGTAGGCGGAAGGAGACTCGTATGTACTGCCCTGAGTGTCCTTCTAACCCTGGGCTGTGTGTGCCTGCTTGTTATAGAGCGTACCACAAGCAAAAGAATTATTGGGAGCAACCATGAGTGGTAAAGTGAACTGCCTGGTCTGTAATGTTTAAGAATTATTGTTCTGTTTCAAGGTTGGCATTAGTGCAATGTATTTAGTTTCTGATTTTGTGTTAGTAGATTTGTATCTATTTGCAATTTGTGTTTTCTTTTTTGTATAAAAAAATCCTAAATGTGATGGTGGTGTGTGTAGGCTGGTGCTTGGCTGGCGGTGTGCGTGGAGTGGCGCTTGGCTGGCGGTGTGCGTGGAGTGGCTCTTGGCTGGCGGTGTGCATGGAGTGGCGCTTGGCTGGCGGTGTGCGTGGAGTGGCTCTTGGCTGGCGGTGTGCGTGGAGTGGCGCTTGGCTGGCGGTGTGCGTGGAGTGGCGCTAGGCTGGCGGTGTGCGTGGAGTGGCGCTAGGCTGGCGGTGTGCGTGGAGTGGCGCTTGGCTGGCGGTGTGCGTGGAGTGGCGCTTGGCTGGCGGTGTGCATGGAGTGGCGCTTGGCTGGCGGTGTGCGTGGAGTGGCGCTTGGCTGGCGGTGTGCGTGGACTGGCGCTCAGCTGGCAGTGTGTGAGTAGTGACTTGCTGCTGGTCACTACACACACTGCTAGCCGAGTGACACTCCACGCAATCCATCAGCTTGTGTGGTTGCTGTGTTAGGAATGTGGGCGTGTGAAAGTGATGGGCCCTTGAATGGCGCTGTCTGCTGGTGTGAGTGTTGTAATGTGATGGGCCCGCGGCTGGTGGTGTGAATGGTTTTGTATTTGTCACACGTATGAAAGGTGTATGAATGGCCTGTAAAGAGGTTGGTGCCTTGTCGTGGCTTTACAGCTCACGAGCTGTGAGTCAATGGTTCAGTTTCTCGTCCTTTCAATTATTAACAGTGCATTTCATTTTTGTGAAATCACTTGTTAATACAATTGTATATACTGAACCATCACTCACCCTCGTGCCAAATCCAACCAGTATGTGTGTGTGTGCTTGAGGATTAGATGGCTGTGCAGTAATATGTTTTTTTTGTCTTTCTCAAGCAGGGTGTACCTTGTCCCTTTTTGTGAATGTTGTAATGTGTTTGTTTCGTGCCTGGTGGTGTGAATGGTCTTGTGTGTATCACGTATGAAAGGTGTGTGAATGGCCTGTAAAGCGGTTGGGGCCTTGACGTGGCTTTACAGCTCACGAGCTGCGAGTCACTGGTTCCGTTTTTGTCCTTTCAATTATTGACAGTGCATTTCATTTTTGTGAAATCTCTTGTTAATAAAATTGTATATACTGAACCATCACTTGCCCTCGTGCCAAATCCAACCAGTATGTGTGTGTGCTTGAGGAATAGATGGCTGTGCAGTAATCTTTGTCTTTTTAGTCTGTCTGCCAAGGTGTACATTCCGTCTAAGAATAACCTACCAACTGTAGATATTGTCGTAAACGAAACACCCATGGGAGTACATGGTGATATCTCTCTTGTGGATCCCAGCAAGTTATGGTACCCACAATGTCCTGCAAACCTCAAAATGTCTGTCACATTTTCCTTGCAATATTGTGCCAACATTTTCACGCTGCAGAAATAAACAACACATTATCTCAAAATGACCTGGTTTTGCAAGGGGGTCACCTGGGTTTTGGCCCTGTGCTCGGCGGCCATCTAGGGAAACCTACCAAACCCACACATTTCTGAAAAGTAGACACCCGGGGGCTTCCAGGGAGGTATGGCTTGCGTGGATCCCCCAACGTTTCCTTACCAGAATCCCTGCAAACCTCAATTTTAGCTGAAAAAATCACTTTTTCACACATTTTTGTGTGGGAAAGTGTGGCATCACTGGCCTCACACAAATTTCCTACCACCCAGCGTTCCCCAGGTCTCCCGATAAAATGGTGCCTCACTTGTGTGGGAGGCCCAAGTACCAGCGACAGGCAAGGGCCCACAACGTAGTGAGGCGACCTCAAAATTGCCTATCTCAAAACCACCTGGTTTTGCAAGGGAGTCACCTGGGTTTTGGCCCGTGCTTGGCGGCCATCTAGGAAACCTACCAAACCCACACATTTCTGAAAAGTAGACACCCGGGGGCTTCAGGGAGGTATGGCTTGCGTGGATCCCCAACGTTTCCTTACCAGAATCCCCTGCAAACCTCAATTTTAGCTGAAAAAATCACTTTTTTCAGAAATTTTTGTGTGGGAAAGTGTGGCATCACCGGGCTCACACAAATTTCCTACCACCCAGCGATCCCCCGGGTCTCCCGATAAAAATGATGCCTCACTCGTGTGGGAGGCCCAAGTAACCGCAACAGGCAAGGGCCCAAAACATTTTTTGATAGGCAATGTTGATGTTGCCTCAAAACGTTTTGTGTCCTTGCATGTCGCGGGTACTTGGGCCTCCCACACAAGTGAGGCACCATTTTTATCGGGAGACCTGGGGGAACGCTGGGTGGTAGGAAATTTGTGTGAGGCCAGTGATGCCACACTTTCCCACACAAAAATGTGTGAAAAAAGTGATTTTTTCAGCTAAAATTGAGGTTTGCAGAGATTCTGGTAAGGAACGTTGGGAGATCCACGCAAGCCATACCTCCCTGGAAGGCCCCGGTTGTCTACTTTTCAGAAATGTGTGGGTTTTGTAGTTTTTCCTAGATGGCCGCCGAGCTACGGGCCAAAGACCCAGGTGACCCCTTGCAAAACCATGTGGTTTTGAGATAGGCAATTTTGATGTCAGCCTCACTACGTTTTGGGCCCTTGCCTGTCGTGGTACTTGGGCCTCCCACACAAGTGAGGCACCATTTTATCGGGAGACCTGGAGGAACGCTAGGTGGTAGGAAATTTGTGTGAGGCCAGTGATGCCACACTTTCCCACACAAAATGTGTGATAAAAGTGATTTTTCAGCTAAAATTGAGGTTTGCAGGGATTCTGGGTGAAACGTTGGGGGATCCACGCAAGACATACCTCCTGGAAGCCCCGGTGTCTACTTTTCAGAAATGTGTGGGTTTGGTGGGTTCCTAGATGGCCGCCGAGCACAGCAAAGACCCAGGTGACTTCCTGCAAAACCAGGTGGTTTTGAGATAGGCAATTTTGATGTCGCCTCACTACGTTTTGGGCCCTTGCCTGTCGCGGGTACTTGGGCCTCCCACACAAGTGAGGCACCATTTTTATCGGGAGACCTGGGGGAACGCTGGGTGGTAGGAAATTTGTGTGAGGCCAGTGATGCCACACTTTCCCACACAAAAATGTGTGAAAAAGTGATTTTTCAGCTAAAATTGAGGTTTGCAGGGGATTCTGGGTAAGGAAACGTTGGGGGATCCATGCAAGCCATACCTCCCTGGAAGCCCCCGGGTGTCTACTTTTCAGAAATGTGTGGGTTTGGTGGGTTTCCCTAGATGGCCGCCGAGCACGGGGCCAAAGACCCAGGTGACCCCCCTTGCAAAACCAGGTGGTTTTGAGATAGGCAATTTTGATGTCGCCTCACTACGTTTTGGGCCCTTGCCTGTCGCGGGTACTTGGGCCTCCCACACAAGTGAGGCACCATTTTTATCGGGAGACCTGGGGGAACGCTGGGTGGTAGGAAATTTGTGTGAGGCCAGTGATGCCACACTTTCCCACACAAAAATGTGTGAAAAAAGTGATTTTTTCAGGTAAAATTGAGGTTTGCAGGGGATTCTGGGTAAGGAAACGTTGGGGGATCCATGCAAGCCATACCTCCCTGGAAGCCCCCGGGTGTCTACTTTTCAGAAATGTGTGGGTTTGGTGGGTTTCCCTAGATGGCCGCCGAGCACGGGGCCAAAGACCCAGGTGACCCCCTTGCAAAACCAGGTGGTTTTGAGATAGGCAATTTTGATGTCGCCTCACTACGTTTTGGGCCCTTGCCTGTCGCGGGTACTTGGGCCTCCCACACAAGTGAGGCACCATTTTTATCGGGAGACCTGGGGGAACGCTGGGTGGTAGGAAATTTGTGTGAGGCCAGTGATGCCACACTTTCCCACACAAAAATGTGTGAAAAAGTGATTTTTTCAGGTAAAATTGAGGTTTGCAGGGGATTCTGGGTAAGGAAACGTTGGGGGATCCACGCAAGCCATACCTCCCTGGAAGCCCCGGGTGTTTACTTTTCAGAAATGTGTGGGTTTGGTAGGTTTCCCTAGATGGCCGCCGAGCACGGGGCCAAAAACCCAGGTGACCCCCCTTGCAAAACCAGGTTGTTTTGAGATAGGCAATTTTGATGTCGCCTCACTACGTTTTGGGCCCTTGCCTGTCGCGGGTACTTGGGCCTCCCACACAAGTGAGGCACCATTTTTATCGGGAGACCTGGGGGAACGCTGGGTGGTAGGAAATTTGTGTGAGGCCAGTGATGCCACACTTTCCCACACAAAAATGTGTGAAAAAAGTGATTTTTTCAGCTAAAATTGTGGTTTGCAGGGGATTCTGGGTAAGGAAACGTTGGGGGATCCACGCAAGCCATACCTCCCTGGAAGCCCCGGGTGTCTACTTTTCAGAAATGTGTGGGTTTGGTAGGTTTCCCTAGATGGCCGCCGAGCACGGGGCCAAAGACCCAGGTGCCCCCCTTGCAAAACCAGGTGGTTTTGAGATAGGCAATTTTGATGTCGCCTCACTACGTTTTGGGCCCTTGCCTGTCGCGGGTACTTGGGCCTCCCACACAAGTGAGGCACCATTTTTATCGGGAGACCTGGGGAACGCTGGGTGGTAGGAAATTTGTGTGAGGCCAGTGATGCCACACTTTCCCACACAAAAATGTGTGAAAAAGTGATTTTTTCAGCTAAAATTGAGGTTTGCAGGGGATTCTGGGTAAGGAAACGTTGGGGGATCCATGCAAGCCATACCTCCCTGGAAGCCCCGGGTGTCTACTTTTCAGAAATGTGTGGGTTTGGTGGGTTTCCCTAGATGGCCGCCGAGCACGGGGCCAAAGACCCAGGTGACCCCCCTTGCAAAACCAGGTGGTTTTGAGATAGGCAATTTTGATGTCGCCTCACTACGTTTTGGGCCCTTGCCTGTCGCGGGTACTTGGCCCTCCCACACAAGTGAGGCACCATTTTTATCGGGAGACCTGGGGGAACGCTGGGTGGTAGGAAATTTGTGTGAGGCCAGTGATGCCACACTTTCCCACACAAAAATGTGTGAAAAAAGTGATTTTTTCAGGTAAAATTGAGGTTTGCAGGGGATTCTGGGTAAGGAAACGTTGGGGGATCCACGCAAGCCATACCTCCCTGGAAGCCCCCGGGTGTTTACTTTTCAGAAATGTGTGGGTTTGGCAGGTTTCCCTAGATGGCCGCCGAGCACGGGGCCAAAGACCCAGGTGACCCCCCTTGCAAAACCAGGTGGTTTTGAGATAGGCAATTTTGATGTCGCCTCACTATGTTTTGGGCCCTTGCCTGTCGCGGGTACTTGGGCCTCCCACACAAGTGAGGCACCATTTTTATCGGGAGACCTGGGGAACGCTGGGTGGTAGGAAATTTGTGTGAGGCCAGTGATGCCACACTTTCCCACACAAAAATGTGTGAAAAAAGTGATTTTTTCAGCTAAAATTGTGGTTTGCAGGGATTCTGGGTAAGGAAACGTTGGGGGATCCACGCAAGCCATACCTCCCTGGAAACCCCCGGGTGTCTACTTTTCAGAAATGTGTGGGTTTGGTAGGTTTCCCTAGATGGCCGCCGAGCACGGGGCCAAAGACCCAGGTGCCCCCCTTGCAAAACCAGGTGGTTTTGAGATAGGCAATTTTGATGTCGCCTCACTACGTTTTGGGCCCTTGCCTGTCGCGGGTACTTGGGCCTCCCACACAAGTGAGGCACCATTTTTATCGGGAGACCTGGGGGAACGCTGGGTGGTAGGAAATTTGTGTGAGGCCAGTGATGCCACACTTTCCCACACAAAAATGTGTGAAAAAAGTGATTTTTTCAGCTAAAATTGAGGTTTGCAGGGGATTCTGGGTATAGAAAGGTTGGGGGATTCATGCAAGCCATACCTCCCTGGAAGCCCCCGGGTGTCTACTTTTCAGAAATGTGTGTGTTTGGTAGGTTTCCCTAGGTGCCGGCAGAGCTAGGGTTCAAAAACTACAGCTAGGCACTTTGCCAAAAAAGGGTCATTTTTCACTGCGAAATTGAGGTGTGACCACGTTGCGTTTTGCGCCGTTTCCTGTCGCGGGCACTAGGCAGACCCCCACAAGTGAGGTACCATTTTTCTCGTAAGACTTTGGGGAACGCGGGGTGAGCGAAAATTTGTGGATCCACGCAGATTCCAGAACTTTCCACCACAGAAATGTGGGGAAAATGTGTTTTTTTGGACAATTTTTTAGGTTTGCAAGGGATTCTGGGTAACAGAACCTGGTGGGAGCCAGTCAAGTCACCCCATCCTGGATTCCCCTGGGTGTCTAGTTTTCAAAAATGTGTACTTTGCACGGAGCGGAAACAGCTTGCAGCACTTGACCAAGACCGAGCCGAGTATGCGGCTCTCCGTCTCCGACACTCCTACTACACAGGGGGCGATAGGTGTGGTCGCCTTTTGGCTCATAAGCTACGCGAAACTAGGCAGCGCCAGGGGGTGCAGACTATCCACACTGCCGGGGGGATCTTACCACCGATGATGGGGAGATTGCGGAAACCTTCAGAGACTTTTATGCGAGGCTATACGCCAGTGACTCCTTAGCACCCCTACACTGCAGTGCCTTTTAGAGAAGGCGGCAATGCCTGCTCTTAGCGGGGCGCAGGCCGAATACCTAGACAGAGACATTGGCACTGAGGAGGTTATAGCAGCGATCTCCCGCCTTAAGCTGGGCAAATCACCTGGGCCAGACGGTTACACGGCGGCCTTTTATAAAAACCTTCTGCGCTCAAATAGCCCCCTTATTGCGCAACCTTTTCAATACCTTTGCACAAGATGGAGCCATCCCAGAGGAGATGCAAGAAGCATCGATAGTGGTTATCCCGAAACCCGGGAAGGACAAAACGCACTGCAGTGCTTATAGGCCGATATCCCTACTGAATGTAGATATCAAGTTATACACCAGCATCCTTGCCACTCGTCTAGCACCATACATGGCCCAGTTAATAGAGCCTGACCAGGCTGGTTTTATCCCACAGCGGCAGACGAGTGACAATACCAAGAGGATACTCCATCTAATAGAAAAGGCATCCCGCACACCAGGAGAGTACATGTTGCTAGCGATAGATGCAGAAAAAGCATTTGACCGGGTACATTGGCCCTATCTGGAGCAGGCCTTGCTTCGGTTCGGCCTAGGTGATAAACTGCGTACCCGGATCCTCAACTGTTATCGCCTACCTAAAGCGACGGTACGGGTGAACGGTCAGACATCCTCGCGTTTTCCCATAGGTAGGGGTACCAGGCAGGGGTGTCCGCTTTCACCCCTCCTATTTGCGCTCTACATGGAGCCGCTGGCTCTGTGGTTTCGCAATCACCCCCTTATAACGGACATCAAATATGGAGGGGATATTCACACCATCAGCCTATATGCGGATGATATACCTGCTCTCTCTCTCGAGCCCGATCCCTGCGATGCGAGCTCTTTTCATTGAATTGTATTGCTTTGGGCAGGCATCCGGCTTTAAAGTCAACATCGAGAAATCCATCGCCTTAGACATCTCTCTCTCTCCCGCCACATTAGCTCATTTGCAAGAGGAACACCCTCTCCAATGGTCGACTTCATCGATTCCTTATCTAGGAGTTCAAATTGGCCCCACCATACCTGCTACCGCCGCCATTAATTACGCCAACCTCCGTACACACATCCGCAAGGAGCTGGGGCAATGGAAGCACCACACTCTATCGTGGATGGGGAGAATTGCAGCTACAAAATGACTATCCTCCCGCAGATCCTGTACGTCTTTCAGACCCTTCCCCTCCGACCCCCACTGGGCTGGATCCAACAGACCCAAACCGACCTAGCGAATTTTATTTGGCAGGGTCGCAAACTTCGGTTTAAGCACGCGGTCGCTATCCTCCCTCCCGAAAAAGGGGGAGTGGGGGTCCCGGACCTACAACTTTATTTCCAAGCTGCACAACTTCGTTACCTGGTGGAGTGGCATCGCTCCGAGTCGGAGCAACATTGGCTCTTCCAAGACCAGGCGGTGGCTGCTATGCCCCTACAGGGCATCCCCTTTCTTCGCAAAACGGATAGGCCACCCAACCTATATGCGTCATATATCACAGGCACACTTATGGAGGTTTGGGATCGAACTAATTTAGCACACGGCTTGACTTCCTTCCCATCCCCCCTAACACCCCTCTTTAACAACCCAGAATTTCATCCTGGCACTGAAGCAAAGGCCTTTGCGGCATGGCGCCCCACCGAGTGCCGATCCCTTGGCCATCTCTTTGACTTAGAAGGGGTCCTTCCATTTTCCCAATTGAGGACGCACTATGGCATACCTGAGTCGGAGCGTCTTCCATACCTCCAGATTAGACACTGGGCGCTCCACCCGTCTATCAAGCCAGGTGCCCAACGTCTACTCACCACCTACGAACAATGGCTCGTCACCCACACCTCCGACAAGAAGCTTATTTCTGACCTTTACAAGCAGTTATTATCGACTTCTACACTTACATACAATGCCGGCAGAATACGCTGGGAGCGGGAGCTGGGTCGCAATCTCAGCCTTAAAGAGTGGGAGGGCATTTATCACAGGGCACGACACTCGGCGTACCACATGGGGCTCACAGAGACACTGACGAAGGTAGCCACTTACTGGTACTACACACCGGAGCGCCTCCACTGCTTCGATACATGACAGAATGCCCAGTGCTGGAGAGGGTGTGGGGAAATAGGCACTCTTACACATTTGTTGTGGAGCTGTGACCACATCCAAGCATATTGGGCTCACATTTTAGATGAGGTAGACAGGCACTTTGATACGCAGATCCCACGGTTTCCCGCCTATGTCCTATTGGGGCTCCCTAACCCTATCTCATATCCCCTAAAGTCTAGGAGGGGTCGATTGATAGCGATCGCATTGGGGGCAGCTACCCAAAATATTCTTGCACACTGGCGCTCCATACAGCCACCGACACACTCTGGATGGCTACAGCGGCTTTGGAAAAGCTGACCCTCACTCTGACTGGCAGAGGGGCCGAATTCCCAGACCTATGGCGCCCTTTCTTGACATTGCTCACTACTGAATTCCGTGAACTGACTTGTCCCCGCTATCTCAGGCTGCTTCGTCTTGCTGACACACAAATCCTGCAGGCCAGCTCGACACACAAACCTAAGAGGACATGCTGAGCGCGCAACTTTCTTTCCCTCTTTTCTTATTACCCAGCTATGGACGAAGGGGGGGGGAGGGAGGGGGTGGGGGGTTTTCTGTTTGTTCCCTTTCCTTATTCCTACATGTTGTTGTTTTTCGTAGACCCGCTCCTCGCATTTTACTATTGTAATGCTGCTTTCTACGACACTGTGTGTCTTCAGTGCACTGTCCTCAGGAGCTGGGGGTCTTTTGTTTTTCAATGTTGAAAATTAATAAAAGATTTAAACCATAAACCTGCCGTTGGGCAAAATTTGTGACAAGGTGTTCAGAAAGACACATTGATCGCCTTTCTGTCCCCACTTTCTTAGGTTCTCTTGTTCGTTCTTTCCCTTGCCCAGCAGTGCTCTACTCTGGCACTAGTAAGGGATAACTTTCTGCAATCTCTGCTTTTCTTCAGTTGCCTGACCAGCCTTCCCTTTACCAATCTCCTATTTTGCATAGATGTTTGAAAGGTTTGCAGCACATGTTTTTCCCCTACTCCTTTTGTTATGCCCCAGTGGGACCTCAATCTTGTCCTCACTTTCCTCATGTGCGCTCACTTTGAGCCTCTGCACAATTGTCCACGCCGGCTCCTTACCGACAAGTTGGCCGTTCTTGTGGCAATAACATCTGCCCGGAGGGTCAGTAAGCTTCTGGCCTTGTCATCCAAGCCTCCTTATCTAAACATCTACCCAGACTAACTTGTGCTTCGCATGAGAGCTTCCCTTCTTTCGATTTTGGTCACTCCATTTCACGTAGGCCAAACCATCACTCCGCCTTCTTTTTACATTCCGCCTCATCCCTCCAAAGAAGTGTCTGGACCAAAAAGAGCATTGTTATTCAACCTTGACCGCATGAAAGAGTTGAGGGTGGGACGACCAGCTCTTCGTGGAGTACGTCAGAGCTAAGAAAGGCTGGGCGGTGCAGAAGAGGACCATCTCACGATGGTTCGTAGTCTGCATCAAAATCTGCTACACATTGGTTAAGAAGCAACCGCCTGAGGGTTTGTGTGCTCATTCCACCATAGCTAAAGCTGCAACCACTGCATTAGCTCATGGGCCCGGACATCTGCCAGGCAGCAATGTGGGATTTACTGCACATATTTACCAAGTACTATAGCCTCAAAAAAACAGTCAGGGCTGTTGGGATAAGCAATTTGCGTGTTCGGTACTGCAGGACTTCCTTGTGTGAAATTGGTCTGCAGACCCACCTCCGGGGAGGTATTGATTGGGTATCTATTCTAAGGTAAGGACTTTGTGGCTAGAAGTATCTATCAGATAAACAAGTTACTTACCTTTGGTAATGCCTTATCTGGTAGAGACTCTATCTAGCTGCAGATTCCTTACTGACACACTCATCCTCCCCGCTCGGCGAACGGATTGCTAGGGACAGGGCTTTCTCCTTTCAGGGCCCTAGTTTTCCACACCAGTGGTCAATGTACTACATGGCTCCGTGCTTCTGGCATGGAAAGTCGCAAAAAGTAACTGACGTCAGCGTGCCTGGGTGGCACCTATAGAGGCACCGTAAATTACATTTCCGGCGCAGACAACACCACGCGCAGCCGAACAATGCCACCTACCAGCATGCAGAAGTACGGCTCACAAAACATTTCCAGATCCAGTCTGACACCTGGGGAATCTGAGGCTAGCTAGAGTCTCTACTAGATAAGGCGTTACCGAAGGTAAGTAACTTGTTCATCATGTCACACATTAGAAAAATGAAAACAATTATATCAAAAGATACATTGTAAAACCATCAAAACTCAATCTGAATAGAAATTAGTCTAAAAAGTCTAACTGTATGTTAGTATTCAGGTAGGAGTACATTTTAAATTCCAATGAGCAGGTGAATCATGCTGCCTCACTCAGTAAAGTAATGGGAAGAGCACAGCGTGCTGTCTTGTATGCTCAAAAATGTAGGATTTTGTGGTGAAACTCTGGCCTGATAAAGTCATAAGGCTGTTTTGAAGAGGTCAAGTCATTTGGTTGAAAAAGTAAAAACACAAGCACAGTTGTCGAGTATCCAGCTGAAGCGTCTCAAATATGTTGAGTATCTGGAGAGGCTATCTTGAACATGGGTCAAACCGCTTAGGGCCAGATGTAGGTGGCCAAATAGCGAGCGCTAATGCTGAAAAAATGCGTTTGTGATCGCTAGTTGGCAGCGAGCAATGTAGGTAAGTTGAAACCTACTAGCAAAATAAGGAATCGCAAAATTGCGATTCCTTATTTTGCTCTTGCATTTAAGGAATCGCAAATTGTGATTCCTTAAATGCAATGTACGTAGCACAAAAGAAAGTGCACTTTAGCCTTAAGGAATCGCTAATTACCACCAACTTCAAGTTGGTGGTAATTAGCGATTTCCTTAAAAAGCACTTTTTGCTTTTTTAAGTGCCATGTGGCACACATTCATGCCCTTAGGGCATGTATGTGCGCCACATGTGCACACATGCACATTTCAGGGGTGCAACAGGGTGTCCTTTTGGAACCCTGGCACCCTTGAAGTGCGCCCGCAATTTGCGAGTGCCTCTTGGTGACTCGCAAATTGCGGGAGCAATTCCTATTCATTCCTATGGGCCTCTTGGCCCATAGGAATGAATGGGAAGGTATTCCTTAATTGCGAATCTTAATTTGCGATTCACAATTAAGGAATATTAAGGAATCGCTAAAAATATTGCTATTCCTACCTACATGGCATTTTGCGATTCCTTAATAGCAATTCCCTAAAAATCGCTATTAAGGAATTGCAAACATGCATTTACCTACATCTGGCCCTTAGTGGCATGTGGCCGAGGTGAGGTGGAATCATTCTTTGATGCAAAAAGACTGAAATCTCAAGACAGCAGATAATGCTGGGCAGTCTCCACTCTTGTGGCTGCAGATCAATGCTTGCTCAACAGATGAAAATTAGTTGGCCCTCCATTTTGAACGCAGAGAATGTCGGGGGCTCAATCTGTAACTAGCAAAGATGCCAAAATGACACAACAGGGGTTAGATTCCTCGTACCTACTACCACTGACTTCATCACTTGCATCAGTCTCTGTCAACAGCTCTGTTTTTGTTCAGATTCTTTTAGACTTCTCAGCACTTTGGCTACCCAGGTGTCTCATCTCCTCAACACCCACGTTCTTCCAGACAAAGGTGGACAGAGCATTCATGAATTCTTCTTTGTAGCAAAAAGGGCAATCTTCTTTTTAATTTTAGTTCCAAGCAAGTCCAATTGCTCAAGCAGGCCTATTGTAATGGTTAGCCAGTCATTCTCTTGTGATGAGACCTTCAAAGCTCACAGTTTCAAAGTGGAGTGATGCACTTCCATTCCTGAGACAATGACTTGCTGGAACAAAACTAGGCAGGAGTTCCTTGCTGAGGAAATTTAGAATTGAAATGTATTGACTCTAGTGTATGAAGCTCTTCCTTGCAATCAATGTCTACCCCTTATGCTCCCATTTGAGCCCATTGTACTATGAAGGAAGTCTTCTCCCCTTACACAACACTTCGTCCAGCCCTCTTATTGTGGCATAGTCTGTATGGACCCCTTCTCAGAAAGGAAAAGTTGCAAAATGTATACATTCAAACACAGATGTCCCACTTGGCAGCTTTCCAGGGCTTCCCATCACCGATCCTGGGAAGATTGTGGCCAGTCAGGGGCGGAGCTTGCCCGGGCAGCAAGTTGGCCGCCCGTTGAGAGGGCTCTGCAGGCCAGGATCTTAATCCAGCAGCAATCCTCATGCAACGGACTGAAGGACTCGCAGGTGTGAGTCCACTGGCTCATGACACACTAGCGGGCACGGTGGGACATACTAGTTAGCCGCAGAGTTGGAGTGGTGGGCTGCGGTAAAGGGAGAGGCCGCGCTAACGCTGCTGCGCCTGGCAGCCACCACGGGGAGGAAGAGGGCCGCACTGGGCCTTGCCGGTGAGCTGCTTCATCTTCGCTCTGGACGTGGAGCGCATCGGCACCTGAGGGGACACCTATCAGCAGTGGGTGAGGAGGAGCGATGCAGATGGATTCCCCCACCCCTGTGTACAACCTGAGAGCAGAGCTGTACCTCGGGCCCAGCCCTGGAGAGCCCTGGTGGGTGCCTGTGTGTCGGAGAGAGGGAGTGGCTCCCAGTGACGCTGCGCACCCCTGCTGCTTGAGGGCTGCGGCTGTGGGTGAAAGCGGACGTAGGTGTCGCCTGCTCCTCGGGGCCCCACCCTCGAACAGACTTTCATTGTTGCCCTGGGGAAAAACTTGGCCTACACCACAACTGTCACTGGTGGGGTGTGGCGGGCAGCGTGGCCGGCCAAAAGGCATTTTCTTGCACTGGTGGTCTACACTTCCAAAAGGACATTGATACTTACACCCTGAGGGCTCCCCCTTGAGGATACGCATGGGTGGCCGGCGCTGTGGAGTGTGGAGGCGGTGCCCTGATGGTCAGTCCTTCATGCGGGGGCCCTCCCTCCCCCTGCTGTGCTTCCTGGTCAGCTTGCCTAACTCTATAAACTTTCTGTCCTGCCTGTAAATTCGAAGCTGGAGCTCCCTTGATCCACCTAGGAGACTGGCCTCTCCCTGCTGATACGCTGGAGCTACCGTGTGGCGCTGACTCTTCTTGCTGGGGGACCCCCGGTAAGCTCTTTGGCCTGGCATGGCAGCCTGTTTGTGCCCCCAGGTGTGTGGGGTGTAGGTGGGACTAAGCTGCTGGTACCTGCAAACGGGTGCTGCACCCTCAGCCTTGTGGGCAGCGGGGCCACTGGCAGGGTCGGGCCGGACTGTGCCCAACAAGTACACGGACACTGGGACCCCTGATTTGGTGCTGGAAGTTGATGCTGACGAATGTGCTGACCTCTACCACTGCTGGCACCACTGGGTACCATGACAGATCTACCCACCATGGGGAAAAATGATGCTAATCAAACGAAACTACAATTCGACAGCAGGCGCCGCACCAGGCAAGGGGAACCCTACACGCACTCTGAAACATCCCTGAGAGCATCAATGGCCAGTTACAACAAGATTTAGACATTAAGGATATTCTTGTCAAGGTCTGCTTCAGTCGCAAGAATATTGACGCAAAGTTGGATCTGCTTATTAACCGCTTGGAGCAGGTCAAGCAAAGAACAGATAAACATGGTGACCGCATTGACCACCTGGAGCAACGTGAATCCGATACGGACGCTGCGCAGGCTGAAGCAAGGGAGCAATTGCTAAAAATGGACAAGGTATTGGAGGTTATCAGGGCTGAGAATAAGGGCCTTGAAGCACGCTCCCGCCACAATAATCTTATAATCACGGGCCTCCCAGAGTCCACTAATATTACTAAAATGGAGGACTTTATTGAGACCATGCTGTGAGACCTCTTTGGGGACGGACTGTCAGCCATGTTTGCGGTGGAGTGTGCACATAGGTCTCTGGGGCCCAGGCCCCCCCGATGCTCCTGCCAGGCCAATAGTGGCACATCTGCTGCACTACTGTGACCAGGATGTGGTCTTGCACATAGCCTGTAAAAAGTGGAGAGAGACGACCTATACTTTGTTATAGGTGTGGGTGTCCAGGGCATGTAAGTTCTAGTCTTGCATGTGGAGCAAAGAATTCTACATGCAGGTTGTGTGGAAAAAAGGGACATTTGGCAAAAGCGTGTAGATCGAAAGGGAGTGTGCAAATTACCAGCGTCAAGGAAGTTGAAGTTAAAACTGAGGATCGTGAGGAACTATTCTTGTATGTAGAAGGTGCGGAATTGGTTTCATCTCAAGTTATTGAATCTGTGGAAAAGTTCAATCTTGACTCAGTTATGACTTTACATGAGAATGATTTAAATGTGAAGAAAGAAAGTACAGAGAAACTGGAAAAACCTCATTGTGAAATCACTTTAGATAAAGGATCGGTAAAATTATTGGCTGATTCTGGTAGCTTATTTACTTTAATCTCCAAAGAGACTTTCGAAAAGAACTTGGGTGGACAGATCAACAATTTATTACTGGCAGATGTGAAGGCAGTTGGATATGGCGGAACAAAAATTAACATTTTGGGAATGCAATGGATGAACATTGTCTTCAATAAGAATGGTGTTCATGGAAGAGTTTATATCACACATGAAGGATCCGATCTTCTGGGTTGGCGACATCAGAAGGACTTAAACATTACACTTAATCCAAATGCTGCAGAACCGGTTATGGCTGTTGAGCCAGTAATTGGGAATATATCATCTAAAGTTGACGTGGAGGATGAGTGGGGAAAAGTATTTATGAAAAAGTATTCTCAGGTTTTTACTGATGATTTAGGTGTGTTAAAGGGATTTTCTCATCGAATAATTCTTAACAAAAATGCTAAGCCAATTGTACATAAGGTTAGAACAATACCCTATATGATGAGGGAACCACTTCAGGGTGAATTAGATAAGTTGTTAAAGGCCAATGTCATTGAACCCATAGAGTCATCTGAATGGTTATCTCCGATTGTCGTTGCTCCTTAGGATGGTAACAAAATTCGTTTATGTATAGATTTGAGAGATTTAAATAAAAATATATGGGTAGATAGACAACCTTTACCAAATATTGGAGAAATGTTAAGCATGCTGGGGGGAGGCAGTGTCTTCAGTGTTCTGGACATGTCATCAGCTTACCATCAGGTAAACCTACACTCTGATTCGCGTCCTTTGACATCTTTCGTAACGCCTTTAGGGGCTTTTCGATATTGTAGGATGCCATTTGGATTGGCGTCTGCCGTTTTTCAACGAATCATGCAAAATATTTTTAAAGGAATGGGAAGAGTGTTATGTTTTCAGGACGATATCATGGTTGTGGGGAGGTCATTTGAAGAACATGATGGATTAATGGAAGAAGTTTTGCAAAGAATTGCTAAGCATGGATTGACTATCAAAAGGGAAAAATGTCAATTAAGACTAAGACAAGTCAATTATTTAGGTCATCAGATATCTGCTGGTGGTATTAGACCAAAAAGTAGCATTGTAAAGGCTATAAGAGATGCTCCCTGTCCAATTAACAAAGAACAGTTAAAATTATTCTTAGGACTTGCTGAGTATTGTTCTAAATATGTACCAAATTTTGCAGATCTTGTAGAACTCATGAGACTTCTTCTTAAAAAAGGAAGTGTGTTTGAATGGGATTCTATGTGTGATGATGCATTTGTTAATCTAAAAAAAATTCTTTCCTGTGCTCCATCTTTGGGACATTTTGGGACATTTTGAACCTAATAGAAAATCTGTGTTGATCACTGACGCAAGTAATGTTGGGCTTGGGGCAGTTCTAATGCAGGTGTCTGAAGAAGGTGAGAGAATTATTGGTTTTGCTTCACGCAGATTACAAGGAGCGGAAAGATCTTATTCAACTATTGAAAAAGAGGCATTAGCTTGTTGTTGGGGGATGGCACATTTTAGGTATTACTTATGGGGTTTGCCTTTCGTTGTGAAGACTGATCACAAGCCACTTGTACATATTTTTAAAGGTGGTCGAGGTCTAGATGGAAGCGTAACTCCTCGTATTTCAAGGTGGCTTTTATCCGTATTAGATTACAATTTTGTTGTGGAGTACGTTCGTGGTAATAAAAATGTTATTGCGGATTGTCTTTCTAGGATGCCTGTGGACGATAATTCTTGTATGGAAATTATGAAGGACCAAGTGGTTAATGTGGATGATGAGTTTGCAGTTGGACAGGAAGAATGGAAAGAAGCAGTGCAAAATGATAAGGAGTATAAGGTGTTGATGGAGCTCATTATGAGTTGTTGGAAGGATTTTGATGGTTGTGAGGAAGTGGCAAAGCAATTTTTGACAGTGAAAGATGAGCTTAGTGTGCAAGGTGATAACATTTTAAGGAGGAGTCGTATAGTTCCCCCTAGTTTGTTGAGATCGAGATTGTTAAGCATTGTCCATGAAGGACATTTGGGAAGGAGTTTAACGAAGAGAAGATTGAGACAGTGTTTTTGGTGGCCAAAAATGGACAGGAATGTAGAAGATTTAGTGAAAAATTGTCATGCAATGCAGTAATAGTGACAAGGTGAAAGTAGTCAGAGAACCTCCTTTGAGATGTGTAGATTTGCCTATGAGGCCATGGGATAAAGTGGCTTTGGATGTGTTAGGTCCTATTGACAAATTGGGTACCAGTAATCGTTTTTAGTTGTGTTGGTGGACTACCATAGTAAATGGTTTACATGCAAATCCATGGGTCAAGTTACTACTGCTAGTGTGATAAAATTTCTCGAGGAAGTATTTCTTGAAGAGGGTGTACCTAGAGTTTTGGTGACTGATAACGGTGTTCAGTTGGTTTCTTCTGAAATGGGAAATTTCCTTGCTAGACTTGGAATCAGACATGACAAGGTAGCTTTGTTTCGATCCACAGGCAAATGGACTTGTTGAGAGGGTAAATCGTATTGTGATGGAGTGTATTCAGCTTTCTCTTGCAAATGGTTTATCATGGAAAGAGGAGTTAAGGAAGATGATGTGGGCTCACAGAATCACACCTCATTCTGTGACAGGGGTTTCTCCTTTTATAGCATTGAAGGGAAGAGAGCCTGGTACTAAGGAGTCTCCTATGTGGCTCCATGAGAGGAATCAAGTATGGGTTGATAGAGAAGAGATGAGGTCAAGGGTTTCTGATTGTCAGTGGCGTAATAAAATTCACTTTGACAGTAGGAAACATGTTAAGGAGTTGGACATTGATAAGGGCGATTGGGTAGTTGTGAGGAAAACTGGTTTTGTGAAGAAGGGTGAGAGTAAGTTTTCACAACCCCATAAAGTCATTCTAGTCATGGGATCAGTGGCTCAACTGGACGATGGTAAGAAATGGAGCTTTGGGGATTTGTGTAAAATATCCCATTCCAGTAGTGTATAATAATATTGTAATGCATCTTATCTTAGAATGTATATTATTATTATTATGTTGTTAGTTTATTGCTTTATTTGGTAGTAATGTACTAATTTTATGTATTGTTATTCTCTGCAAGTTAACATTTTTTCTCTTCTTTAAGATAATGTTGGGGGGAAGATATGTGGTAGCTGGAATCTATGATGTAGCTGTGATGCAGTAGAACAGCATCACAGCTAGGATTCCAATATTGACCAGTATTCTCTGTAATGCTGGAGGTTGTAGACATTTATTTCTACTCTTCAATAAACTTCATGAAGAAACTGAAATTGAAGCTGTGTGGATTACTACAGTAGGGATGATAATGGGCGTACTCCATAAACTGTGATGATGGCATGGCGTAAGCCAGCCACTGTTTCAGTTCATTTGGACCTGGGTATGGGCTAATCCCCAAGGAAGTATTGAAGCTCATGGTCCGTGTTCAAGCCCTGTTCGACACTTTTAAGTCTCATAATCCATAGCGCCTCTTTCCTCCTGAGTGTTAATTCCCTATTACCTCCCCTTGTGTCTTTGGGTGTGACATCAAAACCATAAAAGGAGAACGTTCTATGTGTGCTCTGAGAATTACATTCAGCTATGTGTGTGGCTATCGGATATCTGCTGTCCCCTTGCTTTACAGCCCTCATGTGTTCCCCAATGCGCTCTTTGAGGCTCCTGATGGTACTTCCAATGTATCTTAGACCACATTTACACTCAATAGCATATACTACATATTTTGTGTAACAGGTGATGTTGTTGTCAATTTTGTACACCCTGTTGTTAGGTCCCCTAAATTCTTTCTTTCTGTCAGTGGCCCATCTGCATTGATATATGGATGCACAAAGAAGTTGCACCAGACGCGTGTACAACACCAGTTCACATGGATTTCCACACAGTTCTATTCACTTTTTTGAAACTCACACAAGTCACCGAAGTCACCTTGTCAATAATTTGAAAAGTAAAGTGTTCTTACTACCATTGCATACACGAACAAGTACCTGTTTATATATTCCCTTAGCCCTGAAGAAGTCGCGGGGAAATCCCCTGTAACAGCGACGAAACACGTGTCGGCTAAGAAGGCTTAAAGATCTTGAATTAAAGACATCTGAAAATATAAAGACAAGCATCATTGTGATATTTTATGTAACTT
The DNA here is from genome assembly GCA_963921515.1 of Calotriton arnoldi. Taxonomy (NCBI): domain Eukaryota; kingdom Metazoa; phylum Chordata; class Amphibia; order Caudata; family Salamandridae; genus Calotriton; species Calotriton arnoldi. The sequence continues at coordinate 190,303 of CAWUFW010007441.1, read as the reverse complement.
TTGTATGTACTTTTGAACGTGTGCAGAGGATTTGTATATATAGCTTGGCACACAAAGCAGTTAGGCTTAACTTAAAGGCAATGTGTAAAGTATTTAGGTTGCACACAAACAGTAATAAAGTGAAAATACAACACCAGAAAAATCCCACACTAAGTTAGAAAAATAGAGTAAATGTAAAAACATTTTTTGACACCAAAACAACAAAAATCCTATTAGGAGAATTGGAGTTATGAATTTTTAAATTTGTTAGTAAAAACTAGTGCCTAAAAGATCCAAGCGCCAACTGCGGACATCTAGTCACAC